>CM062818.1:1973329390-1973954390 GCA_031772625.1 Pinus tabuliformis | reverse complement strand
ACTCTCTCTCTATATCTATAGGTCTCTCTCTTCCTCCATCCCTTTCCCCTCCCTCTCTCTCTTCCCCTTCTCTCTCTCTCTCTAACATTTCTCTCTCCATATAGATATCTCTTCCTCCCTCCCTGTCTTTGCCTCTCTCTTCTTCCCTCCCCCCCATCTATATCCCTATCTCCCCTTGTCTCTCCTTCTCACCCCCAAAACACACACACTCTCTCTCAATGTAAGCACATAAAAATAATTCAATCATAAATACAATACTTGAATTTTCATCCTAAAAAATTGTTTGCTTACGTCAAATGTTTGCTTCTTGAAACTATAAACTATTTATAATTGGGTACATTCTTATTATTCTCATTTTCCATCATTCAACATTGTTAATTACTTTGCATTGAAATGCAGTAATCGAAAATAACTACCATTGAAAATTATTTGGGGCTTAACACTCCATAAGTCACAATGATTGACTTTGGAGAAAACTACTATTAATATTGGAGACCAATAGACACAAGGCATGTTGTTTACTACAGTAGCTCGAGTTAAATATTTGAATGGTCTATGATTCCAACAACTCTTTTCATATGATTGATATGAGAAAATGGAAAAAATAATAAGTGTGACAATAGGAACAACAGAAGAAAATAGTTTCAGATTAATTGCAATGAATATTTTTTGTAATTGACTATATTCTTAGTATTCACACTTTCTATCTATCAAAATTGTTACATTGACACTTTGCACTCAAAATTTGTATTTCATTAGTTTTCATCATTCAAGTTACTAACAATCTCTCTCATCTCAACAAACTGAGGTACCTAAGAAAATTTTAAATTAAATTGACCAAATTAATCGTAGATACATTTAGCATATTTAAAATGATCAAAATAATTAGATGTACAACAAATTTTGTATGACCACACACTACTGAAACTAGCCTAGATCCATCTTAATACCAGATGTATCAAGCACCGAGAGGGATCAAATCTCTCGAGGTGCAAACCTTTCCTCAAGTTTTCCACTCAAAAAATAGGTCTGTACCTCGAGAGATTTGATCCCTCTCGGCGCTTGATAGATCCGGTGTTAAGATGGATCTAGGCTGGTTTCAATACAATTATAATATATAATATATTTTGTAAAATAATAATAAATATTATATATTATTGTTTAATAATATATTTAAATTATTATATAAATATTCTAATTCAAAAAGATTATATATAATATAATTTTTAAAAAATGAGTAAACATTATTTTTATAAAAAAAGTTATATTTAAGAGATAGTAGGTGGTTTTTTTTGAGTCTCGAGTATGTTTTAAAATTATTTTTTTTGGATAAGAGTTTTGTTTTTTGGAGTAAGGAAATAAATTAATAATTCAAAATCTCAATGTATCTAGTAAAAGTGAAATTACACGTAGTCTTTTCCTTAAAAAATAATGATGAACAATGATGAGCCAATTTGCATTTGTAGATAGTAGATAATAATGATCGTTCATAATAGATTTTCCATTTTTGTATTTAACAGAAAAATTGTATATCATTTTAATTTTAATTGGATACTACTTGAGATTAAATTCAATATCATTATTAAAAAATATGTTTTAAAAATACTAAATTGTTATTATTTTTATATTTGAAAATAAATATGAGTCTATCATTTTAATTAAGTATTATTGCAAATCCAATTGGATACTATTTTAATTAAATACTATTTGAGAATTTGTATTTTTTAAAAGAAGTAAATAAATATAATTATAATAAAAAATGAATGTATTTAAATAAAATATATTTAAAACAATTAATTAATATTTTAAAAATAAATAAAAAATTATAATAATTATTAGAAAATTATATTAACAAAAAAATTAAAACACCTTGCTTTATGCACCAAAATTTTATTTTTCTTTATTTATTTTTAACTTTTTAATTGAACTTTACAACCATGGCCTATTTTATAATATCTGAAGGAGAAGAGATTGAATCAACACATCTTGATGGTGCTCAAGCTTTTCTATTGATTTGAGCATGCTTATTTGTCTCGTTGAGTTCTAAACATATGACACTATGAATAATTTAACTAAAAAGAAATTTGATAACAATATAATTTTTTTAGTTTTGATAATTGTAAAGTAATTAATAATTTTAATTTCCCCTTATCAAAGGTTATCAAAAGTCATATGATAGACATTAATGACATTCAATCTTGAGACCGAGTGGCTACCATGCACCGTGGGACTCATTCAATAGTGTCTAGAAGACACAACATTATATATAAACCTCTCCTTGATAGAAAACTTATATGAGGAAGAATAAAGGGATTGATAAGTAACTACTCCTTAATGATATAACCCAAACTCTCTAAAAAAAACTTGCTTATTTATTTCAGAACTAAAATAATATCACAAAATTATGGTTAAAATAATTTGCATAATTGAAAAATTAATATTAATCTTATTATTTTATTTTTTTCGATAATTTAAAGGAATTTGAGACTAACTACTTTGATCTCGAATTCAACTACCCAACAATGTTAACATAATTTATATCTATATAAATTTAATATAAAAAAATCACTATTTAATAATTTTATATTATAAAATTATAAATATCCATTAAATAAAAAAATTACAATAATACAAATTCTCATACATATATATATATAATTCCAAAAGTAGTGCATTATTCATATCAACAAAATTCATATCAACAATTAAGTGATTACATGCACACGACAGTTATCTCTTCATTGACAAGGTTATATTAATATAAATTAATAAAATTATAAAAAAAAAATTATTATTTTTAATGTCGTGGTTATTTTTCCTACTCGAATGTTAATTTATATAAACACAACCTAACAAGCTGCTTTTTCAGAATCTAGTGTTAATTTATATAAACACCACATAACAATCTGCTGCAAAAAAATATTTATCTAAAAAAGAAGTTATTATAGTATATTTATAATCTCAACCTGCACTAAAACACCACATAATCCCAAGTTGGTAAAAAACTAGAGCGGTAATTTATGTAAACACCACATAACTCGAGTTAAAAACACATTTTTAAAAGGCAGGCTATTAAAAATAAAATAATGACAAGCTACTAGAAAGAAAATCTATTTAAAGGAAAAGTTATCATAATTTATTTTTCATATTTTCTTATAAAAAAATTTAAACTAATAATAAATGGCTAGCATTAAAATCTATTTTTATAAATTTTTATTTATTTTTTATAAATATAAATCCAGGACTCTAATCTATTTATTCGCATGTGATATTGATAAGAAACAACCCAAATGACCAGCATCGGTGGTGATCTGCATATAATTTTAGACCCTCCGGTCTATATTTCTCTAGATTCAAAGGTAAGTAAGCATTGCTAGAAGATTGCTTATATTGTGTTTTGTTAAGAGATTGTTTATATTGTGTAATTAATTATTTGCAGATTAATTTGTTAAAAGAATTTGCTGAAGCAATGAATAATACATAAAAGTGTATCAAAGAAAAACCTAAATGGTTAGATAAGTTTTTGTTTTGTAATTATTTCAATTCTTGTACTCATCACAACTCTGTAAAGATGAGAAATTATTTCTGTATTGAGTGCAATGAAGGGCCAATTTGTCCAAATGAATTGGTTTCTGACCATGATGGCCACCATACGCTCCAGATTAGAAAGGCTTCTCACCGTAATGTTATAAGAGTTTGTGATATACAAAATTTTATTGGCATATCAAAAATAGAGCGGTACATCATCAATAGTTCTTATATTGTGTTTTTGTTGGGGCCCAAGTATGAGCTCCCTCATGGCAGTAGCCAAGGTTGTTCTATTAATCGCAAGAGAAGGCTTCGTGGTGCAGGGAAGTTTATGTGTTCTATAGAATTCAAGTTCAACGCTAAGAGAAACATATTGGCAGAGATTGATGGTGACAATGACAATAATCATAGCAACCATGGTTCAATTTCTCATCATGATAATTTCAAAGTGAGCAAAAAAATCATGAAGAATAGAGAAAACAATCTAATCCTTGTAGAGCACCTTTTTCTCGAGGTTACATATAGAAAGGTTGAAGAAGTATATTCAGTTGAAGGTGGTTGACTAGATTGACTTAAGTTGAAGAGCAATATTCAGTTAAAGGTGGTTTATCAGACTGATTTAGAGAAAGAAATTAAGGAGTTCATTTATTAATTTATTTGATGTAAACAATTTTTATTAATCACTCATATTTATGGAAGTGGATATTGAATATATTTAATATATTGATTATATTTAGCATATTAATGTATAAGATTTATATATTATGCTTCTTTTCCATGATGTTTCAATAGCTTCAAGTTTTGTTATGAGTTGTCTCAATGTTTATGTGAGTTTTCTAAAAATTATTGAAAACAATTTTCTTGAACTTCTTTTAACGGGGACTTTTCTTCTTTTTTTCTCTATCATTAAAGATTTTGAAGGCTATTTAAATTTTTAAATGCAACCATTTTTACTATTGTTTAACATTTCTCATGAAACACACAAGACAACAACCGAATATTACAACAATCAAACTCTATTACATAACACAAATTTTGGCTAATTTACCTCCTCCCAACAATTATACTATTTGATACAACAAAATTCTCCAATTACAATAATGCACCACAATAAAAATAACCAACTCACACAATCAACAAATCCAATAATACATAGATAAAAGAAATATATTTTACCATCTACGATTGCCAAGCTCTCTCCTTTATTTACATTAAACAAAGCAAATCCCATTCTCTTATTTTTCCTTTGTAATAAAAAACCTCCTCGGTTTAGAGCCATGGAATATTTTTATAGAAAAATCGAGGGAAATTTTAATCGTTGCATAATCCAAGACTCGTAATATCGAATCATATGTCAAGATAGGTTATTCAAAGTTGCCTCTAGGATGCCCTGATTTCTATCCAAATTATGCAAGTTGTGGGAGTTAAGGCCATTTTAAACCGTGTGCTAGTTGAAGTATCGCAAGCCATAGATTTGATGGCCTCTTATATCCAGCAGATATCGGGTCATAAAGTGATCGAACTTTAACTTCAAAATTGGACCCGAACATTTATAGATTGAGGATTTAATTCCTTATCAGCTCCGTAGGGTGGTTAAACATTGCGCAAGTAGCTCGTCCGATATCACTATCCACCATTGATCAAAGTGCAATGATCTCATTCCTGCGGCCAAAGTTTCATTCGCAAAAATCCATCGCAATATCACAGATCACACCAACATGTGACTCTTCATCACATTCCTAAGACTTATCCTCTTGCATGTGATATGCGATAAGCACAACCAGACTGAGCGCGATCAAGAAAAGGAATACTACCACCTTATTTTGATCAACCTCCTACATCATTTTGGTATTGGAGCCTAGAGATTGAGTTGACTGCAGTAAACATGCCGCTGAGAAGGGGAGATGGCATAGGTTGAGGAAGACCTGAAGCAAATGCAATTCTGCTGGAGGAGATGCGGAGTCTGTATACAAGGATGGACACAATGGACATTGCTCAGAAGAGAACCCCTAATGAAGGAGTTGCCAGTGCTGTAGAAGAATCTTCTGAGGAAGAAGAAGAGGAGGAAAATGAAACTACCAAAGTTATCAAGATGTTGACTAAAGTAGGTGGAAAACCAAAGGTGGAAATCCTGTGTATGAAGGGAGTATCAATGCAAAAGAGCTAATGGATTGGATCAGTTCATTGGACAAATATTTTTACTATGAGGAGGTTGATGACAAAAAGAAGGTGAAATTTGCAGTTACCAGATCGAAGGGTCATGCAGCTATTTGGTGGGATGAACTACAAACATCTAGAACAAGAAAAGGAAAGTCCAAGATCAAGCAATGGGATAAAATGGTGAGTAAAATGAAAGCTAAATTTATGCCAAAATATTATCAGTTAAATCTTTTCAAACAGTTACAAAATTTAAGGCAAAAATGAATATATGTTAAAGAATATACAGAAGAGTTTTATAGATTGAGTATTAGAGAAGGACATGCAAAGGATGACATGGAGAAGGTAGCTAGATATATCAATGGCTTAAGATATGACATACAGGATGAGATCAGCTTGTTGAGTCTGAAGACCATTGAAGATGCCTATCAAGCAGATTTGAAGGCAGAAGAGAAGATGTTAAGAAAACAAAATCAGAGGAATAGAGGGAGAGTTCAGTAAGAGGTAGAGGAACTACCAGACCAAGGTTTCAACAACATCAAAATGAAGCAGGAAGTTCAAGTAGTAGACCACCACAAAGGGGAGATTTTAATAGAGGAAGATTTGCACCCAGAGGAAGAGGTCGAGGAAGAGATATTTGGTGTTACACATGTGGAGAATGGGGACAAGGATCATGGGACTATCCTCATAATAGAACAACAAGTCAGAGGAATGTGAATGTGGTTGAGGCAAAGTAAGAAACACCTCAAATTATAGAAAAGGAAGAATCCCTGATGTAGGATAATCCCTGTTGTTGAAAATGGAATTGCTTAAGGCAGAGAAAGAGACTGGAGAACTAGCTCAGAGGAAGAGTTTATTTAAAACTACATGAAAATCCAAAGGTAAATGTTCTAAAGTGATAATTGACAGTGGAAGCATTGATAACCTTGTTTCTACAGAGATGGTGGACAAGCTAGGATTAGTGAAGGCAATACAGCCTACTCCTTACAAAGTGTCATGGTTGCATAAAGGACATCAAATTATTGTGACAGAACAATGCAAGGTAGAGATACAAATTGGTACTTATAAAGATGTGATATTGTGTGATGTAATGCCAATGGATGTATGCCATGTATTGCTAGGAATACATTGGCAGTTTGATTGGAAAGCTATTCATGATGGGAGTAAAAATACTTATACTCTGGAGAACGATGGAAATAAACATATACTGTTGCCATTGAAGGATGAAGCTGACAAAGGAGCACCTGGAAACAATGTTATGCCAATGAGTGGAAAGGAGCTGTTGCAAGAGGTTGGAAAAGGTGAAGATATGCATTTTGCTGTCATAGGGAAACCTAAGGTAATTTTGACTTCCACAAACTTAGATGATTTACCTAAAGAAATAAAAACTCTGTTGAATGATTTTGTTGATATTATTAAGGATGAGTTGACAAATGCATTTACACCAATCAAGAGTATTAGTCATCATATTAATCTAATACCAGGAGCAAGTTTGCCAAACAAAGTAGCTTACAGATTAACTCCTCAAGAGAATGCAGAAGTTGGAAAACAAGTGCAAGAACTGATGGATAAGGGACTAATCAGAGAGAGTCTTAGTCCATGTGTTGTACAAATAGTACTCAATGCAAAGAAAGGAGGTGAATGGCATATGTGTATAGATTCCAGAGCCATAAACAATATCACTATCAGGTATAGGTTTCCTTTACCATGCATGGATGATTTGATGGATTGTTTGAGTGGGTCAAAGTATTTTACTAAAATATATCTGAAGAGTGGATATGATCAAATAACAATTAGAGAAGGAGATGAATGGAAGATTGCATTTAAAACAAACAGTTGGTTGTATGAGTGGTAAATGATGCCTTTTGGACTCACTAATGCACCTAGCATGTTCATGAGACTAATGAATGAAGTCTTGAAGGAATACGCAGGCAAGTTTGTTATTGTTTATCTTGATGATATTCTAGTTTTTAGTAGAAGTAAAGAAGAACATCTAGAGCATCTTAAATTGGTTTTAAGAACTCTGCAGAAAGAGAAACTACTGATAAATCTAAAGAAATGTAGTTTCATGAAAGAATAATTAATTTACTTGGGATTTGTAGTTTCTAAAGAAGGGTTGAAAATGGATCCAGAGAAATTCCAAGCAATTTGGAACTGGCCTATTCCAAGGAATATATTTGAGGTAAGAAGTTTTCATGGTCTTGCAAGTTTTTATAGGAAATTTATCAGAGTTTTTAGTCAGATTTGTGCACAAATTATTGAAACAATAAAAGATACTAATCATCCATTCAAGTGGACAGAAGAAGCAGACAGGAATTTTAAGTTACTAAAGAGGAAAATCACAGAAAAACCAGTTTTATCTTTCCCTGATTTTGAAAAAGTATTTCAAGTTGAAACAGATGCTAGTGGAGTTGCAATTGGAGCAGTTTTGAGTCAGGAACAAAGACCAATAGAATACTTCAGTGAGAAATTAAATGAAGCTAATAAGAAGTATTCTTCTTATGATAAAGAATTTTATGCTATTGTACAAGCCTTAAAAAAATGGAGAATTATTTACTACCAAAGGAGTTTATATTGTATTCCGACAATCATGCATTACAGTTCATAAACAACCAACCAAAATTGAACCAGAAACATGCCAAGTGAGTAGAGTTTTTGCAAAGATTTAGTTTTGTGATAAAACACACAAGTGGTAAGTTGAACAAAGTTGTTGATGCTTTAAGCAGGGTAAATTTCATTGGGCAAGAATTAAAAATTGGTGTTGTAGGATTTGAAGAAATGGTTGAAATGTATAAAGATGATGTAGATTCCAAAGGTATTTATACAGCAGTACAAAATCCAATAGTTCATAATATAATTTAGTAGTTAGATTATCTTATCCGAGGAGGTTTATTGTTTAAAGGCAACAAGTTGTGTATTCCAAAATGTTGTATGAGGGAAAACATAATAAAGGAGAAACACAATGGAGGATTATCTGGTCACTTTAGACAAGACAAAACCTTTTCTCAAGTAAATACTTTTTACTATTGGCCAAAGATGCAGACTGATGTTAAGAGATTTATTGAGAAGTGCAGGATATGTGAGCATGATAAAGGGAGAAGCCAGAATACAGGATTGTACCAGCCATTGCCAATACCCGACCAACCATGGGATGCAGTTAGCATGGATTTTGTTTTGGGGTTACCTAAAACTCAAAGGGGGAATGATTCAATTTATGTTGTGATAGATATATTTTCCAAGATGGCACATTTCATTGCATGTAAGAAGACTAGTGATGCAACACATATTGCTAATCTTTTTTTTTTTTAAATTGTAAGATTACATGGATTGCCTATAAGTATTGTGTTTGATAGAGATACAATGTTTGTAGGGAATTTTTGGAGAACTCTTTGGAAGAAACTAGGTGCTAACCTCAGTTTTAGTTCATCATACCATCCTCAAATAGATGGACAGACTGAAGCGGTAAACCGAAGCTTGGGAAACATATTGAGAAGTTTAGTGTATCAAAATCCTAAGCAGTGGGATTTAGCACTAGCTCACGCTGAGTTTGCTTATAATGACACTCCAAACCAAAGTACTGGAATGAGTCCATTTCAGATTGTTTTTGGGATGAAACCAAGGGGTGTGTATGAGCTCAGAAACTTGGGTAAACAGGAGAAAGAAGTGCAAAAGTTGAAGAGTTTTCAGAGCAGATGCAAAGACTACAAGAAGATGTCAAAAGCAGATTGCAGGAAAGTCGTGGCAAATACAAACAGAGAGTATATATGAAAAGAAGAGAGAAATAATTCCAAGTGGGAGATTTAGTGATGGTGTATTTGAGAAAATAAAGATTTCCTACTAAGACTTACAATAAACTAAAAATGAAAAAGATAGGACCATGTAGAATTGTAAGAAAGTTTTCAACTAATGCTTATGAAATTGAATTGCCAAAAGGGATTGGAATATCACCTATCTTCAATCTTGAAAATTTGTTTCCATACAAAGAGACAACGACAGATCTATAGGAGGAAACTGCAGAATATGAAGTTCAAACTTTGAACTAGGAAGAACAAATGCCAAAGACAGTTAAGAAAGAGGTGGAAGCTATTTTGGAGAAAAGAGTATCCAAAAGAACCAAAGGACAGGTTTATTTTCAATATCTAGTCAAATGGAAAGGACAGCCAGTGGAGGATGCTAGTTGGTTGATAATAGCAGAGTTGTAGAAGTATGGAGTAAAACCTGAAAGTCTAAGGGATGATTCTTTTCTTCCCCGGGAGTCTGATGCAGGAGCATTTGGACTTAGCCAACAATGTGATGGTTTGTTCACATGTTGTAGCTAAATGAGTTGAATTTCACTGGCCTGAGTGGTCAAAAGTCAGTTTGGTAGAGATGGTTGGATCTCTCGAAAATTATCTTTACTTCATTATTGTAATAATTAGAAAATTTTCTTATTTTAGACTAAGGGATAAGTTGTTAGCATAGGTGTGTAATAGTGCTTAAAAAGAGAGATTTGATTGTTAGCTTTATTAAAATAGAGATCGAGTTGTTAGTACAGTTAGAATAGGATTTGACTCATAAAAGAAAAGAAAATGTAATGGAAAGGGATTAACTGAGATGACTGAGAATTGAGTGAGAGGCGAGAGTTGAGTGATAGATAGGGGTTTGAGATTGAGACAGAGGTCAGATAAAATGTTGTAATTGATCTGAGAGGGCCAAGACTCTGTAACTACTATTATATTAAATAAATTGATTCAGTGTGCAACTGTGTATTAATCCTAGTGAAGACTCTCGTTTACCTCTATGAATCTGCGTTCTGAAACTTAACCGAGTATTTTCTCTGTTTTCATACTTTAATTATAAATCTTAGTGTTTATGTGTTAATCGCGGTCATTTAGTATTAATGGTAGAAGAAGAATGGCGGAGGAATAGATCTCGATCATCAGATCGACAAATTTGTTAGATCGACGATGATCAGCAACTGCAGGTGTAGGAGAGTACGGATTTTCTTGCTCGTGGCTGAAGTCCCGCACTCGCTCCTAGTCGTTGATCTCATATTCAACCTCTTAGATCATAGTTAACTGCGAGAGTTAAGGCCATTTTAAATCGTGTGCTAGTTGAAGTCCTACAAGCCATAGATTTGATGGCCTATTATATCTAGCGGATATTGGGTCATAAAGTGATTGAACTTTAACTTCAAAATTGGACCTGAACATTTATAGATTAAGGATTTATATTCCTTATTGGCTCCGTAAGGGCGGTTAAACATTGCGCAAGTAGCTCGTCGGATATCACTATTCCTAGTTGATCAAAGTGCAATGATCTCGTTCCTGTGGCTGAAGTTTTCTTCACAGAAATCCATCGCAATATCACAGATTGCACCAACATGTGGCTCTTCATCGCATTCATAAGACTTCTCCTCTCGCATGCGATATGCGATAAGCACAACCAGACTGAACACGATAAAAAAAAGGAAGACTACCACCTTATTTTCATCAACCTCCTGCATCACAAAGTGATAAATGACAAAGGAATGCTACAATTTATGTAACTCATCCAAAAATATTCCTAGGAAAAGGTAAAACATACGTTTAAAAATAATTTAAAATTTTAGAAATGAAGCTCCAAAGTGATAAATGACAAAGGAATGTTACAATTTATGTTTTGATGCATGCAGTGTCTTCTCTTTCTATTTTCAAGCTATTTTGGTACTATTTCCTCACAAAATTTTCAATTAACTATCATATCCTTTCTCTCTATACCAATTGTAAGCATCTCTATATGATTAATTATTGTACTTTTGATTTCATCAACTTCCTTCATTCCCTTGCATTTTCCTCTATCAATAAATAAAATTCTTCTTCAACCTTTAGCACCTCTACTTCATGTTTTGTTATTACATCCTTACAAGTGCTTTCTTCAACCCTTAAGGCTACCTAATAAGCTTTTAGAACTGATCTAGTATTCATTAAGATGGAATTCCAATTGAAGATTAAATATGACAAATTATATCCCAATTTTGAATCTTCTATTTGCCATCTCTTTCTCCAACTATAGGAAATCCACAACAAGTATGCACCTCAAAAACAAGTTTGACTCTTTTGAGGTCATCAATTATTCAAACTCAAAATATTTTTTCTATTTCACTAGTCTAATCGATTTATTTCTCTATATCCAAACTTAAGGTCTATACATGGGTGTCTAATTTTAACTTTCCCCAAAATTAAAAATGGCTCGTAGTATTCTCTTATTTGGCTCAAGTGCAACTTTTTTTCTTCTTCAAATACCTGTTATTCATTTTTTTATTTCACCCTCCTTGTCATAGCATTTAGGAATTATGCCCCTTCTGTATGATGTTTCATTATCTTCAGGTCTTACTATTAGCTATTTAAATGCTTATTTGAGTTAGTCCAACATTGTTCCCAGGCCTTTCTCATCCTCTTCTAACAGAGAATTTTCTTTCTCCTCTCTCTAACATCAAGGTATCTCAAGGCCATTGAAATTCTTCAATGCAACCCTTTTATTCTTGTTCCAAAACCCTTTGTAGAACACACACTACAACACAACAACCCATTATTGCAGAAATCCAACGCTATTAAAGAGTACACGTTTACTTTGTTTTACCTCCTCCCAATGATTATAGTATGATTTGATGCCCTTCGTGCAACAAAATTTTGCAAGTATATGCACAATAAGAAAAAAAACAACAACTCACATTCAACGAATCCAACAAAACATAATAATAAAATAGTGCAGACATAAAAAAAAATAGATTTGGCAACCTCCTTCATTATTTCCAAGCTATCAACCTTATTTACATTCAAAGCCACTCCTAGTCTCTTATTTCCTCCTTTGCAACTGCAAAACCTCCCTTATTTAGAACTAGGAAAATGTTGTTTTGAAGACATACTTCTTGACCTTATCCTTTTGGTCCAAACATCCATCAATGTTGTTAGTGGTTAGTTTGTAACATTGGTCGAGAATTAACTCAAGGTTGGACAAAGTGACTCTCCATATCAAATCATATATGAGATAGGTTATTTAAAGTTTCTTCCAATTCCCTACATGGCATCCAAATTATGCTTAATTTAGTCGAAAATCCAATTGAGCATATATGGTCATAACATTTACTAGCCCCTGCCAAAGAAAGGATTATAGTTTTTAGTATTGAGTAGACATTTATTCAATCATTTTTACTTTGCCCCATTGCAACGCTTTGGGAAAAGATTTATTATTTTTATTATTTTATTAACGTAATAATTGTGATATGATTTAGTCTCAGTGTGTTCAATTTTTTTCCTTTATTTATGAGATAGATAAAAATGGTAAAGTATAACTCTTATACATTTTTACTTTTTTTTTTCACCTAAATATGACAATACAATTTTTAGTTGGATCATTGTTTTGTGTATCCTGAAATGTATTTTTGAATGCATAAATGGATTCAATGAAGTGAAAACCCCCCTAAGGCACTTAGTATGTATAGATTTAACAACTCAAATATTCCATTCCAATAATTTATGGGAAAATATACATAGAAAAGGGAGAAACTTATGTTTAAGAAATCTCTGTGTAAGCTACTCCATTTACGAAGAGGTAAAAGAAAAATAAGTGCTCCATTTATGCAGTTCATTAGCAAAGCTCCTATCCTTTCCTATTTTCAAGCTATTTTGGTATTATTTCCTCACAAAATTTTCCACTACCTCTGTCATATCCTTTTCCTCATAGCAATTGTACATATCTTTGAAGGATTAATTACTAGTAATTTTGATTGCATCAAATTCCTTTTTTCCACTCAATTGTCCTATATTAATAAATTATCTTCTTCTTTGGCCTTTAGCACCTCTATCTTGTGTGTTTTGTTATTGCATTCTTACAAGTTTTCTTCAACCCTTAAGGGTAAATTATAATCTTCTAAAATTGATCTAATGTTCATTTACATGAAATTAATATTGAAGATTAAACATGAGACATTATATCCCAACTTTGAATCTTTTATTCACTATATCTCTCTCCAAGTATCAATTATAAGGAATCCACTGAGATTTGCATACTCCCTCAAAGACAAATTTGACCCTTTTGGGGTTTTCAATTATTCAAAATCAAAATATTTCTTGTCCATCTCATTGATCAAATAAATTGATTTCTTTGCATTCATACTTCATGTATATACAACAGTGTTGAATTTTCCCAAAACTAGAAATGGTTCTCAATATTCTCTTCTCGAGGTCAACTGCAACCTTTGTTTCTCCTTTTAGAGGCCTCTTATTCCCTTTCTTCTACATTTTCCTTTTCATAGCTCTTAGGCATCATGCCTCTTCACTATGATGTTTCATTAGCCTCAATTCTTGCTATTAGTTGTCTCAGTAGTTACTTGAGTTCCTCCAAAAATATTCCCAAGTCTTCCTCATTCTCTTCTAATGGGAACTTCTCTTCCTCCTATCTCTAACATCAAGGCTTTTCTATGTCATTAAAATTTTCTAATGTGACTCTTTTTTGTTGTTCCACAACTCTTTGTAGAGCAAACCCTACAACACAACAATCCATTGTTGTAGCAATCCAACTCTATTACAAAGTACAAGTTTTCTCTTTGGTTTAACTCCTCCAAATGATTACACTATTCTCTGATACCCCTTAGTGTACCAATGTTCTGCAACTTCAAATATGCACCATTGGCAAAAAACCACAATTAATAAATCCAATATAATAAAATAATGAAATAATGTAGTGATAAAATAAATAGATTTTGTAACCCCTTTCATTATTTCCAAGGTCTCAACATTATTTACATTTAACTCTAGAATTTCCCTATTGAGAACCAATGAAAGTTGTTTTAAGATGAAAAATATATATATTTTTTTTATAGAATGGAGGGAAATTTTAATCTTTCATAATCCAAGAGTGGTCATTTCAAATCATTTGTGTTGGTCTCAGGAATTAATTAAACAAGAAGTTAAGATAAAGAAACTAAATGAAACGGAAATACACACACAAGCAAACACAATGTATTTGTGTGGTAAAACCTTGACAGTGTGTCAAGGAAACCTCCATGGGGCAAGGGATTGGAAATATTTATTAATAAAGAATGATTCTCCATGATATAGAATCTAAGGTATTCACCAATTTCATATGAGCCTCTCCTCCATTACACAATTGCTATTCGTTATGAATCTCGTTACAAAACTAATTTAAAAAAATAACTGGTAGTGATTAATAAAGATTTTACTCATAATTACATTATTTTGCTGTCACGTTTCAACAAACTCCACCTTGACAACAATTTTCCTAATCCCTTCCCCATTCCCATTCATCATCTCTTCTGCAAGCCAGGAGAAGCCAAACACCATCGTAGCTTCTCTACTATAACTGGCTTTGTGAATATTTCTACACAATTCTCTCGCGTATGGACCTTCTTGATAGCTACCTTTCCGCCATAGATCACATGTCTCAGAAAATGATACCTTACATCAATGTGATTGGTCTTGCTATGATAAGATGGATTTATAGCCAAGTGAATAGCACTCTGACCATCACAAAATACATTCAATCTCTCCTGCATCCTTCCAATCTCATCAAGTAGACCCTTTAACCAGATTGCTTCCTCAATTGGCATCTAAAGCAGCTATATATTCTGCTTCGGTAGTGGACAAAGAAACTATTTCTTGAAGCTTTGACATCCAGCTAATTGCTCCACTTGCAAGAGTAAAGACATAACCTATAGTAGATCTCCTTTTGTCCAAATCACCTGCATAATCATCATCCACATATTGGCAGACTAATCCTTCACTTCCATTAAAGATGATGCAATGGTCACTTGTGCCTCTTAAATACCGAAACACCCATTTCACTACTTGTTAATGTTCTTCACTTGGATTTGCCGTGAACTCGCTGACAGCTCCAACTGCATGTGAAATATCAGGTCTTGTTGATACCACCGCATACATTAAGTTGCCTACAACATTAGCATATGGTACAGGAGACATATACTACTTTTCTTCATCATTTCTAGTACTCAAAACCAAAGAAATCTTAAAATGGGAAGCTAATGGAACATTAACAGGATCCACACTGTTCATACAGAACTTTTCAAGTACTCTTTCCACATACTTCTACTGTGATAACCAAAGATTACCATTTTTCCTGTCTCTGTGTATCTCCATGCCCAAGATATGTTTTGCTGCTCCAAGATCCTTCATATCAAATGTCCTAGAGAGATGAGCCTTTAACCTGTTGATCTATTCCATTCTTTTGCTTGCAATAAGCATATCATCAACATACACAACTAAGATAATGAATATTCCACTAAAACTCTTGAAGTATACAAAATGATCATACTCACTTATAATAAAGTTATGGCTCACCATGAAGGAGTTAAAATTCTTGTACCATTTCCTGGGAGACTTCCTCGGGCCATACAATGATTTCCTGAGCTTGCAAACTTATCTTCTGTTGTGACCTTGTACAAAACCTTCTGGTTGTTCCATATATATCTCTTCATCCAAATCACCATGTAGAAAAGTTGTTTTAATATCTGACTATTCTAACTCAATGTCAATTAATGCAATTAGTGTCAACATAATACGAATAGAAACAAGTTTTACAACTGGTGAAAAAATCTCATGAAAGTCAATACCTTCAACCTAAGAATACCCTTTTGCTACCAACCTCGCCTTATACCTTTCAATACTTCCATCAACATTCTGTTTCAATTTGAAGACCCATTTGTGTTGGCTTGTTGAGGCCTGACCCAGGTTCAGAGTTGATTTACCATACAAATCCCGGTACTACTATCCCTTTCGGCAATAATCCACAGAGCACAGACTGAGGTCTCACCCAAAGTAGTATGGTAGGGTGCTAGAACCAGGTTTCCAATACCCTGGAGATGTCTAATGAGTTCAAGTGGTCCACGGTTCGAACATGCGCGCAAGTTGCTTCGCATACTTTCCCATACCTTGCAGCCCGAGATACTGCCTTCGCACAACCCTACTCAGGGGCTGGACGCTATGCTTCTCCAGACTTTACTGATATTCTGATATTAGTTGATTATCTTAGCCTACTTGCATGCTTTAAGTTATACTTAACAACGTAAACCATTCATACAGGCGCTCGCAGTAAATAAACAGTATATTCAGAAATTATATCAAACATGCAATAACTGAAGAACAGATACACATAATTATGATAAAACTTCTCTTTATTAATTCCTTCCTTGGTTACAAACTCAACTCCACCCTGCGCACTTAGTTGCAGACTACTAGGCCTCTGCTCACTTAGCTATAGATCCTTTTCCTACTCTACGACCCAAAGACACAGTTTACACTTAGTCCCTTAGTCTCTTGCTCCTCTACTTCTTACTTCTCTCCTACACTTAGAGCCTTGCTCTATTTATACTTTCGACATTACATTACAAAACTAGGGCGGACAACCCTGTGACTCTATCATACTTTCGCACCCCACACCCTCAATTCGTGGAGTTTACAACAAAATTCAGTCAAAACTTGGGCTTTGAGCCCCAAAACATGCCTTGGGGGGATTCCATGCCCAATAGGCACCCAACACAAACATCGTGACTCACCCTCGAGTCACTCTGTCGGCATGGCAATCTTGGCGCGGAGTCCCTCCAACTGTTCTCGAACTGCGTGAAGGTCAACAGCACACTGAGTTGCTGCTTGTTCGATCTGCTGCATACGCTGTTTCGAGCCCTCTATGTCTGGGGTGCTTCTCTACATTAATGTGTGTATCCCCTATACTTGTTGATCCAAGGCTGGATGTGCGCTTCCCGCGCTACCCGCACCTCGGCTACTGCTGTTTCCTTCCACCTTTTCTCGGCCAACTATGTGATGCATAGCTTGGCATCGTCTTTCTTCTTCTGTACTGTTGACCTCTCGAGTTATGCAATGACAGAGGCACACCATTCTGGAGGCCATGACTCCAAGACAGTAAAAATGGCGTTGTGAGTGGCTACAAAAGGTAGCTTTTTCGACTTATTTTTCGGATCCTTGCGCGCCCTAATATAGATGTTGTGCATGTCGGCCTTGAATTTTGTGAAACTCTGCAAACTGTTGTAAACTGTGGGCGACAACTGCGGCTTACAGTTGATCCACATTCGTATGGTCATCTCCATGAGCACCCAGAAGATTTTGGTGTCACGTATCCTTGTCGCATCCTTTGTGGCCCAGAGTGAAGCGTACTTCACGGCCTCCGGTAAATCTCTGTCAATTGTGGGGAATTGACTGTCCTTCGACAATTCCCATGCTACAAGCACTATGGACAGCAATAGCCATGCATAGTGGAAGGTTTTTCCCTACTCCTGGTCTTCGCGACAATTCTCTAAGAATTCTGTGCAGAGGAATTCGAACCAGTTAAACTGGACCCCCTCCGCGCACTGCTCAACCAATGCAACCACCGGCACAGGTACCTCGTCTGCACGGCACTTTTGCATAAATTTGCTTGCCATAATTTGGGTTGCCACGCGTACCACTATGTCCTTGATGTTGGAGATGGCGTAACCCCTCTTCTTCTTTTCCATCTTGTACTTTGTCTTCATGGCCTCCGCGAGGGCCAAATCACTGCCCTTTCCTTTTGATATGGTCGCGGGGTCCTTTCCTTTGTATGAAAGTCAGGGAACGCGATGAATCAAGTCTGTCGTGATGGGGATGGGCTCCTCCATTCATAAATACTCATCATGCACTAGGTAGAGCAACTGCCTGATGACAAAAATTGTTATTGTGGGACGGTGGAATGCGGCACCCAGAGTAGGTTCAGCAACCCAACCTTTTCCACACCGCGCAATCATTTCCGCGGCTCTAATGTTGTTACCACCCTCGTGGTGTGCTACTTCATGAGGTTTCCAGTCTCCGGGTGGGGGAACTTCTCGCGGTCAACAAGGTCCCAATCTTCAAATTTCATGGTCGGCACACGGCCCAGGTGCGTGCCTTCAAACGTAATGCCATCTGGGAGGAGTGGGGTCTGGAGTGAACCCTTGGTCTCGTCCAGGTCCTTGGGGGCTTTGGACTTCCCTTTCCATGGAGGGACATAGGCGAGTAGTTTTGTCGCAGAGTGCCTAGGTTGAGTATCCACCTCCATGCCTTCATCTTCTTCCTCTGCAATGATAAGGGCCTACAAATCTTCTTCTTCCTCATCTGTTTCTATCGTGACAGCTTTCCCCTTCTCTTCCATTGAAAATTTGTTGCATATTGGGTTCCGCGGGGACACGCGTATGGGAGCCATTACTTGTTTATCCTTCTTGGGTCTTGGCGTACGTGGTCATTTCAGGATCTTTGTTACAATCTCGACACCTTTTGGAACATCCTCCACAGTTAGGGCCTGCGCAGCCTCACCGACAGTTACCTCTTCTATTCCCAGAGCATCCTTAATTGTTGTCATTGTAGTTGTGTTGCAATCTGTCACTCGCAAATTCAGGGCTCAATCAATGCTCGGTTCTCAATACTCAGGGCTCTGCTCAATTGCTCAATTCGCAAATGACCAAATGTTGTTTTTTGGGCAACCATTTATGTTTTATAGCACATTTTGAATTCGAATTCGATTTTTCCCCCCAATTCTGGTTCATTAATGCTTTCTTGGCGGTGGATTTTCTCAAATCTTTCCCATAAATCATGTCTTAAATGTCTGTCGCCCGCTCCATTTGGCCTTAATTCGAGCATCCCATCGTGAATAGTGACTTCAAAGATCACTTTCTGGTCAACCTGCGCGGAAGAACAACCCCCCGTGCGTGGTCGTGGACCTTGTGACTCTCTACTTTTGCGCGCATGTCCAATATTGTGCATCTCCTGGGCATAATAGTTTATAGTCCTCCACTCCCTTCCATCTACCTGGAGCACTAATACTGTCCTTCCCTTGGCTAGTTAGGTGGTCGCACCACCCGTGTAGAGCTCCATCCTATCCTCCATCACGGTTCTTGGAGAATCCCCACCTTCTATTGTTGTGGTCGGCATCGCGCACTTCACCATTTGCAATGCGCTACCCTGGTCACTACGCTTAGAAATATGCGGTCCAAGCCAAGGCATCAGACTGACCAATTCACGACGATAGTTCTCAAACTTGTTAGCATGATCTTACTCACGTTGCCTTATCATCCTAGTTTTTTAGCGAGAAACAATTATTTTATCTCATCCTCCAACTTCCTGACCTCCGCATCCATCAAAGCGCTTTTCTTCCTTAACCGTACCCTTTCTTTTTCAAGTTCGCTGAGTCTAAGGTTTCCCTGTTGGATTTCTTCCTCAAGTCCCATGTCTTCTGTTTCTTGCGGCTGTGTGATTCCTTCTTTTTGGGCTTCACGAACCGTCATATATACAGGTGCTGCTACGCGCAGACTAGGCTTTGCATGCTCCATAGGGATTACATCATCTGCTTCATACGTTAGCGTCAAAAGTACCTGCACAGTCAAGGTTTTACAGATGGTCCTATAAGCCCACATAACTGTTGGTACGTGTAGGTCCCAGTCAGTGCGTCTCACATGGTGGACCGTGTTCAGTACTTTGCATACTTTGTCAATTGCTTCCACGCAGATAATCTTCGACACGCTAGGTCTTATCATAATTAATCGTTTACGCCCTCGTCTTGCCCGCTCCTGCTTGTTGGTCCTGTTTCCTATTGTAGGGATGGTGTGCGTTCATGCAGGTTGCATACCATATGCCTGAAACCATCTGGAGAGGTGGGCACGCAGGCTATTTCGTCCATCACACCCGGATGTTACCCACATTTGAGGCTTTCCAAACCACATGAGCATCATCCTTCTACATTCACACAAGTCCTCAAAACCCCTTTGATGCATACCCCACCACCTTGCGGGCGTAGCGCACAATACCCATTTCAGAGCATTGAACCGTTGTTGTTCCAGCACTTCTTTTTCAAATTTGTTTAGGAAATCATCCACCTCGTTCAACCCATCATACATAGGCAGATTTCTTACCTCTGTTGCCACAGTGCATTGATTTTATCATCATGTTGCAGTTGATCATGGTTACCTCGTGTAACCGGTTTTGCCATCATTCGATCTCTTCGCCCGAATTTGAGGTACAGGAACTTCCACGCTCCCACGAAATCTTGCCATCCACTATTGGATTAACCCAATCCTGCTCCCACACGGTTATCTTGTAGATACAGTCTAGATCGTCATCGCTATCGTAGTCCAGCATCGGCTCTATGTAGCGCGATCCTTCCACAAGGTCTAAAGGTACCACTATGCGTAGTGACCTTTTTCTCAAAAATAATCTTACGCTTCTTTAGATTTATCACCCTATTCATGTCAATGGCCCAATCTATTCCTAGTAGAGCGGGATAGGGATTATTGTCATCAACAATCTCTATCACTTCGAAATCTGCAAGTGCGCTCGCACCTTCGATATCTACCGTTATTCCCTGCAATCTTCCCATATGTAGGATCTTTTGTTGGTTTTCCATTCGCAATTGAATAGGATACCATTGCAACGCAGATCTGCCCATGCGCTCCCATGTCTGCTTTGGTAGGACGTTCGCGTCCAATCCTAGATCCAAAATCACTTGATCCATTCCATATTCCCCGATCTACGCAGTCAATCCCATCTCTCTTCCTGTTCACGTTGTGTGCTTCTCGAGCTTGCAGACTACGCATGGTTCTCCTGGTCCAACACATCTAGTGATGAGTTCTTGTATCCCCTTCATAGCCTTGCTGTCATGCAACAACTTCATGCATGTCTCCAGAAAGATTTTGAGCATTGATGGGTCCATTTCCGGTTCTAGTTTGTCTTTACTACCTGAAGTGGAGGCCTCCATGAAGCTCTTCTTAGCTTCCATAAATGTCTCCTTAGCACGCTCCAAATCAAATTCAGGTTCCTTTGTTGGAGCCTTGTGAACCCAAGCACTCTCTTCAGGCTACTTGTCCTTGTCATCTCCTGTCGTGATACCACTTCGGAGCACGATGTTTACATTCAGGTCTTCCTCGTGCGGCTCAGAGCTCATCATTTGTAGGTTTTGAGTCGGGAGAGGTTGGA
Organism: Pinus tabuliformis; assembly: GCA_031772625.1. NCBI lineage: Eukaryota > Viridiplantae > Streptophyta > Pinopsida > Pinales > Pinaceae > Pinus > Pinus tabuliformis. Next base: position 1,973,932,737 of record CM062818.1, on the reverse strand, counting down.
ATGTTCCTTTATCACGCAACCTTGCCCTGATATAAGCATGATTCTCTTGTCAAATTTTTACAATCTCGGGCATAATGCCTCGGCCCTCCGTAATTGTAACAAATCAGCTATTTGCGGCCCCTTCCTGGCCCCATTCCACCTCGACCTCATCCACGCCCCTGAAACCCAGTGCATGCCATCCCTGCATTTTTATCGAGGGCTCGCATTTTGGTCTGAACACTGTAGGTAGGAGTCTGATCCATCATCAGTTCATAACTTCTACAGGTACGCTCATGATCACCTGTTGACCTGCAGAAATTATAAAACAATTGTTGGGACATCTGTGTATACTTCTGTAATAGATGGCAGTTATCTGTAGCATGCTACCCTCCTATCTGACAAATCACGCACCATAATGTAGGCACCACACTTGGTCCTGCTTATGCCTTTGGTCTTAATGGCATTGGCCCTCCTCCCGCTAGGTAGTCCATGAAGACTAGACAATGGTCCTTGTCATGTCCCTGGCCTTTGCACTTTATGCACCATACCTCCTCCCGCGCTTCTGTGCGAGCTTTCCTCTCTTTCTTCAAACTCTGCATCTCAAGACACAAGTTTTTCAACTGTGCGTGGATCTATTGGACTCCCAGGTTAGGATCCTGTAATGGGGTCTCGTGCAGTCTCATTACGATCTCCAAGGCTTCGGCCTAAGTGGATAGCTTCTATTGTGACAGTGCGATCCTTAGATGCGGCGTTAGCGATGCTACAAACCATGCACGGTGTTCCCCATCCATCAAGGTCATGTTGGCTTCATGAATCATACCCTTCAGTCTCTGATCTAGCTCTAAAGGAGTCTCACCTAGAAGCATCACGATTTCCTTAAATCTGATAACCGAATGTGTCTCTGATTTTGGCTTGCTAAATTCCTTGTTTAGCGTAGCTTGGATATATGTGATCCCTGTGTTTGGATTGTGATTGGAATGTTTAATGTACCATGTGAGTGCGTGATCCTGTAGGGCGCTGACCAACGTTGCTTTCTTTAATTTGTCATCCGTGACTCCCTGCGCTTTCCATATAGCCTTTACCACGAACCAAAATTGGTCCGGTTCTTCGTTCCCTACTCCTTTGAACACCGGAAACTTTATTGTGCTTTCCATATTGAACTGTGGTGGTGGTGGAGGTGGTGTGGGCGAAGATGGGGGTGAAGATGGTGGGAGTGGTGGTGGTGTAGGTGGAAGTGGTATGCGTGGAATTCATTGCCTTATCAAATTGATCGCACTTCTTGGTGAAACCTGTTACAAACTTATATATTACAGAGCAATGGAATACATAAAATATTGCAAAAATATAAACACAGAAAACACAAAACAAGAGAGACATAGATATACATGGTTCACCCAGTTTGGGCTACGTCCACCCCGAACAGCCAGTCCTTTCTTTCTATTATCCAGCAAAATGAAGAGACACAACCTACAGCAAATCCGTTGTAATATCCTCTGTTTTCTCTCACAGTCTCACCTCTTTGTTTCTCGCTCACAGAATACACATCTATTACACAGCCTCAAATACAATGCCCTCATACAAAGAGAGGGAGTTGCCTTATAGGGCAAAAAACCCTAAACTAAACATAAGTTCTACCGTCAGATCATCCGCCTAATGAATGGCTTAGATTGACTAGAAATTACTATACTTTTACAAGGCATTTTTACATCTATTTTTGGCTTCGGGGGCGCTGCCCCCGAGCCCCCTCGGACCCCCCAGGGGGGGACAAGTGCCCCCGCATCCCCTCGCTTAGAGGGGTGTAAAAAATTCCTGGGGTATGCATCCGGCTGAAACAAAGACCTCTAAACAATCGTGCTCCACACACAACAAAACCTTCACGAGCTCCTCCTCGCGGGTGTGAAATCAAAGGGCTAGTTTCTATCTCTGTGCTACCTTCATTTATGTAGATCCTCCCACTTCGTGTAACCCAAAACATCAATTTATTCACATAACCTGTTTTTCACACAGTAGCATCTTAATCAAAGTATTCAAAGATTTAATGTACTTACCTCGCGGTCCTTTGAGGAAGTGTCGTTTCATCTCGCTGTAGTTGACTGAAGTATCTACTGTGAACTCAGTGATAAACCCTCCTATAATCCGATCGAGCCAATGATCGATAGCGCACGCAATCTTATCTTCTGATGCTTCTAGTTTGCACACCAACTTTGGAGTCCACACAATAGGTTTGTCGAGCCTACAGCTTCCCTGACTGTCTGCTAACTTCGCGATCCACTCGTACAACTTAGAGGGGAAGGATGCAAAGAAAATTTCATGGATTTCCATATATAAGTAGCGCTCTAACCACTCTCCCTTCGATACTCATGGATTCCTGTTTTCCTGCATTGCGAACTCGTGAATCTTCCTGTCCAACCACTCTTCAATTCCTTTCTTTGTCAAATTCCAGTGATACGACATCAGACATCTCTTATGCAGGTCCTGGTCCTAGAAATAGAACCATTTGTTGGCTTGTTGGGGCCTGACCCAGGTTCAGAGTTGATTTAGTCAAACAAATCCCGGTACTACTGGTCCTTTCGGCAACAGTCCGTGGAGCGCAGACTGAGGTCTCACTCGAAGTAGTATGGGAGGGTGCTAGAACCATGTTTCTACACCCTAGAGATGTCTGATGAGTTCAAGTGGTCCGTGGTTTGACTCTGTGCGCAAGTTGCTTCGCGTACTTTCTCGTACCTCGCAGCGCGAGATACTACCTTCGCGCAGCCCTACTCAGGGGTTAGACGTTGTGCTTCTCCATAATTTACTGATATTCCGATGTTAGTTGATTATCTTAGCCTACTTTCATGCTTTAAGTTATAATTAACAATATAAACCATTCATAGAGGTGCTCACATTGAATAAATAGTATATTCGCAAATTATATCAAATATGCAATAACCGAAGAACAGATACACAGAATTATGATAAAACTTCACTTTATTAATTCCTTCCTTGGTTACAGACTCGACTTCGCCTGTGCACTCAGCTGCAGGGGTCCGCGCACTTAGCTGCGGACTACTAGGCCTCTGCGCACTTAGCTGCAGAACCTTCTCCTACTCGACGACCCAAAGACACACTTTACACTTAGTCCCTTAGACTCTTGCTTCTCTACTTCTTACTTCTCTCCCACACTTAGAGCCTCGCTCTATTTATACAATCTCATGGTCCACAGACCATGGGTAGGCCGAAATTACATTACAAAACTAGGGCGGACAACCCTATGACTCTATCATACTTTCGCACCATGCGCCCTCAATTCGCGAAGCTTTACAACAAAATTCGGTCAAAACTTGGGCTTTGAGCCCCAAAACATGGCTTGGGGGGGTTCCATGCCCAACAATTTGCATTCAACAACACTTCTCCCTTCAGGAAGTTCTACAAGATCCCAGGTATTTTCTTGGCTAAGGAATCCATTTCTTCTTCCATAGCCTTTTTCCATTTGTCGCTATCCACATCATCCACTGCGACCTAATAACAAGAATATTCCCCATCATCAGTAATCAATACAAAATATGAAGCGAAATCTTCATACCTTTTGGGTGTTTTTCTTTCCCTCGTAGACCTTCTTAGAGTGATTGGCTATTGAACTGGTGTTGAGCCTCAAACCTACACCTTCCTATACACCCTCTCAGCCTTCTTTTTCCACTTACTTCATCCACCAAGCTGTTAAATCATTGCATTATAGTCTAAAAAGAGCTTCTGACATGGTTTTCTAACTATGCTTATGACTGTTGTTTGGTTTAGATTTTTGTTCAGGCAGCTGCGGAAACTTGTCAGTTTCCGCAGCCAGCACAGGTTTCCGCAGCCATTTTGTTAAAGGCTATGCTACAGGTGTCCTATGAAGAAACGAGCCACATGGGCAAGCTACAGGTGACGTGTACATGGAATGTGTCCCTTCAGATCAGCCAAATCATCCATAAACGGTCACGATCAACAAGGGTCAAAGGCAAAGCCAACCAAGGAATTTAGCGGTGGCACGTCTCTGTTTTGAGCACGTGAAGGTTTACGTGCCATAGTCCTCAGCTCACGGAGATATCGGCACACCTAGAGATCAACCCCATAACCTGAATCCAGCAGCTACCACTCCGAGGATTCAATGGAAATGATGACCATTACACTAGATCTCGAGCTGAGGAGATCTACGTATCTCTGGCAAAGTAGTTAACAGCATTAGATTTAGGAGTTAGTTACAACACTTTTCATTATAAATAACGCGTTGATGAACGCTGTGTGAAAAAGCTTTGGAGATATAATTTTTGAACTGTTGTTATCACCCCACTGTACACTGTTTTATGTGTTTTGTTGTTACTTTAATACATGAGAAGATTACTTTCCTGAGCTCGTTTTTGTGACTGTTCGTTGACTGGCTGAGGTGGCAGAGGGCCCCTGTGCACTAAAGCTTTGTATAGTTCTCATTTGATTTTATTATGTTTCTGCTTTCATAATTATTAGCTTGTATATAACATACTATTTTTATGTTTTTAATTCACTGCTGTTTACATTTTCATTTATGTTTTCTTATAGCTGTCAGCTGATCAATGCTTTTCTACAGGCTTTCTTAGGCAGCCCGGGCAAATTTTCAACTTTTTGATAACTACTGACATATGAGATCATCTTGTCCTTCCTGCTATTTTCATTTTCAGAAATTTAATTCCAGCACTATCATTTTTCAAATTGTGTTTTGCTTATTTATTTTTCTGCTACTTAGACATCATACTACTCATTTGTTTATGGTTTCTTTCTATAGTCAAGTGACTCTATTAGTAAGGAATCAGAATATTACTTATTGTAGTGTGATTTAGTTTTCTTTCTTGCAATTTAGATATCATATTGCTAAACTTGTTCATGATTGCTTCCCATAAGGTAGATTGAGTTGAAGGGTAAAGGATCAGAAGAGTTGAAGTAGTGTGATTAGTTTCCTTTATGCAATTTAATTTCCTGCAATTTAGATGTCATATTGCTTAACTTGTTCATGATTGCTTCCCATAAGGCAAATTGAGTTGAAGGGTAAAGGATCAGAAGAGTTGAAGTAGTGTGAATTAGTTGCTTTACTTTCAATCTTTGAGTTGCTTTAAGTTCAGTTTTTACTTTCTTTTTCATACAGCAGTAAGGATACTGGGCCATTGTCATTAGTTCACTGTTTGATACATTTACTTCCTCTTAAGAATTGATTTCATTACAGTTATTTTAGAGCTTTCTTTTTGAACACTTTTAAGTTTGGAAAATCACTGTAGAAATCACCATTACCATCCATAATTAACTTTCATTTTCGCCATCACACACTAGGGAATCCATAAAAGATAAATCCAAAAACAAACTAAAAAACTCAAAAACGACAAAAGACTAAGAAAATGGTTATCTTGTACATATAGTACACTTCACTTCATCAGTTTACGAATCCCGGATTGACATTTTAAATAGCAATTTAGAACACACTAAATTGACCAAACATTTTGGCGCCGTTGCCGGGGAAGTGAAACTAGGTAGCCAATTTCTTAAAAAAAAAAAAAAATCAAGGAAGGAAAATTGATAACCTCTCAAAGTATGCTCTCCTCTTGCACTTAGAGTGATCTGGAGGATCAGAAAAGAGAAAGTTATTGGTTTAATAGTTTCTTGAGTATGCTCTCTTCTTGCACCTAAAGTGACCTGGAGGATCAGAAAGAGAATTATTAGGCCGACTTGAAGAAAAATAAAAATGATATGCATAGAGCAAGAGATTCTAGGGAAGGTTTTTAGCTAGAGCCAAGAGTTCGACTTTCACAACTCCTTCTACCTCAAGGAATAGACAAGAGACACCTCCATCATCTACAACCTACACTCCTAGCCCTAGGATTCCTGGAATTCAAGAGACAGTAGTTGAGTTAGGAGACTCTTCCTCACCATCCATCGAATTTGAATCAGGAAAAGATCCTTTCTTTTCTTCTACAGGGAGACACATTGTAATTGAAGAAGTAGAATCATCTGAGGAAGAAGAGGGATAAATTCCTCCTCGTTCGCCATTAGTAGAGGAACCAGAGGACTCTGAAATCTCTGAGAAAACTACCATGACAGAAGAGGGAGTTAACGGATTTGGTAGAGGTAGAGGTAGAGGAGGGGGAGGAGGAAATAATGGAGGAGGTAGAGGTAACAATGGGGGAAATAGGGATGGAGATAACTCATTTGGATTTCCTATAGTCGATGAGGATTCTCGAGCAACAATGAAAAATATTTCACCATCTGTCCTCCCAAACTTTCATGGGTTAAGAAATGAAGATCCTGAAACATTTCTTTTTGAGTTTGAGGTCGTGTGTCGAACCTATGATTATCTAGAAGACTCTCGAAAACTCAAAATGTTTCCTTCAACATTGAAAGGAGCTGCTTTGAAATGGTTCATGGGATTACTCACTCAATCCATTAGGACTTGGAATGATATGAAACAAACATTTCTGGATAGATACATGGATTATTGTATGCCTACCAACCACAAGGATGAAGTATTTAAAATGGTACAAAGAGAAGATGAAAACTTGGAGGATTTACTTGAAAGATTCCAATACAATCTGAAAAGAGCAAAAATGAGTAACTTAGATGAGGAAACCTTGAAAGCCCTTCTATTAAAAGAAATTAGAGATGAATGGATAGATATTTTGAACATGATGGGAAAAGGAGACATATCTCAACTTCCACTTCATGATATAGCAGAACTGTGTGTCCATCTCTCAAGAGGAAAATCTAAAACTGGAAAAGGGCCTAGAGATCCTTCTCTCATCAGAGCAAACAAATCTGCAACTGGATCAGTAAGTAGGGATGAGATTGGAAATATGCTTGATGAATTCAAAACTGATATCTTAGGGAGTCTTAGTGAGCAACTAGACACTCTTAAGATCCACAATAAACAGAAAGCAGAAGCTGAAGCTTTAGCCATCTTTTGCCCAAAATGTAGAAAAAAAACATGCTCTCAGGGAATGTCCCTTGGATGCAAAAGTTGTAGAAACATGTCCGATTTGTTCAGAGAATCATGAGACCAAGGATTTTCCTTCAATTCCTGGGCTCAAAGCTGTCTTTCAAGAAGATCCAAATACAATTGAGTCTCTGTTTTGTTGCAAGGAGACCTTGGCAGGGGCAACAAAATCAAGGGTTTAACAACTCTATGAACTTTCAACCCCCACCAAATTGGAATCCTTGGCAATAACCTTGGTCCCAACCTCAAAATCCTTTTCAATCATGGGTACAAGGTATGCAAAATCCTTATGGGAGATTTTCTCAATTTTATCAATATCCTCCATCTTTTCAAAACCAACAAACTCCACAACTTCCAAATCAAAACCCACAACTATCATTGCCATTTCAACAACAACAACCCTCTCAACAGAACCCAAATTCTCAACTCTTGCTTCCATTCCAACAGAAGTCAAATCAACTTCCTTCTCAGCCATTGCCAAACCCCAATAATAAAAACCCTCAAAATGCTTACATGGTAGAATGTCAACAATTTCCTGCCTATATGATTGTTCCTCTCAATGATGTACAACTCAGATCTGGTAGAGTTCTAGATAAACCTTCTATAGATGCCCAAAATCAAAGCATTTTTGAGGAAGAATCTCTTGAAGCCAATAAGGGTTCTGAAGCATCTCTTCAAAACCCAAACACTCAGAAAGAAAAAGAAAAAGAGCTAACCCCCACAACTCCTATAGTTGAGCAACCTGCATCTTCATCCACACCTCCTTTTCCTGAAAGATTACAAATTTACAAAGGGGTGGAAAAACAAATCTTGTTGCCTGACTATGATTTTCTAGATGAACTGAAGAATGTCTCTATCAAGATTCCCTTGTTACAAGCCATTAGAGAGATTCCTATTCTAGCAAAAACAATAAAGGAGTTGAGTCTTAAAAGACCAGGAAGGAAACCTAGAGACACAAGAAGAATCCACCTGGTAGTGAAAATTGCAGACATCATGATGGGAAAAATTACTATGCAAAAATATGTAGATCCCGGTAGTCCAATTGTCAAAACACATATCAATGGGGTTGAAATTCCAAATACTTTGATTGATTTAGGGGATGCTATCAACATTATGAGTAGACAGACTATGGAACAACTGAAACTTCCTAATCTTCTCTTTACACCTACTTTACTGCAACTTGCAGATCGATCAATTATTAAACCAGATGGTGTATTAGAAGACATTTCAGTCTCCTTAGACTCTTGGGAATATCCAGTAGATTTTATGATTTTAACCCCCAAGAGTAATTTAGGAGGACACCCTCTCATCTTAGAAAGACCTTGGCTAGCCACATCCGATGCTTTCATCAGTTGTAGGTCTGGGGATATGTATATTTCTGATGGTAATTCGACAAAGAAATTAAATCTGTATCCTCCAGCAAAAGCAATTACAGAAATAGGAGATAATGAGTGGATTGATGATGAAGATACTATACAACCTGTCTTTACCATTTCTGAAGTTAGTGAAGATAGTCAAATTCTGAACACATTAGAAAACTTTGAAACATCTTCAGAATATGACCACACACAATTTCAGTTAGATTCCGACATTGAGTATTTATCATCTAGACAAATGTCTCTTTTCTCTATGGAAGAGTTTGGTAGTTCCGCCATTGAGATCTTTCCAGGAAAAACATTGAATATCAACAAAAATTTGGAAAGATCACAACAGGAAGAACTAACCAAAATCTTGCAAAAACATTCTACTGCATTTGCATGGGAATATACTGATATGAAAGGTATTGACCCTAAGACTTGCATTCATCACATCTACATTGAGGAAAACAGTAGACCAATCAGACAACCTCAGAGAAGGATGAATCCAAACCTTAGGGAGATAGTGAAAGAAGATCTCCAGAAGTTACTTAAAGTAAACTTCATTTATCCAATTTCAGATAGTTGATGGGTTTCTCCTTTGGTTATAGTACCTAAAAAGAATGGTAAATGGAGGGTATGCATTGATTACAGGGAATTGAACAAAGCAACTTTGAAGGATCACTTTCCTTTACCCTTTATTGATCAGGTATTAGATACTTTAGCAGGCAAAAAGTATTTTTCATTTTTGGATGGTTTTAGTGGTTACAATCAGATTCAGGGAACACTTGAAGATCAGGACAAGACCACATTTACCTGTCCATGGGGAACTTTTGCTTACCGAGTACTTCCTTTTGGATTATGTAATGCACCCACAACATTTCAAAGGGCAGTACTAGGAATCTTTTCTGATCTAATCCATGATTGTGTAGAGGTTTATATGGATGATTTTACAGTTTATGGTAATTCGTTTGAAGAGGCATTAGAGAATTTGGAAAAAGTCCTTATAAGATGTAAAAAACAAACCTATCATTAAGTCATGAAAAATGCTTTATGATGTTTACTAAAGGGATTGTTTTAGGACATCATATTTCAGGGGATGGGATTAAAGTTGATAGATCAAAAGTTGAAGTCATCTCCAAGTTGCCTATTCCAAATTGTCAAAAAGATGTTAGAAGTTTTCTTGGATTTACTGGATACTATAGAAGATTTATTGAAAACTTCACCAAAATAGCATCTCCACTCTTCAAATTAATTACAAAAGACTGTGAATTCAAATGGGATCCTGATTGTCAATCTGCATTTGAAACTTTGAAAACAAGAATATCTGAAGCACCCATTTTGAGAGGGCCGAATTGGAAACTTCGTTTCCATATTTCCATAGATGCTTCAGATACAGCTCTAGGAGCTGTGTTGGGACAAAAGGATTTAGTTCCTTATGCCATTTACTACACCAGTAAAAATTTGACTCCCATTGAGTTAAACTATATTGTGACTGAGAAAGAGTTCTTAGCTGTTGTTCATGCAATCAATAAGTTTAGACACTATATAACTGGCTATGAAACTTTTGTCCATACTGATCATTCTACAATTAGATATCTCATGAATAAACCTGTTACTAACGGCAGAGTTACAAGATGGCTCTTACTTTTACAAGAATTCAATATTACTGTGTTGGATAGACCAGGGAAACAAAATACAGTAGCTGATTTCTTGTCTAGAATCCAAAATACTAATGAAGATTCTCCTGTAGAGGATAAGTTCCCAGATGAGTATTTATTTGCAATAACTACTAAGACTCCTTGGTATGCAGATATTGCTAACTATTTGGCTACAGGAAAGCTACCTCCACATCTATTTCCTGGTGAAAAAAGAAAAATTATTCAGGAGAGTTCAAGTTATTCATGGATTTCTAATGAATTGTTTAAAACAGGGCTAGATTGTGTGATCAGAAGATGTGTTCGGGAAGATGAAATACCTGACATCCTTAAGGCATGTCATGATGAACCATGCGGTGGACACTTTGCTGACAAAAGGATGGCCTATAAAATCCTTTCTTTAGGATATTATTGGCCTTCCCTTTTCAAAGATGCAAAACAATATGTCATAAGGTGTGACAGCTGCCAAAGAGTTGGGAGACCGACTCTTTCAAATGAAATGCCATTACAACCACAGGTACTCATCGAACCCTTTGAGAAATGGGCTTTAGATTTCATTGGACCCATTAATCCACCATCTAAACAGAAAAAGTATATATTGGTATGCACTAATTATGTCACTAAATGGGTAGAAGCTAAAGCATTGCCTTTTGCCACTGAAAATTCAATTGTTCAATTTCTTTTTGAGGATATTTTTACTCGTTTTGGTGTCCCAAGAGAAATTGTGATAGATCAGGGAAGTCAATTTACATCTAGCTTGATGGAGAAGCTGATGGAAGAATACAAAATCAAGCACAGAAAATCTACTCCTTACCATCTGCAAGAAAATGGTCGGGTGGAGTCTACAAACAAAGTTCTTGAAAGCATCATCACCAAAACTGTTCATCTACACAGAAAATATTGGGTAGAAAAGCTTCCTGAAGCCTTATGGGCCTACAGAACTACATGGAGGAACACAACAAGACATTCTCCCTATGAACTTGTTTATGGGAAAGAGGTCCTGCTTCCCATTGAGTTTCAAGTCAAGACTTTCAAGATGACAGTCCAGTTGGGGATGAATCTATCAGAAGCCCAAAAGCACAGAATGGAGCAGCTGAATGAGCTAGATGAGATCAGACAAGAAACAATTTTAAGGACTGATCTAGTTCAACATCAAAGAGCTAAGTGACATGACAAATACATCAAAGAGAGAAAGTTTCAAGAGGGAGATTGGGCGTTACTGTTTGATTCCAAGTTTAAAGACTTAAAAGGAAAATTTCAGACTCATTGGCTTGGGCCATATGAGATTGACAAAGTCTTTAACAATGGAGCAGTAAGAGTCAAGACCATTTATGAATTTCAGATTTCTTTTCTTGTGAATGGCCACCGATTGAAAATTTATCATAAGCCACTCTCAAAAGAAGAATTTGTCAAGATGTTCCAAGAGAATTCTGTAATAAGGCCGGTGGAGAAGAATCCTTCTTCCCCACCAGCCTAGCCTTTTATTCTTTCAGTTAAAAAAATAAATAAATAAATTGTATAAGCCTAAAAACCAATCATAGATTGGTAGTCTTATACAGAAAATATGGAGTGAAAATCAAGGACACTTGACACTCTATATTTTCTAAAAAGAAAATCTCTTCTCCTTCTCTTTCCATCTTCACTCCATCTCATTTGCCATTTCACTTCACCTCCATCTCATTCTCATTTCCATTTCACTTCACTCCACTTCATTTTCATTTCATTCCACTCATTCCATTTCATTTCATCAATAAAAGTCTCTTTCAGGACTATTTTCATTCAGTTAGTTCTTCTCTAATTATCTTTGTTCAGCTAAGTGGGTGTTGTCTCAGTTTCTGCAGCTGGAAGCCGTTTCCGCAGCCACCATCACTCTGTTTTTCAAATTTACAGTCAACTGTTAGTGCAATAATCATGAAATGTAGGTGTAATTGAGCTAAAGACATGGGGCATCTCCAAGACATCAAGGAAGAGCAATTGGTTAGAAGCCTTGAGCAAGAAATGACAAAGTTTCCAAAGGTATGAGCAAATTTTTTTATCAAATAACAATTCAAGTCATAATTCCGCATAGTTATCAAACCATAAAAAGTTCTACTACATGCAATGATTTGATACGATGGCTCCATTAAACCACTCCTATTCCGCGATATCACTCCACACACCTTGCATTCATTTCTCCAACGGTCTCATGATTATTTCGAGTTTAAACTCAAGATTGACTGCACTTTCATTTATTACCCGTACTCTTGAGACGTGACCTATTTCGCTACGATTCTTCTTAGCTGCATTTTTCGCAGTCGTCCATTGAGACGTGTAACATTTCATACACAGTCATCCGATTCAAAAGAATCCCGACGTTACTCCATTTTTTTACCACTCCATTAATACCATACTCCTCACATGCATCCGTATTTTATTTTATGAACTCGTTTACTATTGCTCACCCTCTGTTCCTCCTGTAATTTAGGTATTTCCATTCCCTGTTCTCCATTTTCGATTGCAGCCACTACAGTTATCCTAAACCCTGATTGTAGCCACTACATTTTATTCTGAACCCCGATTGCAGCCACTACATTCTATCCTAAACCCTGTAACCGAGACATTTTTTTTTCTCTGAACCCTCACATGCAGAAGAGCTCTCAGTTGAAATTTAAAATGGAGGATGGGAAAATTACTGAGAGCAGAGCCAGAAGGACCGAAATACTTGGAAGGTTATCCTCAAACTAAAGAATTTCTGAAGAAATACAGGGGGTTACGATTTATCCAAAAGTTTAAAGGCCATAACAAGGAGGTGACCAAAGCTTTTGCACGGTCTTTTGATGGTCAAACAATGGAGATTGGAGACTTGAAGCTCACGGTGACTGAAGCCATAGTAGCAGCTGCCACAGGCCTACCTCAGGAAGGTGAGAGGTGGTTTAAAAATAAAAGTGTGGACAATCAGATATGGAGAATCATGCTACAAAACCAAGGTATGGATACCACCGTGTTTACAAGAGGCATCCCTGTTCATGCACTAAAATAGGAATGGTCTTGTCTGCTGTTAGTTATCCAAAAATTTATCACGTGTGAAGGACGTTTTGGTTCTATGTATATGTATCATGCTAGACTGATGATGAATTTCTTAGAAGGTCACACTCTTAATTTGCCTCATTTTCTACTGTTGAGTTTGAAAAAGATGAGTATTACAGTTCAAAAACACATAGGCAACATTGAACCTCATCTATATCATCATGGACTCATAAAAATTCGTATTGAGGACCAGCTGAAGAAAACTAAAGATACTTGGGAGCAATTCTTGATAAGAAACTACTTCCAAGAGCCATCTGAGGCCTCTGGAAGTAGTCCACCAAAGATTCCAAGAAAAAGTAGGAGGAAAGAAAAGGATACCACAATTCAAGACTCCCCTACTATAGAAACTCAAGAAACTGACCAAAAAGAAGAAGAAGATAGAGCTAAAGACAAGAAACAGAAGAAAGAAAAAGGAAAAAGAACCATTTAAGAAGTCTATCCATCCCCTGAGCAATCCATAGAGGAGGATTATCAACCACTGTCAGAAAGATTAGTACATCTTCAGGCTACTGCTATAGAAAAGAAAAAGCAAAAAGGAAAACAGAGTACACAAGAAAAGAGTACTAGTCCATACTTAAGGAGGAGCACTAGGCTAAGAGAAAAGGGGAGTAAAACCCAAGAAAAACAGCCTCACTTTATCGATTTAGGTGAAGAGACACTTGAGAAATCTCTAGCTCAGCCAAGCATTAAATCAAGTCCTCCACATGATGAAAGCCCTTTTCGGCCAGAAATAGAGAGCAGTCCTCCTCCTCCACCAGATTTTGAGCTTAGTTTGAGAAAGACACCTGAGGTAGATCCCAATAAGTAAGAGGTATATAACTACCTGGAATCCTTAGAACAATCAGCTGTAGGTCCGAGTACCACTCTGCCACTAGATGCACAAGTTTAGTCCTTGAAACAGGAGGTATTTGAATTAGAAGTCCTAAATAGGCATATCAAGCAGGAAAATGAAGCACTCAAAGAGCAGAGCAAGGTAGATAAGATTATCCATGATAACACTATGCTCCATTTAGGACTGTGGCAAAAGAAAAACAAAAAACTGAAGAAAAAGTGCAAAAAGTTAAGCAGAGCATTGATTAATCTCAAGTTCAAATGTCTAGTCAGGAAACCCAAGATGATGTTAGCACCAAAGAAGAAGAAAAGAGGGCTAGATGTCCTAGTAGAAGCCTCAAAACATATGGATTAGAGGGAAATGACTAAATTTTGGTTGCATGAGGACATGCAACACCTTCACAGTGGGGGTATGTTGAGCCTCAAACCTGCACTTTCCTATACACCCTCTCAGCCTTCTTTTTCCACTTACTTCATCCACCAAGGTGTTAAATCATTGCATTATAGTCTAAAAAGACCTTCTGACATGGTTTTCTAACTATGCTTATGACTGTTGTTTGGTTTAGATTTTTGTTCAAGCAACTGCGAAAACTTGTCAGTTTCCGCAGCCAGCACAGGTTTCCGCAGCCATTTTGTTAATGCCTATGTTACAAGTGTCCTATGAAGAAACGAGCCACATGGGCAAGCTATAGGTGATGTGTACATGGAACGTGTCCCTTCAGATCAGTCAAATTATCCATAAACGGTCACGGTCAACAAGGGTCAAAGGCAAAGCCAACCAAGGAATTTAGCGGTGGCACGTCTCTGTTTTGAGCACGTGAAGGTTTACGTGGCACAGTCCTCAGCTCACGGAGATATTGGCACATCTGGAGATCAACCCCGTAACTTGAATCCAGCAGCTACCACTCCGAGGATTTAATGGACATGATGACCATTACGCTAGATCTTGGGCTGAGGAGATCTACGTGTCTCTGGCAACGCAGTTAACAACATTAGATTTAGGAGTTAGTTACAACACTTTTCATTATAAATAACGCGTTGATAAACGCTGTGTGAAAAAGCTTTGGAGATATAATTTTTGAACTGTTGTTATCACCCCACTGTACTCTGTTTTACATGTTTTGCTATTACTTTAATACATGAGAAGATTACTTTCCTGAGCTTGTTTTTGTGACTGTTCATTTACTGGATGAGGTGGCAGAGGGCCCCTGCGCACTAAAGCTTTGTATAGTTCTCATTTGATTTTATTATGTTTCTGCTTTCATAATTATTAGCTTGTATATAACATATTGTTTTGATGTTTTTAATTCACTGTTGTTTACATTTTCATTTATGTTTTCTTATAGCTGTCAGCTAATCAGTGCTTTTCTACAGGTTTTATTAGGCAGCCCGGGCAAATTTTCATCTTTTTGATAACTACTGACATATGAGATCATCTTGTCCTTCCTACTAATTTTCATTTTCTGAAGTTTAATTCCAGCACTGTCATTTTTCAAATTGTGTTTTGCTTATTTATTTTTCTGCTACTTAGACATCATACTACTCATTTGTTTATGGTTTCTTTCTATAGTCAAGTGACTCTATTAGTAAGGAATCCGAATATTACTTATTGTAGTGTGATTTAGTTTGCTTTCTTGCAATTTAGATATCATATTGCTTAACTTGTTCATGATTGCTTCCCATAAGGCAGATTGAGTTGAAGGGTAAAGGATCAGAAGAGTTGAAGTAGTGTGATTAGTTTCCTTTATGCAATTTAATTTCCTGCAATTTAGATGTAATATTGCTTAACTTGTTCATGATTGCTTCCCATAAGGCAGATTGAGTTGAAGGGTAAAGGATCAGAAGAGTTGAAGTAGTGTGAATTAGTTGCTTTACTTTCAGTCTTTGAGTTTCTTTAAGTTCAGTTTTTACTTTCTTTTTCATACAGCAGTAAGGATACTGAGCCATTGTCATTAGTTCACTCTTTGATACATTTACTTCCTCTTAAGAATTGATTTCATTACAATTATTTTAGAGTTTTCTTTTTGAACACTTTTAAGTTTGGAAAATCACTGTAGAAATCACCATTACCATCCATACTTAACTTTCATTTTCGCCATCACACACTAGGGAATCCATAAAAGATAAATCCAAAAACAAACTAAAAAACTCAAAAACGACAAAAGACTAAGAAAATGGTTATCTTGTACATATAGTACACTTCACTTCGTCAGTTTACGAATCTCGGATTGACATTTTAAATAGCAATTTAGAACACACTAAATTGACCAAACAACTGGTTCTAAAACTTCAATAGTTTCTGTGGCATCTTCTTCACATTTTCCTTTAGAAGTCTCTCGTTCCTTTAGACTTTCTGAAAAAGATCTAGTCTCCAACTGAATTTGTTGACTTGGCAATACCTGTTCCTATTCAACTTTTTCAACATCTGATTTTAAAAGAGAAGATTCATCAAATGTTACATCTTTAGTAATGACTATCTTTCATGAAGTGGGATACCACAACCTATATCCATTCACCACATAGTCATACCCAACAAAGGCATAGCATTTCAATTTTTTATCTAGTTTTGAATGTTGATTTTTAGGAATAAGAGCATAGGCATCACAACCAAATATCCTTAAATGTGAATAATCACAAGACTGACCTGACCAAACTTCTTCAGGAATTGTACAACTAATTGAAATTGAAGGTGATCTGCTAACTAAATAACAAGCAGTGGATACTTCTTCTGCCCAAAACTCCTTTTGCAGGTTAGCATTACTGATCATGCTTCTGGCTCTTTCCATAAGAGTCTGATTCATACGTTCAACAACACCATTTTGCTTAGGAGTATAAACAACAACTTTATGTCTAACAATTCCTTCATCCTTACATTATTGTTCAAATTCTAGAGAAGTAAATTCACCACCATTGTCAGCTCTCTAACATTTAATTGATTTTACCGTTCTTTTTTATACCATTGCCTTAAATTGTTTAAATACATAGAATACATCAGCTTTCTTTTTAACATAAAGACCCAAAATTTCCGGGAAAAATCATCAATAAACATTAAGAAATATAAAGAACCTCCATACGATACAACAGGAGATAGTCCCAACAAATCAGAATGAATATATTCCAAAATTTATTTACTATTATGACTTCTAGTTTTAAACCTTTGTTTACATTGTTTTCCATACACTCAATGTGACCCAATCGTTGATGTCATAGGCGAGTACCTTCTTCTTCTTTCTTTGACACAATCACTGCTTCACTGACCTAAGTACTTCCTTTGAGTCTGTAAATATTTCCGACCTTTTCTGCCTTCATAACAACTAGGACACCTTTTGAGACTTTCAACACTCCATTCTGACCTGTAAACTTATAACCATCCGAGTCCAACACTCCCAAAGAAATAAAAATTTTCTTCAATTCAGGTACATGTCTAACATTAGTTAATGTTCTAACTGTGTTATCATACATTTTAAACCTGATATTTCCCATCCCAACAGTCTGACATGATACATTATTACCCATAAACACAGAACTAGCATTTACAACTTCATATGAAGTAAACCAATTTCTGTGTGGACTCATGTGATGAGATACACCAAAGTCTAACATCCAACTTTCAAAATTCTAAGAGACATTACATACAGGTAAAGTTTCATCTACCATACATAATCCTTCAGCATATAAAACTTCATTTATCATACCTGAATCAACTTGATTTGCTTCCTTCTTTGGGTTTTCAAACTCTTTTTGTTTCCAATAGTAATTCTTGAGGTGTCCAATTTTATTGCAGTACCAACATTTTTCCTTACACTTCTTACCCTTTAATTTAGACCAGGAAGAACCCCTTGTTTTCTCCCCTCTTTCTTTTGACCGTCCTCTGGCTACCATAGATTCAGATGTAGAGGTTTCAACATTGGACTTCTTCCTTACTTCTTCATGTAACAGAGCTCCCACAATTGAATCAAATTACAAGGACTGAGTTGTGCTCAAACTGATAGAGGTAAAAAAGTGGTCCCATGACTTAGGCAGGGAACACAACCAGGTGATAGCTTTGTCTTCTTCCTGAAATTTACCTTCCATATCCGAAAATTGGGAAATAAGTGTATTAAAAACATTTAGATGTTCTACAATTTTTGTACCCTGCTTCAGCCAAAGACTGTACAATTATCTTTTTAGATAAATTATGTTGGTTAACGATTTTGTCGTATATAATGTTTCCAATTTTCCCCACAAACCTACTGCTGAAGTTTCTTCAACTATATTGAAGAGAAATTCATCCACCAGGCATAACCTGATGGTACTAAGAGCTCAGGCATCCAAATCCTCCCAGTCCGAATCTGTCATGCTAGCAGGTCTGTCCAATGCTTTGTGCAACCCTTGTTGCACAAGCAAATCCCAAAATTTCAATTTCCATAGAGCAAATTTATTCTTGCCGATGAATTTGTGCACATCAAACTTTACATTCGTCATTTTAGCCATTTCTTTCCTACAAATCTTTCCTCCTAGGGTTTTTGTCTTTCAACTAGGGTTTCTTAAAAAAAATATTTTGATTTCCCTTCTTCCAAATGGGGTTTTCAATATTTTTTGGTTTCTTGGGTAAAATTATGAACAAAAACCCTTACTCTAATTTCTGTTAAAAAAAGAAAAAAAGATTCCAAAATTCTTTTCCTTTCCCCAAAAAAAAATTGTTCGCCCTTTTTTTTTTCTTTCTTTAATTTACTGGAACCCTAAAACAGTTTTCTGGGAAATTCCTTCTTCTTTTTTTCAATTTAATGAAACCCTACCACAGTCTCTTGGAGAAATTTCTTTTCTTCAATTCAATGAAACCCTACTTCATATTTATTCAACAAATTTTGCTACCAAAAAAAAAAAATACCCGGCCTCCACAGTGACAAATAGTGCTGAAATTTTGTACCCGAGTTTTTTTTCTTCTTTCGACTGGTTGTCCATAGTTGTTTGCAGAAACCCTCTTCCTGTAGCAGTAGTGACCTCCTCTTCCTCATTCAACCTCAAGTGATTGGCTTGGCTGCTCAATGTGGCTTGGCTTCTCAATGCTTACCAACCTCTATCTCTGGTGGCGAGCTTCAAATATGTTATTTTATAATAGACGGATGTAGCTCTATGTTTCTTGTTCCTTCCTGGTGGGCATGACAAATGACAGCTGCTCCAATGATTTGCACAATGGGCTGGGTGGCTGCCTCTACGGCTTACTAGACTCGAACTTTCTTAAAGATGGCTCTTGACGACAGAGTCTATTTTTACAATGGACTGCTTTGTCTTTCACAAAGACGACTAAAAAAATTGCGTTGTTCTACATCTTTCACAAAGACGGCTCAAAAAAGCGGGTTGTTTTGCGTCTTTCACCGGCTCAAAAAATCGACGGCAGAGTCTTACAACGTTCCACCACAAAAACGACGTCCCGTCTTGCAAGAAGGGATTTGGATCAGCACGACGCGGCAAGACAGTCCACTTCAACTACAACAGCGAGTAATAGATCATCTGCTCTCGTAGGAAACACCAATATCCACCATTCTTTGTTGCATTGTTGTTTTTCTTCTTTCACCTTCACAACAACGGCAGGGTTATTGCCTTTTCACAACGGTAGCAGGGGCATAGCCTTTTTCTCTATAACAATAATGGTTCTTCAACCCTACTCGACAGCTTTCAACTGGCTCCAATACCACTTGTTGGTCTGAGGAATTCATTAAACAAGAAAGAAATATAAATAAACTGAATGAAATTGAAATACACACGGCATAGCCTTTTTCTCTATAACAACAATGGTTCTTCAACCCTACTCGACAACTTTCAATTGGCTCCAATACCACTTGTTGGTCTCAAGAATTCATTAAACAAGAAAAAAAGATAAAGAAACTGAATGAAACTGAAATACACACACAAGTAAACACAATGTATTTACATGGTAAAACCTTGACATTGTGTCAAGGAAACCTCCACAGGGAAAGGGATTGGAAATCTTTATCAATCAAGAATGATTCTCTATGATACAACCTCTCAGGCATTCACCAATTTCATATGAGCCTCTCCTCTGTCACATAACTGTTATTCATTATGAATCTCGTTACAAAACTAATTTACAAAACTAACTGGTAATGATTAATAAAAATTTTACTCGTAATTACATTATTTTGTTATCACATATCAACAATTTGTTGAGATGGATGTAAATCACTTTCCCTTATCTAACATTCTTTGTGATCAAAACATCCATTAATAACTAGTTTATATCATTGTCAAGGAATTCATTCAAAATTGGACACATTAACACATCCTCTAACTAGTGTCTTATGTATCACATAGGTTATTTAAAGTTGTCCCACTTAATTTAATTCAAAATCCAAGTGAGGTAGTGTTGTAGTAAAAAACTCCATTTTTTACGCAAGGCCTAATAAAAAATGTGGACCATTTTTTATTTTTTTTTACATTTCCCACTTTTTATTTTCTTTCCCATATGTTTAAATCTATTTAAAAATCTTTAAAAAAAAAAAACCTGAAAAATATGAAAATTGCCAAAGTCATAGCACCCCCATATTTATGCAAAATTTGGCATTTTGTATACTTTTTAGGCCTTAGAAACATCGCAGTTGAGACCCTTTTAACATAAATCACTATCTAAAAACAAAAATTTATAATAAACGAAGGTGTTTTAATAAGTAACTTTAGCACACTGCCAACTGGGGCCCACCCTTCACGTCACCCCAGGAAGCAAATACCACAACGTACTCATAAAATTGGAAGAAAATAAAAATAAGAATAATGCATGCGTTTAGATGAGCAATCTTCTGCACAAATACACACTGTTATGTCCTTGGCATGGTTGTATTAATATATGCTAAATAAAAGTAGCGTAACCCTTAATATTATATTTTTTTAATTATTATATTTATTATTAAATATGTTATATAAATATTTATAAAATATGGAAATAATTTATATATATATATATATATATATATATATATATATATATATATGAAATAATATACAAAGCCCTAATTAAAAGGAAAAAGAGGCAGTACATTCGTCAAAGACAGGAGAATCTCTTACACCTCTCTAAGGTAGCTCCTAAGAAATTTTGGAGGCAAATTCTGACTAGGAAGACTAAGGATAATAATAAAATTGCTCTTCACGATTGGAATTCTTATCTTAAAAAGCTTTATGAATCTCCTAATGTCATGGATAATTTGGAAACCCTGCTCACAACGAAAGAAGTCTTCTCTTTAGAAGACATTAAGTTTGGGATTAATCGCCTCGCGAATGGGAAAGCTAAGGACATTGAAGGTTACCAGGCTGAAATCTTAAAAATTGGAGGCCCTGTCCTCATCCCCCACATCCACAAGCTTTTCAACCAAGCTGTTAAGCAAGGGTTCCCTAAACCTTGGACTGAGAGCCTCATTATCCCTATTTTTAAAAGTGGAGATACAAATAACCCCTCTAATTATCGGACAATTATGATCAGCCCTCTCTTAGCCAAGTTGTACGGGAGTATTCTGGAAAAAAAAGTTAAGCATATGGCTTGAAAGTGAAGGTAAACGGGCTAAAGGCCAAGCAGGTTTCAGAAGGCATCACTCAACAACAGATCACCTTGTTACGCTTAGGATCATTGCGGAGGAATGTCGTAATGATAAATCCAATTTATTTTGCTGCTTTGTAGACTTTAGAAAGGCTTTCGATACGGTTCCTAGATACAACCTTTGGAATAGGTTAGAAGAGCTAAAGGTTCCTCTTGAGTTGAGAGCTGCTGCTATAAGGCTATACGAGAATGTAATTGCCAAGCTAAAGAACAATGAGGGGTGGTCAAAAGATATTAAGTGTAACATCGGAGTTAAACAAGGTTGCCCCCTCTCCCCTACCCTATTTGGCATTTACATCGATAAGCTTGAAGGTTATTTAGAAGAAGCAGGATGTGGTGGCACAATCTTAGCTGGGATAGTCGTTATCCTTCTTCTCTACGCTGACGATATTGTTCTTTTGGCAAGGTGCCCTTCTGATCTTGATAAGCAACTCAAGCTTCTTAAGGATTTCTGCTCTACCATGGGTATGACTGTTAACACTGACAAAACAAAAGTTATGATTATCAAATCCAAGAAGGACACTTGCGCTAATTTTATGTATGACAATAATAACTTGGAGGACGTGTATTCTTACAAGTACCTAGGAATTGAAATCCATCACAAGCTCAACTGGAACCATAGCATTGAGAAAAGGATCAATGGGGGATGGAAAGCTTATTTTGGTCTTGAAAATAATTGTAAAACTGTAAACCTCGTAATGTGGGATAAAAAGAAGTTCCTCTTTGAAACTTTAGTCATTCCTGTTATCTTATATGGCTGTGAAGTTTGGGGATGCAGCATCTCCAGAGAATCATGGAGAAAGATTGAGCAAATCCAGAAGCGTTTTATAATTTATAACCTGAAAATTAAAAGTAATACACCCTATCCTATTCTCCTTATAGAAGCAGGTCTTTCTCCTATTGAGAGCCTAGCTATGCTCAGGTTTCTGGTGTACAAGCACAAGCTCAATAACATAGACAATCATAGACTTCCTAAGCTAGCTTTAAATTCCAGCCAAAACCACCTAAGGCTTAACCGAGGATGGCATAAGGACACAAGGGCCTGGTTAAACTATTGGGAGATCAATGAGAATGATGCTTTACAAAACATAAATAACATTAAAGATATTGTTACTTCTAAGTTCAAAGAAAAATTCTGGTGTGAGAAAGATTTAGCGTCTAAAAGAAAATTAAGTTATTATAAGAGGGTCATCAACCCCACCCTTGAAGATCAAAAGTATCTCTCTATTTTAACTAGCTCAAAGAAGAAAATTAATATAGCAAAGATTAGAACGAATTCTCATGAGCTCCATAGTGAAACTGGCCGTTGGAAAGTTCCTAAAACGCCATGGATAGAAAGGATCTGCCATATTTGTGAGAATAGGAGCATCGAGGATGAAAACAACTTCCTCTTAGAGTGCCCTGCATACAACCACATTAGATCTCAATTTCACAACCTTTGTTACAATACTGACCTTCCTAGCCTTTTACAATGCCAAAATTATAGTGAACTCGGGAGGCTTCTCTCCAAGCTTTTTGAGCATAGAAATAAAATCTTAAATCAAAATAAATAATTTGTCTTTTTAGGTCAGATAGATCATTATTTGGTCTCAGTGGACGTTAACCATCATCATCATCATATATATATAAATTTATTTATTTAATAATAAAAATAATATTACATATTAAATTGTACTTAGAATTTAAGTAATGTTATAAAATGGTAAATATCAATTAAAAAAATTGCATAATATTATTAAATAAAAAATATAAATTAAATAAGAATTATAGTAAAGATGAAATTGGGCAAAAAAATCAAAATAAGAATAATGCATGCGTTTAGAATAATCTGTCTAAAACAGAACTCTAACTTATTTTTAGATGTATAAAACACAATTGAAACGTTATAATCTGTTTTTATAAAAAGAAGATTTACAATCTGATTTGGCACGTAATGGAAAAGCCATCGAGGCACGTAATATTTTATGTAAAATTAAATTAAAGTGTATGTGAAAATTATTTCAATACAATTATAATATATTATATATTTTGTAAAATAATAATAAATATTATATAAATATTTTAATTCAAAAAATTATATAAATATATATTTTTTTTAAATAACTTATTAAACATTAATTTTATAAAAAAAAGAGTATATTTAAAAAAAAGTATATTTAAGAGGTAGTAGGTTGTTTTTTATTTTTTAGTTCAGAGTATGTTTTGAAATTATTTTTGCTTAGGTAAGAGTTTTTTTTGGACTAAGGAAATAAATTAATAGCCTAAAATCTAAAGGTATTTAGTAAAAGTGAAAATATAGGTAGTGTGGTTTTAACTTTTCCTTAAATAACAATGATGAGCTAATCTGCATTTGTAGATAGTAGCTAATAATGGTTGTTCCCATTGTTAATTTGAGAACTGAATTATAATAAATTTTCTTATTATTAAAAAAAAAGTATTTCCATTTTTATATTTAAGAGAAAAATTGTATATTATTTTAATTTTAATTAGATACTACTTGAGATTAAATTCAATATCATTATAAAAAAATGCGTTTTAAAACTACTAAATTGTTATTATTTTTATATTTGAAAATAAATATGAGTTTATCATTTTAATTAAATATTATTGCAAATCCAACTAGATACTATTTTAATTAAATACTATTTGAGAATTTGTATTTTTTAAATAAGTAAATAAATATAGTTATAATAAAAAATGAATGTATTTAAATAAAATATATTTAAAGCAATTAATTAATATTTAAAAAATAAATTTAAAATATTATTAACAAAAAAATTAAAACACCTTGCTTTATGGACCCGCATTTTATTTTTCTTTATTTATTTTAACTTTTGTCTTGAACTTTATAACAATGACCTATTTTATAATATTTGAAGGTGAAGAGATTGAATCAACACATCTTGATGGTGCTCAAGCTTTTCTATTCATTTGAGTGTGCTTCTTTATCTCGTCTAGTTCTAAACATATGACATTATGAAGTAATTAAACTAAAAGGAAATTTGATGACCATATAAATTTTTTAGTTTTGGTAATTGTAGAGTAATTAATATTTTTAATTTTTTGGTCCAGTTTTAAACATATGACACTATGAAGTAATTAAACTAAAAGGAAATTTGATGACAATATAAATTTTTAATTTTGATAATTGTAGAGTAATTAATAATTTTAATTTCTTTTAAATTTAGGTGTACAATTGTCCACCAATCCACATCAATCCACATTCAATCTTGAGACCCAGTGGCCACCATGCACCGTAGGTTGATGGTGTCTAGAAGACACAACATTATATACAAACTTCTTTTGGGTAGAAAACCTATATGAAGAAGAATGAAGGGATTGATAAGTAACTACTCGTTAATAATATAACCCAAACTCTCTTAAAAAAAATTGCTTATTTATTTCAGAACTAAAATAATATCATATGATTGTGGTAAAAATAATTTACATAATTGAAAAATTAATATTAATCTTATTAATTTTCTTTTGGTAATTTAGAATAATTTGAAACTAAATATTTTGATCTTGAATTCAATTTCTCAATATTATTAACATTGATTTTATCTATATAAATTTAATATAAAAAATAACTATTTAATAATTTTATATTATAAAATTATAAATATCAATTAAATAAATAAATTACAATAATGCAAATTCTTTATATATATATATATATATATATATATATATATATATATATTCCAAAAACAGTTCATTATTCACATAACAAAATTCATATCAGCAATTAAGTGATTACGACACAGTTATCTTTTCATCAACAAGATTATATTAATATAAATTAATAAAATTATAAAAAAATTATTCTATTTTTGAATGTTTTTGAATGTTGTGGTTTTCTTTCGGAATCCAATGTTAATTTATATAAATAAAATATAACAAGTTGCTTTTTCGGACTTGAGTGTTAATTTATATAAACACAATCTGCTGCAAAAAATATTTATCTAAAGGAAAAGTTATTATGGTATATTTATGATCTCAACTTGCTATAAAACACCACATAATCCCAAGTTGGGAAAAAAACTAGAGCGGTAATTTAGGTAAACACCACATAACTCGAGAGCACATTCATGAGTATCTCAACCATAGCATGTAGAATTTCATACCATGTCTCTTATCTCAACCATAGCACGTAGACTTTCATACCATGTCTCTTTAGCGTCAACCTTGCCATGAAAAATCTTCGCTCCTTTCATTCCGGGACACCTGCGGCAAAGAGTTTTGCATGTTTTTTGCGTAATCCAGTTTCACATTCCTTCGCCTGGCATTCTGGCGGGGCTTCTCTTCCCCAAGACGAGTCTCTTCTGCATAAACAATCCTCCGTGTCCCTTTGCGCTTCTTCGCAGATTATGGATTTTTGCAACCTTTATTCTTAGACCCGCCTTCCTCTGGACGTGCTGGTTCAGCGACACTATGTTCTTTTACTGAGGTGTGCCATATCGGTTTGGGTTTTGGTCTTTTCTCTGGACGTGCTTTATTTTTTACCGTTTTTGCACTCCGCTCTCGGCTTGCCGACGTTTTTCCAGGTCAGTTCTTCCTGTCATAATATAATATCGTTTGTTTGTCATAAGGTTTCTGTTTTGAAAGGAAATTTATCAGCATTATAGTTAAATTCTGGAAAATCTTTCAATATGAATATTGTTTTGAATCTGCAGGATCAATTTGTTAAAAGAATTTGCTGAAGCAATGAATAATACAGAAAAGTGTATCAAAGAAAAACCTAAATGGTTAGATAAGTTTTTGTTTTGTAATTATTTCAGTCATTGTACCCATCACAGCTGTGTAAAGAAGAGAAATCATTTCTGTATTGACTGCAATGAAGGGCCAATTTGTCTAGATGAATTGGTTTCCGACCATGATGGCCACCATACGCTCCAGATTAGAAAGGCTTCTCACCGTAATGCTATAAGAGTTTGTGATATACAAAATTTTATTGGCATATCAGAAATAGAGCGGTACATCATCAATAATTCTCAGATTGTGTTTTTGTTGGGGCCCAAGTATGAGCTCCATCATGGCAGTAGTCAAGGTTGTTCTGTTAATTGCAAGAGAAGGCTTCATGGTGCAGGGAAGTTTATGTGTTCTATAGAATGCAAGTTTAGGGCTCATAGAAACATCTTGGCAGAGAATGATGGTGACAATGACAATAATCATAGCAATAATGGTTCAATTTCTTATCATGATAATTTCAAAGCGAGCAAAAATTTCATGAAGAATAGAAGAAAACAATCTAATCCTTGCAGAGCACCTTTTTCTTGAGGTTACATATAGAAAGATTGAAGAAGTATATTCACTTGAACGTGGTTGACCAGATTGACTTAAGTTGAAGAGCAATATTCAGTTGAAAGTGGTTGATGAGATTGATTTAGAGAGAGAAATTAAGTAGTTTATTTATTAATTTATTTGATGTAAACAATTTTTATTAATCACTCATATTTATGGAGGTGGATATTGAATATATTTAATAGATTGATTATATTTAGCATATTATTGTATAAGATTTAGATATTATGCTTTTTCTCCATGATGTTTCAATAGCCTCAAGTTTTGTTATGAGTGGTCTTAATGCTTATGTGAGTTTTCTAAAATTATTAAAAACATTTTTCTTGAACTTATTTTAATGGGGACTTTTCTTCTTTTTCTCTTTATCATTAAAGATTTTGGAAACCATTGAAATTTTTAAATGCAACCATAGTAAATTTTACTATTGTTTAACAATTTCTCATAAAACACACATAAAACAACCGAATATTACAACAATCAAACTCTATTACATAACACAAATTTCCAGTAATCATACTATTCTCTTATACACCAATATTCTCCAATTACAATAATGCACCACAATAAAAATAACTAACTCACACAATCAACAAATCCAATAATACAGAGATGAAATAAACATATTTTACCATCTGCGATGGCCAAGCTCTCTCCTTTATTTACATTCAACAAAGCGAAGCCATGGAATATTTTTATAGAAAAATCGAAGGAAATTTTAATCTTTGCATAATCCAAGAGTCGTAATATCGAATCATATGTGAAGATAGGTTATTCAAAGTTGCCTCTAGGATGCCCTGATTGCTATCCAAATTACACTTAATTTAATAAAATATCTAATGGAAGATATATGGTCATAGTGCTTATTCGTCCATGCCCAATTAGACACTATAGTTTAGTATAAAACACATTCATTGAATTACTATTACTTTTCCCATTGCAAAGCTTTCGGAAAAGATATATTATTTGGATTGTTTTATTAACTTAGGAATTGTGACTTGATTTAGTTAGTCATGATGTGTTTAATATTTTTTGATTTATTTATGAATAAGTGAAAAATAAATTTTCCCTATTATATATTTTTATTTCTTTGTTTAAATAGAGTAATATAATTTTTGGTGGAATTTTTTTTTAAAAATAAATTCTTAAGTATTATATATTTTTATTTTTTCATTTAAATAGAGTAATATAATTTTTGGTTGAATATAATTTTTTTTTTTCGAAATGTATTTTTGAATATATAAATAGATTTAGCGGAAGATTATTTTTTGTTACTTGAAATATATTTTTAATTGTTAAATAGATTTGGTGGGTTATTATTTTTTGTTAATTGAAATATATTTTAAATTCATAAATGGATTTGGTTGGATATTATTTTTTGTTGCTTGAAACGTGTTTTTGAATGCATAAATAGATTCAAAGAAGTGAAAACCCCTCTAAGGCACTAAGTCTATGCAAATTTATTAAGTCAATTATACTATTTCAACAATTTTTGGTTGGATTTGAAATATAACTCATAAAAAACTATTCCTAAGAAAAGGTAAAACATACGTTTAAAAAATAATATAAATTTTAGAAATAAAACTACTCCATTTGCAAAGTGATAAATGATAAAGGAATGCTACAATTTTTGTAACTCATCAAAAAATATTCCTAGGAAAAGGTAACATACATTTAAAAAATAATTTAAAACTTTAGAAATAAAGATACTCCATTTCCAAAGTGATAAATGACAAAGGAATGCTACAATTTATGTAACTCATAAAAAACTATTCCTAGGAAAAGGTAAAACATACCCTTAAAAAATAATTTAAAATTTTAAAAATGAAGCTACTCCATTTCCAAAGTGATAAATGACAAAGGAATGCTACAATTTATGTAGTTGATGCATGCATTGTCTTCTCGAGCTCTATTTTCAAGCTATTTTGGTACTATTTCCTCACAAAATTCACAATTACCTATCATATCCTTTCTCTATACCAATTGTAAGCATCTCTATATGATTAATTATTGTACTTTTGATTTCATCAACTTCCTTCTTTCCCTTGGATTTTCCTCTATGAATAAACAAAATTCTTCTTCAACCTTTAGCACCTCTACTTCATGTTTTGTTATTAGATCCTTACAAGTGCTTTCTTCAACCCTTAAGGCTACTTGATAAGCTTTTAGAATTGATCTAATATTCATTAAGATGGAATTCATATCGAAGAATAAATATGACAAATTATATCCTAATTTTGAATCTTCTATTTGCCATCTCTTTCTCCAACTATAAGGAAATCCACCACAAATATGCACCTCAAAAACAAATTTGACTCTTTCGAGGTCATGAATTATTCAAATTCAAAATATTTTTTCTATTTCACTCGTCTAATCAATTGATTTCTCTACATCCAAACTTAAGGTCTATACATGGGTGTCTAATTTTAACTTTCCCCAAAACTAAAAATGGCTCGTAATAATCTTTTATTTGGCTCAAGTGACTTTTTTTCTTCTTCAAATACCTCTTATTCATTTTTCTTATTTCACCCTCCTTGTCATAGGATTTAGGAATTATTCCTTTCCTTTATGATGTTTCATTATCTTCAGGTCTTGCTATTAGCTATTTCAATGCTTATTTGACTTCTTCCAACATTGTTCCGAGGTATTTCTCATTCTCTTCTAATGGGGAATTTTCTTTCTCCTCTCTCTAACATCAAGGCATTTCAAGGCTATTTAAATTCTCGAATGTGGCACTCTTTGTAGAACACACACTACAACACAACAACCCATTATTGCAGCAATCCAACACTATTACAAAGTACAAGTTTACTATAGTTTACCTCCTCCCAATGATTATGGTATGATTTGATTCCCTTGGTGATACAATTTTTTGCAAGTATAGAGATGCATAATAGGAAAAACAAACAACCCACATTCAACGAATCCAACAAATATAATAATAAAATAGTGCATACATAAAAACATAGATTTTGTAACCTACTATATTATTTCCAATCTATCAACCTTTTTTTACATTCAAAGCCACCCATAGTCTCTGATTTCCTCCTTTGCAATTGCAGAACATACCTTATCGACAACCAAGAAAAGGTTGTCTTTAAGACATACTTCTTGACCTTATCCTATAGTATCATTGGTCCAAATATCCATCAATGTTGTTAGTGGTTAGTTTGTAACATTAGCCAAGAATTCATTCAATGTTGGACAAAGTGACTCTCCAAATCTAATCATATATGAGATAGGTTATTTAAAGTTTCCTCTAATTCCTTGCATGGAATCCAAATTATGCTTAATTTAGTTGAAAATCGAATTGAGTATATGTGCCATAGCATTTATTAGCGCCTCCCAAAGCAAGGACTATAGTTTTTGGTACTGAGTAGACATTTATTGAATCACTAATACTTTGCCCCATTGCAATGCTTTTGGTTATTTTTTATTATTTTATTAACATAGGAATTGTGATGTGATTTAGTCTTAGTCCGTTCAATTTTTTTTCCTTTATTTATGAGATAGGTAAAAATAGTAAAGTCTAACTCCTATACATTTTAACTTTTTTTTCACCTAAATATGACAATACAATTTTTAGTGGGATCACTATTTTTTGTTTCCTGAAATGTATTTTTGAATGCATAAATGGATTCAAAGAACTAAAAACCCCCCTAAGGCACTTATTATGTATATATTTAACAACTCAAATATTCCATTCCAATAATTTATATAAGGTATAACTCATTAGAAAATATGCCTAGAAAAAGGAGAAACTTATGTTTAAAAAATTATTTAAAAAATTAAGAAATGTTTATGTAAGCGACTCCATTTACGAAGTGATAAAAGACAACAAATTTGATTAGGTACAAGGAGCTAAAGTGTTCTTGAAAATCGACTTAAGATCTCTCTACCATCAAATAAGAATAAAAGAGGAGGACATTTACAAGGCATCATTCCATACTCGTTATGGTCATTACGAGTTCGTGGTGTTACCATTTGGCCTCACAAATGCCCCAACCACCTTTATGAGGCTGATGCATGTTATTTTCTAGCCCTACCTTAATAAATTTGTACTGATTTTCATTGATGATATTTTACTATACTCTAAGAATCATGAGGGGCATAAAGAACATCTGAGCATAGTATTACAAACGCTACAAGAAAATCAGTTATATGCTAAATTCAACAAGTGTGCTTTTTTCAAAGATTAGATTCAGTACTTGGGTCACATTATTTCAGCCGATGGAATAGCAGTAGATCTAGAGAATATAAAAACAATCATGGAATGGAAAACATCAAAGAGTGACAGTGATATTAGATCATTATTGGGTTTAGCCAAGTACTACCGTCGATTCATTGAGGGATTTTCACAAATCGCCTTTCCAATGACCTCCTTACAAAAAAAGGGGCGTGCTTTCAACTGGACAGCCAAGTGTCAGCAAAGCTTTGAGAAGCTGAAACACCTGCTTACCACCACACCAGCGTTAAAAGTGGCAGTTCTGGAAAATTCTTTCGTGGTTTGCACAGATGCAAGTAAGGAGGGTGTTGGCAGAGTGCTGACACAAGACATAAAGGTTATTGCTTATGAATCAAGAAAGTTTAAGGAATATGAACAACGATATTCTTCTTATGACATTGAATTGACAACAGTAGTGCATGCACTTAAAATGTGGCGACACTGCCTATTGGGGAAGAAATTCCTGCTATTAACAGATCATAGTAGGCTTACAAATTTCTTCAACCAGTCTAGTTTAAACGCTCGATAGGCCAGATGGAAAACATTCTTAAGAGAATTCAATTTCGACATGAAACATCTTAAAGGAAAGGAAAACTGTGTGGCTGATGCATTGAGCAGAAAAGTACATTGAATTTATGAGGTCCAAATGAGCCAAGCAAGCTCAAATATTCCTGAAATAATAAAGGAAGTGTCTATGAAAGATCCGGAGTGTACTTTCCTTTGACAACAGACAAAGAAGGCCTTGCTGAAAAAGGAAACATCTGAATTTGAGATAAATCCCGACAATCTTCTTACTTTTAAGAACAGAATTTATGTCGCTAACCAAAACTCGGTTACACAATTGATATTGGATGAGTTTCATAGAAAACCATGTGTTGGTCACCCGAGTTACCAGAAATTATTTTCAGCCATAAAAAAAAGGGTATTTTTGGCCTGGATTAAGGAACGATGTCACTAAATATTTGTCCAAATGTTTGGAGTGTGAGTTGGTGAAGGCAAAACATCAGCATCTTGCATGTTTGTTGCATCCATTGCCCATTCCAGAATGGAAATGGGAGACCATATCTCTGGATTTTATCACCAGCTTACCATATACCAGAAAGCAACATGACTCAATTATAGTGGTAGTAGATAAACTGAGTAAAACTGCTCACTTTCATACCCATGAAATCCACTTACAAAATTGTGGATATCGCAGACATATTTATGAAGGAAATTTTTCGTTTACATGGAATACCCACAGTGGTAATCTCCGATAGGGATGTGAAATTTACATCCACATTTTGGAAAAATCTCTTTTCGGGATTGGGTACTCAGATCCAATTTAGTACTGCCTATCACCCCCAAACATATGAACAAACTGAACAGGTAAATTAGGTGTTGGAGGCCATGCTACACATGTTCATGATGAAGAAACCACATAAGTGGGAGGATTATCTCCATTTAGTGGAATTTGTGTATAATAATGGACATCATGAATCATTAGCCATGAGCCCCTTCAAGGTGTTGTATGGAAGAAAGTGTAGGGTGCCCATAGACTGGAATAACCCAGTTAATAAAATAGCATTGGGTCCTCACATGCTAGCAGAAAAGGAGGAGATTGTTAAGAAGATTCAACAAAATCTAAGGGCAACCCAAGTTAGACAAAAAGTGTATGGAGATAAAAATAGGACATACAGAGAATTCCTACCAGGGGATCACGTATATTAAGAGTAAACTCCTGGAAAAGTTCCTTACAGTGGCAGGGTTGTGCTAAGTTAGCACCCCAATACTATGGAACTTTTCAAGTCTTGGAATGAATTGGGTCGGTGGCCTATAAGCTTGTGCTACCCATCCACATTCGGGTCCATAATGTGTTCCACGTATCCTTACTACAAAAATATGCGTATAACCCTCAGCACATCATTAACGGGGAAAATATTTAGGTAATCAGTGAAGTGAGATATATGACTTTTAGAGGTATTTTTTATTTATTTATCAAAGTCATGACTATGATTTGTTGGGTGCAGATCAAACCGGAAGGAGAGTTCCTAGCAAACCTCTTTGCATTCTCGACCAGAGAGAAACCACCCTGTGGAAGCGAGTCATCACCCAGGTTAAAGTGCAGTGGAAGCACTTTGGCCTTGATGAAGCCACCTAGGAAGAAGAAGAATTTATGCAAGAAGCTTATCCGGCATTGTTTTCTGAAAGTTGAAGTGAACACCAGGGACAATGTTCCTCATATGGGGGGGAGATGTAACACCCCAAAGTGCATGAAATTACTAAGGTTAATAAGTTAATTTTATTTATCTGTTACTTTAAGTTTTATTACATTATGATGTGTAACAATAAGTGACTAAGGTTGGAAGGCCAAGAAAAATAAATAGTGGTTACCTAAATATTTGGTAATAATAACTTAACAAAAAAATAGAAACTATTTACAAGAATTAAAAGAAATAGTTACAAAGATAGTTACCCATCTGCTGTGAAGGGAGATTTAGAGGGGAGAAAAAGAATCCAGGAGGAGATCCTTGAGCTGGATGAAATAGACATGTGGGAGAATTCTCAAGTGAGACAGTCAAAAAAGAGTACAGGACTTGGGGGCAGGATCAAAGTCCAGGGACCCAAGGTACTTGATTGTAGCTAGAAATAATTAACTATGATACTAAAAGAAAGTGCTCGGGGGAGAGTTTGGACGTAATTTCCAGACTCGTGATAGGAAGGAGAGGCTTTACAAAGAGGATTATTTACTAGTGGTTGCTATTATTAAACAGATAAGTACCATGAAATGCTTTATTAAGAATTGGTACTATTGAGTAATGATTTAATTGACTAAGTAGGAAAATCTTATTTGTTTTAGTAAAAGAAATTTCCTGTATGTAGTACGAATGAGAAAGGAAATTCTTTAACGAAAGACACATTAAGGACAACAAACAAAGTTTATCTATTTTTCTTAGTATATGAAACAATAGAAACTCTCTTATGAAAATATGCAAAGGGCACCGCAGGAAATTTTCGTATAAAGAATATTTAACATAGTATAAAAAATAAGATTACACTCTTAAGTATTCAACATATATTTCATTCTATAAACAACCGAGCAAACTGTGCAAAAAACCTTCATGAATTCCACCTAAGAAACAGTTGCATTACGTGTTTCCAATTATATACATATATATGTTATTGCACAATAATTTAGCTACATTGTGCAACTATCAATCATAGAAAAGATCTGTCCGAGAATGTCGAACGAGCAGAGGTGCAACCTCATCTTTCACCCATGCAATGTTTATTAGTCTACGACAGGAAAGAAGGCATAATGACTTTAAGCTTATCTATGAATAAACCCCTGGTATAAACCCTAATTAAAACAATTATTCCACAAGGACCGAGCAACATTCAGTAAATCGTAATACTCTGAGATTTAGAACAAAAGCATTCCAACCCATTGCTAAATATGAAGCAACATACCCAAAATGTCAGTTGAATTAGAAATGCATTATATAAGTATTCTACTATGACAAAATAGTTACAGTTCCAGAATGATGCCTTCGGGTCATTACCACCAAAACCTCATAGTCCTTTAACTAATAACTAAATTAAAATAAAGAGCAAGATATAACAAACAAAATATGTTCAGAAGCCTCGACACAGGGATTGTTAATTTTTCCCAAAATGCTCAATGCATACACCGAGTCTGTCGAATCTCTTAAACAACTAGCTAATTAAGAAGTAAAAGTAATGTAGGAAACATTCTGAGCTCGACTCAGTGGAGCATTAAACCCTCCATTAACTAAACTGTTGAGGACCAGAATGTCAACCTGGAAATGACCAAAGAAACCATAAGACTTTGAATCTCGAAGGGAAATTTCCAGGCTTGCGTGAGTTAAGCAGGGGGAAGAGAATACCTGTCATAGACCGCATTTATACATAAAATTAGTACAAGCTATCTGACAGAGAGAAAAACTGTGAAGATGCATATATCAGTTTTAGGAAGGATTATACCTGAATCTGGTGGATGTCCTCTCCAAGCAACCACTTGCACATTCACCGAAACCCTTAGTGAATCGTTCTTAGCTCATAAAATTGTCAACAACTCATGAATCTTTCAAGTTAATGAGTTTACCTTCTGAATCCTAGAGTGGAACAGTTCCCATCGCTGTGAGATACTCTTGACCCAAGCTGGACAGAGGCGGCAGTCTGTCAGTCTCGACAAGAAAATTTTCTTCCACATAAAAATAAAAGAAACTATTGATATTAGGATAGCTAATGATACTCGCCTTCTCTGGACCAAGCATCATAACCAGGGCAAGCTGCAGGAGGAGAGATGCCAAACTGTAACCCTTAGCA
Source organism: Pinus tabuliformis (assembly GCA_031772625.1). NCBI lineage: Eukaryota > Viridiplantae > Streptophyta > Pinopsida > Pinales > Pinaceae > Pinus > Pinus tabuliformis. The sequence goes on along the minus strand of CM062818.1, from coordinate 1,973,897,435 downwards.
AATCAATTAGCCATTGCAGAGTAGCAAGAAGCCCTGGGTTGACAGTAACACTGAACTCACTGGATGCTAGGTGCGAGAAAGAAGTTAGGTGGTAAAAACCTAAACAACCACCACCGTTGGACCGTCGGACAGGAATCAACGGAGGTCAGGCGGGACAAATGACACATGAATGTAGAACCAGTTAGCCATCACATGTAGCATCCTCAGTTAAGATCATGCCACTTATCCCAGTGTACATAATCTAAGGTTGGGAAGTAAATGCCAAAGTACCAAAGGCCATGTGAAAAATTAACCCTAACCTCTTTATCGGCATGGTAACCTGTGCATATATTAAGCACATACAACTATAGTTGTGAGTTGTCCGGTGCTACGACAAACTTAAAACATACTATTAATTAAATGTAGGAATGACATATGTGTCCATAACCAGGTTTTGTGGTAAATGTTTTTTTTTTTTAACCATAAATGTATTAAAAGTGATTCTCACAAGATTCAAAGAAGTGAAAACCCCTCTAAGGCACTAAATCTATGCAAATTTAATAAGTCAATTATGCTATTCCAACAAATTTTCGCTGGATTTCAAAATAACTAATCAAAACTATTCCCATGAAAAGGTAAAACATACGATTAAAAAATAATTTAAAATTTTAGAAATAAAGCTACTCTATTTCCAAAGTGATAAATGACAAAGGAATGCTACAATTTATGTAACTCATAAAAAAATATTCCTAGGAAAAGGTAACATAGTTTAAAAAATAACTTAAAATTTTAGAAATAAAGTTACTCCATTTCCAAAGTGATAAATGACAAAGAAATGCTACAATTTATGTATAACGCATCCAAAAATATTCCTAGGAAAAGGAAAAGCATACATTTAAAAAATAATTTAAAATTTTAGAAATGAAGCTCCAAAGTGATAAATGACAAAGGAATGTTACAATTTATGTAGTTGATGCATGCAGTGTCTTCTATTTCTATTTTCAAGCTATTTTGGTACTATTTCCTCATAAAATTTGCAATTGCCTATCATGTCCTTTCTCTCTATCCCAATTGTAAGCAACTCTATATGATTAATTATTGTACTTTTGATTTCATCAACTTCCTTCCTTCCCTTGGATTTTCATCTATCAATAAATAAAATTCTTCTTCAACCTTTAGCACCTCTACTTCATGTTTTTCTATTACATCCTTACAAGTGCTTTCTTGAACCCTTAAGTATACCTAATAAGCTTTTAGAACTAATCTAATATTCATTAAGATGGAATTCATATTGAAGATTAAATATGACATATTATATCCCAATTTTGAATCTTCTATTTTCCATCTCTTTCTCCAAGTATAAGGAAATCCACCACAAATATGCAACTCAAAAACAAATTTGCCTCTTTTGAGGTCATCAATTATTCAAACTCAAAATATTTTTTCTATTTCAGTGATTAAATTGATTGATTTCTCTACATCCAAACTTAAGGTCTATACATGGGTGTCTAATTTTAACTTTCCCCAAAAATAAAAATGGCTCGTAATAGTCTCTTATTTGGATCAAGTGCAACTTTTTTTCTTCTTCAAATACCACTTATTCCTTTTTTCATTGCGCCCTCTTTGTGATAGGATTTAGGAATTATGCCTATGCTTTATGATGTTTCATTATCTTCGGGTCTTACTATTAGCTATTTCAATTCTTATTTTAGTCCAATATTCTTCCGAGGCCTTTCTCATCCTTTTCTAATGGGGAATTTTCTTTCTCCTCTCTCTAACATCAAGGCATTTCAAGGGCACTGAAATTCTTCAATGTGGCCCTTTTCTTCTTGTTCCAAAACCCTTTGTAGAACACACACTACAACACAACAACCCATTATTGCAACAATCCAACGCTATTACAGAGTACATGTTTACTCTGTTTTACCTCCTCCCAATGATTATGGTATGATTTGATGCCCTTGGTGCAACAAAATATTGCACGTATAGAGATGAACAATAGGAAAAAAAACAACCCACATTCAAGGAATCCAACAAAATATAATAATAAAATAGTGCAGACATTAAAAAAATAGATCTAGTAACCTCCTTCATTATTTACAAGCTATCAACCTTATTTACATTCAAAGCCACTCCCAGTCTCTTATTTCCTCCTTTGCAACTGCAAAACCTCCCTTATTGAAAATTGGGAAAATGTTGTTTTCAAGACATACTTCTTGACCTTATCCTACGATATCATTGGTCCAAACATCCATCAATGTTGTTAGTGGTTAGTTTGTAACATTGGCCTAGAATTCATTCAAGTTTGGACAAAGTGACTCTCCATATCAAATCATATATGAAATAGGTTATTTAAAGTTTCTTCCAATTCCCTGCATGGAATCCAAATTATGAACATTGATTTTTAGGAATAAGAACATAGGCATCACAACCAAATATCCTTAAATGTGAATAATCACAAGGTTTTCCTGACCAAACTTCTTAAGGAATTTTACAACTAGTTGCAACTGAAGGTGATCTGTTAACTAAATAACAAGTAATGGATATTGTTTCTACCTAAAACTCATTTTGCAGGTTAGCATTGCTGATCATGCTTCTAGCTCTTTCCATAAGAGTCTGATTCATGCCTTCAAAAACACCATTTTTCTTAGGGAGTATAAACAATGTTTTTATGTCTAACAATTCCTTCATCCTTACAGTGTTGTTCAAATTCTAGAGAAGTAAATTCACCACCATTGTCAATTCTCAAACATTTAGTTGATTTGTCTTTGCTTTTTTCTACCATTGCTTTAAATTGTTTAAATACATTGAATACATCAGCTTTCTTTTTTAACATAAAGATCTAGGAGAAATCATCAATAAACATTAAGAAATATAAAGCACCTCCATACAATACAACAAGAGATGGTCCCAACAAATCAAAATGAATATAGTCCAAAATTTCTTTAATATTATGACTTCTAGTTTTAAACCTCTGTTTACACTGTTTTCCATACACTCAATGTTTATAGAAATCCAACTTCAAGGATTTCAAATCAGGAAGTAATTTACGATTTATCAGTACCTAAAGACCTTTCTCGCTCACATGACCCAATCGCTGATTCCCTAGGTGAGTACCTCCTTCTTCTTTCTCTCACATAATCACTGCTTCACTTACCTAAGTACTTCCTTTGAGTCTGTAAATATTTCTGACATTTTCTGCCTTCATAACAACTAGGGCGCCCTTTGAGACTTTCAGCACTCCATTCTGACCTGTAAACTTATAACCATCTGAGTCCAACACTGTTATGAAACCAGCTCACAAAAAGATAGAAGAGATAGATGAACGCCTTATAAATAAGCCTCTTCGAGGGGACAACCTCCTTTACATTACACAAATGAACAATTCTTGGATGATTTAAATGACAATACCTCCTTTCTATATATAGGAGTCTGAGGGGTCATAATATAATCAGAGCCGACATAACAATAATAATGTAAGGGCACAATAATAACAATAGTGGGCTTCTATGGGGCACAATAATAATAATATGGGGACTACATGGGTACAAAAATATAATAAGGGGGTTGTACTAATAACAATAAGGGGTTACACTAGTAGTATAGGGGCCTAGCATGCCTCTCTCCTTCAAAAAGTGTTGTCCTCAACGCTTGAGTAGTTCTTGATGCTTCTGTTTAAAATTCTTGTCCTCCCATGTGGAATATTCAGCGGGTAAGTTCTTCCACTTTATGAGATACTCTGAAATTGATCGATTTAGTAGCTGTTGGGTCCGTGTTTCTGTGACTACTCAAGGTTCCAATATGATTTTTCCTTCACCTTCAAGTTCTGGAAATATTGTTTGAATTGGGATCTTCTGCAACTTTTGAATGAGTGGCCGCAATTCTTCGTCCTTCTTCCATTTATCCCTTGCTTCATTTATCAAATCTAGTTGGATAATAGAAATAGCACAAAACAATGCTTCCCATCCTTATCCTTTCTTAAGAGTGCATCTGCAACAAAATTTTGCTTCCCTTTTTTGTAGATGATGTCAAAGTCATAACCCAACATATTTGTGACCCATTTTTTCTGTTCTTCTAAAGATAATATTTGTTCTAAAAAGTATTTAAGACTATCATGATCCATTTTTACCTTGAAGTGTCATCCCATTGGGTAAGGTCACCATTTCTTAAGTGCATTTGGTATTGCCAACATTTCCTTCTCATAAATAGCTTGCTTGAGATGTAGCCATAAAAATACCCAATCACCTACATCAAAAAGTTTTTCATTTCGATGTTGATCTACCTGTTGTTTCATTTGATTCTGCACCAAAGTCGTGTTATCCTTTAAAGGTTGGAGAACTTGTCGCTGATGCTCGATGTGATCTCTCACTTCTTGAACCTTTTTCTTCTTGATATGTGCTTCTATCTTGAGAGTTTCAAGAGTGGTAATTTCTTCCAATACTTTACAAGATATGGTCAGATTCATTTCTTGATGCTCGATGTGATCTTTCACTTCTTGAACATTTTTCTTCTTGATATGTCCTTCTATCTTGATAGTTTGAGGAGTGGTAATTCCAGCCAATGCATTACAAGATATGGTTGGATTCATTTCTTCTTTCTCAATGTGATATTTCACTTCTTGAACCTTTTTCTTCTCCCTCTTCACAATCAATGTAAAATAATTTCTTCTCGGCACACTTATTACCTTTAATGTATTTGTTATCACAATTGTAACAATGTCCTTTTTCTCTTTTTTCTTCCAATTGTTGTGGTGTCACCCTTGTAGGTTGTGGAAGGCTAGGAGAAACAACACTTCCGTCTTTATAGTTGTGAGGGGTAGAATTCCTTGTTGCCATAATTTTGCTTTCCACTTTTCTTGTCAACCTGAATGCCTTCTCCAATGAATTAGGTTCCCAATTAAGACGAACCTCATGTGGAATGTTATCCTTTAAAGTCCTTATGGAGACATCAATCCTCTGCTTCTCTGGACTATCATTTTCCCTTATATTCAATTTTTGAAAGTCCTCAATGTGCTCTGCCATTGAACACTTTTGTTTGAGATTCATCAATTGGTTAAAGAAGGTATTTCTCTTTGTATCCTCATAATGTGCTATCATTTCCTCTGTGAAAATTGACCACGTAACAAGTGGTTTACGAGAACAAAGCCATTTATTCCATAAAAATCGATCCAGTTCTAAATATGAAGATGTAATACATACATTTTGTAACAGTGGTACACCATGTAGATCAAAATATTTATCCATATGTAGTATCCAATTTATTGGATCCTTGCCATCAAACTTCCTCATCTCGCTTTTTCTTGATTTTAGGAGCTCGATCTTGAAACGATTATAACTCTATGCTTTTAGATCTTTAAGTTCTAAAATTTCAATTTGTAATATCCCTTTAAGTCCTCTTTCTAACTCCACAAGTCTAATCATAATTGGATTCCCGAAGAAAGATTTATTCCCAATCTCCTGCAATGACCTAATTATAGACTGGTTCAGTAGAGAAACTTTGTACGACGTGCCGCGGGTCACTGTTTCAACCTTACATTCTGAAAATGATACCCAAAAAAACTACAATCCGTTCTCTTTCTATAACTTCTTACGAAAATTCAATCTGATTCTCAGAGCGAAAGTTATGACGATTTTCCCAAGGTGACCTATTTGGAATGTAATTTAGGAGTCTGTAAAAACTCTAACTTCCTCAGACGATACCTCCGAAAATATAGTGAGACAAGCTCTGGAATTTGGATCCAAAGTTCAAAACAATTTCGTCTCAAATGGGTTTTTGTTTTAGCTTCTGAAACATCACAGAAAAAACGTTATAGCTAAAATTCCATGACGACTTGTTTGGAGCAGCGAAACCCTAGAATCCAAAGCTCTGATACCAAATGTTATGAAACCTACTCACAAAAAGATAGAAAAGATAGATGAACGCCTTAGAAATAAGCCTCTTCGAGGGGGAAACCTCCTTTACATTACACAAATAAATAATTCTTGGATGATACAAATGACAAGACATCCTTTCTATATATAGGAGTCTTAGGGGTCATAATATAATTAGAGCCGACATAACAATAATAATGTAAGGGGACAATAATAACAATAGTGGGCTTCTATGGGGCACAATAATAACAATATGGGGACTACATGGGTACAATAATATAATAAGGGGGTTGCACTAATAACAATAAGGGGTTGTACTAATAACACTAGTAGTATAGAGGCCTAACAAACACTCCCAAAGAAATCAAAATTTTCTTCAATTCAGATACATGTCTAACATTAGTTAATGTTATAACTGTGTTATCATACATTTTAATCTTGATATTTCCCATCCCAATAGTCTGAAATGATACATTATTACCCATAAACACAGAACTACCATTTATAGCTTCATATGAAGTAAACCAATTTCTGTGTGGACTCATGTGATGAGAAGCACCAGAGTCTAACAACCAAATTTTAAAATTCTGAGAGACAGTATATACATGTAAAGTTTCATCTACCATACATAATTCTTTAGCAGATAAAACTTCATCTATCATACCTGAATCAACTTGATTTGCTTCCTTCTTTGGGTTTTCAGAGTCTTTCTGTTTCCAACAGTCATTCTTGAGGTGTCCAATTTTATTGCAGTACCATCATTTTTCCTTACACTTCTTACCCTTTTGATTTAGACCTAGAAGAGCCCCTTTTTTTGTCCCCTCTTTCTTTTGACTGTCCTCTGGCTACCATAGCTTCTGATGTAGAGGTTTCAACATTAGACTTCTTCCTTACTTCTTCATCTAATAGAGCTCCCACAATTGAATCAAATTCCAAGGAATCATTTGAGCTCAAACTGATAGACGTAACGAAGTGGTCCCATGACTCAGGAAGAGAACATAGCAAGGTGATAACTTTGTCTTCTTCCTTAAATTTAACTTCCATATCTGATAATTGGCAAATAAGTGTATAAAAAACATTTAGATGTTCTACAATTTTTGTGCCCTCCTTCATTTGAATACTGTATAATTGTCTTTTTAGATAAATTATGTTGGTTAACGATTTGGTCATATATAATGTTTCCATTTTTCCCCACAAACTTGCTGCTAAAGTTTCTTCAACTATATTGAAGAGAAATTTATCTGCCAAGCATAACCTGATGGTACTGAGAGCTCGGGCATCCAAGTTCTCCCAGTCTGAATCTGTCATGCTATTAGGTTTCTTCTTCACCCTGTCCAATTCTTTGTGCAACCCATGTTGCATAAGAAAATCCCTAACTTTCAGTTTCCACAGAGAAAAGTTATTCTTGCTGGCGAATTTCTCGACCTCGAACTTTGCATTCGTCATTTTATCCATTTCTTTCCTACAAATCCTTCCTCCTAGGGTTTCTTAAAAAAAATGATTTCCCTTCTACCAACTAGGGTTTTCAATATTTTCTGGTTACTTGGGTAAAATTCTGAACAAAAAACCTAACTCCAATTTCTGTTAAAAAAAAAAAGATTCTAGAATTCTATTCCTTTCTCAAAAAAAAATTGTTTGCCTTTTTCTTTTCTTTCTTCAATTTACTGAAACCCTACAATAATTTTCTCGGAAATTGATTTTTTTCAATTTAATGAAACCTTACTACAGTTTCCTGGAAAAATTTATTTTCTTGAATTCAATGAAACCCTACTACATATTCATTCAACAAATTTTGTTGTAAAAAAAAAAAAAAAATTACCCGGCTTCCACAATGAAAAATAACATTGCAATTTCGTACTTGATTATTTATTTATTTATTTATTTATTTTTCGATCGACTGGTTCTCCACAGTAGTTTGCAAAAATCCTCTTTTCATAGCAACAATGGCCTCCTCTTCCTCGTTCAACCTCAAGCAACTGGCTTGGCTACTCAATGCTCACCAACCTCTATCTCTGGCGGTGGGCTTCAAATACGTTTTTATAATAGACAGACGTAGCTCTATGTTTCTTGTTCCTTCCTAGCGGGCACGACAAACGACAGATGCTCCAACGATTTGCACAATGGGCTAGGTGGCTATCCTGTGGCTTACCAGACTCAGTCTTTTACAAAGATGACTCTCGACGACGGACTCTGATTTTCACAATAGGCTTCTCTGCGTCTTTCACAAAGACTGCTCAAAAAATCAAGTTGTTCTATATAAAAACAACATTATATGGACACAACATTATATACAAACCTCTCCTGGATAGAAAACCTATATGACGAAGAGTGAAGAGGTTGATAAGTGACTACTCCTTAATTATATAACCCAAACTCTTTTTAAAAAACTTGCTTATTTATTTCAGAACTAAAATAATATCACACGATTATGGTTAAAATAATTTGCATAATTGAAAAAATAATATTAATTTTATTAATTTTCTTTCTATAGTTTATAGGAATTTGAGATTAATTATTTTGATCTCGAATTCAACCATCCAACAATGTTGACATTATAAAAAATAATCACTACTTAATAATTTTATATTATAAAATTATAAATATTAATTAAATAAAAAATTTACAATAATGCAAATTCATATATATATATATATATAATTTCAAAAATAGTGCATTATTCATATAACAAAATTCATATCAACAATTAAGTAACAGTTATCTCTTCATTGACAAGGTTATATTAATATAAATTAAAAAAATAAAAATAAAAAAAAATAAAAAACTGAATGTCATGGTTCTTTTTCGAACTCCAATGTTAATTTATATAAACACAAGATAACACGCTAATTTTTCGGAGTCGAGTGTTAATTGATATAAGCACAACATAACAATCTGCTGCAAAAACCACATAACTCAAGTAAAAAACACATTTTTCAAAAACAAGCTATTAAAAATAAAATAATGACAGCTACTACAAAGAAAATCTATTTAAAGGAAAAGTTATCATAATTTATTTTTCATATTTTTTAATAAAAAATAAAAACTAATAACAAATGGCCAGCGTTAAAATCTATTTTTATAATTTTTTATTTTTTTTTATAAATAGAGATCCAGGACATGTGATATGGAAAAGAAACAACCCAGCTTAAGTGACCAACATAGGTGGTGATTTGCATGTAATTATTGACCTGCTTGGGTCTATATTTCTCTAGATTCAAAGGTAAGTAAGCATTGCTAGAAGATTGCTTATATTGTGTTTTGTTAAGAGATCGTTTATATTGTTTTCCATCGTAAATTGAGTATTGTGTAATTAATCATATGCAAGATCAATTTGTTAAAAGAATTTGCTGAAGCGATGAATAATACAGAAAAGTATATCAAAGAAAAACTTAAATGGTTAGATAAGTTTTTGTTTTGTAATTATTTCAATCATTGTACTCATCACAACTCTGTAAAGAAGAGAAATTATTTCTGTATTGAGTGCAATGAAGGGCCAATTTGTCCAGATGAATTGGTTTCTGACCATGATGGCCACCATACACTCTAGATTAGAAATGCTTCTCACCCTAATGTTATAAGAGTTTGTGATATGCAAAATTTTATTGGCATATCAGAAATAGAGCAGTACATCATCCATAATTCTCAGATTGTGTTTTTGTTGGGGCCAAAGTATGAGCTCCATCATGGCAGTAGCCAAGGTTGTTCTATTAATTGCAAGAGAAGGCTTCATGGTGCAGGGAAGTTTATGTGTTCTATAGAATGCAAGTTCAATGCTGAGAGAAACATATTGGCAGAGATTGATGGTGATAATGACAATAAGCATAGCAACCATGGTTTGGCAGAGATTGATGGTGACAATGACAATAATCATAACAACCATGGTTCAATTTCTTATCATGATAATTTCAAAGGGAGCAAAAATTTCATGAAGAACAAAAGAAAACAATCTAATCCTTCCAGAGAACCTTTTTCTTGAGGTTACATATAGAAAGGCTGAAGAAGTATATTCAGTTGGTGGTGGTTCATCAGATTGATTTAAAGAGAGAAATTAAGTAGTTCATTTATTAATTTATTTAAAGTAAACAATTTGTATTAATCACCCATATTTATGTAAGTGGATATTGAATATATTTAGCAGATTGATATATAATATTTAGATATTCTTCTTCTCCATGATGTTTCAGTGTCTCAATTTTTGTTATGAGTTGTCTCAATGCTTATGTAAGTTTTTCTAAAATTATTTGTGAATTTTCTTCAACTTCTTTTAATGGAGACTTTTCTTCTTCTTCTCTTTATCATTAAAGATTTTGAAAACCATTAAAATTTTCAAATACGCTCATTTTACTGTTGTTTGACAATTTCTCATAAAACACATAAAACAAGAACCCAATATTACAACAGTCAAACTCTATTACATAACACAATTTTTCACTAATTTACGTCAAACAATTCCTCATAAAATACATAAAACAACCCAATATTACAACAGTCAAACTCTATTACATGACACAATTTCTTCTTCTTCTTCTTCTCTATCATTAAAGATTTTGAAAACCATTAAAATTTTCAAATACATTTATTTTACTATTATTTTACCATTCCTCATAAAACACATAAAACAACAACCCAATATTACAACAATACAACAGTCAAACTGTATTATATAACACAAATTTTCACTAATTTAAGTCCTCCCAACAATTATGAGATTATCTGATACAACGAAATTCTACCATTACAATGATCCACCACAATAAAAATAACCAACTCACACAATCAAAAAATCCAATAGAGATAACCAACTCACACAATCAACAAATCCAACACTGCAGAGATAAAACAAACATATTTTACTATCTGCGATTGCCAAGCTCTCTCCTTTATTTACATTCAACAATGCTAATCCCATTCTCTTATTTTTCCTTTGTAATAAAAAACCTCCCCTGTTCAGAGCCATGGAAATGGTTTTTTTAGATGTGGGATATAGTTTTTATAGAAAAATCGAAGGAAATTTTAATCTTTGCATAATCCAAGACTCGTAATATCGAATCATATGTCACGATAGGTTATTCAAAGTTGCCTCTAGGATGCCCTGATTGCTATCCAAATTACACTTCATTCGTCCCTGCCCAATCAGACACTATAGTTCAGTATGAAACACATTCATTGAATCAGTATTACTTTTCGCATTGCAAAGCTTTCGGAAAAGATATATTATTTGGATTGTTTTATTATCCTAAGGATTGCGATTTCATTTAGTTAGTTAGGATGTGTTTAAGTTTTTTAAAAAGTCAATTCTAATTATTAATTATATTGTTATTTTTTATTTAAATATAGTAACATATTTTTTGATTGAATAATATTTTTTTGTTGTTTAAAATGTATTTTTGAATATATAGATAGATTCGGTGAGATATTATTTTTTGTTATTTCAAATATATTTTTAATTGCTAAATAAATTTGGTGGGGTATTATTTTTTGTTAATTGAAATGTATTTTTACATGTATTAATGGATTTGGTTGGATATTATTTTTTGTTGCTTGTAATGTGTTTTTGAATGCATAAATGGATTTGGTAGGGTACTATAATTTGTTGCTTGAAATGCATTTTTAATGCATAAATGGATTTGTAACACCCCAAAGTGCATGAAATTAATAAGTTTACTAAGTTAATTTTATTTTTTTTGTTACTTCAAGTTTTATTACATTATGATGTGTAACAATAAGTCACTGAGGCTGGAAGGCCAAAAAAAATAAATTGTGGTTACCTAAATATTTGGTAATAATACCTTAACAAAGAAATAGAATTTGTTTACAAGAATTACAAAGAGGGTTACCCATTTGCCCTGAAGGGAGATTTAGAGGGGAGCAAAGGAATCCAGGAGGAGATCCTTGAGCTGGATGAAATAGACCTGTGGGAGAATTCTAAGTAAGATAGTCAGAAAAGAGTACAGGACTTGGGGCAAGATCGGAGTCCAATGACCCAAGGTACTTGACTATACCTAGAAATAATTAACTGTGATACTAAAAGAAAGTGCTCGGGGAGAGTCGGACGTAGTTGCCAGACTCGTGGCAGGGAGGAGAGGCTTTCAAAAGAAGATTGTTTACTAGTGGTTTCTATTATTAAATAGATAAATACCACAAAATGATTTATTAAGAGTTGGTACTATGCTATAGAGTAATGATTTAATTGACTAAGTAGGAAAATCTTACTTGTTTTAGTATAAAGAAATTTCCTCTATGTAATACGAATGAAAAAGGAAATTCTTTAATAAAAGATACATTAAGAACAACACACGGAGTTTATCTATTTTTCTCAGTATATGAAAAAGTAGAAACTCTCTGATGAAAATCCAGGTAATTTTTGTATAGAGAAGATTTAACATAGTATAAAAAATAAGATTAGGCTCTTAAGTATTCAACATATTTTTCATTCTATAAACAACCGAACAAACTGTGAAAAACCCCTCATGAATTCCACCCAAGAAACAGTTGCATTACGTGTTTCCAATTATATACATATATATGTTAATGCACCATAATTTAGCTACAATCTGCAACTATCAAACATAGTAAAGATTTGTTCGGGAATGTCGAACGAGCATAGGTGAAACCTCATCTTTCACCCATGCAATGTCTATTAGTCTACGACAAGAAAGAAAGGCATAATGACTTTAACCGTATCTACGAATAAACCCCTGGTATAAGCCCTCATTAAAACAGTTATTCCACAAGGACCAAGAGCATTCAATAAATCGTAATATTCTGAGATTTAGAACAGATGCATTCCGACCCATTGCTAAATATGAAACATCATACCTGAAATTTCAGTTGAATTAGAAATGCATTATATATGTATTCTATTGTGAAAAAATAGTTACAGTTCTAAAATGATGCCTTCAGGTCATTACGACCAAAACCTCATAGTCCTTTAACCAATAACTAAATTAAAATAAATAACAAGATACAACAAACAAAATATGTTCACAAACCTCGACCCAAGGACTGGTAATTTTTCCCAAAATGCTCAAAGCATACACCGAGTCCGTTGACTCTCTTAAACAACTAGCTAATTAAGAAGTAAAAGTAATATAGGCAACATTCAAAGCTTGAATCAGTGGAGCATTAAACCCTCCATTAACTAAACTACTGAGGACCAGAATGCCAACCTAAAAACAACCAAAGAAACCATAAGACTTTGAATCTCGAAGGGTAAGTTCTAGGCTTGCGCGAGCAGAGCAGGGGGAAGAGAATACCTGTCATAGACTGCATTTATACATAAAATTATTATAAGCTATTTGACATAGAGAAAAACTGTGAAGATGCATATATCAGTTTTAGAAAGGATTATACTTGAATCTGGAGGATGTCCTCTCCAAGCGACCACTTCCACATTCACCGAAACCCTTAGTGAATCATTCTTAGCTCATAAAATTGTCTACAACTCATGAATCTTTCGATTAATTAGTTTACCTTATGAATCCTAGAGCGGAATAGTTCCCATCGCTGTGAGATACTCTTGACCCAAGCTGGATAGAGGTGACAGTCTGTTAGCCTCAGCAAGAACAATTTCTTCCACATAAAAATAAAAGAAACTATTGATATTCAGGTAGATAATGATACTCTCCTTCTCTAGACCAAGCATCATAACCAGGGCAAGCCGCAGGGGGAGAGACTGCCAGACGGTAACCCTCAGCAAATCAATTTGCCATTACAGAGCAGCAAGAAGCCTCAGGTTGACGGTAACATTGAACTCACTGGATGCTGGGCGCGAGAAAGCAGTTAGGTGGTAAAACCCTAAACAACCACCACCCTTAGATCATCGGACAGGAATTGACAAAGGTATAGCGTGATGAATGGCATAGGAATGCAGTGTTGAAAATGCAACAAGATGATGGAGCTTAGTGGAAAGGAGTCGCCTTCACTAAGTGGGCCCGCATGCTATTTTTGGTGTAAAGTCTATTTTTAGACTATGTCTATTTTTAGACATATGGATCATGGTTTATGAGTTGCAGGATGCTATTTGTGGATGATTGGTCATGTTGGTAAAAATAGATGGAATTATATTGTTAGACATATGGGCAGAGTCTATTTTTAGACTGCCAGGCTAAAAATAGAACAGTCGAATATTATTAGCTCTTAATAATATTTGGACTATAAACATTATCTTATCCTCTTGGAGCACTTCAGTTCGAGTTACGGATGTGGCACATGCAGCTGTCAGAAGGAAATACGCTTTTCTTATGGATCAGTTGAGCTATTGCATGATGGACTTCAGTTAGAACTCAAGTGGTTGAGTTTGGTGGAGTTGATTGAGGAGTTGATTGAGGAGTTGATGGAGTTATGTTCAGTTTGACTTGGTTGAACTAGTTGTATTTAGTCTAACTGCAGAATACACTAGTGATGAGTGATGTGAATTAATTATTAATTGATTCATTAATTATTAACTCATAAAGCAACTAAAGAATACATCAGTTAACTCAGTGCATGGACAGTTCAGTGGAGATTGCTATAAGTTGTGACCATAGTTGTGCATGAGATTTGCACAATCAATGGATTGAGTAATGCCAATGAGGATTGTGTGGTTCAGCCAAGGAAATACGAGTTTTCTTCATCCATTCATCATTATTCTCATGCAGGATTGCGTAGTGGAGGTAGGCAAGCAGCGGAGGAGATTTGAACCTGTGATTGATTCAAATCTGAGCTAGTTTGTGTGTAACAGGTGGAGATAGTACTGAGTACTTGTGAGGAGTATTGTACTATGTATTGTTACATGTTCTCAATCATTATAATATACAGATAGTTTGGGGTTTTCAGCTGTATTCTTTCCCCGGGTTACATACTGTGTTAATGTGCGCATGTGATTGATGTTTCATTGTTTTTAATGCTGCTAAATTGATGATCAACGTAGAGGAGGTTATGTATTATGCATGTATTCCGCAATAGTGTATAATCGGGATAATCTCTGTGAATAAGTGTTTAATTATTAAAAATTTCTACATGCAGAACCAAGTATCCATCGCATGTAGCATCCTCGGTCAAGACCACACCACGTATCCCAGCATACACAATCCAAGGCTGTGCAGTAAATGCCAAAGTACCAGAGGCCATGTGAACAATTAACCCTAACCTCCGTAGTGTTATGGTAGTATGTGAAACTATATTTGTGAGTTTTCCGATGCTACGACAACCTTAAACCATATTATTAATTAAATGCATGAATGATATATGTGTCCATAACCAAGTTTTGTGGTAAATGATTTTTTTTATATATATATACATTATGTTACTTTTAAATGTATTAAAAGTAACTGTTACAAATGGTATAAGAGTTGAGGTTAGTACACTGAGACTCTCTGGGATATATGTACAACTATACCTGAAATAAATGTGTTGTTTATATAAAAATATATATGATAATTAACTATGTAAATGTATGTGTAAACATAAAGACTGTAACAAAAAAAGAAAGTTCAGAATGTAGAGGAGGTCTGGACCACCTGAATCGCCCAGAACAACATATGTGAATGCTAATCTGGATATTTGGATAAGTTGGGCGAGGAATCCTGACAAGCTAATGAAATGTTACTTTTCAAGAGTTGCGTGCTGAAATGACAAATTTAAGAACGTATAATGAATGACTATGTTTAGAACAGGCAATAATTCTAAGAAGTCTGTCTAATCGACAGAATCAATGCCAACTAGACCCCAGTGTGGAAGACTGGGAGAAGACCCTGATAGCTCAACATGGAGAAGAAAATTTTGAGTCAACTGAAAAGCATAGGAAAGACGAAGAAGGACGTTCAAACTTCAGACAATGTCTCCGACCAGTGTAAAACCAAAAGACACAAATCTGAATTACAAGGAGAATTTTGAAAAATTATGCCCTCACTCTTTGAGGGAGAATCTGAAGAGGCAACAGAGGCCTGGTTAATCGATATGGGCAAGTAATTTCAGATTCATGAGTACACTAACAGACTGAAGGCACGATTGGTAGTTTATCAGCTAAGGGGTAAAGCAGCCCTCTAGTGGGAGGAAATCAAGACAGTAAGAAAAATTGACGAGGAGCAGGGTACATGGAATGAGTTTCAAAAACATTTTAAAGACAAGTATATGACTGAGCGCTATTATGATGAAAAAGCAAAAGAGCTTCACGAGTTAAGATTGGGAACCTTAACCATGGATGAATATGTGGCACGATTCACATCCTTGCTATGCTATGTGCTTTACATGCAAAAGGAAAAGGCCAAAATTCAGTGCTTCATTAACAACTTACCCAAAGAAGGAAAAACTGGAATTTGACTACCCCAAGACAATGGACGATGTCGTGCAGAAAGCTCGCATTTGCTACCAGCAAATGAAATAGAAGAATGAAGGACCAAAAGGGGGGTTGAATAGGAAGGGTAGAAGCCTGATTCCAAACAGACATCCAAAATTTGCTAGTAGCAGGAATGTACAGCAAAAACCTTTCAACAAGTTTCCAGCTAGGAATCAGTCCAAAGCTACATATTCTGAGAACAGACCGACAGAAGGAGTCACTAGATCTGTCAATGATAAGAAATCAAAACCATCGTTGCAATGTTGTGGATGCGGAGAACCCCATTATTACAAAAAGTATCCACACATGGCTAGAACATAACAACTATCAAATATGCAAGAAGCATCCACGGTTGGGGAAGTGGCAAGGAGCATGCCTAGAATCAACACTGCTCTGGATGATCATTAGGAAAAATTTAAGCCCACCATGATTGAATGTGAAGTATTGATTGCTAAGCAACCTGTCTCTATTTTATTTGATCCAGGCGCTAGCTTAAGCTATGTTAGTCCTAAGGTGGTAGAAAAGTGTCAACTACAAAGCAGAAAATTTTCAAAACCTTGGCTAGTTCAATTAGCCACTAGGACGAAAGGAAGGGTAATCACAAAAACATAATGTTGTCCCATACCATTTCAGTGAAACCCATTTATATTGACCTTAATATACTTCCTTTGGGTTCTTATGATATTTTAATCAGGATGCACTGGTTGGAAAAATGTTGGTCCCTAGTGGATTGCAAACAGAAAACTGTAAGTTTTATTTCTGAATCTGGCCAAAGGAAGGAACTCCAAGGAAAGAAAACCAACACCAAGTTACATCCTATTACTGCTAATTAGTCAAGAAAATGTATCAAAAAAGGTTGTCAAATATATGTTGTTCAGGTGGGGTTTACCAACACCAAAAATAAAATGACCTCCTTGGAAAACATTCTTGTCATTCAATGAATTCGTTGATGTGTTTTTGGAATCTATTCCAAGTTTACCACCAAAATGTGATATTGATTTCACTATTTAGCTCATTCTGTGTGCAAACTCTATATCTAGGGCTACTTATCGCATGAGCATACCTAAGTTAACAGAACTCAAAATGCGGATTCAAGAGCTCCTAGACAAAAAGCATATCCGCCCTAATGTGTCCCCTTGGGGAGCTCCCGTACTATTTGTACGAAAAAAGGATGATACCCTGAGATTGTGTATCGATTATCATCAATTGAAAAAGCTAACCATTAAGAATATATATCCTTTGCCCTGTAGTGATGATCTATTTGATCAGGTAAAAGGAGCTAAAGTGTTCTCGAAAATCGACTTAAGCTCTGGCTACCATCAAATAAGAATGAAAGATGAGGACATTTACAAGGCATCATTCCATACTTGTTATGGTCATTACGAGTTCGTGGTGTTACCATTTGGCCTCACAAATTCCCCAGCCACCTTTATGAGGCTGATGCATGGTATTTTCTAGCCCTACCTTAATATATTTGTACTGATTTTCATTGATGATATTTTAATATACTCTAAGAATCAAGAGGAGCATAAAGAACATCTGAGCATAGTATTACAAACGTTGGGGGAAAATTAGTTATATGCTAAATTCAGCAAGTGTGACTTTTTCAAAGATTATATTCAGTACTTGGGTCACGTTATTTCAGCCGATGGAATAGCGATAGATCCAAAGAATATCAAAACAATCATGGAATGGACAACCCCAAAGAATGACACTGATATTAGATCATTCTTGGGTTTAGCCAGGTACTACCATTGATTCATTGAGGGATTTTCACAAATCGCCTTTCCAATGACCTCCTTACAAAAAAGGGGTGCGATTTCAAATGGAAAACCAAGTGTCAGCAAATTTTTGAGAAGTTGAAACACCTGCTTACCACCACACCAGTGTTAAAAGTGGCAGTTCCGGAAAATTCTTTCTTGGTTTGCACAGATGCAAGTAAAGAGGTTGTTGGTAGAGTGCTGACACAAGACAAAAAGGTTATTTCTTATGAATCACGGAAGTTGAAGGAATATGAACAATGATATTCTTCTTATGACATTGAATTGACAGCAGTAGTGCATGCACTTAAAATGTGGCGACAATACCTGTTGGGGAAGAAATTCCTACTATTAACAAGTCATAGCAGCCTTACAAGTTTCTTCAACCAGTCTAGCTTAAACGCTCGACAGGCCAGATGGACAACATTCTTAAGTGAATTCAATTTCGACATGAAACGTCTTAAAGGAAAGGAAAATAGTGTGGCTGACGCATTGAGAAAAAAGTACATTGAATTTATGAGGTCCAAATGAGCTAAGCAAGCTCAAATATTCTTGAAATAATAAAGGAAGCGGCTATGAAAGATCTGGAGTATACTTTCCTTTGACAACAGACAAAGGAGGCCTTGCTAAAAATGGAAACATCTGAATTTGAAATAAATCTCGACAATCTTCTTACTTTTAAGAACCGAATTTATGTCCCTAACCAAAACTCGGTTAAACAATTGATATTGGATGAGTTTCATAGAAAACCGTGTGTTGGTCACCCGGGTTACCAGAAATTATTTTCAGCCATCAAAAAAGGTTATTTTTGGCCTAGATTAAGGAACGATGTCACTGAATATTTGTCCAAATGTTTGGAGTATGAGTTGGTGAAGGCAAAACATCAGCATCCTGCATGTTTGTTGCAGCCATTGCCCATTCCAAATGGAAATGGGAGACCATCTCTGGATTTTATCATCGGCTTACCTCATACCAGAAAGAAACATGACTCAATTATGGTGGTAGTAAACAAACTGAGTAAAACTACTCACTTCATACCCATGAAATCCACTTACAAAACTGTGAATATCGCAGACATATTTATGAAGGAAATTTTTCGTTGACACGGAATAGCCAAAGTGGTAATATCCGATAGGGATGTGAAATTTACATCCACATTCTGGAAAACTCTCTTTTTGGGATTGGGTACTCAGATCCAATTTAGTACTGCCTATCACCCCCAAATGGACAAACAAACTGAACGGGTAAATTAGGTGTTGGAGGCCATGCTACGCATGTTCGTGATGAAGAAACCACAGAAGTGGGAGGATTATCTCCATTTAGTCGAATTTTCGTATAATAATGGACATCATGAATCATTAGCCATGAGCCCATTCAAGGTGTTGTATGAAAGAAAGTGTAGGGTTCCCATAGAATGGAATAACCTAGTTAACAAACTAGCATTGGGTTCTCACATGCGAGCAGAAATAGAGGAGATCGTTAACAAGATTCGACAAAATCTAAGGGCAGCCCAAGTTAGACAAAAAGTGTATGTAGATAAAAAGAGGTCATACAGAGAATTCCAACCGGGGGATCACGTATATTTAAGAGTAAAACCCCGGAAAAGTTCCTTACAGTGGCAGGGTTGTGCTAAGTTAGCACCCCAATACTGTGGACCTTTTCAAGTCTTGGAACGAATTGGGTCAGTGGCCTATAAGCTTGTGCTACCCATCCACATTCGGGTCCATAATGCGTTCCACGTGTCCTTACTAAACAAATATTTGTATAGCCCTCAACACATCATTAACTGGGAAAATATTCAAGTAACCAGTGAAGTGGGATATATGACTTTTAGAGATATTTTTTATTTATTTATCAAAGTCATGACTATGATTTTTTGGGTGTAGGTCGAACCAGAAGGAGAGTTCCTGGTAGAACCTCTTCGTATTCTCGACCAGAGAGAAACTGCCCTGCGAAAGCGAGTCATCACCCAAGTTAAAGTGCAATGGAAGCACTTTGGCCCGGATGAAGCTACTTGGGAAGAAGAAGAATTTACGCGGAAAGCTTATCCGACGTTGTTTTCTTAAAGTTGAAGTGAAAACCAAGGACAATGTTCCTCACATGGGGGGAAGATGTAACACCCCAAAGTGCATGAAATTACTAAGGTTAATAAGTTAATTTTATTTATCTGTTACTTTAAGTTTTATTACATTATGATGTGTAACAATAAGTGAGTGAGCCTAGAAGGCTAAGAAAAATAAATTGTGGTTACCTAAATATTTGGTAATAAAACCTTAAAAAAAAATAGAAATTGTTTACAAGAATTAAAAGAAACAGTTACAAAGATAGTTACCCATCTACCATGAAGGGAGATTTAGAGGGGACAAAAAGAATCGAGGAGGAGATCCTTGAGTTGGATGAAATAGCCTTGTGGGAGAATTCTCAAGTGAGACAGTCAGAAAAGAGTACAAGACTTGGGGGCAGGATCATAGTCCAGGGACCCAAGGTACTTGATTGTAGCTGGAAATAATTAACTGTGATACTAAAACAAAGTGCTCAGGGGAGAGTTTGGACATAGTTGCCAGACTCGTGGCAGGGAGGAGAGGCTTTCCAAAGAGGATTGTTTACTAGTGGTTGCTATTATTAAACAGATAAGTACCATGAAATGCTTTATTAAGAGTTGGTACTATAGAGTAATGATTTAATTGAATCAGTAGGAAAATCTTATTGGTTTTAGTATAAATAAATTTCCTGTATGTAGTACGAATGAGCAAGGAAATTCTTTAACAAAAGATACATTAAGGACAACAAACAAAGTTTATCTATTTTTCTTAGTATATGAAATAGTAGGAACTCTTTGATGAAAATATGCAAAGGGCACCGCAAGTAATTTTCGTATAAAGAAGATTTAACATAGTATAAAAAATAAAATTACGCTCTTAAGTATTCAACATATATTTCATTCCATAAACAACCAAACAAACTGTGCAAAAACCCCTCATGAATTCCACCCAAGAAACAGTTGCATTACGTGTTTCCAATTATATACATATATATGTTAATGCACCATAATTTAGCTACAATGTGCAACTATCAATCATAGTAAAGATCTGTCTGGGAATGCTGAACGAGCAAAGGTGCAACCCCATATTTCACCCATGCAATGTCTATTAGTCTACGACAGGAAAGAAGGCATAATGACCTTAATATTATCTATGAATAAACCCCTGGTAAAAACCCTCATTAAAAAAATTATTCCACAAGGATCGAGCAACATTCAATAAATCGTAATACTCTGAGATTTAGAACAGAGGCATTCTGACCCATTGCTAAATATGAAGCAGCATACCCAGAGTGTCAGTTGAATTAGAAATGCATTATATATGTATTCTACTATGAAAAAATAGTTACAGTTCCAGAATGATGCCTTTGGGTCATTACGACCAAAACCTCATAGTCCTTTAACCAATAACTAAATTAAAATAAATAACAAGACACAACAAACAAAATATGTTCAGAAGCCTCGACACAGGGACTGGTAATTTTTCCCAAAATGCTCAAAGAATACACTGAGTCTGTCGAATCTCTTAAACAACTAGCTAATTAAGAAGTAAAAGTAATCTAGGAAACATTCCAAGCTCGACTTAGTGGAGCATTAAACCCTCCATTAACTAAACTGCTGAGGACCAGAATGTCAACTTGGAAATGAACAAAGAAACCATAAGAATTTGAATATTGAAGGGTAAGTTCCAGGCTTGCACGAGCAAAGCAGGGGGAAGAGAATACCTGTCATAGACCGCATTTATACATAAAATTAGTACAAGCTATCTGACAGAGAGAAAAATTGTGAAGATGCATATATCAGTTTTAGGGAGGACTAAACCTAAATTTGGTGGATTTCCTCTCCAAGCGACCACATGCATATTCACCGAAACCCTTAGTGAATCGTTCTTAGCTCATAAAATTGTCAACAACTCATGAATCTTTTGCGTTAATGAGTTTACCTTTTGAATCCTGGAGTGGAACAGTTCCCATCATTGTGAGATACTCTTGAGCCAAGCTAGACAGAGGCGACAGCCTGTCAGTCTCGACAAGAACAATTCCTTCCACATAAAAATAAAAGAAACTATTTATATTCAGGTAGCTAATGATACTCGCCTTCTCCGGACCAAGAATCATAACCAGGGCAAGCTGCAAGAGGAGAGACTGCTAGAATGTAACCCTCAGCAAATCAATTCGCCATTGCAGAGTAGCAAGAAGCCTTGGGTTGACGGTAACACTGAACTCACTGGATGCTGGCCGCAAAAAAGAAATTAGGTGGTAAAACCCTAAACAACCACCACCTTTGGATCGTCGGACAGGAATCGATGGAGGTAAGGTGAGACAAATGGCACAGGAATGCAGAACCAAGTAGCCATCGCATGTAGCATCCTCAGTTAAGATCACGCCATGTATCCCAACGTACACAATCTAAGGTTGGGCAGTAAATGCCAAAGTACCAGAGGCCATGTGAACAATTGAACCTAACCTCTGTATCGGCATGGTAATCTGTGCATATATTAAGCACATACAACTATATTTGTGAGTTGTCCGATGCTACGACAAACTTAAACCATATTATTAATTAAATGCGAGAATGACATATGTGTCCATAACCAGGTTTTGTGGTAAATGAATTTTTTTTTCAATGTATTAAAAGTGATTGTCACAAGATTCAAAGAAGTGAAAACCCCTCTAAGGCACTAAATCTATGCAAATTTAATAAGTCAATTATGCTATTCCAACCATTTTTGGCTGGATTTCAAATATAACTAATCAAAAACTATTCCTAGGAAAAGGTAAAACATACGTTTAAAAAATAATTTAAACTCCATTTCCAAAGTGATAAATGACAAAGGAATGCTACAATTTATGTAACTCATAAAAAAATATTCCTATGAAAAGGTAACATATGCTTAAAAAATAACTTAAAATTTTAGAAATAAAGCTACTCCATTTCCAAAGTGATAAATGACAAAGGAATGCTACAATTTATGTATAACTCATCCAAAAATATTCCTAGGAAAAGGTAAAACATAAGTTTAAAAAATAATTTAAAATTTTAGATATGAAGCTCCAAAGTGATAAATGACAAAGGAATGTTACAATTTATGTAGTTGATGCATGCAGTGTTGTAAGCAACTCTATATGATTAATTATTGTACTTTTGATTTCATCAATTTCCTTCCTTCCCTTGGATTTTCCTCTATCAATAAACAAAATTCTTCTTCATCCTTTAGCACCTCTACTTCATGTTTTTCTATTACATCCTTATAAGTGTTTTTCTAATAAGCTTTTAGCACTGATCTAATATTCATTAAGATGGAATTCATATTGAAGATTAAATATGACATATTATATCCCAATTTTGAATCTTCTATTTTCCATCTCTTTCTCCAAGTATAAGGAAATTCACCACAAATATGCACCTCAAAAACAGATTTTCCTCTTTTGAGGCCATCAATTATTCAAACTCAAAATATTTTTTCTATTTCATTGGTTTAATTGATTGATTTCTCTACATCCAAACTTAAGGTCTATACATGGGTGTCTAATTTTAACTTTTCCCCAAAATAAAAATGGCTCGTAATAATCTCTTATTCGGACCAAGTGCAACTTTTTTTCTTCTTCAAATACCACTTATTCCTTTTTTTATTGTACCCTCTTTGTGATAGGATTTAGGAATTATGCCTATGCTTTATGATGTTTCATTATCTTCGGGTCTTACTATTAGCTATTTCAATGCTTATTTGAGTTAGTCCAATATTGTTCCGAGGCCTTTCTCACCCTTTTCTAATGGGGAATTTTCTTTCTCCTCTCTCTATTATCAAGGAATTTCAAGGGCGTTGAAATTCTTCAATGCAGCCCTTTTTTTCTTGTTCCAAAACCCTTTGTAGAACACACACTACAACACAACAACCCATTAATGCAGAAATCCAACGCTATTACAGAGTAAACGTTTACTCTATTTTACCTCCTCCCAATGATTATAATACGATTTGATGCCCTTGGTGAAACAAAATTGATGAGCCCCAATTTTTGGTACAATTTGGGCTCATTTGGCCTACTTGCTTTGCTCAAACCATTCACTTTTTACTGCTTATGCATGCATTTCTTAGTTTATTCGTGTTGTTTGTAGGAAGAAGGGTAGACATTTTATCTACGTGACTAATGCATGATGCTTTCAGGTTTTTGGCATTAAAAGGGAGAAAAAGACAACGAAAAAGGAGACAAGGAGACAATGAGGTGGCACTGCTGGTTTTTAGGAGAGGATGTCCACGGTCTTGGGGACCTTCCTCGTGATTCCCACCAAGAACTCCGAGCTCCAATCCATCTCCCCTCCGAGCTTAGAAGCAGCCAGCTGTTCTACAGGAACATCAGTTATAATTGTTCTACAGGAACAGTAGTTATGACTGTCCTACAGGATCAGCAGTTAAACTTTAGTTGGACAGGCGAGCTCCTAAAATCAAGGACATCTTTTGGCTGATTGTTTTTGCATAAATACTGAGGCCGTAGCCTTGTAGAGAAGCTTTTTGAACCTTGGCATTACTCTTGTAATTGGAAAGTACGAGCTAGAGCTCAGTTTTTGTTCCTTGTTGTAAGCCAATTTGGCATGACATCAGATTATGAATAAAGAAGGCAGATTTTGATCTAGTTCTGAGTTTTCTCAAGGAGCTATAGCTCTCAGGTTAGGGCCCAACCTGAGAGCAATAGATCTCCTCAGCGTTGTCATGTGTTTGCATTTCGTTCCAGCACTTTGAGTTTGTTTATTTTCACATGCAATTCGAATTCACAGTTTGGTAATTTAGTCGTTTTCATGAGCATAGATAGGACTAGTTTATGGTGATTTGCTTTCAGTTGCTTAAGTTTGATAGGAGGATAGATATAATCTCTTGGAGCTCCAGCAAAAAGGTTGAGGAAGTCTCCACTGCCATCTATGTTTGGATATTGGAGTGCAGCCCATACCATCCACAAAAATACGCAGTTCTTCACGTTATGCATGCTGCAACATAGTCTCATTTATGATAGATCTTTCCATGCACTTCAATCTTGCACCATACACCTTCATCACCACTTCATGCATATTCCTCTACATGCTTTATATTGTTGTTCATTGAGTTCATAGCACAGGTAGCATAGGTTAATGAATTTTCATCTTAGTGACAGTCATAAGCCATTTGTTTCATTTACACTGCTCTTCATCGTTCTATTACCTTCTTCTTTGTCTTGATCACGCATACAACCACATCCTCGACCTCTGCTCTGCTCTGTTATCTCCCAAACTCCTCCACTCCTCACGCAACTTCATTCTTTAGACATTTCGTTGTTATAACCTTCCATCCATCAACCCACTTCATACACTCGTTCTCCATCCTACTTCTCCACTCCTGATCCATCACCAGCTTTATTCCTACCTTGCACATCTCCCCCTACCATTCCATCACTCCACCATCACTTCAAACACCCACGGTAGGTCATCCTGTAGCAATTTGTAGACTTCCTGGAGAAACCCCTGCGTTTCCTGTAGAATCCCCTGCAGACATCCTGTAGGAGGCCACTCACTCGGTTGTTGAGCCTCTGAACGTGAGGAACCTCTGTGGACTGATGCTA
Organism: Pinus tabuliformis; assembly: GCA_031772625.1. NCBI lineage: Eukaryota > Viridiplantae > Streptophyta > Pinopsida > Pinales > Pinaceae > Pinus > Pinus tabuliformis. The sequence continues at coordinate 1,973,871,879 of CM062818.1, read as the reverse complement.
AGGATCTCTGGGGACCTCTCCTAGCCTCCCCAACCTTTCCCAAGCTTTCCTTCCTTCCGCATCACATCTGCACAACCAAACCCTAATAAGCACAAAATCACAATCACTCCATCCACTTAAAGAAAAAATACAAAAACATGTCTTTTAAGATGCAAGTAGATTAGATTCATGCATTTTCATTCATTACAAGTAATGGCATCATTGGTAGAAGTTTCCTTCACATTATTTGCATCATAGAGGTTAGACTAGTTAAATTAGGGTTTCCTAGGGTTTCCATGTTTTGATTTGCTTTCAGTCCATTTTTTCCAAGTAGATTAGTTTTCTTTGAGCTAGCTTTCGTCCATCATTTAACAAGCTTCTTCTGAGAGTCTATAGAAGTTGGCTTGAGCCCTAGCGGACTTGTGCCAGCTGACCAAGTGACAGCTGCGACAAGAGCTAGTACTTTTGCATACAGCACCGTTGCTTCCAAGTTTGTACGAACTACCGGGTTGATAAAATTAAGAGACAAGAAGCCCCAGGAGTTGTAGCATTATTGCTACAATACTGGAGCTCACCATATTTTTGGCGCCGTTGCCGGGGAAGCGTCAGAGTATTAGTAATTGTTGATTTTCTTCTACTTCCTTACTCTTGCCTTCTGCTAAGTAGTTTACTTCATTTCCATTCTGCAAAAGTAGCATAGACTTTTCCTGCTTTCATAGATTAGCATTTCCTGCTTTCATAGATTATCATTTCCTTTCTGCAAGCGTAGACTAGCATTTCCTTCCTGCAATTTCATTTGAGAAAAGTAGATTAGTCCTTTCCTGCTTTAAGTTAATTTTTCATCTTTCATAGATAGTTGTAGATCAATCTGTCTCAGTTTTGCAGGTACCAAAAGAAAAGCAAAGCAAAAGCAATCAAAGAGAAAAAAGAAAGTCTTTTCCATTTCATGCCTCATAGGAACCGAGATAGATCAGGCAAATTCCTACCAAACACCCCCACCACATCACTGAGTCACCCTTCTCTCCTCTTTGGTGACAGTGACCCATAAGAACCTATAGGTGAACATCCTGAGATATCCAAAGATCCTATAGTAGAAGAAGAGGTAGAGACTACTCCATTTGAAGCTATGGCTGATAATAGAAGAGAAGATGAGAGAATAGAAGGTGCCTTCCCCATCCGAGAGACCAATGGAGAGATGAAAATGAAAAACATTAGCCCCTCCGCCTTACCTCACTTCCATGGGTTGACCACTGAAGATCCAGATACCTTCCTGTTTGAGTTTGTTGTCCTTTGTAGAACCTATGACTATACTGAAGATTAGCAAAAGTTGAAACTTTTCCCTTCCACTCTCAAGGATGCAGCACTACGCTGGTTCATGGGTTTACCTGGGAATAGTATCACTACTTGGGCTCAGATGCAACAAGCTTTCAACACCAAGTACCGGGATTACTGTAGGTCCAAGGAAACAAAGGGGGAAATCTTTCGGATGTCCATGGGAAATGATGAGTCCTTAGAGGATTATGAGGAGAGGTTCCAACTAAGCTATAAGCGGACCAGGTGCACACTTGACCCGGAATCCCTCAAGTTGGTCCTACTCCGAGGAGTCCCTGAAGACCTCTTAGATACCCTTCACATGTTAGCTTGGGGGGACATTTACCAACTGCCTTATGAGGACATCAAGACTGTGTTTAGAAACCACTCCAGGGCAGCTCGGAAACGAGGTAGAGGAAACCACCTCTCAACTAGTGTCCCTTTCTCCAAACATGAGCTTGCAAACCAATTAGAAGATCTTAAGAGTGAGGTGAGACAAACCATTGCCATGCAGCTTGATACATTTAGGATTTAGCAAAGGAAAGAAGAGGCTGAGAGAGCCTTGGCTGTCTTCTGTCCTAGGTGCACAAGGAGGCACCCTAAGAACGAATGTCCATTGCATTCGGTTGAAGTGTGTTTCGTTTGTGAGGAGGACCATCCCACAAATCAGTGCCCAACCTTACCTGGGTTTAAAGCCATGTACCAAGGGACCGAAGCTCCCACAGAGCCTCTCTATTACCTCAACCAGAGGAGGCCACAAGGATCTAGACCTTATCAACAGGGGATGCAAGGGGCATCTCAAGCTTATTACAACCCCAACCAGTCAACTCCTATGCCTTCCTGGGGTCCCCCTGCTCATCCTTCATGGTCCATGCCTCCTCCATGGTCTTATCCACCTCAGTACCCCACTCAACCTACTTCTCATCCATATCACTCACATACCCAGCCACAACCTCAATGGAATGCACCTCAGTCAGGGTGGAGGCCCCAATACAACACTCCTCCTGCCATTTTGCCTCCACCACCAGTTCAACCTCAACCATTACCTCCTGCTCCTCCAAGGCAACCTCAAATGCCTGCTCAACCGAACCCAAACCCCAACAATAGACAGGCCCAGCAGGTATACACTGGGGAAACCTCATGCCCTACCTATGTTGTGGAGATCTAGGAGATCAACCTTCGATCTGGAAAGACTCGACCAGATCGCCAACCTCCTCCCCCAGATGATGAGGAAGATAAACAGGAAAGTGAACCGAAGGCTATTCCACCCTTTCCTGAGAGACTAACAGCCACCACACAACCTAACCCAGAAGAAGATGAGCTTTTGGGTGAGCTCAAGCAGTTGTGTGTAAAAATCCCACTTCTCCAAGCCATCAAGGATGTGCCAATATATAACAAGCTGGTTAAGGAGAAGTGTTTCAAACACCCAGGCAGACGGAAGAAAGATGCCTCAACTATCAATGTCATAGGACAACTGTCTGACCTTATGCTAGGACAAGTCATCCGCCCAAAGTACCTAGATCCTGGAAGTCCTGTAGTAGATGTTCACATCAATGGCACTATTATACCTCACACCTTGATTGATCTGGGGGCTGCCATTAATGTGATGACCAGGGATACCATGCTTAAGCTTAATCTTCAGGGTTCCTTGAGGAAGACCTCGACAGTACTGCAATTAGCAGATCGCTCCACCGTGACTCCCGAAGGGATTGTGGAGGATGTCTTGGTCTCTATTGACTCTTGGGAATACCCTGCAGACTTCCTGGTTCTGCAACCAAAGGCCAAACTTACTGGATATCCTCTCATTTTGGGAAGGCCTTGGTTAGCCACTGCAGATGCTTACATAAGTTGTCGGGCAGGAAACATGACCATCAAAAATGGTCCCATGTCCAAGCAGCTAGTCCTATACCCTCCTGCCCAACCTTCTTTAGAGCATGATTTACCACTCTGGTTGGAGGAGGGAGAAGAAGACGAGGTGTACTCAACACCTCTGTGCACCTTAGATACCACTAGAAGAGACCCCCCAACCGAGGATGACTTGATCGAGACCTTGATCCAGAATCCACCTTCCAGTGCACTACCCTTAGAGGAATTGGTGGAGGATGCCCAAGCTAGCACCTTAGTGGATCTCTGTACAACCAACCCTGTTACTCCCAGAGTCAAGAATGTGGAGTTCGGCCCTGAGAAAGCATTGAAGATCAGCTCCTCCCTATCTCCTTCCCAGGAAAAGGAGCTGTGTAGTCTGTTGGCCAACCACCTAGATGCTTTTGCTTGGAGCTATAAGGAAATGAAAGGAGTCCATCCTTCGGTCTGTACCCATCATATATACATCAAAGAGGATTGTAAACCAGTTAGGCAACCTCAGAGGAGAATGAATCCAGCCCTTAAGGACATTGTTAAGGAAGAATTGCAAAAACTGTTGGATGCTGGATTCATCTACCCCATCTCAGATAGTGAATGGGTGTCCCCTCTAGTGTTGGTTCCCAAGAAAAATGGGAAATGGAGAATCTGTGTGGACTACCGAGAACTGAACAAAGCTACCAAGAAGGACCATTTCCCTCTACCTTTCATAGATCAAGTGTTGGATGGACTGGCAGGAAAGAAGTTCTTCTCTTTCCTGGATGGGTTTAGCGGGTACAATCAAATCCAAATCAGCCCGGAAGACCAAGATAAGACCACCTTCACTTGTCCTTGGGGTACCTTTGCCTATCGAGTCCTTCCCTTTGGGCTATGCAATGCTCCTGCTACCTTTCAGAGAGCTGTCTTGAGCATCTTCTCGGAGCTGGTCCATGATGCAGTAGAAATCTACATGGATGACTTTACTCCTTATGGGGCTAACTTCCAGGAAGCATTGTCCAACCTGGGGAAAGTCCTAACCAAATGCACCGAAATGAACTTGTCCCTTAGTCCTGAAAAATGTGAATTCCTAATGACTGAGGGGACCGTGCTAGGCCATACCATTTCTTGCCAAGGATTGCAGGTGGATCCTAACAAAATTGCTCTCATCAAGAGGGTTCCACCTCCTCAAAAGGTAAGGGATGTCCGGAGTTTCTTGGGATTAGCAGGATACTACCGGAGATTCATTAAAGATTTCAGCAAGCTAGCCTCACCATTGTTTGGTCTGTTGGCAAAAGATGTGGAGTTTAAATGGACTGACGATTGTCAGAGGGCTTTAAATGAATTGAAGGACCAGTTGGTGTCAGCCCCAATCCTGAGAGGTCCAAACTGGGCCCTACCTTTCCACATCCACACTGATGCCTCGAACAAAGCCATAGGTGCAGCTTTAGGACAAGTTGAGTAGAAACTTCCATATGCCATTTACTTTGTTAGCAAAAACTTGTCCAAAGCTGAGCTGAATTACACTGTAACCGAGAAAGAATTCTTGGCTGTGGTCCATGCATTGAACAAGTTCCGACATTATATTACTGGTTACCAGACCTTTGTACATACTGACCATGCTGCTATTAGATATTTGATGAATAAACCAGATGTGAATGCTCGTATTATTAGATGGTTACTTTTATTGCAGCAGTTTGATCTAACCATTGTTGATAAACCAGGTAGAGAAAATGTTGTTGCTGACTTTTTATCTAGATTGGATTTGTCTGCAGATGAGGATGGAACAGTGGACGATCAGATGCCTGATGAACATCTGTTTGCTATTTCAGTACTCTCTCCATGGTTTGCTGATATAGCAAACTATCTTGTTTCAGCACAGTTCCCTCCACACCTATCTTCCAGAGAGAAGAGCAGAATCATCAGAAAAAGTGCCTCATTCACTTGGATCGGGGGCAATCTGTTCAAGCTTGGCCCCGATCAGATCTTAAGGTGTTGTGTAAGGGAGGAGGAAGTCTTTGATATCCTCCTCACTTGTCATGATGGGCCTTGTGGAGGGCATTTTGCAGCAAAGAGAACTGCCTTCAAGATCCTGCAGGCAGGCTACTATTGGCCCACACTTCATCAAGATGTCAGAAGATATGTCAGTCAGTGTGACCAATGCCAAAGAATGGGGAAACCGACCCAAAGGGATGAGATGCCTCTCCAACCTCAAGTGACTCTTGAGCCATTTGAGAAGTGGGGCATGGACTTTGTGGGCCCAATCAACCCCTCTTCGAGGCAAAGGACTTACGTCAGTGTGTGTATTGACTATTTGACAAAGTGGGCAGAGACCAAAGCAATCAAAGCAGCAACAGAAGAAAAGGTGGCCGAGTTCCTAAGAGAGAACATCTTCTATAAGTTTGGCTATCCAAGAGAGCTGGTCACCGATCAAGGGAGCCAGTTCACCTCCAACCTGGTTGAAGATCTCCTAGCTCATCACAAGATCAAGCACAGGACTTCCACCCCTTATCACCCTCAAGCAAATGGGCAGGTGGAAGTCACCAATAGAGCATTAGAAGGGATCTTGACTAAAGTGGTGAGCAGCAGCAGAAACGACTGGGCAGATCACCTGGTAGAAGCCACATGGGCCTACAACACCACTTGGAAGACCACCACCGGTTTCACACCATATGAGCTAGTCTATGGGAAGAAAGCTTTGCTGTCCATTGAGTTTGAATACAACACCTTGAGGATGGCAGCTCAGCGGGACCTAGATCTCAGCCATGCACAACAAGAAAGGTTGCTGCAGCTAAATGGCCTGGACGAGCACCGCATGCAGGCCCTCCTTCACTCAGAAGTGGTTCAACTTCAGAGGAAGGTGTGGCATGACCAACATCTCCATGACAAGCAATTTCAGCTGGGAGATTGGGCTTTGTTGTATGATTCCAGATACAAATATTTCAAGGGGAAGCTGAGAACCAGATGGCTAGGACCATATACAGTGGAGAAATGCCATGACAATGGATCTGTCCTCATTCAAACCATTGATGAGGAAGCCATTCCCATGCTTGTCAATGGGCATCGATTGAAGATCTACAAGAGACCTCTCTCAAGACAAGAGTTTATCAAAACTATGGAGAAATCTGTATTGGTCATAGAGAAGGGTTCTGCCTCTGCCTCTGGCATACCCTGAAAAAATATCTGAAAAAAAAAAAAAAAAAGGATCCTTGGGTGAAAACCTCTCTGAGGCGCCCAAGGCAGGTAGTAGGGGTGAAAACCTCATTGAGGCGCCCCTATTGTCTTTCAAAAAAAAAATGGAGAAAAGGTGAAAAGATCCTTGAGTGAAAACCTCTCTGAGGCACTCAAGGCAGATGGCATGGGTGAAAACCTCTTTGAGGCGCCCCTGTCATCTTTCAAAAAAAAAAAAAGAAAAAAACAATAAGCAAAATATGGTAAAAATTGCATGCAGGTTGCAGATGCTCTATGGAAAAGAGGAAGCCCTTCAACTCACAGCCAAGGGTCCTTATCATGCTGTCAAGGAACCTCATCAGTACCTCCACCAGGAGCACCCATGTTTTTTCAAGGTATGTGCAATTTTATCATGGTTTGAATCTTCTACAGGAAGCTGTTGTCTTTCTACAGGAAGGCGCAGTCTTTCTACAGGAAAGTGCAGACTTTCTACAGGAAGGCCGAACTTTCTACAGGAAGGCCGAACTTTCTACAGGAAGCTCTGTGTTCTACAGGAAACTTCCTGTAGGAGTTTTGGACGGCCAAAATTCATCTTAAAAAGAGAGTTCGCGACCATGGATTGGTTTGCGGAGCATGCAAGCCTCTGTTGGCATCCTTGCACGTTGCTGTCACCATGCTCCACCACCCGTGTCGACATGCGGCCAAGTCCCTGCACAAACAAAGAAAATCGATGAGATCTCGTGGGAAAGCCATTTCCAAAGATTAACAAATGATGGAATCTCATACCACATGCATCAAGATCTCCGGGATTGTGATCGAGAAGCCAGAACCGCCATCGTGCAGCATGCACCCAAGGAGAAAGGACTGTTACGAGACCCCTCGCGGGGATCCTGTAACAGTTCAACCTGCTCGAGTGGATACCATTCACAGCACTGCCATCCGAAATGAAACGCGGGCGCATGCACGCAAAACCATCCACTCCAGCGTTGGCAGCCTGTAACCACGAGCTTCCGGGTCTGTGTAAGTCGCACGCAGCAGGTAGATCCGCTCACCATCGTCCGAGAACTGGAAAAATCGTGTACAACCGCGCAGGTAAGTGTCTCCACCCTTCCTTCCATCAAATCGCATGAATCTAACTTTGAAATTGTTTGCAAAGCGTAAAATTGAATGGTTGAGCGGCCGTATGGCCAGTCGACTGGCCAGGTCGGCTAGTTAAAGTGTAATTGGATGTTTGGGTGGCGGCCACGACAAAGAGAATGAACGACATGCACGTGGGAACACTCTCGTCAGAAGCATGAGTTTAACAAGAAAGGCGGCGGCAAATCTGTGGGAATGAATGCAGCAGCAAGTGAATACGCAGGCGGAGGATGGATGACGTCGCCCAACGGTCCGGCGGGGACAGCTCATCCCCCGCGCCACAGATTGCGCCGATTCAAAATCCAATCGGCTAAATCATGCGCATGCATTTATCATCCAACACTTCAACTCGGATAGCTATTCTGATCTCCTCTGCACTTTGATACGCCGAGTTGTTGGCTACCTGAATGCTGGTCAAGCACACCGCGAGCACGGCCAACTACAGTCCTCCCCGAGAATTGCGCGCAGCTTCTACAGGAACGCAGTTCTACAGGAGCGCAGTTCTACAGGAACGCAGTCTACAGGAACGAAGTCATCTACAGGAAAGCGGGTGCCTCGCGAAAAAGGTGGCCAATTAAGGAGGTAACCCTGAACTCTTAATGTAACTGGTTATTAGAAGTGGCAAGACCATCGTCCACGGTCGGGTTATAAAAATATTGGTGGAATTGTTGTTTGTTGTGCCGTTGCTACCATTCTACAGGATGTTGGTATAAGTAGCCTCTGTTGAAATTCTGTATGTGCATGCTCTGTCTTCATAGACCAAATCTCTTTTGCATCTGCCACCTTTCGTTAAAACGACCGTGTTCATCATGCCGGGTGGGTTTATAAGACGAGAGCCCACGGATTCAAATAACCTAAGGAGAAACCCGGCAGTGGTAGAGCTCTTCACCAGAGCACAATGGATGCCTTTTTGTGATAAGCTGCAGGGCTACGATGATGAAGTAGCCGAGGAATTCTTGCAGGCTTTGAAGCCTAAATCCCAGACACTGGCCACAGTAAACTTCAGAGGTCTAAGCCTCAAACTCACCCTAGAACATATCAGTCGAATCACAGAACTTCCTATGGGTCTGCCATGGGATAAAGAGGAGAGAAAGCTGAGTCAGCAGGCAAAGAAGGAATTCTTTCCACCTGAGGAAGAATTCTCGGAGGATAAAAACGGGGTGAGAAGAACGAGTCTATCACCACCTTGGAATGAAGTCAGTTTGCAAATCATGAAATATATTACTTGTGAAGGCCGGTTCAGCATCGTGTATGCATATCACTTTCGGCTACTCACTGAGTTGAGGCACCGAATTGACCTTCCTGTAGAGCAAAAACTGAGCATCCCTTATTATCTCCTGCAGTCCCTAATGGAGTGTGCTACAAAGCTAAGAGAGGGCATACCTGATCAGATAGCCCACCATGGGTTAATAAAGCTACTTGTGGAAGATGCATTGCACTCATATAAGGTTCCCCTCTCGTGGGAATCCTTCCGCAATTTGACCAAAGATGGGGATATTAAAATGTTGATCGAAGAAACGGGTTCCTCTAGCAGTGAGGAACACGAAGCAGTGGCCGAAGAACAAAGGAAGAAGCATGAGGAAAAGAAGGACCAAGAAAAAGGTGGCACACCTATCCTGTCAGCAAAGGAAAAGAGGATGAAGAGCAGAATGGACAAAGCAGAGGTGGCCCACGTCAGCCCAAGTACCTCAATAGCACCTGCACCCAAAGCAAAAAGCAAAACTCAAGCAGGCAAGCAAGCGGAAGTGGAGACACCTGTGTCTACAGGAAAGCAAAAACAAGCTTCTACAGGAAGCCCGAAAACACAAACTCAGGCTTCTACAGGAAGCCCAAAAATCATTGAAAAACAGGCTTCTACAGGAAGCCCGAAAACAAAGACAAAGGCTTCTACAGGAAGCCCGAAGATCAGTGAGGAGCAGGCTTCTACAGGAAGCCCAAGAGCAAAGACCAAGGCTTCTGCAGGAAGCCCGAAAATCGTTGGAGAACAGGCTTCTACAGGAAGCCCAAAAACGGAGACAAAGGCTTCTACAGGAAGCCCGAAAGTGCAAACACAGACTTCTACAAGAAGCCCGAAGACAGAGACAAGGGCTTCTGCAGGAAGCCCGAAATTGGAAAAAGGGGCTTCTACAAGAGGCCCGAAAGTCATTGAGAAACAGCCTCCTATAGAGAGTCTGAAGGCAGAGAGAGGGCCTTCTTCAGGAAGCCCAACAGCGGGAAAGAAAGAATCTTCTACAGAAGGCCTGGAAGTGGGCAAAGCAGGGTCTTCCACAGGAAGCCCGAAATCTAAAAAGGAGGGGCCCTCTACAAGGAGCTCTGAGAGAGCAAAACGCAAGAAAGAGAAGGCTGGCATTCTCAAAAAAGAGGCAGCAGTGGCACTGGCTGCCCTCAGTACACCTCCAAAACTGAAGGAGAAAAGGGAGAGGGAGACCCCTCTACCATCTGAAGCCAGGAGAAGCAAGAGGATGACCACGGGCAAGCCACAGCCTCCACCCAGCAGGCAAACCATTTCAGGGGATGTCCCTACTTCACCCAATGCAAGAACCCCCTCTAAAACATCAAAGGGGAGCCCAAAAATAACTTCCTGGACACGAAAAATAGGCCAGTCGCCTTCCGAAGCCCGTCTCAAGGAGATAGGAAAGGGGGAGGAAGCATCACCTTCGTCACCACTAGGGGCAGCAAAGGCAGGGCCGCCAAAAACGGGAAAGGAAGAAGCGCCACCCTCAACAGAAAAGGCAGAACCACCAAAAACAGGGGAGGAAAAGCGTGCTCCGGGCTCTAGTTCTCGGCCAAAGACGAGGAGCCAGGGCAAAGTTGCTCAAGGATGAGCAAATAGCTTAGCTGGGGGGTGATGATGAGCCCCAATTTTTGGTACAATTTGGGCTCATTTGGCCTACTTGCTTTGCTCAAACCATTCACTTTTTACTGCTTATGCATGCATTTCTTAGTTTATTCGTGTTGTTTGTAGGAAGAAGGGTAGACATTTTATCTACGTGACTAATGCATGATGCTTTCAGGTTTTTGGCATTAAAAGGGAGAAAAAGACAACGAAAAAGGAGACAAGGAGACAATGAGGTGGCACTGCTAGTTTTTAGGAGAGGATGTCCACGGTCTTGGGGACCTTCCTCATGATTCCCACCAAGAACTCCGAGCTCCAATCCATCTCCCCTCCGAGCTTAGAAGCAGCCAGCTGTTCTACAGGAACAACAGTTATAACTGTTCTACAGGAACAGTAGTTATGACTGTCCTACAGGATCAGCAGTTAAACTTTAGTTGGACAGCCGAGCTCCTAAAATCAAGGACATCTGTTGGCTGATCATTTTTGCATAAATACTGAGGCCGTAGCCTTGTAGAGAAGCTTTTTGAACCTTGGCATTACTCTTATAATTGGAAAGTACGAGCTAGAGCTCAGTTTTTGTTCCTTATTGTAAGCCAATTTGGCATGACATCAGATTATGAATCAAGAAGGCAGATTTTGATCTAGTTCTGAGTTTTCTCAAGGAGCTATAGCTCTCAAGTTAGGGCCCAACCTGAGAGCAATAGATCTCCTCAGTGTTGTCATGTGTTTGCATTTCGTTCCAGCACTTTGAGTTTGTTTATTTTCACATGCAATTCGAATTCACAGTTTGGTAATTTAGTCGTTTTCATGAGCATAGATAGGACTAGTTTATGGCGATTTGCTTTCAGTTGCTTAAGTTTGATAGGAGGATAGATATAATCTCTTGGAGCTCCAGCAAAAAGGTTGAGGAAGTCTCCACTGCCATCTCTGTTTGGAGATTGGCGTGCAGCCCATACCATCCACAAAAATACGCAGTTCTTCACGTTATACATGCTGCAACATAGTCTCGTTTATGATAGATCTTTCCATGCACTTCACTCTTGCACCATACACCTTCATCACCACTTCATGCATATTCCTCTACACGCTTTATATTGCTGTTCATTGAGTTCATAGCACAGGTAGAATAGGTTAATGAATTTTCATCTTGGTGACAGTCATAAGCCATTTGTTTCATTTACACTGCTCTTCATCGTTCTATTACCTTCTTCTTCGTCTTGATCACGCATACAACCACATCCTCGACCTCTGCTCCGCTCTGTTATCTCCCAAACTCCTCCACTCCTCACGCAACTTCATTCTTTAGACATTTCGTTGTTATAACCTTCCATCCATCAACCCACTTCATACACTCGTTCTCCATCCTACTTCTCCACTCCTGAGCCATCACCAGCTTTATTCCTACCTTGCACATCTCCCCCTACCATTCCATCACTCCACCATCACTTCAAACACCCACGGTAGGTCATCCTGTAGCAATTTGTAGACTTCCTGTAGAAACCCCTGCGTTTCCTGTAGAATCCCCTGCAGACATCCTGTAGGAGGCCACTCACTCAGGTGCTGAGCCTCTGAACGTGAGGAACCTCTGTGGACTGATGCTAAGGATCTCTGGGGACCTCTCCTAGCCTCCCCAACCTTTCCCAAGCTTTCCTTCCTTCCGCATCACATCTGCACAACCAAACCCTAATAAGCACAAAATCACAATCACTCCATCCACTTAAAGAAAAAATACAAAAGCATGTCTTTTAAGATGCAAGTAGATTAGATTCATGCATTTTCACTCATTACAAGTAATGGCATCATTGGTAGAAGTTTCCTTCACATTCTTTGCATCATAGAGGTTAGACTAGTTAAATTAGGGTTTCCTAGGGTTTCCATGTTTTGATTTGCTTTCAGTCCATTTTTGCCAAGTAGATTAGTTTTCTTTGAGCTAGCTTTTGTCCATCATTTAACAAGCTTCTTCTGAGAGTCTATAGAAGTTGGTTTGAGCCCTAGCGGACTTGTGCCAGCTGACCAAGTGACAGCTGCGACAAGAGCTAGTACTTGTGCTTACAGCACCGTCGCTTCCAAGTTTGTACGAACTACCGGGTTGATAAAATTAAGAGACAGGAAGCCCCAGGGGTTGTAGCATTATTGCTACAATACTGGAGCCCACCAAAAATATTGCACGTATAGAGATGTACACTAAGAAAAAAAAACAACCCACATTCAACGAATCCAACAAAATATAATAATAAAATAGTGCGGACATAAAAAAAAGAAAAAAGATCTAGTAACCTCCTTCATTATTTCCAAGCTATCAACCTTATTTACATTCAAAGCCACTCCTAGTCTCTTATTTCGTCCTTTGTAACTGCAAAACCTCCCTTATTGAAAACTAGGAAAATGTTGTTTTCAAGACATACTTCTTGACGTTATCCTACAAATTCATTGGTCCAAACATCCATCAATGTTGTTAGTGGTTAGTTTGTAACATTGGTCGAGAATTCATTCAAGGTTGGACAAAGTGACTCTCCATATCAAATCATATATGAAATAGGTTATTTAAAGTTTCTTCCAATTCCCTGGATGGAATCCAAATTATGAACGTTGATTTTTAGGAATAAGAGCATAGGCATCACACCCAAATATCCTTAAATGTGAATAATCACAAGGTTGTCCTAACCAAACTTCTTCAGGAATTTTACAATTAATTGCAACTTAAGGTGATCTGTTAACTAAATAACAAGGAGTGGATATTGTTTCTGCCCAAAACTCCTTTTGAAGGTTAGCATTGCTGATCATGCTTCTGGCTCTTTCCGTAAAACTCTGATTCAAGCGTTCAACAACACCATTTTTCTTAGGAGTATAAACAACGGTTTTATGTCTAACAATTCCTTCATCGTTACAATATTGTTCAAATTCTAGAGAAGTAAATTCCCCACCATTGTCAATTCTCAAACATTTAATTTATTTGTTTGTTCTTTCTACCATTGCTTTAAATTGTTTAAATAGATTGAATACATCAACTTTCTTTTTTAACATAAAGATCCAAACTTTCTTGGAGAAATCATCAATAAACATTAACAAATATAAAGCACCTCCATACAATACAACACGAGATGGTCACGACAAATCAAAATGAATATAGTCCAAAATTTCTTTAATATTATGACTTCCAATTTTAAACCTATGTTTACACTGTTTTCCATACACTCAATGTTTATATAAATCCAACTTCAAGGATTTCAAATTAGGAAGTAATTTACGGTTTATTGGTACCTAAACACCTTTCTCGCTCACGTGACCCAATCATTGATGCCCTAGGTGAGTACCTTCTTCTTCTTTCTCTGACATAATCACTGATTCCCTTACCTAAGTACTTCCTTTGAGTCTGTAAAGATTTCTGACCCCTTTTGACTTCATAACAACTAGGGCGCCTTTTGAGACTTTGAGCACTCCATTCTGACCTGTAAACTTATAACCATCTGAGTCCAAAATTGCTATGAAACCAGCTCACAAAAATATAGAAAAGATAGATGAATGCCTTATAAATAAGCCTCTTCGAGGGGGCAACCTTCTTTACATTACACAATGAAAAATTCTTGGATGATACAAATGACAAGACCTCCTTTCTATATATAGGAGTCTAAGGGGTCATAATATAATCAGAGCCGACATAACAATAATAATGCAAGGTCACAATAACAACAATAGTGGGCTTCTATGGGGCACAATAATAACAATATGGGGACTACATGGGTACAACAATATTATAAGGGGGTTGTACTAATAACAATAAGGGGTTACACTAGTAGTATAGGGGCCTAACATGCCCCTCTCCTTCGAAAAGTGTTGTCCTCAACCCTTGAGTAGTTCTTGATGCTTTTGTATAAAATTCTTATCCTCCCATGTGGAATATTCAGCGGGTTAGTTCTTCCACTTTATGAGATACTCTGAAATTGATCGATTTAGTAGCTATTGGGTTCTTGTTTCTGTGACTGCTCTAGGTGCCAATATGATTTTTCCTTCATCTTCAATTTCTAGCAATATTGTTTGAATTGGGATCTTCTACAACTTTTGAATGAGTGGCCACAATTCTTCGTCCTTCTTCCATTCATCCCTTACTTCATTTATCCAATCTAGTTGGATAATAGAAATAGCACAAAAGAATGCTTCCACATCCTCATCCTTTCTTAAGAGTGCATCTGCAACAAAATTTTGCTTCCCTTTTCTGTAGATGATGTCAAAGTCATAACCCAACATATTTGTGACCCATTTTTTCTATTCTTCTAAATATAATATTTGTTCTAAAAATTACTTAAGACTATCATGATCCATTTTTACCTTGAAGTGTCATCCCATTGGGTAAGGTCGCCATTTCTTAAGTGCATGTGGTATTGCCAACATTTCCTTCTCATAAATAGCTTGCTTGAGATGTAGCCATAAAATTACCCAATCAGCTACATCAAAAAAAAATTCATTTCTATGTTGATCTACCTGTTGTTTCATTTGATTCTACACCAAAGTGGTGTTATCCTTTAAAGGTTGGAGAACTTGTCGTTGATGCTCGATGTGATCTCTCACTTCTTGAACCTTTTTCTTCTTGATATGTGCTTCTATCTTGAGAGTTTCAAGAGTGGTAATTTCTTCCAATACTTTACAAGATATGGTCAGATTCATTTCTTGATGCTCGATGTGATCTTTCACTTCTTGAACATTTTTCTTCTTGATATGTCCTTCTATCTTGATAGTTTGAGGAGTGGTAATTCCAGCCAATGCATTTCAAGATATGGTTGGATTCATTTCTTCTTTCTCGATGTGATATTTCACTTCTTGAACCTTTTTCTTCTCCCTCTTCACAATCAATGTAAAATAATTTCTTCTCGCCACACTTATTACCTTTAATGTATTTGTTATCACAATTGTAACAAAGTCCTTTTGCTCTCTTTTCTTCCAATTGTTGTGGTGTCACCCTTGTAGGTTATGGAAGGCTAGGAGAAACAACACTTCCATCTTTATAGTTGTGAGGGGTAGAATTCCTTGTTGCCATAATTTTGCTTTCCACTTTTCTTGTCAACCTGAATGCCTTCTCCAATGAATCAGGTTCCCAATTAAGACGAACCTCATGTGGAATGTTATCCTTTAAAGTCCTTATGGAGACATCAATCCTCTGCTTCTCTGGACTATAATTTTCCCTTATATTCAATTTTTGAAAGTCCTCAATGTGCTCTGCCATTGAACACTTTTGTTTGAGATTTATCAATTGGATAAAGAAGGTGTTTCTCTTTGTATCCTCATAATGTGCTATCATTTCCTCCGTGAAATTTGACCACGTAACAAGTGGTTTACGAGAACAAAGCCCTTTATACCATAAAAAATGATCCGGTTCTAAATATGAAGGTGCAATATGTACCTTTTGTAACAGTGGTACACCATGTAGATTAAAATATTTCTCCATCTGTAGTATCCAATTTATTGGATCCTTGCCATCAAACTTCCTCATCTTGCTTTTTCTTGATTTTAGGAGCTAGATCTTGAAACGACTATAACTATGTACTTTTAGATCTTTAAGCTCTAAGATTTAGATCTTTAATATCCCTCTAAGTCCTCATTCTAACTCCACAAGTCTAATCATAATTGGATTCCCTAAGAAATATTTATTCCCTATCTCCCGCAATGACCTAATTATAGACTGGTTCAGTAGAGAAACGTTGTACGACGTTCCGAGGGTCACTGTTTAAACCTTACAATCTAAAAATGATACCCAAAAAAACTACAGTCCGTCCTCTTTCTATAACTTCTTACGAAAATTCAATCTGATTCTTAGAGCGAAAATTATGATGATTTTCCCAAGATGACCTATTTGGAATGTAATTCGCGAGTACGAAAAAACTCTAACTTCCTCAGACGATATCTGCGAAAATATAGCGAGACGAGCTCTGAAATTTGGACCTGAAGTTCAGAACGATTTCGGCTCGAATGGGTTTTTTTTAGCTTTTGAAACATCGCAAAAGAAACGTTATAGCGAAAATTCCACGATGACCTGTTTGGAGCAGCGAAACCCTAGAATCCAAAGCTCTAATATCAAATGTTATGAAACCAGCTCACAAAAAGATAGAAAAGATAGATGAATGCCTTAGAAATAAGCCTCTTCGAGGGAAAACCTCCTTTACATTACACAAATAAATAATTCTTGGATGATACAAATGACAAGACCTCCTTTCTATATATAGGAGTCTAAGGGGTCATAATATAATTAGTGCCGACATAACGATAATAATGTAAGGGCACAATAATAACAATAGTGGGCTTCTATGTGGCACAATAATAACAATCTGGGGACTACATGGGTACAATAATATAATAAGGGGGTTGTATTAATAACAATAAGGGGTTACACTAGTAGTATACAGGCCTAACAAACACTCCCAAAGAAATCAAAATTTTCTTCAATTCAGGTACATGTCTAACATTAGTTAATGTTCTAACTGTGTTATCATTCATTTTAATCCTGATATTTCCCATCCCAACAGTCTGACATGATACATTATTACCCATAAACGCAGAACTACCATTTATAGCTTCATATGAAGTAAACCAATTTCTGTGTGGACTTATGTGATGAGAAGCACCAGAGTCTAACAACCAACTTTTAAAATTCTGAGACACATTACATACGAGTAAAGTTTCATCTACCATACATAATTCTTTAGCAGATAAAACTTCATCTATCATACCTGAATCAACTTGATTTACTTCATTCTTTGGGTTTTCAGACTCTTTCTGTTTCGAACAGTTGTTCTTGAGGTGTCCAATTTTATTGCAGTACCAACATTTTTCCTTACACTTCTTACCCTTTGATTTAGACCTAGAAGAGCCCCTTTTTTGTCCCCTCTTTCTTTTGACCGTCCTCTGGCTACCATAGCTTCTGATGTAGAGGTTTCAACATTGGACTTCTTCCTTACTTCTTCATCTGACAAAGCTCCCACAACTGAATCAAATTCTAAGGAATCATTTGTGCTCAAACTAATAGAGGTAACAAAGTGGTCCCATGACTCAGGAAGGGAACATAGCAAGGCGATAACTTTATCTTCTTCCTAAAATTTAACTTCCATATCTGACAATTGGCAAATAAGTGTATTAAAACATTTAGATGTTCTACAATTTTCGTACCCTCCTTCATCCGAAGACTATACAATTGTCTTTTTAGGTAAATTATGTTGGTTAACGATTTGCTCATATATAATGTTTCCAGTTTCCCCCACAAACTTGCTGCTAAAGTTTCTTCAACTATATTGAAGAGAAATTCATCCGCCAAGCATAACCTGATGGTACTGAGAGCTCGGGCATCCAAGTCCTCCCAGTCTGAATCTGTCATGCTAGTAGGTTTCTTCTACACCTCGTCCAATTCTGCGTGCAACCCTTGTTGCACAAGCAAATCCCTAACTTTCAGTTTCCATAGAGAAAAGTTATTCTTGCTGGTGAATTTCTCCACCTCGAACTTTGCATTTGTCATTTTATCCATTTCTTTCCTACAAATCCTTCCTCCTAGGGTTTCTGTCTTTTAACTAGGGTTTCTTAAAAGAAAATGATTTCCCTTCTTCCAACTAGTGTTTTCAATATTTTCTAGTTTCTTGGGTAAAATTCTGAACAAAAAACCTTACTCCAATTTCTGTTAAAATAAAAAAGGTTCCAGAATTCTATTCCTTTCCCAAAAAAAATTGTTTGCCTTTTTTTTCTTTCTTCAATTTATTGAAAACCTACAACATTTTTCTGGGAAATTGCTTTCTTTTTCAATTTAATGAAACCTTACTACAGTTTCCTGGAAAAAATTCTTTTTCTTCAATTCAATGAAACCCTACTACATATTCATTCAACAACTTTTGCTGTAAAAAAAATTTACCCGGCTTCCACAGTGAGAAATAGTGATGCAATTTGTACCCGATTATTTTGCTTTTGGTTTTTTTTGTTTTTGTTTTTGTTTTTGTTTTTTGTTTTTTGTTTTTTTTTTGTTTTTTGTTTTTTGTTTTTTGTTTTTTTTTTTTTTCTTGTTTTTGTTTTTTTTTCCTGTCGACTGGTTCTCCACAGTAGTTTGCAAAAATTCTCTTTTTGTAGCAGCATTGGCCTCCTCTTCCTCATTCAACCTCAAGTGACTGGCTTGGTTGCTCAACTCTCACCAACCTTTATCTCTGGTGGCGGGCTTCAAATACGTTTTTTATAATAGACGGACGTATCTCTATGTTTCTTGTTCCTTCCTAGCGGGCGCGACAAACGACAGATGCTCCAATGATTTGCACAACGGGCTGGGTGGCTGCCTCTGTGGCTTACCAGACTCAGTGTTGCACAAAGACGACTCTCGACGGCGGAGTCTGATATTCACAACAGGATTCTCTGCGTCTTTCACAAAGACTGCTCAAAAAATTGAGTTGTTTTGTGTCTTTCACAAAGAAGGCTCAAAAAATTGAGCTGCTTTGCGTCTTTCACCGGCTCAAAAAATCGACGACAGACTCTTGCAGCATTCCACCACAAAAATGACGTCCCGACTTGCGAGAAGGGATTTGGATCAGCGTGACTCGCCAAGACAATCCACTTCAACTACAACAACGAGGAACAAACCATCTGCTCTCGTAGGAAACAACAATATCCACCTTTCTTTGCTACGTTGTTGTTCTTCTTCTTTCACCTTCACAATGACGGTAGGGGTATTGCGTTTTCACAACAGCAGCAGGGGCATAACCTTTTTCTCTATAACAACAACGATTCTTCAACCCTACTCGACAGATTTCAACTAGCTCCAATACCACTTGTTGGTCTTAGGAATTCATTAAATAAGAAAGAAAGATAAAGAAACTGAATGAAATTGAAATACACACACAAGTAAACACACTGTATTTACGTGGTAAAACCTTGATAGTGTGTAAGGAAACCTCCACGGGGCAAGGGATTATAAATCTTTATCAATCAAGAATGATTCTCCATGATACATCCTCTCGAGCATTCACCAATTTCATATGAGCCCCTCCTCCGTTACATAACTGATTTGTTATGAATCTAGTGATTAATAATATTTTTTTACTCATAATTACATCATTTTGTTATCACATCTCAACAGTTTGTTGAGATGGATGTAAATTGCTTTCCCTTATCTAACATTCTCTATGGTGATAACATCCATTAGTAATTAGTTTATATCGTTAGCAAAAAATTCATTCAAGATTGGACACATCCCCTAATTAATGTCTTATGTATCACATAGGTTATTTAAAGTTGCCCAAATTGTATTTAATTTAATTCAAAATCCAATTGAGATAATGTTATAGTAAAAAAATTCCCATTTTTTACACATCCTAATAAAAAAATGTAGACTTTTTTTTTCTTCACATTTCCCCTTTTATTTTCTCTTTCATATGTTTAAATCCATTTTAAAATCCTTTAATAAAAAAATTTAATAATATATGAAAATTGCCTAGTCAGAGCAACCCATATTTATGCAAAATTTGGCATTTTGTATACTTTTTAGGCCTTAGAACCATCGCACTTGAGACCCTTTTAACCTAAGTCACTATATAAAAATAAAACTTTATAATAAACGAAAATGTTTTAATGAGTAATTTTAGCACACTACTAACTGGGGCCCACTCTTCATGTCACCCGAGGAAGCAAAAACCCCAACGTACTCATAAGAATAATCAAATACCCCAACGTACTCATAAAATGGGAAGAAAATAAAAATAAGAATAATCTTCTCCACAAATACACACCGTTCTGTCCTTGGCATGGTGGTATTAATATATGCTAAATAAAGCGTCTTTCCCACGCCAAAAAGGAATATAGGGCAAAACCAAGATTATAATCTGTCTAAAATAGAACTATAACTTATTTTTAGATGTATCAAAGACAATTGAAACTAATAGTAAAAGGCCAACGTTATAATCTATTTTTATAAAAAGAAGATGTACAATCTGATTTGGCGCGTAATGGAAAAGCCATCGAGGCACGTAATATTTTATAGTAAAATTAAATTAAAGTGTATGTAAAAATTATTTCAATACAATTACCATATATTATATATTTTGTAAAATAATAATAAATATTATATAAATATTCTAATTCAAAAAATTATATATAATATAATTTTTTAAAAATAATTTATTAAACATTAATTTTATAAAAAAAGTTATATTTAAGAGCTAATAATAAATATTATATATAATATAAATTTTAAAAAATAACGTATTAAACATTAATTTTATAAAAAAAAGTTATATTTAAAAGGTAATAGGTTGTTTTTTATTTTTTTCTGTCTTATTTGTTATGAATCTCTTTACAAAACTAACTGGTAATGATTAATAAAGATTTTACTCGTAATTACATTATTTTGTTATCACATATCAACAATTTGTTGAGATGGATGTAAATCACTTTCCCTTATCTAACATTCTCTGTGATCAAAACATCCATTAATAGCTAGTTTATATCATTGGCAGGGAATTCATTCAAAATTGGACACATTAACACATCCTCTAACTAGTATCTTATGTATCACATAGGTTATTTAATGTTGCCCCACTTAATTTAATTCAAAATCCAATTGAGGTAGTGTTGTAGTAAAAAACTCCCATTTTTTAAGCAAGGCCTAATAAAAAATGTGGACCATTTTTATTTTTTTTTACATTTCCTACTTTTTATTTTCTTTCCCATATGTTTAAATCCATTTAAAAATCTTAAAAAAAAACCTGAAAAATATGAAAATTGCCAAAGTCATAGCACCCCATATTTATGCAAAATTTGGCATTTTGTATACTTTTTAGGCCTTAGAACCATCGCAGTTGAGACCCTTTTTAACATAAATCACTATCTAAAAATAAAAATTTAATATTACATATTAAATTGTACTTACAATTTAAGTAATGTTATAAAATGGTAAATATCAATTAAAAAAATTGCATAATATTATAAAATGATAAATTAAATAAAAAATATAAATTAAATAAAAAAATTATAGTAAAGATGAAATTGGGCAAAAAATCAAAATAAGAATAATGCATGCGTTTAGAATAATCTGTCTAAAACAGAACTCTAACTTATTTTTAGATGTATAAAACACAATTGAAACGTTATAATCTGATTTGGCACGTAATGGAAAAGCCATCGAAGCATGTAATATTTTATGTAAAATTAAATTAAACTGTATGTGAAAATTATTTCAATACAATTATAATATATTATATATTTTGTAAAATAATAATAAATATTATATAAATTATTATTTGGTCTCAACGGACGTTAACAACCATCATCATCATCATTTTAATTCAAAAAATTATATATAATATAATTTTTTAAAAATAACTGATTAAACATTAATTTTATAAAAAAAGTATATTTAAGAGGTAGTAGGTTGTTTTTTATTTTTTAGTCTAGAGTATGTTTTCAAATTATTTTTGCTTAGATAAGAGTTTTTTTGGACTAAGGAAATAAATTAATAGCCTAAAATCTAAAGGTATTTAGTAAAAGTGAAAATATAGGTAGTCTGGTTTTAACTTTTCGTTAAATAACAATGATGAGCTAATCTGCATTTGTAGATAGTAGCTAATAATGGTTGTTCCCATTGTTAATTTGAGAACTGAGTTATAATAATTTTTCTTATTATTAAAAAAAAGGTATTTCCATTTTTATATTTAAGAGAAAAATTGTATATTATTTTAATTTTAATTAG
Source organism: Pinus tabuliformis (assembly GCA_031772625.1). NCBI lineage: Eukaryota > Viridiplantae > Streptophyta > Pinopsida > Pinales > Pinaceae > Pinus > Pinus tabuliformis. The sequence continues at coordinate 1,973,849,908 of CM062818.1, read as the reverse complement.
ATACTACTTGAGATTAAATTCAATATCATTATAAAAAAATGCGTTTTAAAACTACTAAATTGTTATTATTTTTATATTTGAAAATAAATATGAGTTTATCATTTTAATTAAGTATTATTGCAAATCCAACTGGATACTATTTTAATTAAATACTATTTGAGAATTTGTATTTTTTAAATAAGTAAATAAATATAGTTATAATAAAAAATGAATGTATTTAAATAAAATATATTTAAAGCAATTAATTAATATTAAAAAAATAAATTTAAAATATTATTAACAAAAAAAATTAAAACACCTTGCTTTATGGACCCGCATTTTATTTTTCTTTATTTATTTTTAACTTTTGTCTCGAACTTTATAACAATGACCTATTTTATAATATTTGAAGGTGAAGAGATTGAATCAACACATCTTGATGGTGCTCAAGCTTTTCTATTCATTTGAGTGTGCTTCTTTATCTCGTCTAGTTCTGAACATATGACATTATGAAGTAATTAAACTAAAAGGAAATTTGATGACCATATAAATTTTTTAGTTTTGGTAATTGTAGAGTAATTAATATTTTTAATTTCTTCGTCCAGTTCTAAACATATGACACTATGAAGTAATTAAACTAAAAGGAAATTTGATGACAATATAATTTTTTAGTTTACAATAATTTTAATTTCTTTTAGATTTAGGTGTACACTTGTCCACCGCACCTTATCGAAGATCATAAGCTAGACATCAATCGACATTCAATCTTGAGACCCAGTGGCGACCATGCACCGTAGGTTGATGGTGTCTAGAAGACACAAAATTATATACAAAACAACATTATATACAAACCTCTTCTGGGTAGAAAACCTATATGAAGAAGAATGAAGAGATTGATAAGTAACTACTCGTTAATAATATAACCCAAACTCTCTTAAAAAAAATTGCTTGTTTATTTCAGAACTAAAATAATATCATATGATTGTGGTAAAAATAATTTACATAATTGAAAAATTAATATTAATCTTATTAATTTTCTTTTGGTAATTTAGAATAATTTGAGGCTAAATATTTTGATCTCGAATTCAATCTCTCAATAATATTAACATTGATTTTATCTATATAAATTTAATATAAAAAAATAACTATTTAATAATTTTATATTATAAAATTATAAATATCAATCAAATAAATAAATTACAATAATGCAAATTCTTTTATATATATATATATATATATATATATAATTCCAAAAACAGTTCATTATTCATATAACAAAATTCATATCAGCAATTAAGTCATTACGACACAGTTATCTTTTCATCAACAAGATTATATTAATATAAATTAATAAAATTATAAAAAAATTATTCTATTTTTGAATGTTGTGGTTTTCTTTCGGAATCCAATGTTAATTTATATAAATATAATATAACAAGTTGCTTTTTCGAACTTGAGTGTTAATTTATATAAACACAGCATAACAATCTGCTGCAAAAAAATATTTATCTAAAGGAAAAGTTATTATGGTATATTTATGATCTCAACCTGCTATAAAACACCACATAATCCCAAGTTGGGAAAAAAACTAGAGCGGTAATTTAGATAAACACCACATAACTCGAGAGCATGTAGAATTTCATACCAGGTCTCTTATCTCAACCATAGCACGTAGACTTTCCTACCATGTCTCTTTAGCGTCAACCTTGCCATGAAAAATCTTCGCTCCTTTCATTCCGGAACACCTGCGGCAAAAGAGTTTTGCATGTTTTTTGCGTAATCCAGTTTCACATTCCTTCGCCTGGCATTCTGGCGGGGCTTCTCTTCCCCAAGACGAGTCTCTTCTGCGTAAACCATCCTCCGTGTCCCTTTGCGCTTCTTCGCAGATTATGGATTTTTGCAACCTTTATTCTTAGACCCGCCTTCCTCTGGACGTGCTGGTTCAGCGACACTATGTTCTTTTACTGAGGTGTGCTGTGCCATATCGGTTTGGGTTTTGGTCTTTTCTCCGGACGTGCTTTATTTTTTACCGTTTTTGCACTCCGCTCTCGGCTTGCCGACGTTTTTCCAGGTCAGTTCTTCCTGTCATAATATAATATCGTTTGTTTTTCATAAGGTTTCTGTTTTGAAAGGAAATTTATCAGCATTATAGTTAAATTCTGGAAAATCTTTCCTGCAGGATCAATTTGTTAAAAGAATTTGCTGAAGCAATGAATAATACAGAAAAGTGTATCAAAGAAAAACCTAAATGGTTAGATAAGTTTTTGTTTGGTAATTATTTCAGTTATTGTACTCATCACAACTCTGTAAAGAAGAGAAATTATTTCTGTATTGAGTGCAATGAAGGGCCAATTTGTCTAGATGAATTGGTTTCTGACCATGATGGCCACCATACGCTCCAGATTAGAAAGGCTTCTCACCGTAATGCTATAAGAGTCTGTGATATACAAAATTTTATTGGCATATCAGAGATAGAGCGGTACATCATCAATAATTCTCAAAATTTTATTGGCATATCAGAGATAGAGCGGTACATCATCAATAATTCTCAGATTGTGTTTTTGTTGGGGCCCAAGTATGAGCTCCATCATGGCAGTAGCCAAGGTTGTTCTGTTAATTGCAAGAGAAGGCTTCATGGTGCAGGGAAGTTTATGTGTTCTATAGAATGCAAGTTTAGGGCTCAGAGAAACATCTTGCCAGAGAATGATGGTGACAATGACAATAATCATAGCAACAATGGTTCTTATCATGATAATTTCAAAGCGGGCAAAAATTTCATGAAGAATAGAAGAAAACAATCTAATCCTGGCAGAGCACCTTTTTCTTGAGGTTACATATAGAAAGATTGAAGAAGTATATTCACTTGAACGTGGTTGACCAGATTGACTTAAGTTGAAGAGCAATATTCAGTTGAAGGTGGTTGATGAGATTGATTTAGAGAGAGAAATTAAGTAGTTTATTTATTAATTTATTTGATGTAAACAATTTTTATTAATCACTCATATTTATGGAAATGGATATTGAATATATTTAATAGATTAATTATATTTAGCATATTATTGTATAAGATTTAGATATTATGCTTTTTCTCCATGATGTTTCAATAACCTCAAGTTTTGTCATGAGTCGTCTCAATGCTTATCTGAGTTTGCTAAAATTATTAAAAACATTTTTCTTGAATTTTTTTAATAAGAGACTTTTCTTTTTTTTTTCTTTATCATTAAAGATTTTGGAGGCCATTGAAATTTTTAAATGCAACCATTTTACTATTCTTTAACAATTTCTCATAAAACACACAGGACAACAACCAAATATTACAACAATCAAACTCTATTACATAACACAAATTTTCGCTGATTACAATTACTCTAATTTTCGCTAATTATACTATTCTCTTATACAACAAAATTCTCCAATTACAATAATGCACCGCAATAAAAATAACTAACTCATACAATCAACAAATCCAATAATACAGAGATAAAAGAAACCTATTTTACCATCTGCGATGGCCAAGCTCTTTCCTTTATTTACATTAACAAAGCGAAGCCATGGAATATTTTTATAGAAAAATCGAGGGAAATTTTAATCTTTGCATAATCCAAGACTCGTAATATCGAATCATATGTCACGATAGGTTATTCAAAGTTGCCTCTAGGATGCCCTGATTGCTATCCAAATTACACTTCATAAATTACACTTCATTTAATAAAATATCTAATTGAAGATATATGGTCATAGTGCTTATTCATCCCTACCCAATCAGACACTATAGTTTAGTATAAAACACATTCACTGAATCACTATTACTTTTCCCAGTGCAAAGCTTTCGGAAAAGATATATTATTTGGATTGTTTTATTAACTTAGGAATTGTGACTTGATTTAGTTAGTCATGATGTGTTTAATATTTTTTTGATTTATTTATGAATAAGTGAAAAATAAATTCTCACTATTATATATTTTTATTTCTTTGTTTAAATAGAGTAATATAATTTTTGGTGGAATTTGTTTTGAAAAATAAATTCTAACTATTATATATTTTTATTTTTTCATTTAAATAGAGTAATATAATTTTTGGTTGAATATAATTTTTTTTGTTTGAATATACTATTTCATAAAAATAGTATATTGTTCGTAAAGATCCTATATCGTTCTATTTTCATACAATGAAATTTCAATAAATGTATTTTTAAATATATAAATAGATTTAGCGGGATATTATTTTTTGTTACTTGAAATATATTTTTAATTGTTAAATAGATTTGGTGGGTTATTATTTTTTGTTAATTGAAATATATTTTAAATGCATAAATGGATTTGGTTGGATATTATTTTTTGTTGCTTGAAACGTGTTTTTGAATGCATAAATAGATTTGGTGGGATACTATAATTTGTTGCTTGAAATACATTTTTAAATGCATAAATGGATTCAAAGAAGTGAAAACCCCTCTAAGGCACTAAGTCTATGCAAATTTATTAAGTCAATTATACTATTTCAACAATTTTTGGTTGGATTTCGAATATAACTCATAAAAAACTATTCCTAGAAAAAGGTAAAACATATGTTTAAAAAATAATAGGAAATAAAACTACTCCATTTGCAAAGTGATAAATGACAAAGGAATGCTACAAGTTATATAACTCATCAAAAAAATATTCCTAGGAAAAGGTAACATACATTTAAAAAATAATTTAAAACTTTAGAAATAAAGATACTCCATTTCCAAAGTGATAAATGACAAAGGAATGCTACAATTTATGTAATTCATCAAAAAGTATTCCTAGGAAAAGGTAAAACATACCTTTAAAAAATCATTTAAAATTTTAGAAATGAAGCTACTCCATTTCCAAAGTGATAAATGACAAAGGAATGCTACAATTTATGTAGTTGATGCATGCAGTGCCTTCTCTTTCTATTTTCAAGCTATTATGGTACTATTTCCTCACAAAATTTGAAATTACCTATCATATCCTTTCTCTCTATACCAATTGTAAGCATCTCTATATGATTAATTATTGTACTTTTGATTTCATCAACTTCCTTCTTTCCCTTGGATTTTCCTTTATCAATAAACAAAATTCTTCTTCAACCTTTAGCACCTCTACTTCATGTTTTGTTATTACATCCTTACAAGTGTTTTCTTCAACCCTTAAGGCTACCTGATAAGCTTTTAGAACTGATCTAATATTCATTAAGATGGAATTCATATTGAAGAATAAATATGACAAATTATATCCTAATTTTGAATCTTCTATTTGCCATCTCTTTCTCCAACTATAAGGAAACCCACCACAAATATGCACCTCAAAAATAAATTTGACTCTTTTTTGGGGTCATGAATTATTCAAATTCAAAATATTTTTCTATTTCACTAGTCTAATAAAATGATGTCTCTACATCCAAACTTAAGGTCTATACATGGGTGTCTAATTTTAACTTTCCCCAAAATTAAAAATGGCTCGTAATAGACTTTTATTTGGCTCAAGTGCAACTTTTTTTCTTCTTCAAATACCTCTTATTCCTTTTTTTATTTCACCCTCCTTGACATAGGATTTAGGAATTATGCCTTTCCTTTATGATGTTTCATTATCTTCAGGTCTTGCTATTAGCTATTTCAATGCTTATTTGACTTCGTTCAACATAGTTCCCAGGTATTTCTCATTCTCTTCTAATGGGGAATTTTCTTTCTCCTCTCTCTAACAGCAAGGCATTTCAAGGCTATTAAAATTCTCGAATGCGGCACTCTTTGTAGAACACACACTACAACACAACAACCCATTATTGCAACAATCCAACACTATTACAAAGTACAAGTTTACTATAGTTTACCTCCTCCCAATGATTATGGTATGATTTGATGCCCTTGGTGCAACAAATTTTTGCAAGTATAGAGATGCATAATAGGAAAAACAAACAACCCACATTCAACGAATCCAACAAATATAATAATAAAATAGTGCATACATAAAAACATAGATTTTGTAACCTACTATATTATTTCCAAGCCATCAACCTTTTTTACATTCAAAGCCACTCCTAGTCTCTTATTTCCTCCTTTTCAACTGCAGAACATCCCTTATCGACAACCAAGAAAAGGTTGTCTTTAAGACATGCTTCTTGACCTTATCCTATAGTGTCATTGTTGGAAATAATACTGAGAGGGGGGGTGAATCAGTATTATCAAGCCAAATATTTCCTTTTTAAATTCCAGAAGATATACGCTACTTCGGTTAATAAAAACCGCGTATATACGCAACTACAGATAAAGAAACCCGTGTATATCAAGCAGACTTATAATTTAAATTATCTTTAAGATGTCAGTTATTAATCTGTGATTCAGATGCACATAAACAGTATCAGAAACACTGAAACAGAGCAGAAGATAGTCACACACAAGAACACAAGATATAAGGAGGAAACCCAATGTGGGTGAAAACCCCCTGCTGCAATTCGTCTCTATCTTCTTTTTAATTAGAAACTTCTCTTACAATGTCTTGTACTGGAGCAGACTTTACCAGTACGCAGGCTGCAACCTGCAGAGAGCTATAGCTCTCTCTCGTTTTCCAGCTTTCCTGGAAGGGAGCTCCAACCCCCTTAGTTCTTGTACTAGCTTGAGATACTAGTACGTAGGCTCCTACCTGCAGAAGGCTGCAACATTCTCTTTTCTTTCAGGGACCTCGTTTCATAAATTTTCAGACTGGATCCACAAGTAACATCAATCAAACATCAAGAATTTCTGCATAACCCAAACTCCTTTTCACCAATCAAAAGATGAAACAAATAAGCACTTCTCTGACCAATGAACCCAGAACACAGTAACTGTAATCAAACACCAATTCTGAACCCAGAGCACTGCAGCAATAAAACAGAAGCAGCTAGAACATAAATCAAGATATATACGCTACTTCACTGTTCATCAACTTGCGAGTATACGCTTCTGTATCACAACAAACCTGCGTATACGCGTATTTCATTCACAGAAAATGCGTGTATATGCACCTTCAAATCACTGAACCTGCGTACAGATCTATAAAGGATAATTTATTCTTTTAAGTATTCAAACATTAGTTAGCCCAGATTTATAGATCAAGAGTGCACCACATATAACAGATCAAAATCATACATAGATACCAATTTTTCAAGCCTTGAGATTTAGATCCATCAATAGTCCTTATCCTTCTTGCGCTCAGGTTCCTCCTTTATTCAGATCTAGATCTGCACCATAACCTGATCACACCTATTCCAGATCTAGCACCATATTAGATATTCAATAAATCATATGATACCTTGCCACATGATCTCCTTCCTCTTTTATAGTTATAGGCCTTGCACAATACCACGGGCCAAAACCATAATAAACAATACCAAGGGCCCAAAACCTGGGGTCAACTCTTCTGACGAGATACAATGGTCCACAACCATGGGTTCAAATTCCAAGGACTAACAACCACGGACCAAAAGTAAGTTTCCCACCATGTACGCGCTTTTATGTGCATAAAAGTGTGTGTATACGCATACGCGACTTCAGAACGTATAACCCGCGTGTATACGCGCCTTCTGCAAGGTGTACCTGCGTATACAAGATTTCCTTCATTCTGAGCACCTGAACTGAGATCTGTCACCAAAGAGAGTTTCCATCAAGGACAACACATGTGCCATAGCGCCACACCTGTGCCAAAATGCCAACAATCTCCCCTTTTGGACTTGATGGCAACCCCAAGATCCTCAAAGTCATTCTCCCCCTTTGTCATCAAGGGCAAAGGGTTGTGCTCCCCTTGAGTACATGCCGATATCTCTGCTCTGCTGTGCTAAACATGCTCCCCCTTACTGTAGGCAAGATCTGCAAAAATATGTTCTTCAAGAAGAACCATGACTTATACATCATAAAAGACCTTCCTACCGAAAGACTCAATACATACAACCATCACCCAACCAAGTGGAGATACATCAGAAATTTAGATATGAAAACCTATCACATCAATCATCCCAGGCATAGTGGGGAAACCAAAATAGGCTGTTACATGACCTTGATAAGAAAAAGATATACATGACATAGAGATGAAATATCAGGACTATGCAAATCACCATCAGCAGCGTTGACAATCACGATAGATATCAGCAATCATGTTCTCCTTCTGATCTCCTTTCTGTAGCTGATCCACCTGAACCAAAACAACTTGAGTACTAGAACCAAGAACTTCTAAGGTAATGCCAACAATGCATTATTAGAAGATTAACTGCTCCCCCTGAACCTGTGCCTGATGGTATCTGACAGACTCTCTCCAAACAGATTCTGCCCTTGCTGATTTTCTCCAAAACTCCATATACGCGACTGCACCTGCATAAATCGGCGTATGTACGCAGATTCCCCTCAACCACCACGCATACACAAACTTTTCTTTGAAACAGAAAAGCTTCAACAGCAGGATGAAGCATCAACTACTCCCAGCTTCTGTCTGAGATATTCAAAAGTTTCCCTGGCCAGTGGTTTGGTGAGAATATCAGCAACTTGTTCCTTAGAAGGAACATACTCCAATTTGACCTTTTGTTCCAACACTTGTTCCCGAAGAAAGTGATACTTGATCGGTATGTGTTTGGTCTTTGAATGCATGACTGGGTTCTTTGAAATGCTTATTGCACTTGTATTATCACATAAGATAGAGACAGGTGGAGTACAAGTGATTTGAAAATCCTGCAAGGTTTGCATCATCCAAAGGAGTTGTGTGCAACAAGATGCAGCAGCCACATATTCCGCTTCAGCTGTAGATAAAGCAATCGAACTCTGTTTCTTGCTTAACCAAGATACTAATCTGGAACCCATAAAGAATGCACCGCCACTTGTGCTCTTCCTGTCATCCACGCTTCCGGCCCAATCTGCATCTGTGTAAGCATGAAGAGTGAGATCTGTCTCTCTAGGATACCATAAGCCATAGTTTTGAGTTCCCTGAAGGTACTTGAAGATTCTCTTCACTGCCTGAAGATGAGTTTCTTTTGGATTTGCCTGAAACCTTCCAACTATTCCCACTGCATGCATAATATATGGTCGGGTACCTGTCAAATAAAGCAAAATCCCAAACATGGATCTATAGGTTGGTTGATGCACTGCTGCTGATTCATCATTTGCACTAAGGCTGCATCCTGTAACCATGGGGGTACATACTGGTTTCGAATCTTCCATGCCATACTTCTTCAAGATCTGCTTGAGGTACTTGGTTTGAGACAAGAAAATACCGCCTTCATTTTGTTGGATTTGCAATCCAAGAAAATATGTCAATTCTCCAAGTAATGACATTTCGAATTCTTTCTGCATCACCAAGGCAAAGCTTTGACTCATAGCTTCTTCATTGCTCCCAAAGATAATATCATCTACATACACAACAAGTATTAGCAATTTGTTATTTTCAATTTTTATATATAGATTGCTATCTGCTGATCCTTTTGAAAAACCTTGTTGATGAAGGTATTTGTCCAACCGATAGTACCAAGCCCTTGGAGCTTGTTTAAGCCCATAGAGAGCCTTTTTAAGTCTGCATACAATATTTGGATCATTTCCAAGGATAAATCCATCTGGTTTCTCAATGTACACTTCTTCTTCTAAGTCTCCATTCAAAAAGGCTGACTTCACGTCCATTTGAAATACTTTGAATTTTTGAAAGCTAGAGAGGGCTAGGAACATTCTGATGGCCTCAAGTCTAGCAACAGGAGCAAAAGTTTCTTCAAAATATATTCCTTCCTGTTGAGCATACCCTTTGCAAACAAGCCTGGCCTTGTTTCTAATAACTTCCCCATTTTCATTCAACTTGTTCTTGAAAATCCATTTTGTTCCTATGACATTCTTGTCTTTTGGTCTAGGAACCAACTCCCAAGTGTTGCTCTTTTCGATCTGCTCAATCTCTTCATCCATTGCCTTAACCCAACACTCATCTTTGCATGCTTCTTTTACATTTTGCGGCTCAGTGGAAGAGAGCAATGCCAAATAGCTTGAAGCTTCTACTATTGTTCTTATTGTTTGTATACCTGCCTCTTTCTGCCCCAAAATTTGAGATTCTGGATGATTCTTTAGAACATATCTAGATGGAGTCTTCTCTTCTATCCTTATCTGTTCCTCTGGTGCCTCTTGGGGTTCTTCTTCATCATCTGCCTGATTTGGAGAGTAGTCTTCATCCTCATCGATATTTTCATGATTTACTTGCCTGGGGATGTATCCTTTTTCATCAACCACTACATCAATACTGTCAACAATTCTTCCAAGTCTTCTATTGTAACACTTATATGCTTTGCTGAAAGGAGAATAACCAAGAAGAATGCCTTCATCTGCTCTAGGTTCAAGTTTGCCAAGCTGCTCATCAGTATTATTAATATAGCATTTGCTCCCAAAAATTTTGAAATGCTTTACCGAAGGAGTCTCACCATACCAGAGCTCATGAGGAGTTTGAGTGTTGTTCACTCGGACATTTGTTTTCTTAATAATAACAACCGCAGCATATGCAGCTTCACCCCAGAAAGTTGTGGGAGTTCCAGACTCATCAAGCATAGCACGAGCCATTTGTTGGACTGTTCTGTTCATTCTTTCCACCACTCCATTTTGCTGAGGAGTCCTAGCTGTAGATAATTCCCTTCTTATTCCATGTTCTTCATAGAAATCGAAAAATTCGTTTGAGGTAAAAACCCCACCTCTGTCGGACCTGAGGCACTTAATTTTGTAACCTGATTCATTTTCAACCAAGGCTTTGAAGGATTTGAATTTTTCGAATGCTTCGTCTTTGTGCTTCATAAGTCCTAACAAAACAAACCTGGAGAAATCGTCAATGAATAATATCAAGTATTCTTCTCCTCGAGGTGTCCTTTTCCTAAATGGACCACATACATCTGTATGGACTAGCTCAAGAGGCATGCTAGTTGATCCTTCCTTCTCTGGGAAGTTAGTTCTGGTTTGCTTTCCAAACTGACATGATTTGGATATGGTGTTGTCTGGAATTTTGATATCTGGAAGACCACGAACTGCCTGATATTTGCATGCTTTCCTTATTTGTGAAAAGCTTAGATGCCCCAACCTCCGGTGCCATAACCAGTGTTCATCATCCTTGCTCAAATAGCATTGTTGTTGTCCTTATTCAAATATGTATAGATTATTTGGAGTTCTTCTACCTTTGATTACTGTTTCACCTGTATTAAGATCACGAACACGACATCCATTTGATCTAAATATTACCTCGGTTCCTTGATCACACATCTGGCTGACACTCAGAAGATTGTGCTTCAATCCATCAACATACAAAACATTTCCAGCTTTGACCTTTTCCTTTAACTGAGCAATGCCTTTTCCTTTTATAGCTGCAGGAGTATCATTTCCAAAGGAAACTTTCTTTCCCTTTTCTAAAGCAGAATATGATTCAAGTTTTTCTTTATCACCTGTCATATGCTTAGAACATCCACTGTCGATGTACCATAGATTTTCCTGTCCCTCTGCATAAAATGCTATCCCACATCTTTCTGTTTGTGGTTCCTTTATTCTCCATGTTCTGGTGCTTGAGGCTTGTTCCTTTGTTTGCTAAAACCTACTCCTGCATTCAGAATCTTCATGACCAAAGTTATTGCAAATAGAACAGTCAACTTCATTTTCAAGAGCCGAAAAGTTGTTATAGGTCCTTTTTGTAATCCCGGTCATACTTCTTTGTTTTTGAGCTTCTCTAGTCATGATTGTTTTATATGCAACACATTGAGCTGCTTTGTGACCAAAGTTATGGCAAGAGAAACATTTTCCATTGAAGAAACTTCTGCGATTATCAAATCTATCGGCCAAATGATTGTAATTTCTATTGTCATCCATTCTTGAAGCAAATTGAGAAGATTTTACCTGTGGCTGGTTGTAGCTTTTGTTCCGTAAGACGGATTGCCCCTGGTTTACCTGATAGTCCTTGTTTGTTCTTGATATAATTCGTCCCTGCTTTACCTGGTGATCTCCATTATGCTTTTGCTCATTCCTTCTTATTGCATCAATATAATTCCTTGAGGTGGATGCTTGAGATGTTTCTCCATTATACCCCAGACCTGTCTTGTTTAGTGGAGAACGCTGTATATTAATGATCTCATCCAGAGTTTCAGATCCTTTGACAAACTTAAGATTAATAGCCTTTGTTTTCTCAATTTCTTTTCTAAGGCCAACAATTTTACATTCTAACTTTTCAAGAAATTTTTCTTTTTCATCAATTTGAAATTGTAGAGTATCAATGATCACATTCTTTTCTTCTATACATGTCTTGAGTCTAGAAATCTCTTCATAAAAGCTATCCACATCTATAGCATCCATGTAATCATCATCTTCAAATGCCATTAAAAGTTTATAGTCATTACCTCGTTCATCTTCATCACTATTTGATAGACCATCACTGTCTTCATGAGCATAGTAGCTTTTCTTATTCTGTTTCTTGTTCCATCTAGCAGGTTCCTTTCCTTTGTCAATCTTATCCTTATGAGGTCATTTTGCAGCATAATGACCTACTCTTCCACAAGCAAAACATTTAAAAGGTAACTTACCTCTGAACCTTCCAGTACCCCGTTGAAGATTTCTGACAAAATTTGATTCTTCTTCTTCTTCTGGCACGTGACTTGCTTCATAGTAGTCTCCTTTGCCTGAAGCCTTGAAAGCAACTTCTCTCCTGTCTGATGGACCTCCTTTTCTCATTTCATAAGCAGTTAGAATTCCGTGTAGCTGAGACATAGTAAGAGTTCGTAGATTTTCCTTTTCTTCTATTGCAGACACTTTAGATTCAAACTTGGGGGACAATGATATTAGAACTTTTTCAACCACAATAGCCTCTTTTATTTCTTCACCCAAGTTTTTCATGCAATTAACAATCTCGTCTACCCGAAGGAAATAGTTAGCCACACTTTCATCATTATACATTATGAGATTCTCATACTGAATCATGAGGGTTTGAAGTTTAGCACGCTTTACCTGTTCATCTCCTTCGTAGCTCAAGACAATCTTGTCCCATATTTCTTTTGCGGATTTATATTGCATAACCTTCACAAATTCTATTTGAGATAAGCATCCCAGCAGAGTATTGACTGCTTTAGCATTTGTTTCATATTTCTTCTTCTCGGCTGGATCTGTAGGAGTAGCTGAAGAAAAAGTGTAGCCTGTATCTATGATATCCCAAACTTCTGTACCAAGAGATTGAAGACAGGCAGTAACTCTTACCTTCCAATAATTGAAGTTTGTCCCATCAAAAATTGGTGGCCTGATTGATGCTTCCCTCTCGTAGTTGCTCATGATGAATGATCTTCCTTCAAGCGATCAATTTGTTTCAGAAGGACCTGCTCTGATACCAATTGTTGGAAATAATACTGAGAAGGGGGGGGGGAATCAGTATTATCAAGCCAAATATTTCCTTTTTAAATTCCAGAAGATATACGCTACTTCAGTTAATAAAAACTGCGTATATACGCAACTACAGATAAAGAAACCCGCGTATATCAAGCAGACTTATAATTTGAATTATCTTTCAGATGTCAGTTATTAATCTGTGATTCAGATGCACATAAACAGTATCAGAAACAGTGAAACAGAGCAGAAGACAGTCACACACAAGAACACAAGATATAAGGAGGAAACCCAATGTGGGTGAAAACCCCCTACTGCAATTCGTCTCTATCTTCTTTTTAATTAGAAACTTCTCTTACAATGTCTTGTACTGGAGCAGACTTTACCAGTACGTAGGCTTGTTACACTAAAAAATGTCACCTTGACTACTTACAGTTAGTATGGCTCAAATCAACAGTCATGCTACCCTCTTAGGCAAGTCTCATGCCTCTGTTATCCATCTCAAACTCAAAGAAGAGAGAAAGTCTTGTAAAAATTATGTTTATCTCTGGGGTCGCAGGTTCTCTCTAGTCTTACTTGCGGGGACGCGGACCTTGTTCACAAAAACTGCGTCCATGGACGCTCTGTATGTAAAGGGACAGGTGCGTCCCTCTGTAAAAGACAAAATGTGCGAGTTTTATCTTGAAAAAGTTACTTGTGGTTACTTCTAGAACATTCTAGAGGTCGGTTTGATGAAATGGATGCGCCTCCAGTTGGTTCATGTATCTCTATTAAGGGGGAGCTTATCCCATCAATGAGGGAGCTATCCCACCCATAGAGGGGGATGATCCCATTGATAGTGGACCTGAATAACCTCTTTACAACACTATAAATAAAGGCATTGAGCCAGAAGGAGAGGAGGTTGGAGCTATACATTTTCTTTGGGTAAATGCTGCAGGATTTAGGTCTTCCATTAGAGCCTTTGTGAGGAGAGATTGTCTTCACTAGATTCTACTTGGGAGAGGGTGAGCTTTGTCAAAGTAGAGGAAAACCCTTGATGGACCCTGGGAGGAACTTGCACAACACCAAGGCCAGGTTGTAAGAGTTTCTTTGTTTCGTTATTAATACAAACTGGTTTATTTTTCTCAATAGCTTGTGTTAATGAGTTATTTCATGTGTTCCTTGGTCTGCATGTTGGATATATGTTTTATTATATGAAATGCAAGTGCTTGGTAATTGTTTGATTGTTTGTGGTTGCAGGAATTGACTTGAAGGAGGAGCTCATCCGGATCGTCAAGAACGGACTTCAACAACAGCGTTTTGGAATAAGGTAAGCCTAAACACTTGTAGTTTTCATGTTGTAAAAGGTGTATTTAGAGAAAGATCACTCCTTTTTGTCTTGTTTGTCATTAGAATGTCTTAGACTTCTAGGAAGGTCAGTCGTGTCCGCACCCTTGACAGATTCCGTGTGACAAATTGGCGACTCCGCTGGGGAATCCATTAATGAGAGAGTCTTTTCCTTTATATGAACTTTGCTTTGAGAAAATCATTTTTATTTTCTGGTTTTTGACTGTGAGAATTAGTATTTGGGTGGCTTAGCTTTAGATTTAGTTAGATTTGGTTTTTCTTCATTTTTCCAGACGGACGCACCCTCTTAGTACTGCACAGTGCGTCTTTGGACGCGCTGTTGCCGTCTGCACAGAGCGGGGCCGCACCTGTGACAACGGGTTGCCTGCGTCTTCCTGTAAAACTTAAGAAAATTCCATTTTTGCTTTAATTTGCTTTTAGATTTTGTTTTTCCTTAGTGTTTTCTGCCCAGATCCTTTAGTACCCTGTCAAGAATTTTCACCTAAACTAGTTTTGTGAGCTTTGAGTGTTTTAGTGGTTTTCAACGAAGTTTCGACCTAGGGTTTGATTTTTGGAAAGGCTTTGTAGTGACTTTGATAGTAGAAAGTTGTCCAGCCTTAGATCTCTCTGGTTAGTCAACCTTCTTAGAAGTCGGGCCTGTCGTAAAGTCTCCTTTTGTGAGCAACTTGCCATTTGAGTTGTTTTGGGTCAAATTTCGAATTACTTGTTTATAAAGTATTGATTTCCATTTTACAAAAAGAACAAAAAGATTAGAATTTTGTTTTGGCTAGTTTTTGATTCTGCAATAAGCTAGTCCTTGATTTGATTGTGATCAAGTAAAACACCTTAGAAATAATCATTGTTAGTTTTGGCCTCGTTAAGATTGCTTAGAGTAAATTTACCTTTAGTTTGCTTATGAGTGCATTTTCATAGATTTTAAGAGTTGTTAAGATTGATTTTTTGGTTACATTAGATTTACTTGCTTTATTAAAAGAAAAATACAAAAACATCTTCTTAAAAAGTCTTGTTTCAAGTAGCTTTTGGTTTTCGAAAGAAGAAAAGAGTTTTTTCGTGCATGTAAAGAGAAGTTATGTTTTTATGCTTGGAAAAGAAAAACGAATTGTTTCTTTGATTGTCTTCAATTAAGAAGTTGCTTTTATAAAGATTGCATTCTCTCAACTTTTTAGTTAAGCAATTCATCGAAAAAGTAAAGTAGTGGATAAATCATTCTAGGTGCATTTTGTAGTGGTTTCGAGTCGAGTCAACACACCACTAGTTTCACTTCCATCACCTTTTGACTTAAGAAACAACCTTAAAAGTAACGCTTAAATTAAAATCAATCTAGTAATCTTTATTTTTCTAGGGCTCTGAAGCACCAACATAGCTTAGGCTAGGGTCTTGGAGTAGGTGAGTACTTAACTCTCCAAGACTACAAAACCAAACAGATAGTCTATCTTGAGTAGAACAAATCCAATTGTTTCAGTTACATTCTGGGAAAGCTCCTCTTAAAGGAGAAACACGAGCTCGTGTCCGAACCAGTGAGGGGATCATTCCTCCCTCGTTGGGAACGACGCCAGACAGTACGTATTACAAACGGTAAACCTCGGATTAACCATTGTCGAGGAGCCAGGGGTCACTTATCGGTAAACCTTGGATTGTTGTCAAGGAGCCGGTAAGGGGATTGGAGCTTGCTACTCTGCCCTTGCGTGCTGTCGGAGTTTAGACTGTTCCCCCAGGTGTAATTGTTGTGATTGGTAACCTTAGTGGCCATAATATCTAGGATTCTACCCAAGGTGACGGTGGAGGGAAGGTCCCACTGTACCTGGAGCAGACGTCGGTTATACTCACTTGGATTTTCTGGGGGGTTCGCTTCACTTCGAGACGGTTAAAGTGGAGGAACTTGGTCCAGTCTATTCATTAAGCAGGTTGCCGGGGTAACTGTTCCACCCACTATTTCTGTACTGAATCCTGCGAGGTTGGGCTTAATCACCAACTAGCGTTTTTGGTCCGGAAGACTACTGTTTGTGTGTGGTTTGACGCTCTAGATTATTTAGGCGTGTGCTTCAAATTTGATTGGTTCTTTAGAAGACTTTAGGTGGTTTGATTTGAAATTTTTTACTTTGTTTTCGTGTGTTGTAGTTAAAATCTTTAATTGTGGCGGAATTACCGAGAAGGTCCCGTCGAATTGCGGGCCAGTCTCCTGAAGTTGTTTCTGTGGCCGAATTGTTGAGAAGATCCCGTAGACCTAGGGGATCCCCTCCTCGAGACGACCCAGGTAATTTAGAAGGGTTAAAGGTCCTTGTAACTCCTCCTAGTGGCAGTAGAGTAGGATCACCTGAAGAAGGAGAATCTTCCTTGGTAGTCCATCCAGATTACCAAAGTTTAGAAACAGGTTACAATCCCGAAGCTGTTACAGTTTCCGAGCTTGCTGGTAGTTTTTCATCTGCCAGTGAAACAGGCGAAGAACCTGAAATTTCAGAACCTGTTACTCCAACTCCTAGTGTTCCTGATTCACCAAGAATAGAAAGAATTATCACCGAAAATCTTCCTGTTGGATTAATTGCTATAGAAGAACTTGTTCCAGAGGAAGAAATAGGCGTTTCTGATTCTGAAGATCTAATTACCCTTGATCTAAGGGAGCGTGAATCCATCTTTTACAGTCCTCCTAGAAGTGAATCTTGGTACCTTGCATTAACCAATTTTTTAGACAACTCAGTAGGTTTTTCTACACCTCGTACTCCGGTTCCACCTAGAGGAATTCATTCTCCTGTAAATATGTCTGGTCAGTCATCTGTGTTTTCACAAAGTCCTGAATCATTTTTACATGGCGGTCCTTCTGTTCCTACTGGGTATCAATCACTTTCTGGTACCTTTGCGGGAGCATCTCCTCAACCTGTTGATCATGGGTTATTAGTTGGAAACAGTGGTAATGTACCATTGAGTATAGGTGATGTTTATATGATGTCAGGTTCAACTCCCATTAACCAACCTCAAGGTGGCCAATTACCGCCTGGGGGGCAACCTTCGTTAATGCCTGGGGGGCAACCTCAAGGTACTTCATTCGTGACTGGGGGGCAACCTCAAGGGTATCAACCCCAAGGGTATCAACCCCAGCCTCAATATGTACCCCAAAGTCAACCTCAGTATCAGTATCAACCTCAAGGATGGCAACCTCAAGGATGGCAACCCCAAGGGTATCAACCCCAAGGGTATCAACCTCAAGGATACCAACCTCAAGGTCAAGGTCAACCCCAGTATTCGTATTTACCTCAAGGTTATCAACCTACGGGTCAATACCCTGGTCAAGGTTATCAACCACCTCAAGGGCAATCATATGGGACTGCACCTTACAGTTATCAACCCTATCCTCAATACGGCTATGGATCTCAGTATCCTCAACCTGTTACGAGTCAATACCCTGGAATGTTAACATGGGATCCGTCACAGGGTCAACAGATGTCGCAACCAAGTATACAGTCGGTACCTCAAGCAGGACAACCTGCAGTTCCTGGTCCACCCCAGCAACCGCAACCTGTCCAGTCAAGTGTTCAGACCCCTGTAACTTCTGTAGTTACTCAGCCGCCAATTGCACCTGGTACTCCACCTCACACGGCTGCAGCAACTACCGCTTCATCTACCATGCTTACTTCTGGAGTATCGGCAGCTCCGGTTTCTACTGTCCCTGTAACCACTCCTCAGACATCTGTACCGTTGTCTGGACCCACGGTTCAAACCACAGTCCAGATGCCTGTAGGCCAACCTGGTACAAGTACGGTTGTTACTACTCAACCTCAATTTGTTCAACCTCCGTACCAGGGACAGTATCAACCTGGGCAAGCTGCCCAACAACCGGTTTACCAGTATCAACCGTATCCTGGGTACACTTATCAACCACCTCAACAACCCCAGTACGGTCCGGTTAATCCTGGTTTTCCAGGAGGATATAATATCCCCAATGCGACTCCTGTTCCTAGTTATCCTGGATATCCTCCTCCTGGGGCTGGTATTGTGACTCAGAGTTTTAGAGATCCTAACCGGCAGTTACCATTTATTGCAACTTTAGATTTACCCGACTTGACGCGCCTAACGAACGATCCAATTCAATATCTTCCGTTCTGGCCGCCAATGCCAAATAAGTTGCCCAGCGATATACCCAAGTTCGAAGGTAAGTCTGGAGAGGATCCGTCTAATCACGTGATGACTTACCACCTCTGGTGTGCATCAAATTCCATCTCAGATGATTCCATCCGCTTACGTCTTTTCCAGCGTACACTCATTGGTCTCGCAGCCAAGTGGTACATTGAGTTACCACGGGCCTCTTTTTACAACTTTAGCCAGTTAGCTACCTCGTTCTTAACTCATTTTCAGTTACCAGTCAGATACGATAATGGTACAGAGTTATTAACTTCGCTAAAACAATCGACATCCACGTACATTTCTGATCACATCCATGAGTGGAGACGTCGAAGAAGATTAGTGAAAGTTTTTATCCCGGACCAAATCTTAGCTGAATGGTTTGTCAAATCATTATTACCAAGAATTACTGAAGATGTAGCTAAGGCCGGAGTAGTTACTGAGGAGCAAGTCATTGCTCAGGCACAATACCTTGACTTAGTTTACACTCAGTCGGGTACGTTACACGAGAAAATTCCGGATCTTCCAAAGTCAAACCAAATCGCTGCTGCTCCTTCGGGATCTCATGCCGCTGATGGTATGATCGGTATCGTGACTACGAAGAGTAAGAAGAAGTCTTCCAAGGCCTCCAATACTCCAATTATCACTTTGCCTGATTCTCCGACAGGAGAGTCTTCTCCTCCTGAACTTACCGCCGACATTCACGCTGTAGAGTCATCTACGGCCAAATCCAAAAACGGTGGAAAGAAGAAAGGAAAGAAGAAGGCTAAAGCAGACAAGGCTCCAAAGGAGAAAACGGAAAAGTCGGAAACCAATGACGAAAAGCGCAAACCTCGCTATCCTTGTCTTATTTGTGAAGAAGATCATTTTACGAGAGACTGCCCTCATCGGGCCGAGGTAGTGAAAATAGTCAAAGGTTCTCCGACTCCTGCTGTGTTAAAGAATCCATTTCCAGAGCAGGAGAATAAGATGATAGGTTCTTCTTCGAATGCCAGTGAAGAACCCATTTTGATGATGTCTCATGTCAGGATTGCGACTCGATCGCAAGATTATGGTAGTAAGGCTCCTGTTGATGGTAAGGAAGCAGAATCTTCTCACTCTAACCCATCAACCTCAGCTCCTGGTTCCGATCCACTACAGATCGAAAAACCTAACCCAGACTTAGTGATTAAGCCGCCCGCCAAGGGTGTACTTCGAAGGTCTGCTTTCAATCCACATGCGAGAGCAGCCCAGAATTACAACATTGTTGAAGACTTAGCTGTTTCACCTTCAGCAATGTCGGCACTCGAAGTGCTGCAATCATGTCCAGCGCAACGAAAATTGCTTTTGTCGGCTATTGGAGCTGTCGATGTTCAGGACCCGAACCTAATGATCTTTGATCTAGAAAGTAGTACACCACGTCTCCCCCATCAAATGGCTTTCCAAATTCCAGTGATAGTCAAAAACAGGCCTATTCATCGGACTGTGATTGATGAGGGAGCTTCTACGTGTATTATGTCGATTCAATGTTGGAGATCGCTTGGTTCTCCTTCGTTGAACCAATCCCCCACCATCCTTAAGGCCTTTGATGGCCGTGGGTTCCGTCCGTTTGGTATTCTACAAGAATTGCCTATAGGGGTCGAAGGTAAAACCGTTAGTCTGGATGTGGAAGTGGTTGATGCCCCTCTAGACTACAACCTTCTTTTGGGTCGAAGTTGGTCATATGCTATGACAGCGGTCGTTTCATCGGTCTTCAGAGTCATTAAGTTTCCACATAACGGTAAGATCGTGACTATTGATCAGCTGACATACTTTTCATCCGACCCAACCTCTTTAGAAACTATCCAGCATGTTGGTAAAACGACAATCCCTTATAGGGACATTGGTGTAGGTTTAGTTAAGGATTCCGGTTTACTGGGAACTTTTCCTCTCCCTCCACTCAATGCAGACCCTTCGTTCGCAACAATTCATATGATCACGTCAGAAAACATTATTTATGATGATCCTTGGTATGTTCCCTCTGACTCTGAGCTAGACTCACTCGGTGATGTTATGCCGTTGAGTCCGTATGAGATTGCTTATGAAGCTCTTATGTCTTTTACCGACTTTCATTCAACCGACCAAATGAATGTGGTCAGTGAAGAGTCACTTTTCACCTCACCCTTAGAACGGATAACGTTTCCCGAAGAAGTGTCATCTGACGAACAACTTCGCGAAATCCTAAGTGTAGATGATCTACCATGGGAAGATCTCCATCACAGATCTTCGTTTTTACCTAAGGATGATGCATTTGAAAATGATTTTTCATCTATCTTTACCGCTGAATATGTCAAAGACGCTCAGGATCCAACGAAACATTCTGATTCAGAGCTGAATTTAGGGAATATTTCTCGTACTATTCCCATTGATATTTCAGTGAAGCCCGGAATCGAGGAGAACATTCATATAGGTGCCGCATGTACTGAAGAGAAATCCAAACTTACAAGGCCCTATTCCAAGAATTCCGCGACGTGTTTGCCTGGTCTTACGAGGAAATGCCGGGAATTGATCCTGCCATTGTTGTTCATGAAATCAAAACCTACCCGGATGCTAAACCCATTCGGCAACGGTTGCGTCAGATTCACCCTCGAAAAGCGGCTGCAATCAAAGCAGAAGTCGAAAAGCTGTTGAAAGCAGGTTTCATTTATCCGATCCCGTTAACGGATTGGGTATCGAATATTGTTCCCGTCAATAAAAAACAAGGAACAATAAGAATCTGTATCGACTATAGGGATATCAATCGAGCTTGTCCAAAAGACAACTATCCTACGCCTTATATCGATCAAATCATTGATGATTGTGCCGGAAGTGAGATGTTTTCCTTCATGGATGGTTTCTCAGGCTATAATCAAATCAATATTCTACCTGCCGATCAACCAAAAACGGCATTCATTTGTCCATGGGGGACATTTGCTTATTGCAAATTACCTTTTGGACTTAAGAATGCCGGGGCCACTTTTCAACGGGCGATGTCTTATGCATTTCATGACATCAAGCACATTGTGCAACCCTATCTCGATGATTTGCCTGCTCATTCTTTACAACGAGCTGATCACCTTGTCCACCTACGAGCAATCTTTATGAGGTGTAGGCATTATCGAATTCGGTTGAATCCCCACAAGTGTGTTTTCTGTATAGAAACAGGTCGATTGCTGGGATTTGTTGTTTCAAAAACCGGCATTCGCGTCGATCCCTCGAAAGTCGAGGCTATCATCAAATTGCCTCCTCCTTCGAGTTTACGCCAACTCCAAAGTTTGCAAGGGAAAGCAAACTTTTTACGCCGATTCATCCCAAACTACGCCGAGGTCACTAAAGGTTTTACACGGTTGTTGAAACAGAACGCACAATTCTTTTGGGACGAGATTGCCCAACAATCTTTTGATGCACTGAAACACGCGTTGACCCATGCACCGTTATTGCATCCTCCCAACTACAACCAGGACTACTTCTTATACCTCGCAGCTTCGCATTCCACCATTGGAATGGTGTTAGTTCAAGAAGATGAATTCAAAGCAGAGCATGTGATATATTATCTTAGTAGAACCTTAAATCCCACTGAGTTAAAATATTCGCATGTGGAGAAATTGGCCCTGGCAGCCGTTCAAGCTGTCCAGCGTTTTCGTCACTACATTCTTCTCCGCAAGACTACAGTTATTTCGGATTGCAACCCTATGATTTATATTTTGACAAAACAACTGCTAGGGGGCAAGTACTCTAAATGGATTGTTATCCTGCAAGAGTTCGACTTGGAGTTCGAGAAGTCCAAGTCTAAGAAATCTTTAGTTTTTGCGGAATTGATGTGTGATTTCCCGAGTGCTGACACAGAGACTGTGGCAGAGGAGTCCATTGTGGACGAATCTTTGTTTCTTATTAGCACTTTAGATCCGTGGTATGGGGATATAATCATCTATCTCCAAACCCAAACCTTTCGGCCTGAAGCTTCCAAGGAAGACCGTCGAAAAATTCGGTTTCGATCCCAGCAATACAGAATTATTGGAGATACACTTTATCGCCGGGGGCAGACTTAGTTTTTCGACGTTGTTTAACTCACGAAGAGGCTGAGAGAGTTTTGAATGATTGTCACTCTGGAGCATGTGGCGGTCATATGTCTGGGTATGCCACAGCTCAGAAGGTGTTGCGCGCTGGCTATTTCTGGCCGTCTATGTTTAAAGATTGTATCCTTGCTGTCAGAACATGCCACAACTGTCAAGTGTTTGATCGAAAGATGCGCGCTCCACCTGCTCCTCTCCACCCTATAATTGCCGCTGGTCCATTCGCCAAATGGGGCATTGACTTTATTACTTGTAACCCTCACTCGGCCGGGGGGCATGCGTATATCATCCTCGCGGTTGATTATTTTACAAAATGGGCCGAGGCGATGCCTACATTCGACGCAAGCGGCAAGACAGCTGCAGTTTTCGTATTCAATCATATCATAACTAGGTTTGGTGTCCCACAAGCAATCATTACTGACCATGGGAGCCATTTTCGAAACGTCATGATGACTGAGCTTACAAGCCAGCTTGGTTTGCGCCACGATAGCTCTACTCCTTATTATCCGCAAGCCAACGGTTTGGCAAGACAGCTGCAGTTTTCGTATTCAATCATATCATAACTAGGTTTGGTGTCCCACAAGCAATCATTACTGACCATGGGAGCCATTTTCGAAACGTCATGATGACTGAGCTTACAAGCCAGCTTGGTTTGCGCCACGATAGCTCTACTCCTTATTATCCGCAAGCCAACGGTTTGGTTGAGTCAATCAACAAAGTTCTAGTCATCATGATTCGACGGATCATTGGTATCCATCGAACGAATTGGCATAACATGTTATTTTCGGCGCTATGGGCATATCGAACTTCAGTGAAAAATTCAACAGGTTTCACCCCTTTCCAGCTAGTTTATGGCTTAGAAGCTGTGTTACCTATTGAATGCGAAATCCCATCACTTCAAATGGCTGTCGAATTACTTCCAGCTACTTCCGAAGAGGAGAAACGGTTATTATACTTGGCTAAATTAGATGAGACTCGACGTGACGCTACTTTAGCTATCGAGACTCACGCGAAACGAATGAAAGCTCAGTACGATAAAAATGTAACCCCTCGAAGTTTTTCGGAAGGAGACCTAGTACTATTATATGATCAAGCTAACGATAAGCTAGGTGCCGGAAAATTCGTTCCCATGTGGCATGGGCCCTACATTGTAAAGCGAAAGCTAGCAAAAGGGGCTTATGAGTTAGTTGATTTTGATGGGGACTCTTTGGGTAAACCCAGAAATGGACTTTACCTAAAGAGGTATTATGCTTAAAATGATGGGTATGGAGAAATTTTTAGATAGGTTAGATTTTCTTTCTAGCTAGCAAGTGTGTTAGTTTAGTCAGTGTGCTTAGCTTAGCAAGTGTGGTTTTTCGTCATTATTTTGGCTCATCTTGGTTTTACTCTTGATATTGTAGATGTCGACGCCTCTCCAAACATACATTGGATTTGCTGATGGTGCTTGTCGTAGTACACGGAATATCTCTTCCGCAGCTTGGGTTATCTATTCGCCCTCTGACGAGTTAGTTTCTATGCATGGGGTAAGCCTCGGTCAAACAACGAATAACATTGCAGAATACAGTGCAGTGGTTGAATTATTATCCGAATCTATTTCATTTGGAATTCGACGTTTGATAGTGAGGTTAGATTCTGAACTTGTTGTATTACAGCTTAATAGAGTTTATGCCATTAGAAATCCTGTGTTATTAAGGTTGTTTTTGAGAGTGCGTCTCTTGGAACGTGAATTTGATTACATTGAATATCAACATATTCCAAGGTCTTTGAATACATTAGCAGATGCAATTGCTTCTCGAATGTTGGACAGACATTTACAATAATCATGCAAGTAAATTTAAAAACATTTCATCACATATGTTAAACAAGATAAGCCGGTAATAGTGATATATATAGATAGAAGTGTGTCAAAAAATATACATCGTCTTCGATCATAGGTTTAAAACACCTTATGATCGGCAAAATGATAGTACAAAAAATCAAAATGTCACATGTGACTACAAAAGTGACTAGTCAATCACTGGTGGTGCTCTCTGTACGACACCACTGCGCGGGCTACCTTACGCAAAAATCTCCTAAACGGTCCAGGGACCGCGACTACGAAGCGCTGAAGCCTCATAGGAATATCATCCATAGTAGTCTCAGGTATATCTGCCGTGAGACGCTCTAGATCATGCTCCAAATCAGCTAGTACTTCTGCTGTCGCATCCTGTGGGGCCGGTACCGGTGCAGCTGGATGTAGTCTATCATAAGGCCGGAGGTTGGCTGGACGCTGTGGACCAACATCTGCATTTTGAAAGATTTACTATTAGTTTTGAGACGATATATATAAAAAATACAAAAAATACATAACTAGAAAACTTGTGAAAATAAAAAGTACCTCTGTCGTCCCATTGTTCTCCCTGTGGAAGAACCATGTCCGGATCACCTCTGAAATCCATTCCGGCATACGGAAAGTCCTGTATCACAAAAAGCTGGCCCTCTAACCAGTCAAAATAACTATCTGAGAATCGAACTACTGTCGCGCCCTCGTCAGGATGCCGGGCCATCACCGCAACCCATCGTATCAGCTTTGGCTGCTGGGGACCCAAGATATCAACAGTGAGTTGCTGAGGGATCAGCATTGGAATTCTCTCCAAGGCAAAGCTCACGACTATAGGCCCATATCCAAAAGTCTTTAGTCGTCCGTTCTTTGCCTTGGTCAGTTGGCTCTTCATATGAGCCGACACAGCTTCACACCAGTTGAAAATGGTGCCTTGGTAACAGTCAATTGCCATCCGCATTTGGGATCCGGAAGCAATGTGTAAAGCGGCCGCGCCGCAAATTCTGGTAACCGTGAACGCTATGACTTTGAGTTCCGGCAGAGTGATGTGTTTTATCTCTATGCCTTTTGAATGGTGAGCTCCAAGTGTGCACCAAGTCTCGCGGAGACTATCAAGGGATTGGCCACCCGGCCTAGTCCCCGCAAGACTGAGTTGCTCACCTCTGTTTGGCAAGCCAGTGAGAAAGTATACATCCGAGGGCTCTATCTCGAGCTGGTGCCCTCCTATGTAAAAGCATTGTTCTTGTACGTTCCATCGCTCAACCAGCCATTCCAAGAATCTTACCTGGCCCCTCATGCCCGGTATGGTCCAATATTTGTATAATCCGCATGCTCTTAGGGCATCCAGGGAAGGTTGATGATTTATTGCAGCTTCATCTTCCTCTACATGCTCTCTTTCTCTCCAGTCTAACATGATTAATGCCCTGCATATCAAAAATAGCATTAGAAATTAATTTGGGAATTTTTGGTGGTTTTTTGAGAGAGTTGGGGTTTTGAAATGCGCGTTTCTCGGAGGACGCACCCCGGCTTTGTAGCACAGGGCGCCCGGACGCAGCTGGCCTGAAGGCGGGCTGCGTCTTCCGACCGTTTTCCCGTATGAGAAAAAGTCGGGGGACGCAGGTCACCCAAAGGGCACCTGCGTCCGCCGAGAGGCGCATTCCAAAACCAAAACCCCCCCAAAAAATGAAACTAAAACCTAAAAATTGATTCTAAACGGATAGAAATGCAGAGTAGGATGTGTAAAATACCTGGATGAGACGGCGTTCGATTCCAACGGTCAGATTTTCCGCAGCGACCACGGGAAGTTTCTTGTCAAAAGCCCTTTTTCAACCTCAACAGTGAAACGGTAAAAATGACATGGTAAAAGGTCTTTTTATAGGTTTTTTGGATGAATTAGTTCATTTTTTACCATGAAAAGATGTTTTTGAATGTATTTTTGCCTATTTTAAACAGGTATGAGTAATGTGTCGCTTTTGTGCAGGACAAAGGGATTTCGAGGGAAATTGTAATTTTTCACAAACAAAATTTCAGAGTCATCTTTTAAGCCCTTTTCTGACTCCTAAAAAATGAAAAGATCGCCGAGTGTTTCTTTTTCACTCGTTAAAACGGAATTAAAAGACGGTCCCCTTTTAGCTCTTTTCTGACCGCAAAATCAGGAAAAGATTGCCGGGTTTTTGTCGTTTCGAACTCGATAAGGAAATAAAACGACGTGTCCTTGATCGCTTTTTACTTTTCAGGTTAACGACACTATTATGAAAGTACTCCTTGGTCGCAAGATCAAGCGGTTCCCCCAGGTATTATTTTATACTTTTTCGGGCTTGAGGGACACAAATATACGAAAAAGTTCAACGTGGAGTCTCCTTTAGTTTTTTCAGACTCTCTAAAAATGAAAAACGCCGAGTTTCTCCTATACTGGGCTCGTTAAATTTTTACAGTAGAGGACCTGTTCAATTACAAACAGGAACGAACCACTCCTTCCTAGGGTTCGAATTTAAACTAGGTTGGACTCGTCCGAAGGATGAGCTTATAATCAAGCATATGTTATCCTCCTCAAGCTTGTTAAAAATAAAGAGGTACTTGCCAGAAATGGTGGGGGAAAAAAGAGAAGAATGAACCTATTTGTCACCTTTTGTCTCAGAAGAAACTTTATTACCGCTCTTGAACACGACACTTTTCATTCACCTGGGTTGGGAAATCTTTTACCTCACAGTTGACCAAGTCACTTTGAAAGTCTTTAACCGGGTTTCGGGGATTAACTTTGAGTTATTCGTCACCAAGCCATCTGTTGTGTCGTTATGTGTTCAAGAGGTCTGCAAGCAAAAACTTTCATCTGCAAAATACTTGTCATCCATTTGACCATCCCTGAGTCAGTCCTTACAGCAACATTTCTTCAACTTGAACAATGATTTCGTGTTGCGGGCTTGCCTGCAACGGGTCGCTTTCTATCGACATCGACACATTATCTAGAAAGATGACTTAGGAATCGACAGTACCTTGAAGTCTGCATGCATCAATGGCAGGTTTCTCGCCTTTGACGTCAGTTTACATCATTGACTTTCGATCAGAGGATTCCGTGAAGTGTTCGACATCAAAACATCTATTCACATTTCACGGGTTGTGCTTGGTACTTTGAGGACCATTGACATTACTGGTGGTTTCTCTCACGCTTGTTAACAGTTTACATCATTGACTGGTAATCAAGTGGTTTCTACCATGTTCGACATCAAATCATTTAATCACATGGCTAGAATCGTACCAATTCGAGAAGTAGAAGTGAAGACCCTGGATCTAGTTTCTACCATCCAGGCTGCGAGGAGTTTTGTATTCATTATCTATGTAGACTAATCATAAACAGATGGCTGCGTCCATACTGTGTCTACAAAAGTCTATAAAAATGATGTACTGCAAGATCATTCCTGTATCAGAATAGTTAGTCCATTAGTTAAAGTTTTGAATCTGAGTATGGGAATGCCTACCTCAGTGATGATATAATCTTATCCATGTATTTTGTGTTGAAAATTGCAGGTTCCAACCAGGCCATCCACAAGGCAATCCTTGAAATGATAAAGCGCTTCACCCTTCCTAGAATTACAAAACCCTATTCTATTCCAGGCTTCGCACTTTAGGGGGCAATCTGTTACACTAAAAAATGTCACCTTGACTACTTACAGTTAGTATGGCTCAAATCAACAGTCATGCTACCCTCTTAGGCAAGTCTCATGCCTCTGTTATCCATCTCAAACTCAAAGAAGAGAGAAAGTCTTGTAAAAATTATGTTTATCTCTGGGGTCGCAGGTTCTCTCTAGTCTTACCTGCGGGGACGCGGACCTTGTTCACAAAAACTGCGTCCATGGACGCTCTGTATGTAAAGGGACAGGTGCGTCCCTCTGTAAAAGACAAAATGCGCGAGTTTTATCTTGAAAAAGTTACTTGTGGTTACTTCTAGAACATTCTAGAGGTCGGTTTGATGAAATGGATGCGCCTCCAGTTGGTTCATGTATCTCTATTAAGGGGGAGCTTATCCCATCAATAAGGGAGCTATCCCACCCATAGAGGGGGATGATCCCATTGATAGTGGACCTGAATAACCTCTTTACAGCACTATAAATAAAGGCATTGAGCCAGAAGGAGAGGAGGTTGGAGCTATACATTTTCTTTGGGTAAATGCTGCAGGATTTAGGTCTTCCATTAGAGCCTTTGTGAGGAGAGATTGTCTTCACTTGATTCTACTTGGGAGAGGGTGAGCTTTGTCAAAGTAGAGGAAAACCCTTGATGGACCCTGGGAGGAACTTGCACAACACCAAGGCCAGGTTGTAAGAGTTTCTTTGTTTCGTTATTAATACAAACTGGTTTATTTTTCTCAATAGCTTGTGTTAATGAGTTATTTCATGTGTTCCTTGGTCTGCATGTTGGATATATGTTTTATTATATGAAATGCAAGTGCTTGGTAATTGTTTGATTGTTTGTGGTTGCAGGAATTGACTTGAAGGAGGAGCTCATCCGGATCGTCAAGAACGGACTTCAACAACAGCGTTTTGGAATAAGGTAAGCCTAAACACTTGTAGTTTTCATGTTGTAAAAGGTGTATTTAGAGAAAGATCACTCCTTTTTGTCTTGTTTGTCATTAGAATGTCTTAGACTTCTAGGAAGGTCAGTCGTGTCCGCACCCTTGACAGATTCCGTGTGACAAGGCTGCAACCTGCAGAGAGCTATAGCTCTCTCTCATTTTCCAGCTTTCCTAGAAGTGAGCTCCAACCCCCTTAATTGTTGTACTAGCTTGAGATACTAGTACGTTGGCTCCTACCTGCAGAAGGCTGCAACCTTCTCTTTGCTTTCAGGGACCTCGTTTCATAAATTTTCAGACTAGATCCACAAGTAACATCAATCAAACATCAAGAATTTTTGCATAACCCAAACTCCTTTTCACCAATCAAAAGCTGAAACAAATAAGCACTTCTCTGACCACTAAACCCAGAACACAGTAATTGTAATCAAACACCAATTCTGAACCCAGAGCACTGCAGCAATAAAACAGAAGCAGCTAGAACATAAATCAAGATATATACGCTACTTCACTGTTCATCAACCTGCGAGTATACGCTTCTGTATCACAACAAACCTGCGTATACGCGTATTTCATTCACAGAAAACGCGTGTATACGCACCTTCAATTCACTGAACCTGTGTACAGATCTATAAAGGATAATTTATTCTTTTAAGTATTCAAACATTAGTTAGCCCAGATTTATAGATCAAGAGTGCGCCACATATAACAGATCAAAATCATACAGAGATACCAATTGTTCAAGCCTTGAGATTTAGATCCATCAATAGTCCTTATCCTTCTTGCGCTCAGGTTCCTCCTTTATTCAGATCTAGATCTGCACCATAACCTGATCACACCTATTCCAGATCTAGCACCATATCAGATATTCAATAAATCAGATGATACCTTGCCACATGATCTCCTTCCTCTTTTATAGTTATAGGCCTTGCACAATACCACGGGCCAAAACCATAATAAACAATACCAAGGGCCCAAAACCTGGGGTCAACTCTTCTGACGAGATACAATGGTCCACAACCATGGGTTCAAATTCCAAGGACTAACAACCACAGACCAAAAGTAAGTTTCCCACCATGTACGCGCTTTTATGTGCATAAAAGTGCGTGTATACGCATACGCGACTTCGGAACGTATAACCCGCGTGTATACGCGCCTTCTGCAAGGTGTACCTGCGTATACAAGATTTCCTTCATTCTGAGCACCTGAACTGAGATCTGTCACCAAAGAGAGTTGCCATCAAGGACAACACCTGTGCCATAGCACCACACCTGTGCCAAATGCCAACAGTCATTGGTCCAAATATCCATCAATGTTGTTAGTGGCTAGTTTGACACATTGGCCAAGAATTCATTCAAGGTTGGACAAAGTGACTCTCCATATCAAATCATATATGAGATAGGTTATTTAAAGTTTCCTCTAATTCCTTGCATGGAATACAAATTATGCTTAATTTATTTGAAAATCAAATTGAGTATATGTGTCATAGCATTTATTAGTGCCTCCCTAAGCAAGGACTATAGTTTTTGATACTGAGTAGACATTTATTGAATCCTTGATACTTTGCCCCATTGCAACGCTTTTGGTTATTTTTTTATTATTTTATTAACATAAGAATTGTGATGTGATTTAGTCTCAGTGCATTCAATTTTTTTTCCTTTATTTATGAGATAGGTAAAAATGGTAAAGTCTAACTCTTATACATTTTAACTTTTTTTTTTCACCTAAATATGACAATACAATTTTTAGTGGGATCATTATTTTTTGTTTCCTGAAATGTATTTTTGAATGCATAAATGGATTCAAAGAATTGAAAACCCCCCTAAGGCACTTAGTATGTATATATTTAACAACTCAAATATTCCATTCCAATAATTTATACAAGGTATAAATCATTAGAAAATATGCCTAGAAAAAGGAGAAACTTATGTTTAAAAAATTATTTAAAAATTTAAGAAATGTTTATGTAAGCGACTCCATTTACGAAGTGATAAAAGACAACGAAATGCTCCATTTATGCAGTTTCTTAGTAGATCTTCTTCATTTTTTCTACTTTCAAGCTATTTTGGTATTATTTCCCCACAAAATCTGCCACAACCTTTGTCATATCCTTTGCCTCATTGCAATTGTTAATATATTTGAAGGATTAATTACTAGTCATTTCGATTGCATCAACTTCCTTTTTTCCACTCGATTTTCCTATATTAATAAATATATTCTTCTTTGGCCTCTAGCACTTCTACCTTGTGTGTTTTGTTATTGCATTCGTACAAGTTTTTCTTCAACCCCTAAGGCTAATTTATAATCTTTTAAAATTGATCTAATGTTCATTAAGATGAAATTCATATTGAAGATTAAACATGAGACATTATATACCAACTTTGAATCTTTTATTCACCATATCTCTCTCCAACTACATATTATAAGTAATCCACATATATATATATGCATACTCCCTCAAAGTCAAATTTGACTCTTTTGGAGTTTTCAAATGTTCAAACTCAAAATATTTCTTGTCCATTTCACTAATCCAATCGATTGATTTCTTTGCATTCAGGCTTCAAGTATATACAAGGGTGTCTAATTTTCCCAAAACTAGAAATGGTTCTCAATATTCTCTTCTCG
The DNA here is from genome assembly GCA_031772625.1 of Pinus tabuliformis. Lineage (NCBI taxonomy): Eukaryota > Viridiplantae > Streptophyta > Pinopsida > Pinales > Pinaceae > Pinus > Pinus tabuliformis. Next base: position 1,973,818,061 of record CM062818.1, on the reverse strand, counting down.
AGCTCAAGTGCAATGTTATGATTTTGACCCACGAGAAATCTAGAATACCATAAATACAAAGAAATATAACCCAAAACATAGAATTTTCACAAGAAATGAGAAAAATGGCGAAGTATTTTATTATTCAGAAAGAGATTCAATGTTTACTTTCCTCTTTAAGGGGGCAACCTCCAACATATCAGAGCTTAATTGCAATAAGACTCAATGATATTTTCCTTACTAACTAAGCCTATTTATAGCTAAATGACATCCAAAATCCTAACTACTAGCGGTCCCTTCCATAACGCTGGTTAACCACTTTATTTATTAACTATGGACCATTTACAACTAACTGTGGTCCCTTTTCTCTAATGTGGGTCAATCACTTACAATTATTAATGTGGGCTTTATTGACTCTCTAACTAACTATGACTCTGACTTGGCCCATTGGGCTTATTACATAAATAAAGGGGTTAGGGTTGGACCCTAACATGCCCTCCCCCATCAAAAGCAACCTTGTCCTCAAGGCTAAAGCTGCGGAAACTGTTGAAGAATAGTGTCTGGTTCCCAAGTCGCATCATCTGAAGAGGTGTCTTTCCACTTGATGAGGACTTCCTTGATCGGCTGCAAAGATGTATTTCACGAGTATTAAGGGCTTGTTCTGGTTGGATCGAAAGTGAGCCTTCCTCATTCATTTCGAGTAGACTTGCTTGAACTCTGCAATTATTTCCCACCACTTTCTTGAGGCATGATACATGGAAGACTAGATGGATTTTTGAAGTAGGTGGCAAAGCCAGTTTGTAGGTGATTGCTCCTATGTGCTAAGGTATCTGATAAAGCCCATAGAGTTTTGGTGCTAGTTTATGGCAACCCTTTTCTTTGATAGATGTCTGCTTATATGGTTGGAGTCATGGGAATACCTGATACCATTCTTCAAATGGTTGCTCAGAACAATGTTGATAAACCTATTGCTTCATTTAGTTTTGAGCTTGATGTATATTATCTTTGAGATGAGCAATCATGGTGGCACGGTTCTAGAGGAGTTGATAAACTGCTTGTACTTTAGAACATCCAGGGATATAAGAAATATGTGAAGGTGGGAGTTGGCCATACACTACCTCATATGGATTCATCTTGGTGGCTTCATGATAGTTAGTATTATACCACCATTCTGCTAAAGGTAGCCATTGTACCCGTTGATGTTTCTTTTCTAAAGTGAAGCACCTCAGATGGGTCTCCAAACATTTGTTGACTGCTTATGTTTGACTGTCGATTTGGGGATGATAAGCGGCACTTATTTGGATTTGCGTGCCCTGTAGCTTGAAAAGTTCCCACCAAAATTTGCTGGTGAAAGTGGGGTCATGATCAGACAATGGATGTCGGCATGCCATGCAGTTTGAAGATTTGGTCCAAGAAAACTTAAGCCACCAAAGTGGGGGTAAATGGGTGTGGTAGAACAAAAAAATGAGCATATTTAGAAAGTTTGTCCCCCACCACAATGATGATTGATTTGTTTCCTGACTTTGGAAGACCAGTGATGAACATCCATCCAGACCGAAGTAGGGAGTGGAAATGGTTGTAAGGTTCCCGATTGATCCGAATTGGATCCTTAAACATTTCCATGACTGTTTCAAATTATGTCAGATCAAATCTTATGAATAACAAAGCTTATCATAAATGACCTCTGGGCAATTTTGGCCAGCACGGAACAATGAAGACCCTCGGTCAAAGCACACTAACCATTGGCCCATGGAGACCGCGCATGGATGCAAACTAGAAAATGGGAAACCCGGATCCAGAAATAGAGGCAGTTTTTGATACGCGATAAATGCTAATCGCGTATCGCAGGGCAAAACCCTCAGAGAAGGAAAGCCCCAAGCGCTCGGTCACAAGGAAAATAAGGAAACCATGCGGAAAACGTCAGAAGGCGGGTCTCGCGCCCAAAACCGGCAGGATATCGCATGCACTTCGAGCTTTAAGCGGGTTTAGCCGAGTTCAACGCGATGTTATACACTGGGTGACGCGTGTCCAGTGGATGAGAGAGAAAACCGCTTACATCGCGTGAATAATAGTCAAGCAACTTACCCACGCGACATATACGGAGACCGTAGGATCTAGAGGCGCCAGATCAACGGTAGGATTTGACGGGGAAATAGACTGAGGTACATAGGATTTGAGGTCTGGCATGACCGCTAAGCTAGCAGAGGAATCAGTTTAGCGGGCGAATCCTGGAGTAATAGAAATAACGATCGTTCAAAGAAGACTGACACTGTGTTCGTGAGGCGACAAGTGGCCACCTATCTGTGTAGCGTTACTCAGGGATGATGACGCAGAGCAAGGGAATTCTGGCAGACAGAGTCAGGCGATCTAGAGAGCCGGGAAGAGGAAACGAACAGTTAGGGAGTAGATTGGCTTTAAGCCACGAACAGACATAGAGCAGAGGAAAACATAGGCAGAGAGCAGAGAAGCCGAGCTGACCTATAGAGCAAAGGCATCATCGAGCAGACAGAGACAGAGACAGAGAAAGTCCGAGAGTGTATGAACTCCAGAGAAGGCTTGAGAGGTTTAAGCAACTCCTTTGTGTATACCTGTCAAGTATTGAGTACCAAGTTGGACTCATACCATTAAGACCAGAGCTCGTGATTTAGTAAGGGGGAGTCTGTGTACTCTAGAGGCTTAGGGGATCCAAGTACTACCCTATTGATTATCCTCTGTTAAGTGAGACTCAAATTGAGCTCCTTCTTGTAAAAACTCTACTTTAAGACACAATAAGAAAGGCCACCATTGAAGGCTGGACCAGGAGACGTGGCCCAGGAGGATTGGGTGAACTCCTTATTAAATTTGTTGTGTTTTGTATTTGCTTACTGTGTTCCTCTTACCGTTTCAAGTGTCTGTGTATCTTGCAATCTTATCGTTTTGTTGCTTAAAATAACATAGACACACCCCAACACATGAGTCTGTAATACCTTCATTAATTAACTGAGATCATTCACGAGTGATTTCAGATCAAGTGGTATCAGAGCATTAGGTTGTTAAGGTTAGACAAGCTTGCGCTGGACTTTGTTGTTGAATGCTAACTAGATCAAAGCTTAAATTAGGAGAAGGAGAGTTGGTTGGGACTAATCCAGAAATTGGAAGAGTCTATCCTCAGAAGAAAATGTCACAGGAAAGTCTCTTGGGGCCAGACCCTCAATTCATAGATAGTTTCCTAGCCATGAGGTCCATGGTAGAGGAAATTTATAGGGACTTTAGGAAACATAAAGATGAGGATTCATCATGCTCCAAACAGGATAAAGGATAAGAAGAGTCTCTCCTCGATGACCACTCAAAAGGCAAAGGGAAGGAAGAAAACTTTCTCACACCTCCTAATAGTCCTAAACATAAAAAGAAGACATCTTTGATCAAATTAGATGTTAAAATTGATTTACCCACATATGATGGAGAGTTGAATGCAGAAAAGCTGGATAACTGGATCAGACAAATTGATGTTTATTACAGACTGCAGAGTATCGACTCAGACAAGAGTAAGATTCAGCTGGCCAGCCTACGCCTCGGAGGCACTGCCTTGGTATGGTGGGAAGGTAGGACACAAGTTGACATGAAGAAACATGGTAAGATTCTTTCTGTCTAGAGTGAATTTGTTTTTGTAATAAAAAAACAGTCCTATCCACTAGCTTACATGCAGCAAGCCATGATGAGCTGGCAAACTCTTCGCCAATTGAAAGGGCAAAGTGTACAGGGTTATACCCAAGAATTTAGGAAGTGAGCTTTGATTCTAGGAATCTCATTAGACTCACCTGAGACTCTGTTGAAGTACATAGGTGGTATACACAACTACATGAGGTACACTATCATCATGTTTAATCCCACTAGTATAGATGAGGTATCTGTTCAAGCTACTCATCTAGAAGCTAGAGGAAAGAATGGGAACCCAGAAGTTGGGGGATCATCCAAACCCATTGCTGATCTAGGTGGATATTGGTGGCCACCTGCCAAGTCCACCTGGACCCCCACCATTGTCCTTCTCAGCACTTTCAGTTTCCTTAATTGTAGCACAGTTTACTATTTTTAGCAGTTTTTCGGGTCCTGAACTTCCGGAGCCGTTTTGAGGCCCTAAACGACGTTTTTTTGGGAATCTGGGACAACATGGGTCCATTCGGATAGATCTTTCTAACGAGCTATCGTACGCGTCAAACGGAGATCGTATGCCAAAGTTACGACCCCGGGAAATTGATGTACCAATTTACCCAAACGGGGCCCACAATTTGGCGTTTCATCTTCTAGGGTTAGGTTTCGGGATGTGAAGGGTTTTTCATTGTTTCTCAAAATAAATAGGCCTTGGAGCCTCATTGTAACACAGTTCAGAACAGTTCAGAGGCATGTAGCCATCACATCTCTTCTCAGAGATAAGCTACCATCACCCTAGCTGGTTTATTTCCATTTCTGGTTGTAAGCATATTTCAGTATTTTCCATTAATGAAATGAAGTATTATTTCTGCTGCATCTCTGTGTATATGGTTATCTCTATAATTTGTTGCGTTCCTGTTTAAATCCGGATCAGTGGTATCACAGCGGTCTGCTTTTTCTCTGTTTTTCTTTGCATGTCCCCAACAAGGTCGGGATATAAGGAGTTAGGGCTTGAACTGGTTGAACCTTTGCAAGACCAGCCTCGCAAATCCCGACGGCCTCCCATGGCGGACGAGAAGAAAGACGAGGGGGCAGGAGATCCCATCAAAATCTTGCTCGAAGAAGCCCTCGAGCGACAACGGAACGCGATGATGGACAACTTTGCCCAGATCCTTCAGCGGCTACCCAGAAGCAACGCATCGGCTTCCAGCAGCTACTCTGGAAACGCCACACCCTTTAAGGTACAAGTTAATTTTGAAATCCCCATATTCGAGGGTCAGATAGACGCAGATGCCGTAGATAAATGGTTAAATGTGCTAGAGGGTTATTTTTCTGTTCATGAATTTTCGAGTCGGGAAAAGATTGTTTTTGCTCTTCTCAAAGCAGCCCCCCACGTCAAGGACTGGTGGGAAACCTACTGCGAGCAGAAGGATGAAAGTACTGGCTCACTATTTTCAGCCGCACCCACCTGGGATTCGTTCCGGGATGCCATCAAGGAGCAGTACTACCATGTCGGAAGCTATGAGGATGAATACATAAAGTGGACCACACTGCGGCAGGGAAGGGACCACGACGTGCCGGAGTTCACCAATCTTTTCCATACCCTTCGCACAAAGTTGGGTATCAAGGATTCGGAGCAACATTTGATACTCAAATACCGTGGCTGCCTGCACAAGTACATCCAAGAAGAAATACAGTTCCTAAACATCCCCTCGCTCGGCGCAGCATACCGATATGCCGTCAAGGTCGAGCAGAAGTTTAAACAAAAGAAGCGAGACTTTGGATCTGCGAATCCAAAGCAGGGGAAAGGTGCCCCTAAACCACAGAACAAAGGACAAAGCCAAGGTGGGACAGCCCAAGACAACCAGCCGAAGCTGCAAGCAAAGAACAGCGCCGCGAAGCCGAGAAAGGACACTGGAAAATGGTGCGAGTTCCATAAGAGCTCCACTCACAACACAAGTGAGTGTCGGGCCAAGCAGTCATTGGTGGCTGAGCTAAAGGTTTCAGAATCAGATGCATGTTCCGACTCTGAGTCAGAACCCGATAAGGGGTATGAAAAAGGGAAGCAGATCATTGATGCGGATCCCAGCGCCATTGTTGCTACCGCAAAGATCCAGAAAAATGAACCCGAAGATCCAGAGGAGGAGGAGCGTCTCTTCCACTCCCAGATGTGGGTAAAGGGCTCCCCGATACAGTTCATTGTTGATAGCGGGAGTCAAAAGAACCTCATTTCGGCAGAGGTCGTAAAGCAGTTGGGCTTACCGACCACAGCACATCCACAACCATACACCATTGGGTGGCTTCACCAAGGACGAGATCTTTGCGTGAGCCAGCAGTGTCGCCTTCCATACAACATCAAGCCCTTCACGGATGAGGTATTGTGTGACATTGCTCCCCTTGAAGTTTGTGATGTATTACTAGGACAACCATACTTGTGGAAGCGACATGCTGTGTATGAATCAAGGCCCCGTGCTGTTATTATTACATTGGGAAATAAGTTGTTCAGGATACCAGAGGTAGCACCACCTGCCGCCATCTCTTTGATTACTGCAAAACAATGCAGTAAGATCATTTCCAAAACCAGGAAATTTGTTTTCCTGATGATATGCCCTCAAGGAAAGAAGAAGACAGTGGCCGCGGCCTCCAAACGGGGTCCCTCTGCACGACAACTACAGATGGACAAGGTTGTGGAGGAGTACGAGGACATCTTCACCTCCCCGACAGGGGTTCCTCTGCACTGTCAAGTCAAGCACTCCATCGATCTGACCCCAGGTGCGCCGCTACCCAATGGACCAATTTATCGGCGCTCCGTTCTGGAGAACGATGAAATCAAGAGGCAGATTCAGGAGCTCCTGCAGAAAGGTCACATCCGTCCGAGTTCATCACCCTGTGGGAGCCCGATCGTGTTGGTACAGAAGAAGGATGGGACGTGGAGACTCTGTATTGACTATCGGGCGCTGAACAAGATCACTGTCCGTAATAGGTACCCGATCTCGCGGATTGATGACCTCCTAGACCAACTAAAGGGGGCGAAATATTTCAGCAAGATCGATCTGAAGTTAGGATATCACCAGGTACCAATCGAACCCTCCGATGTGTGGAAGACTGCCTTCAAATCCAAGGAGGGCCTCTTCGAATGGTTGGTCATGCCTTTCGGATTGACGAATGCTCCTGCAACCTTTATGAGGCTAATGGATGACATCTTGCGGCCATTCACCAACTCCTTTGTAGTAGTATACTTGGATGACATTCTGATCTTCAGCCAGAGTTGGGAAGAGCACCTCCACCACATCCGACAGGTTCTCCAAACACTGCGGCAACACAAGCTATGTGCCAATTTGGAGAAATGCACTTTTGGCATGACCCAGGTTCAGTATCTGGGATACATCATTGATGAACAGGGGGTGCATGTCGATCCAGCCAAGATCCAAGTCATTCGGGATTGGCCCTCTCCAACCACTCTAACAGAGCTCCGCAGCTTTCTAGGTCTTGCCAACTTCTACCGCAGGTTTGTGTTGGGGTTTTCTCATATTTCTTGGCCCTTGAGTCAAGTCACCAAGGGCGGGGTGAAAGCAAAATTCTTTTGGTCTGAATCTCAACAGAAGGCATTCAGGGAGTTGAAGGATCGCCTCTGCACGGCACCAGTGCTCGCGTTACCAGATTTACAACAACCATTTGATGTCGAGACAGATGCCTCTGACTATGCTATTGGGGCAGTCCTTACTCAACATGGACATCCAGTGGCATATCACAGTGAAACACTTTCAGACACAGTCCGGAAGTACCCCACTTATGATAAAGAGATGTATTCCATTGTACAGGCCTACCGACAATGGAAGCATTACATTTTGGGGAAGGAAACGGTCATCCACACAGACCACCGACCTCTGCAGTTCATACAGACCCAAGGGAAATTGCAGAATGATCGCCATCAGAAGTGGTCTACATACCTGCAACAGTTTCACTTGAACATCAAGTATAAAAAGGGCAGCACCAATAATGTTGCAGATTGCCTCAGTCGGCCACCGATCATGGCGCTAACCACCGTGCTCAACTCTTGTGGACACGAGACTTCTGATTGGCCACGTCTCTACAAAAGCGACCCAGAATTTGGCCACACATACCAGACACTCTTGGAGGGTCGGCATGTTGCAGATTTTCACCTCCAGGATGCCCTATTATGCCACCTCGGTCACCTTTGTGTTCCTTCAAGCGAGCGTGCCAAGATGATTTGGGAAGCACACTACAGTCGGGCTGCTGGGCATTTCGGGGTCGAGAAAACAGTGGCAGTACTGCAAAATTATTTCTATTGGCCAAATCTTCGACAGGATGTTGGGAAGTACATCCGATCATGTACTGCCTGTGCCATTGCCAAACCGACCATTAAGAAGAACGGCCTCTATACCCCGTTGCCTACCCCTAGTCGACCTTGGGAATCCATCTCCATGGATTACATGTCAGGCCTTCCTTCCACTAAGCATGGAAATGACTGTGTTTTTGTGGTCGTCGACAGGTTCTCGAAGATGGCCATTATGATGGCCTGCAAGAAGAATATCACAGCAGAAGCCACTGCTAAACTCTTCTTTGAACGAGTGTGGGTGCACTTTGGGATCCCACAATCTATCATCTCAGATCGGGACAGTCGGTTTCTCAGCACATTTTGGTCCAGTCTCTGGTCAATGCTGGACACCAAACTCACGAAGTCCACAGCCTTCCATCCTCAAACTGATGGCCAGATAGAGGTTGTCAACAGGATGATTGTGCACATTCTGCGCATGTATAACTCAAAGCATCCACGCACATGGGACGAGAGCCTCCCCTATGTTCAGCACAGCTACAACCGAGCTCTTCACAGCTCCACTGGCCATAGCCCTTTTCAGGTGGGTTTGGGATTCCAACCACTATGCCCCATTGATGTGGCCATGCCACTTGCAGCTACTCACATGAATTCAGCTCATGTCCAGTCCGAAACAGATAAGGCCACCAGCTTCATTGAGCACATCCAACATATTCGCCAGCAGGTCCATGACATTCTTGAGAAATCAAATGCCAAGTACAAGCAGCGACATGATCAACACCGGGTGCCACACAAGTTTCAGGTGGGCGACAAAGTCTGGTTGCATTTGCAAAAGGAACGCCTTACGGGAGCCTATCGGAAATTGAGACCACTCCGATATGGTCCTTACACCATTACTAAGGCGATGGGAGACAATGCATTTGAGCTCAGCATTCCCCCATTCCTTGGCCTGCACCCAGTGTTCAATGTGGACCGCCTTCGGCCATACTTTCCACCATTGCTAGACACATCCGACATTGCAGAACAGCTCAAACCCACAGAATTAAATCCAGATTGCATGGAACAAGCTGCAACTGATCGGATCATGGACACACAGATCAAGAACACTCGCCAACAGAATATCCAACTGTATCGAGTTGTCAAAGCAGGCCAACTCCTTCAGCAGGGCAAGTGGCTCACCAGGGAACAAGTTCAGCAGAAGTTTCCTCATCTCATGGAGGAGCTCAACGCAATGGGGACCATTGCTTCCTAAGGGGGGAGGAATGATCCAGGTGGATATTGGTGGCCACCTGCCAAGTCCACCTGGACCCCCACCATTGTCTTTCTCAGCACTTTCAGTTTCCTTAATTGTAGCACAGTTTACTATTTTTAGCAGTTTTTCGGGTCTTGAACTTCCGGAGCCGTTTTGAGGCCCTAAACGACGTTTTTTGGGAATCTGGGGCAACATAGGTCCATGGACCGATGTTGCCTCCCAAAGTGGTAGTACTCGGATAGATCTTTCTAACGAGCTATCGTACGCGTCAAACGGAGATCGTATGCCAAAGTTACGACCCCGGGAAATTGATGTACCAATTTACCCAAACGGGGCCCACAATTTGGCGTTTCATCTTCTAGGGTTAGGTTTCGGGATGTGAAGGGTTTTTCATTGTTTCTCAAAATAAATAGGCCTTGGAGCCTCATTGTAACAGAGTTCAGAACAGTTCAGAGGCATGTAGCCATCACATCTCTTCTCAGAGATAAGCTACCATCGCCCTAGCTAGTTTATTTCCATTTCTGGTTGTAAGCATATTTCAGTATTTTCCATTAATGAAATGAAGTATTATTTCTGCTGCATCTCTGTGTATATGGTTATCTCTGTAATTTGTTGCGTTCCTGTTTAAATCCGGATCAATTGCAAGCAAGAATAAGGAGAAAAGAAAACATAAATGGAAAGAAAGGAAGGCCAACACTGCACAGAAGAGCAAGTCTTCATGCACTCACTATAAGAAGGAGGGACATGATGATGAGCATTATTGAATTCTGCATCCAGAGCTGAGGCCTAAGAAGTTTGAGGGTAAGAAGAAGAAGATTGTTGTGGCTATTCAGCAAGATTTGGGGTCGGACTCAGGAGATGAAACAACCATTGCAGCCACAAGTATAAGAGGTAAGAATTCTGAAGCATCTACTAGTAATTCTGCAAAATCTACTATTGATGAAGAAAATGAGAGAAAAAGACATGAGATTTTCCATATTCGAGTTATTTCCAAGCATCAAAAGATCGATACTTTGTTTGATAGTGGCTCACAAGTAAATTTAATTTCTAAAGCAATTGTAGAGAAGTTGGGATTACTGACTACACCTCACAAGAAACCTTACCCATTAAGTTGGTTAAGTGATAAAGCACAACTACAAGTGACTAGACAATGCAAACTTAAGTTTTATTTTGGGTCAGCATTTGTAGATGAGGTTGAGTTAGATATAATTCCTTTGGATATATGTGGAATTGTTTTAGGAAGTCCTTACTTGTATGATAGAAAAGCTATTTTCTATACAGCTGAGAACAAGTATATTCTCATTAAATATGGAATTGAATATTTTGTAAGAGCTCATAAGCTCAAGAATAATTATACTCTCATAAACTCAGCGCAGATGAAATGAATTGTAAATTCATGCAAACAGTGCTTACTGATGGTTGTAAACGAAAAAAAAACCTGATAAAACCAATATATTTGAGGGCTGTGATGCTAAACAGCAAGCTGATTTAGAAAAAGTTGTTTCAGAGTATGATGTCTTGTTTCAAGAACCTAAAGGTCTGCCACCCAAAAAGGAAATAGTGCATGATATTAATTTGCAGCAAGATGCTCCATTGCCTAACATCGGAATGTACAGGTTGACCACTTTAGAGAACGCAGAAATCAAGAAGCAAGTGCAGGAGTTGCTCGAGAAGGGGTTCATCAAACCTAGCACATCACCATGTGGGTCGCCAATCGTTTTGGTGAAAAAGAAAGATGGATCGTGGAGAATGTGCATTGACTACCGGGCACTGAATAAGATAATAATAAAAAATCGTTATCCCCTTCCTCGCATAGACGATCTATTAGATAAGTTAAAGAAGTTGTTTATCTTTCCAAGTTAGACTTGCATAGTGGATATCATCATGTTAGAGTTGCAGAACAAGATGCATGGAAGACTGCTTTCAAAACAAAGTAGGGATTGTATGAGTGGTTGGTTATGCCTTTTGGCTTAACTAATGCTCCTGCTACTTTCATGAGAATAATGAATGATGTACTCAGACCTTTTCTTGATGATTTTGTTATTATATATTTGGATGACATTCTTATATTTAGCAAAACATGGGAAGAACATTTAAAGCTTGTTAAGCAGACACTAATGTTTTGAAAAGAGAAAAACTTCATGTTAAACTCTCAAAATGTGAATTTGGAAAAACAACTTTGAATTATTTGGGACATATAGTAGGGGGTGGTGAATTGAAGATAGATCCCTCTAAAATTGCAGTCATTGTAAACTAGCCTAAACCCAAATCTGCAACAGAAGTGATAAGCTTCTTAGGAGCAACACAATACTGGAGAAAGTTCATTTCTAACTTTTCCTTAATTGCAGCTCCCTTACATGCTTTGACAGGATTGAACAAGGTGTTTCAGTGGGGAGGCAAACAGCAGAAAGCCTTCGACACCTTGAAAGAAAAGATTAGTACAACACTAGTACTGGCACTGCCAAATCTTCAAAGACCATTTGAGATCCAAAAGGATGCTAGTGACTATGCCATGGGAGCAGCGTTGATACAGCATGGTAAACCCATATGTTATCATTCTGAGACATTTAATTCTGCAGTAGTTAACTATCCAACATATGATAAAGAATTGTATGCATTAGTATAGAGTGTGAAAAAGTGGAAACATTACTTAATGGGCAAAGAGGCCATCATACACACTGATCATCAACCACTTCAATATCTACACTCCCAAACTAAGTTGCAGCAATCAAGACACTATAGGTGGATGGGTTTTCTACAACAATTTCATTTGGTCATCAGATATAAAAAGGGCATACACAATAAAGTTGCAGACATGTTATCTAGACCAATTATAAATGCATCTACTATACTTAAGCATAATTCAGTATTGCATGAAAGCTACATTGAACAATATGCTCAAGATATAGATTTTAAATATGTATATGCAACTTTAAGACAGGGCAAATGAGTAGAAGAATTGGATTATCACATTAAGGACAAACTCTTGTATCATTGTGGGAAGCTATGCATTCCACAAACTGAAAGAGTAAAGATAATTCGAGAAGCACACACTTCTCTAATATCAGGTCACTTTGGGGTAAGTAGAACAGTTGCACAACTGCAAAGATTTTGTTATTGGCCAAAAATGAATGAGACAGTTTCTAGATATGTAAGAGGGTGTACCATGTGTGCTAAAAGCAAGCCCATCAATAGAAAACTAGGCTTGTACACTCCACTACCAGTGCCGTCTCATCCTTGGGAAAGTGTTTCCATGGACTTTGTTGGAGGACTGCCTAAATCTAAGAAATGTCATGACTATTTATATGTTGTTGTGTATAGGTTCAGCAAAATGTGTATATTGATACCTTATAAAGAACAGGTTACAACTGAACAAACTGCAAAACTGTTCTTTCAGCATGTATGGGTTCATTTTGGATTACCCATTTCCATTATATCTAATCGAGACACCCGATTTGTTGAGAGGTTTTGGTCGAGTCTGTGGGAGCTGATAGACACCAGACCGAAGAAAAGCACAACTTTTCATCCACAAACAGATGGCCAGACAGAAGTAGTCAACATGACAGTGATCCAGTTACTCAGAGGTTATTGCAACAAGCATCCAAAACTCTGGGATGAACATTTGTGTTATGTGCAGCATGCTTACAATCGAGCAAAACATTATTCTACACAGAGATCTCCTTTTGAGACCTGTTTTGGTTTCACACCAAGGTCTCCCTTGGATTTTGTCTTTGGTAAAGCCATAGCAGTTGATGGACACAGTGATGTGGACAAGGCAACCAGGTTCATTGAGAAAATCCAAGAGATTCACCCGGTAGTACAGGAACAGCTGGAAAAGAGCCAAGCCAAGTACAAGGCAAGGCATGACAAGCATCAGATGGAGCATAGTTTCCAAGTTGGTGACCAAGTTTGGTTGTATATCAGCAAAGACAGAATGCAAGGTGAAGGTAAAAAGCTAAAGCCGATAAGGTATGGACCTTTCAAGATACTTGAGAAAATTGGTGAGAATGCTTTTTGCCTTGATTTACCAACTTACATGCACATCTACTCAGTCATTAATGCAGATAGCTTGAGACTATTTGAACCCTCATTAATTGAAGATCTTGAAGAGCAAAGTCAATTGCCTTCTATTGATGACCTGTTACCTGAATATCTTAATGAATTGCAGGAAGACACAGTTCTGGACATAAATGTGAGGACAACGTGTAGGGGAGATGTTGAGTACCTCAAGATTGGACTCAAGGGTTCAAAGCCAAGCAGTGCAAAATGGATAGATATTGGACAAGTGAGACAGCTATACCCTCACTTAGTCGATGCTTGAAAACAAACTTTTGGTATTCCAAAATATTTTTCAGTGGGAAGTGTTGGAGAGGTAAATCCCCTCTACGGATAGAGGTGATCCCTACTAGCCCAGCAAGGGTCTAGCAACAATCACACAATGCCGCTATGCATGCTCCTAATTACAATTAAGCAAGAGGTAAAGAGCACCTACTTGGATTCCCGCGCTGTAGTTTGACGAAGAGATGTTGTCTTCGCTCCTTCGCTTTGGCTGGTCACAATCCTCCGCGATCCCCGCGAATGGATACCTGCACACACGAAGAGGAAACAAACGCAAGCGTGAAATCTAGTAAAAGCAACCATACATCGGTCAGAAAAGATGTAATTCACATTTAACCATTGCATGTACAAATGAGAATGGAACAATAATAGCAGTCATCTATTATTAATCAAAACAGAGAAGAGTACAACCAAATGTTCTGACGTCGGTATCCTTCTCAGGAGGGGCCAGTCAGCAAGCATCTCAAGCATTCACCTTTGGAAATGATTCCCTCAAGACAAGAAACTCTCTCTCATACTAGCAACACAAAACAACCTTCCCTAAGCTATCAATCACTTCCACACTTAGCACACCAAATACCTATAGTAGCAGCAATCTGAGCACTATAAGCTCTACACAATCCAAGCTATTCAAAACTAGCTGCTCATGGTAATGGTGGAAGTTTATATAGGAGAAGGAGCCTCCTAAAAAGGTGGAAGGATGAGCTTATCCTTGAGGGAAGTGGTTGCAAAGAGTCGAACAGACATGCCATAGAAGGGAGTCGATACTCACAAAGCCAACAACCAAGCCTGGAATAATCTGGAAGGCTGGCTGTTGGAACAAATTCGCCCAAACAAGATCAACGCGGATTATAAGGCGACTGACGCGCTGACGTCGCGCCTCAATAACTATAAAAGTCATGTCAGCGCGACCCAATACACAGGAGAGGTGCGCTGGCTCATAAAATGCGACCAGCGCGGAAAAGTGATGTGCTTCCGCGCTGGCAGCGCACTGAATACACTAGGAGCCGCCGGTCAGCGCGGATATTTTAGAAACAGACGCGCTGATGAGGAAAACTTTGGAAAAGTGGGTTTTGGGCCAGTTCAGAAGGCATGAACTTGATTGTTGTGAATTCTTGACACAGTAGGGTGACTGACAGGGAGACAGTGACAAATTACTGTGTAACAGATGCCCCCTAAAGCATGAAGACCGAGAGAGTGGGAGGGGTGAAATGCTTTACAACGCTTTGCCGAACTGGAACACCACCAGGAAGGACCGAATATCTCTGATAATCAAGTACATGCAGTCTAGGCATGGGCGCAGCCATCCAAAAGACATGCGAAAAGGTCTGTGGAATGGACGCAGCCACCCAGCTAAAGAGACCAGAATAATGATAAGGTATGGTCGCAGCCATCCATGAAGACTCAGGTATGGGCACAGCCATCCATCAATGAGTCATGTAATGATCATCCACAAAATCGCAACCTGGACCATAATAGACAGGGATCCAGGGTCTTGCGCTCCGTCCCGACACGAACAAAGTACAAGTTCAAGCATGTGAATACATGAGGTGAAGTCGAACATGCCTGAACATCGTCTGATTACCAGCCAATGATGAAAACTGTTAACAGACGCGAGAGGTACCACCAATAATGACAATGGCCCTCAAGGTACTATAGGTACAATCCGCGGAGTGTGAATCAATGAGCTGGTGTCGAACACCCACGGAGTCATTCGATCGGAGGCCAATGATGTAAACCTCGCGCCGAACACGAAGAACCTGCCATTAGGGCATGCAGGCTCTAAGGCACCTGAAGAGAGTCTCTAAGTCACCTTCCCGGATAATGAGCTGAAGTCGACAGGAAGTGACCTTGATCGAAGGTGGGCCATAATGTTTCCCACATCATCGACACGAGACAGAGGTAACATGATTTGTGTGAGATAGCAGATGAGGTTGTTTTATTGCAGAGGTCAACTTCTCTTGAACATATCGGCGGCACTATAGCGGATTTGGCAGTATTTGACATCAAATGAGCAAAGGGTATGATAACGATGGCAATGAGCAGATGATAGGCCAAATAGGATAACCCAAACCCACGGAAGCCAGCGAAAAAGCAAGATGAGATGGTCCCACCCAGACACGAAGCAGAGGAGTGCCATGTTCAAGAGCGACATACTGCCGACACGACTATGATTACAATTCCATTTTCCCCACCATTTCTGGCAGGTACCCCGGTTATTTTTGGATGACAAGCTTGACGGGGATAGCATATGCTTGGAGAGTGTCATTTTGACAATGCCCGATGTCATCAAGTGTTTAAAGAGCCTGACAAAGGAAAAACTCGGCGTCTTTTCTTGTTTAGAGAGTCTGAAAAGACAGCGGAAAAGGAGACTCCAGGGGGGACCTTTTTCGTACATTTGTGTCTCTCGAGCCCGAAAAAGTATAAAACGATGCCCGAAAGAACCGCCCGATCATTATGATCGAGGAGTACTTTTCGTAAATAGTGTTCTTGACCTGAAAAAGTAAAAAAGCAGTCGAAAACACGTCGTTTTAGAGCCAATAACGAGTGCGAAACGACAAACACCCGACAATCTTTTTAAGTTACACGGTCGAAAAAGGGGCTTAAAATGACCGCCTCTCATTCCCTTTAACGAGCTGAAAGGAGACTCGGCCATCTTTTCTTGTTTTGTGTCGGAAAAGAGCTCAAAGACGACATTGTTTGCGACCAAGTGATTTTAGGATCATTATGAGTTTCACCGTTTCGAAGGACCTGCACAATAAAAATACCCGCATAAATCCGTTCGACATGTTACAAATATATAGAAATATGTATAAGACATCAGCAGAAGTGCTAAATCCATGGTAAAAGCATGACCAAAAACCCATATTCGTAAAAATTATAGTCAATTGAGCCATTTTTACTATAAATAGAAAGGTAAATAGTCATTTTCACCATTGTTACCAAATTGAGCCATTTAGAACGTTGTGAAGCTGTGAAGTTGACGGAGCCAATTCTTCCTCGTGCGGACACCATTTGGCGAACGGCTTGCTCCAGGTAGGTTCCTCTTGCCACGCGCCTTCTTTTGAGTCTTTTTATGCGTAATTTAACGGTGGGATTGGCCCAATTGGGCGATTTTTTGAGCCATTGGTGCGCTCTCGGTCAGCGCGGGTTTCCCGCTCGGGACCGCGCTGACCGAGAAAAATTACACGTACCAAATTTCGGGTCAGCGCGGAAAACCCGTGTTCTTCCGCGCTGACCTGGAGAAAATACAAAGGGACCGCCATTTTCAGCGCGGCTGTTTTAAAAACAGCCGCGCTGGCGCAGTCAAATTTCAATTTTTACAATTTGGACGTGAAATTTTCATTAGCCAGCGTTCTAATTGGTTTTAATATTGATGCAGGACGCAATGGCCTTCCAGTGGCAAGAGAGGGCTCACGATGTTGAGGATATAGCCGCTTTTGCAAGAGCGGATTGTCGAGATGCCATGCGGGCGTGTGGATTTCTAAAATTCTTCCTGACTCCACGCTTGAGAGCTCATCATGACTTACTTGAGTTCCTGATCCGGGCATGGAACCCAATAGACGGAAAATTTACCATCCGTGGTAAAGACATCGAGTTTGACTACATGGACATATATTTCTTGACCGGTTTGTCGCGCCGGGGGGCGAGGCCCATTCTGGAGGGGCAGCGGCCCAGCGGCGAGACTCTCGACCAACTCATGGCTCGAGTATGTCCAGAGGCAGAGAAAACGCGGAGTGGGAAGGTGTCAATTCCCACGGTGAGAGACATAGTTCTTCGCACCATCCTTTTTATGGTGACCCGGGCAGCGGGAAGCTTGGCCAACCACGAGGCCTCGAAGACCCATCTGCTGCTGGCTCTTGATTGCCTACAGCCTACTGTGTTTGACTGGGCTACTGGAGTGACCAACAGTATGAAGAGACAACTCAACAACTGTCGACGCGGAGAGTCGAAACAGTTTGGCTATGGGTCGCTCTTACTTCCACTTATTCTGGAGCGGGTGCCAGTCATGCGGCTGCAGACTATAGCCGTGGATCCTCCCAGGAGTCCGCGGGAGACGAGGGCCACTCGATGGGCTCGCATCATGCCACGCGGGGGTGGTGGCCGGCCAGCTAATTGGGGAGTGGTTTTTCGAGAGTGGTTGGAGCAGCAGATCGTTTTCGTTGAGGATTGGCCGTACGCAGGTATGGATTTCCGCAACGATCCCGACATGCCATTGCCGCCGGGAGACCACTGGGATGATGGAGGTATGACACTTTGATTTTTCTGAGTTTTTTAATGTTTTTGATTTTAATGTATATGTCTTAACAAATGTCGCCGTGTGCAGATGTGGGACCTGTCAGACCCGTCGGCTTAGCCCCGGAGGCACGGAGAGAGGGGCAGGGAGCTAATGTCCTTGCCTTGGTCCCTCCTGGAGTTGATACTTCAGAGACCATAGCTCGCAACCTTGAGGGGTTGCTGGAGGGCGTGCCAGACTATCAGGGAGTCGAGGAGGTTCCCATAGAGCACCAGATCCATACAGTGGGGGTGGCACCCAGGGTGCACCGCCTGTTGAGGCAGGTGGCACGAGCGGCTGTGTGCTACAGAGAGCACAACCCAGCACAGTAGTCACCTAGGTTTCTTTTTGATGTTTTGAGAGACATATGTCTCGAATGTATGGGGAACAGTGACTCTTATTTTTGACACATACACTTATTTTTGAGCGCTTCAGTGCGCCACACGATATATATATATATATATATATATATATATATATATATATATATATATATATATATATATATATATATATATATATATATATATATATACATACCGATTTTTGGATGGATCTTGTTTACATATGATGATGTTTTTGTTTATGTTATGCAAATGTTCAGTACAAATGTGATCTTATGTATGATTTGCACAACACATGACCCATGTATTTTAATGTTTTTAATGCAAGTTTAAAAGCACACACAGCACGCATGCAAACTATGCTTGAGAAAATATTTACATATGCTTTACTCTATTATGCTTTCTATGTCTTCTTGTATAACGTTATCTATTTCGCAAATGTCTGTCTAATACATGATTTTCCAATGCATCAGTCAACGTGTTTAATCGTCTCAGAATATGTTGATATGTGATATAGTCGAAATTCCTTTCCAACAATCTGACACGTAGATACAACCTTAGGATACGTTGGTCTCTGACGGAATATCGCCCGTTGAGTTGATGAACGACCAGTTGGGAGTCCAGGTTTACCATCATTGCTCGAATGCCGAGATCGACTGCTTCGGCTAGTAGCTCAATTACGGCACTGTATTCAGCAACATTATTAGTGGTACGACCGAGACAGACTCCTTGAAGATCTAGCAACTCTCCGTGAGGATCATAGATCGCCCATGCCGCAGAAGACAAATTGCAGGTACTACGGCAGGCGCCATCAGCGAAACCAACATAAGGTGCACTAGACATCTGCACGAGAAGAAGAAAACATAATAAGAGGCAAACACGCTTTCACACCAAAGCAGAACATGAAATCATGCACACAAAACACACTAAACACGCGTATGTACAAACTAAGTGCATGAAGTCATGCGTAATATTTCTTCAGATAAATCCCGTTGCAGGGCTTGTCAAGAGGATTTCCTTCGTAATCTATCAACTCATATGCGCCCTTTTGTAAAACTCTTTTCACGATATAGGGACCTAGCCACATGGACTCGAGTTTTCCTGCCCCCAGCTTATCTTTAGCTTGATCGTAGAGCAGTACTAGATCTCCATTAACAAAGGAACGAGGGTGAATGTTCTGGTCAAAGTGAGCTTTGACTCTCTTCTTTTGCGCTTCGATAGCCAGATAAGCTAAACGACGAGTCTCGTCCAACCGTTCTAGGTACAGAAGCCGTTCCTCCACCGGAGTGGTGTTGGGAAGCAACTCAGCAGCTAATTTCAAAGAAGGAATCTCGCACTCGACAGGAAGGGTAGCCTCCAGTCCATAAACCAATTGAAATGGAGTGAAACCGGTGGCATCCTTCACGGAAGTCCGGTAGGCCCACAAGGCTGGGAACAACATCATATGCCAACTAGACTTGTGCGTATTGACGGTGCGTTGAAGCATAGTGATCAAAACTTTGTTCACGGCTTCGACCTGACCATTAGATTGTGGATAGTACGGTGTCGAACTATCTTGGTGCAAGCCTAGTTGGGTCGTTAGTTCCGTCATCATGTGATTACAGAAATGCTTTCCGTGATCCATGACAATAGCCTGGGGGACTCCGAAACGCGTAATGACATGATTGAATAAAAACTGCGCCGCTGTGTAAAGTCGCCAAATTGTTGGAGAGGTAAATCCCCTCTACGGATAGAGGCGATCCCTACTAGCCCAGCAAGGGTCTAGCAACAATCACACAATGTCGCTATGCGTGCTCCTAATTACAATTAAGCAAGAGGTAAAGAGCACCTACTTGGATTCCCGCGTTGTAGTTTGACGAAGAGATGTTGCCTTCGCTCCTTCGCTTCGGCTGGTCACAATCCTCCGCGATCCCCGCGAATGGATACCTGCACACACGAAGAGGAAACAAACGCAAGCGTAAAATCTAGTAAAAGCAACCATACATCGGTCAGAAAAGATGTAATTCACATTTAACCATTGCATGTACAAATGAGAATGGAACAATAATAGCAGTCATCTATTATTAATCAAAACAGAGAAGAGTACAACCAAATGTTCTGACGTCGGTATCCTTCTCAGGAGGGGCCAGTCAGCAAGCGTCTCAAGCATTCACCTTTGGAAATGATTCCCTCAAGACAAGAAACTCTCTCTCATACTAGCAACACAAAACAACCTTCCCTAAGCTATCAATCACTTCCACACTTAGCACACCAAATACCTATAGTAGCAGCAATCTGAGCACTATAAGCTCTACACAATCCAAGCTATTCAAAACTAGCTGCTCATGGTAATGGTGGAAGTTTATATAGGAGAAGGAGCCTCCTAAAAAGGTGGAAGGATGAGCTTATCCTTGAGGGAAGTGGTTGCAAAAAGTCGAACAGACATGCCATAGAAGGGAGTCGATACTCACAAAGCCAACAACCAAGCCTGGAATAATCTGGAAGGCTGGCTGTTGGAAAAAATTCGCCCAAACAAGATCAGCGCGGATTATAAGGCGACTGACGCACTGACGTCGCGCCTCAATAACTATAAAAGTCATGTCAGCGCGACCAATACACAGGAGAGGTGCGCTGGCTCATAAAATACGACCAGCGCGGAAAAGTGATGTGCTTCCGCACTGGCAGCGCACTGAATACACTAGGAGCCGCCGGTCAGCGCGGATATTTTAGAAACAGATGCGCTGATGAGGAAAACTTTGGAAAAGTGGGTTTTGGGCCAGTTCAGAAGGCATGAACTTGATTGTTGTGAATTCTTGACACAGTAGGGTGACTGACAGGGAGACAGTGACAAATTACTATGTAACAGGAAGGTCGTGATCTGAATTGGATCCTTAAACATTTCCATGACTGTTTCAAATTATGTCAGATCAAATCTTATGAATAACAAAGCTTAACAAAAATGACCTCTGGGCAATGGCATTTGTGGCCAGCACGGAACAACGAGGACCCTCGGTCAAAGCGCACTGACCATTCGCCCATGGAGACCACGCATGGATGCAAACTAGCAAATGGGAAGCCCAGATCCAGAAATAGAGGTAGTTTCTGATACACGTATCGCAGGGCAAAACCCTCAAAGAAGGAAAACAAGGAAACTGTGCGGAAAACGTCAGAAGGTGGGTCCCGTGCCCAAAACCGGCAGGATATCGCGTGCACTTCGAGCGGTAAGTGGGTTTGGCCGAGCTCAGCACAATGCCATACACTGGGCGACGCGTGTCCAGCGGATGAAAGAGAAAACCGCTTACATCGCGTGAGTAACGGTCGAGCAACTTACCTGCGCAATATAGATGGAGACCGTAGGATCTGGAGGCTCCAGATCAACAGCAGAGAATCAACTCGATGCATGACCGGATTTGATGGGGAAATAGACTGAGGTACATAGGATTTGAGGTCCGGCATGACCACTAAGCTGGCAGAGGAATCAGTTTCACGGGCAAATCCTAGAGTAACGGAAATAATGATTGTTCAAAGAAGGCTGACACTCAGTTCGTGAGGCGACAAGTGGCCACCTCTCTGTGTAGCGTTACACAACGATGACGACGCAGAGCAGGGGAATTCCAACAGATAGAGGCAGGGGATCCAGAGAGTCGAGAAGAGGAAATGAACAGTCGGGGAGTAAATTGGCTTTAAGCCACGAACATACAAAGAGGGGAGGAAAACAGAGGCAGAGAGCAGGGAAGTCGAGCTGACCTACAGAGCAAAGGTAGCATCAAGCAGACAGAGACAGAGACAGAGAGAGTCTGAGAGTCTGTGAACTCCAGAGAAGGCTTGAGAGGTTCAAGCAACTCCTTTTTGTATACCTGTCAGGTATTGAGTACCAAGTTGGATTCATACCATTAAGACTAGTTGAGGTCGAGATTCAGTAAGGGGGAGTCTGTGTACTCTAGAGGCTTGGGGGATCCAAGTACCACCCTACTAATTATCCTCTGTTAAGTGAGACTCAAATTGAGCTCCTTCTTGTAAAAACTATGCTTTAAGACACAATAGGAAAGGCCACCACTGAAGGCTGGACCAAGAGACGTAGCCCAAGAGGATTGGGTCAACTCCTTATTAAATTTTTTTTGTTTTGTATTTTCTTACTTTGTTCCTCTTACTGTTTCAAGTGTCTGTGTATCTCACAATCTTATCGATCTGTTGCTTAAAATAACATAGACACACTCTAGCACATGAGTCTGTAATACCTTCATTAATTAACTGTGATCATTCACGAGTGATTTCAGATCACCGGTGACTTGATTGTTTCCCCTTTATTGTGTTGTCACACATCACATTCAACTACAAAAGTAAGAATATTGTTTTTCATGCCAGTCCAAAAGAAAGAACGACGTGCGTGAGAATAACTCTTATGAAAGCCAGAATGTCCTGTAATTGGAGATGAGTGCAACTCATCCAAGATTCGGGTTTTGAGGGTGGAGGCTAGTGATATAACTACTTGATCCTTGTAGCGAAGAATCTCATCTTTCCAAGAGTAGTCTGTTGCAGAATTAGGATCATCTCTTAAGTTATTAATGAGTTGGTAAAGAGAGGGGTAGGAGAACCATTCCTTGTGGGCCTATTAAATCCAATATGGTATGGGAAGAGAGATTGACAACAGTGTGCTCTCATCCTCAAATTGGTGTGATAAAGCATCATCTACTACATTGTCACACCCTTTTTTTGTAAATTATCTCATAATAATATCCCAGCATTTTTGCAAGCCATTTATTTTATTGTGGCGACGATAGATGTTGCTCCAGAAAATATTTTAAGCTTTGATGGTCTGCGCGGCTTTGGAAACTATGCCCCAACAAGTATGGTCGCCAGGTGTCTACTGTATTTCATATGGCCATTATTTCTTTCTCATAAGTAGATTGACCCAAATGTTTTGTTGAGATTCTCTGTTTTATTAAATTTGGGAAAAATCTCATGTATGTGACAACAATAGGATTAGTTGCTATATTAGCTCCAGTATTTTTTGAGGAGTTAATGCATCCTATATTTGTTGTGAGGGAATTTATGATTCAGTTTTATGCTCCAGCTATATAGAAATGTAATCCCATAGAGGATTGTAAGTGTGTGTGTAGAGAA
Source organism: Pinus tabuliformis (assembly GCA_031772625.1). Taxonomy (NCBI): domain Eukaryota; kingdom Viridiplantae; phylum Streptophyta; class Pinopsida; order Pinales; family Pinaceae; genus Pinus; species Pinus tabuliformis. The sequence goes on along the minus strand of CM062818.1, from coordinate 1,973,794,845 downwards.
AGTAGAAAAATAGGGAGAGTTGAGAGTATGTGTGAAGAATTAGATTTGTTGTAATCTCCTTTGAATAATAAGATTGCCGATGCCTCTGTTATGGTGGACGTAGCCTAGATTGGTTGGGTGAACCACGTTAAATCTCTGTGTTATGGTTTTGTGAGGTTTTTTGTATGTGCTGTGTATGTTTATATTTATTTCAGCTACGCTTTGTTTAGTCTAACAAGTGGTATCAGAGCGGCACAGCGGAGCGTGGAGGGCCCATAACCTACAAGTCTCTGGTTGTGGAGCTGGTGCATGTGACAGATCGGCTGAAGGTGGAGTTTTGGCGATTGGCGCGGTTTTAGCAGAGACAGTCGCGCCAATTTCTGGCAGTGAACTGGTTGGCGCGTTTTATTTTGGAACAGAAGCGCCAATTGGCACGGATCCAAGTCTAATACTCGCACCAGAGCTCCAATATCCCGATTGGCGCGGAATCGACGGGATTAAGAGCGCCAATTTTTCGTCACTTATACGGATTTTTCTCTGGCGCGGAGCATCTGCTGTCAAAGGAGCGCCAGGCAGTGGATTGTGTTTTAGGCGCGGGTTTTCCGCTGTCAAGGAGCGCCCGACAGTTTTTTTTCTGGTAAAGCTGCAATTTTTTGTTTTTTCTTTTTCAAATTGTGTTTACACGGTACGATAGAGGTATTTTTATTTGGAATAGGAGATCTTTGATTCAACATGGAAAAAACTCAAAGTGCTCATTTTGAGATCGAGAATTTTAATGGCAAAAATAACTTCGAGATCTGGAAAGTGAAGATGCATGATCTGCTTATGCAACAAGGCGTGGCGAAGGCGCTGTTGGGAAGATCCAAACAGCCTTACCCCATGACAGATGATGAATGGAATGAATTGGATGGAAGAGCTCTGAGCGGTATTCGACTGTGTTTGGCGGATGATGTTTTGTTTAACATCGTGTCAGAGAAAACTGCTGTTGGTTTGTGGACAAAGCTTGAGAAGCTATACATGACAAAATCCTTGACCAATAGGATTCTTCTGAAGCGACAATTTTACAGTCTGTGCATGAAGGAAGGTACAGCTATTACTGATCATTTGAATGTCTTTAATACTCTCATGGTGCAATTAGAAAGTATAGAAGTAAAATTTGAATCAGAAGATAAAGCTATAACTTTATTGTGCTCGTTGCCCGAGTCATGGGATCATTTTGTTACTTCTATAAGTCTAAGTATATCAGAAACCCTTGAATTTGATGATGTTGTTGGAGCTTTGTTGTCCGAAGAGACAAGGAAGAGGTCAAATGCCGATACCTCTACATCAGAAGCAATGATGGGTAGAGGTCATTATAGAGAAAGACGACCTAGTAAGCACAGCGACTCGCGTTCAAAATCGAAAGGGAAGAAGAGTAAGGTAAAGTGTTGGTTTTGTGGCAAATTGGGACATTTGAAGAAGGACTGTTGGAAGAGACAGCAAGCATCCAAAGAAGACTCTTCACCAACGAAGCAAGAAGCAAACACGACAAATACAGGTTCGGCATCCAAGACAGGTATGAGTGATGAAGTGTTATCAGTTGATTTGTCTAGTCATGATCAACATTGGTTGTTAGATTCTGGTGCGTCAAATCACATGTGTATTCATAGGGAATGGTTTAAAACTTATAAACCAATCAATGATGGAGTATTTTACATGGGAAATGATGTCACATGCAACATTGTGGGAATTGGAACTGTTCAGCTTAAAATGTTTGATGGGACAAATAAAATTTTAAGTGATGTAAGACATGTACCTGAACTAAGGAAAAACCTCATTTCATTAGGAGTATTGGACACAAATGGATATAAAACCTTTATTCAAGGTGGAGTAATGAAAATTTATAAAGGAATTTTACTAGTAATGAAAGCAAAGAAGGTTGGAAATCTTTTTCAGTTAGAAGGAAGAACAGAGTCAGATTATGTTTCTATAGTGTCTGAAAATGACAGTAATTCTATTCGTTTATGGCATCAAAGGTTGGGCCATATGAGCGAAAGAGGATTAAAGATTTTATCTGATCGCAAGTTACTTCCTAGTCTAAAGTCTGTTAAGTTAGATTTCTGCAAACATTGTCTGTTTGGGAAACAAAGCAAACAGAAGTTTCAAACTGGAAAACATACTAGTAAGGGAATCCTTGATTATATCCATTCTGATGTTTGGGGTCTGTCTCCTACAACCTCATATGGAGGTTCGTCATATTTTGTATCTTTTATTGATGATTTCTCTAGAAAAGTGTGGGTCTACATGTTAAAGAAGAAGTCTGATGTGTTTACAGTTTTCAAACAATTTAGAGCATTAGTTGAAAACATCACTGGAAGAACTATTAAATGTTTAAGAACTGACAATGGTGGTGAGTTTACTTCAAAGGAATTTGATAGTTATTGCAAGGAAGCTGGGATCAAAAGACATAAAACCACTGTATATACACCTTAGCAAAATGGAGTTGTTGAACGCATGAACATGACTCTTTTAGAGAGAGCAAGAAGTATGCTGAGTAACGCCAATTTGCAGAAGGAATTGTGGACAAAAGCGGTTGCTACAGCTTGCTATCTGGTAAATCGATCACCATCAACTGCAATAGGATGCAAAATTCCTCAAGAGGTATGGAAAGGTCATCCTTGTGATTATTCTAAACTGAAAGTTTTTGGTTGTGATGCATATGCTCTAGTTCCAAAACATCATCATTCTAAATTAGATCCTAAATCAAAAAGGTATATCTTTGTTGGATATGGTGATGGGACTAAGGGATACAGATTGTGGGATCCTACTACTCACAAGATCATCATTAACAGAGATGTTAAATTTAATGAATCCTCACTTGAAATTTCAGATGTAGATGATAAAGTGAAACAGGATAATGTATCTAAGCTTCAACACATTCAATTTGAAACAGGTCCAAATATTTATGATGATCAAGATGAACATGGTTCAGATGTAAGTCATGAACAAGTTTCAGATGCAGGTCATGAACAAGTTTTATATGCAGGTCATGAACAAGTTTCAGATGTAGATCATGAACATGATTCAGATACTGATCATGAAGAAGTTCCTACAGACAAAAATTAGCCAATTGTGGAAGTACCAGAAACATCTTTAAGGAGGTCCACGAGAATTAAACGTCCTCCTAGAAGGTATGATGATTATGTTACTTCAGTTGCTTTAACCGCTAACGATGATGAACCTTTGTGCTATCAGGAAGCTGTAGAAGGTTCTAAAAGTGAGAAGTGGAAAGAAGCTATGAAGGACGAGATGATGGCATTACACAAGAATGACACATGGGATCTGGTAGAACTTCTTAAAGACAAAAAAACTGTGGGATGTAAATGGGTGTACAAATTGAAAAGGGTTGTTGATGGTTCTAAGGACAGGTACAAAGCAAGGCTGGTCGCAAAAGGTTTTTCTCAGAAATCAGGCATTGATTTTCATGAGATATTTTCACCAGTTGTAAAAATTGTTTCAATTCGAATTGTATTAGCATTAGTTGCCTTACTTGATTTAGAATTACAGCAACTAGATGTTAAAACTGCATTTTTACATGGAGATTTAGATGAGGAAATTTACATGGAACAACCGGAAGGGTTTGTTCAAGATCGCAACAAGAAATTTGTCTGTAGGCTCAAGAAATCATTGTATGGTCTGAAGCAGTCGCCTCGACAATGGTACAAGAAGTTTGATTCTTTCATGTTGAGTCAAAATTATATAAGAAGTGAATATGATCATTGTGTTTACTTTAAGAAATTAAGTAATGGCATGTTCATTCTCTTAGTGTTGTATGTTGACGATATGCTTTTAGAAATCAAAAGCATAACAGAGATCAACAGGTTAAAAGCTCAAATGGCTAGGACATTTGATATGAAAGATCTAGGAGCAGCAAGACAAATTTTGGGCATGGATATTTTCAGAGACAAGAGAAATGGTAAGCTGTGGCTATCACAATAGAAGTATATTGAGAAAATACTCTTGAGATTTTGTATGAACAATGTGAAGCCTGTTTCAGTCCCTTTAACTTCCCATTTTAAGCTTTCTTCAAGTTTATGTCCTAGTACAAATGAAGAAAAAGGATATATGTCTCGAATTCCATATGCCAATGTAGTAGGTTGTTTAATGTATGCGATGGTTTGTACTCGACCAGATATTTCACATGCAGTTGGGGTTGTCAGCAGGTATATGGAAAATCCAGGAAAAGAACACTGGTCAGCAGTGAAATGTGTGCTTCGGTATTTGAGAGGCACAAGTGATTATTGTATCACTTATAACAGAAGTAGTGAATTTGTTTGCAGTTATGTTGATTCCGATTTTGCAGGTGATTTGGATAAGAGGTCAACTTCAGGGTATGTCTTTATTCTTGCAGGTGGAGCTATTAGCTGGATGTCAAAGCTACAGAATATTGTTGCTTTATCCACTACTGAAGCAGAATACATAGCTGCTTCACATGCTTGCAAAGAAGCAGTTTGGTTGAAAGGTTTGATTGGTGAGTTTGGTAGGTTGCAGGACAACATCAAGTTATTTTGTGACAGTCAAAGTGCAATTCATTTGGCTAAGAATCCAGCCTATCATAGTAAATCAAAGCATATACCTATCAAGTACCATTTTATAAGACAGGTTATCACTGAAAGGGGTGTTTCTCTTGAAAAGGTGCATACAAAGGAAAACTGTGCAGACATGTTCACGAAACCAGTTTTGTTAGAGAAGTTGCGTTGGTGTCTGGCTTCTCTTGGCTTGTAGAAAAGATAAAAATAATAAATGAACATGGCATCAGGATAATTTTTGTCAAGGTGGAGATTGTTGAGATTTTCTGTTTTATTAAATTTGGGGAAAATCTCATGTATGTGACAACAATAGGATTAGTTGCTATATTAGCTCCAGTATTTTTTGAGGAGGAGTTAATGCATCCTATATTTGTTGTGAGGGAATTTATGATTCAGTTTTATGCTCCAGCTATATAGAAATGTAATCCCGTAGAGGATTGTAAGTGTGTGTGTGTAGAGAAAGTAGAGAAAATAGGGAGAGCTGAGAGTATGTGTGAAGAATTAGATTTGTTGTAACCTCCTTTGAATAATAAGATTGTTGATGCCTATGTTCTGGTGGACGTAGCCCAGATTGGTTGGGTGAACCACGTTAAATCTCTATGTTATGGTTTTGTGAGGTTTTTTGTATGTGCTGTGTATGTTTATATTTATTTCAGCTGCGCTTTGTTTAGTCTAACATGTTTTTCACTGAGTTGTTGGTTGGTGAAAGCCAGTGGTTTACCTTCCTACATTAATACAGCGCCAATACATGTACCTGAAGCATCACATTCAATCACAAAATATTTGGTGAATTCGGGTAGGGCTAATATGAGAGTGGAGCACATGGACTGTTTGAGAGCCAAGAAGGCCTACTGAGCCACATCACTTGTGACTTAACTATTTCCCCTTTGTTGCATTGGCAGACATCACATTTAGCTACAAACTTAAGAATATCATTTTTCATGTCAATCCAAAAGAAAGAATGATGTGTGCAAGCATAATTCTTCTTAAAGCCATAATTTCCTGCAATTGGAAATGAGTGCAACTCATCCAAGATGTGGGTTTTGAGGGTGGAGGTCAATGATATAACTACTTGATCCCTGTAGCGAAGAATCTCATATTTCCAAGAGTATTCTATTGAGAAATTAGGATCATCTCTCAAGTTATTAATGAGTTGGGAGAGAGAGGGGTGGGAGAACCATTCCTTGTGGGCCTCTCCATTCCAATCTAGTATGGGAAGAGAGATTGATAGCAGTGTTCTCTCATCCTCAAATTGGCGCGATAAAGCATCGACCACTACATTATCACGCCCTTTTCTGTAAATTATCTCATAATCATATCCCAACATTTTTGCAAGCCATTTATTTTGTTGTGGCAACAATATACATTGTTTCATAAAACATTTTAGGCTTTGATGGTCTATTCAGGTTTGGAAATAGCGCCCCAACATGTATGGTCACCAAGTGTCTATTGCATGCAAGATAAGCATCATTTCTTTCTCATAAGTAGATTAACCCAAATGTTTTCCACTAAGTTGTTGGCTAGGGAAAGTTAATGGTCTACCTTCCTACATTAATACCTCACCAATACCTATACCTGAAGCATCACATTCAATCAAAAAAGATTTGGTGAAATCAAGTAGGGCTAATATGAGAGTGGAGAACATGGCTTGTTTGAGAGCCAAGAAGGCTTGTTGAGTCGCATCAGTCCAGAGAAATGAATTTTCCTTGAGAAGATTAGTGAGGGGTCTAGAAATGCATCCATAATTGAGGAAAAATTTGCGATGGTAACCAGTGAGACCCAAGATGTTAGGATATTCCGACACATAGGAAATAGTTAAGTACAACTTGGTCTAGTTTAGAGTTAGGTATAGAGTTAGGTAAAGTGTGTTTCTTTACCGTTGTACATTTTGTAACTTACAATCCGACGGTCACGATATGTAGTGATCCGACGGTTCATTCTCTCCTCGGTATTACCGACACTTGATCCGTGGCTTGACACCCGATTGGTCCATGAGTTCTATTTAAAGCGCATGGAGGGTCATTGTTCGGGTAATCCGTGCATGAGAGAAGCTTATGTAAATTTTCATTCTTTGATTAATAAATTGCCTGTAGTAGCCACGTTGGCGCAGGTCGTGGACTGTTTCCCTCTTTGAGGGTTTTAACCACGTCAAAAATACTGGTGTATTGATCTGTGATCTCGTTGTGAGCGGTGTCCTTTTGGTGTTCTTTCTGAGGAACTTACCCTGTAAATTCCTACATGGTATCAGAGCTATTTGAGGGCCGCGTCCGTTGGTGATCCAAATCTGAAGCCGGTAGAACTGCATCCGACTGTCGTTTCCTAGATCTGCTGTTTCTGACTGCTTTCGGGCTGAGAGGACTGCTCTGTTGCATTCGGAGCATCTGTTCCAGTGAGGAACCCCTTTCGTTTCACGCGAAAAGGTTTTCGGTAGCCCTAGCTGCGTCATTTTTCAGATCGGGAGGTATACAGTGTTTATTTGCAGTTTACTGTTATTTTCTCTCTGCTTATTTCGGTTTCGGTTTATTTAGCCTTTTTTAACCGGATCTATACCTTTCATTTCTGCGTATGCTCTTTGCCCTGCGACTCTGTGTGATCTGGGCAAATCAGAAACAGAAAGGAAGGATTTTTCTCATGCGTATGCTCTTTTCCCTGCACCTTAGTGTGATCTCGGAAAATCAGAAACATTGAGAAAAATATTTAGTTTTTCGGCTAAAGCTAACTTTGAGCCTCAAGGTTCATTTTTTTTAATATATCTAGTTTTTTTTTGCTAAAGCTAACTTCGAGCCGCAAGGTTCGTTTTTCTTTCCATATTCGTGTTGGGTTTTGTGTTTTGTGTTTTGTAGGGAAAAAGAGCTTTCTCAAGGCAAGCACGCAAACCAAGGCCCCCCCTCCCTCCCTCCCTCCCTCTCTCTCTCTCTCTCTCTCTCTCTCTCTCTCTCTCTCTCTCTCTCTCTGTATAGATCAATTGGTTCAAAGCTATTTTAAGAGAGTAGAGGTCTTGGGTTCAAGTCTCCATTTTGTGGGGGCGGATTTTTTCATTCCCGCACATTCGCGCACTTTGCCGGCAACTTCAACAATTTTTTTTCAAAAAGCCATAACTTCTTCATCCGGAAGCCTTTTTCAGAGCCGTTTTTTTTAAAACAGCCTAATTTTTCGAGATCTATCCATTGGAACACTTACTTTCAGCATCTTCAGCTTCAGTTTTTTTTAAAATGGAAAGTCCATGCCAAGTCATTCTTGACAGCACTAACTACTTCCGATGGATAGCCTACATGGAAGATTTACTTAGAAGTAAAGGTCTCTACAGAATAGCCACAGACCAAGAGAAGAAACCAAAAGATGAAGACAAGGCTGCAAAATGGGAAAATAGACAAGATCAAGCACGTGGTTTGATAGGGATGTCTATTTCTCCTGATCTTAGATTCCATATTGCAGAACTTGAGACTCCTCATGAAGCATTGGAAAAACTCACTAAAGTTTTTGGGATTAAAAATGAAATTAGAGCCCATCAACTTGAAAATGAGTTGCTTACATTGGATCCTAATAATTTTTCTTGCATTGAAGATTTCTTGTCCAAATTCAAGACCCTTAGATATCTTTTGGAAGGTGTTAAGGTTAAGAAAGAAAATAGTAACCTTATTTATTCCATCCTTACTAAGTTGGGACCAGCCTACTCTGTATTTGTTTCCACCTTCCATTCTACAAGGGAAGCTTTCATTTGTCAAGGAAAAGACTACAAGGCCCCTTCCTTTGACTCTTTTTGTGATTCTTTAATAAGAGAACAAGAAAAACTCTTACACCTTGGTCTTCTTAATCTTGGAAACTCTTCCACGAAAGCGTTAGCCGCCCAGCAGCAACCAAATTCAAAGAATCCTAAGAAGTCATATCCTCAAAAGAATGGTCCTAAACCAACTCAGCCTCAAAATGAAAGATCATTTCAGCAAAATGATAAGACCAATAAAAACAAATGGAAGAAGACTGATAAACATTGTAACTTTTGTAATCGAGATGGCCACTTAGAATCTAAATGCTTTAAGAAGATGGAAGCCTTGGAAGCCGCAATGAAGAAACATAACATCCATGTGGAGCATACTTCAACTTCAACTTCCGGAATGGCACTTTCTGCATGTCGTTGTCAATCATCTCAGTCTGGTTATGCATTAAATGTATCTTCTTCCTCTCCTTCTCATGAGTGGCTCATTGATTCTGGAGCCTCTTATCACATGGCCAAAAACCAAGCCATGTTTTCTTCTTTAAATGATTGTAACACCAAAAATATATATGTTGGTGATGATAGATCTCTTAATGTTGTCGGGACTGGAACTGTTCATCTAGACAATGGTCAGTTTAATGATGTATTATGTGTTCCAACCTTATCCTGCAACCTTCTATCTGTATATCAGATAACTCATTCAGGTGAAGGTAAAATTGTTGAATTTTCACCTCATGATGTTGTAATCAAGGATCTAAGAGATCCTAAACAGATTCTAGCTACTGGTATTGCTGATGATTCCACAAGGTTGTATAAGTTTCACAACTTTAGGTCATCAAATCTTCCCTCAGTATTTGTTGCTCACAATGATGAAGTGAGCAAACTTTGGCATGAGCGATTTGGTCACTTAAACTATCGCTCCCTTCAGCATCTATGTAAAGGAAATATGGTGACAGGTCTTCCTATGGTATCTTGCAGAGATGGTGTTTGTTCCGGATGTGTACTCGGAAAACATCATCGGGACAGTTTTGACAAACGTGCCTCTTGGCACGCCTCAGCCCCTTTACAGCTTGTGCACAGTGATTTATGTGGTCCACTTCCTGTTGCTTCATTCTCTGGCTGCAAGTATTTCTTAACTTTCATTGATGATTTCTCCAGACGCACTTGGGTATACTTCTTAAAACTCAAGAGCGAAGTATTTAACACATTTTTGGCCTTCAAAGCCTTTGTTGAAAAACAATCTGGACATCAAATTCTTAAGCTAAGAACTGATAATGGTGGAGAATATGTTAAAAACACATTCATCAACTTTTGCACCGAAAATGGAATTCAAATGCAACATACTGTTCCATACACTCCACAACAAAATGGTGTAGCTGAAAGGAAAAATCGCACCTTAAAGGAAATGGCTAATTGTATGCTGCAATCTAAAGGACTCAGTCTTAGTTTTTGGGCCGAAGCAATTAATTGTGCAAATTATATAATCAGTCGCACTCCTACTAAGGTTCTAGAGAATATCACTCCAGAAGAAGCTTGGATTTCCATTAAACCAGATGTAAGTCACTTTCGTGTTTTTGGAAGTGAAGCATGGGCCCATATTCCAGATGAAAAGAATAAAGCTTTAGAACCTAAGAGTGAGAAATGTACTTTTGTTGGATATTCTGAAGATGTAAAAGGTTATAGACTTATTCCATTTAAGTCCAAAAATGTTATCATTAGAAGAGATGTAAAATTTGATGAAAATAAATCGGCCTGCGAGCCTAGTCCGGCGGATGTGCCACCTCTTCCTATCTCTTCTACTTTTGAAAACATTTCTTCTTCAGATGATGAAAGTGAGGATGATAATCCTCCCCCACCTTCTCAGGATCCTCAACTTCCAAGATGGGTCCGTGCTACTCGGGATGCAGCAGGTGATCTTGCCAGTGATCCTACAGATCAGCGACGTACACGTTCTCAGTTTGAAAGAGCCTCTTCTTTACTGGCTCAAGCTCCAGTAAATCATGATCCTGACACTTTTGCAGAAGCTTCAGGCCATCCACATTGGGAAGCAGCTATGAATGAAGAATATCATTCATTGTTGGCAAATGATACATGGGATCTTGTTCCTCTACCAAAGGGACGCAAACTTGTTAGATGTAAATGGGTTTACAGAACCAAGTATGGACCAGATGGGAAAGTTGATAAACATAAAGCTCGTCTTGTTGCTAAGGGCTTTTCACAGGTTGAAGGCATTGACTACACTGAAACCTTCTCCCCTGTTGCCAAAATGAACTCTATCCACCTTGTTCTTTCCCTTGCTGCCTCTTTAAAATGGGAAGTCCATCAGATGGATGTTAAATCTGCCTTCTTGCATGGGGACTTGCAGGAAGAAATCTATATGGAACAACCCATTGGCTTCATACAAACAGACTCCAGCCTTGTTTGTCGACTTAAGAAATCCATTTATGGTCTCAAGCAAGCTCCTCGGGCTTGGTATGCCAAAATGGATATTTTTCTTCTAGAATCTGGCTTTTCTAGGTGTTATTCTGACAATACTGTCTACACCAAGAAAGTGGGCAACTCTCTTATCATCCTTGTTCTTTATGTTGATGATCTTATTCTTACTGGTAGTGATCCCAACCTTATAAACCATGTGAAGTCCAGCCTTAAAAAGAAATTTGAAATGACAGACTTAGGACACTTACACTATTTTCTCGGTCTTCAAGTCTTGCAATCCAAGGAGGGTATTTTCCTTTCCCAGTCCAAGTATGCTTGTGATATTCTTCGTCATTTTCACATGGAAGACTGTAAGCCAGCCCCTTCTCCCTTTCAGTCTGGAGTCAAACTTTCAGTCTCTTGTACTTCTCCTGAAGTTGATGCTACCTTATACCGTCAACTTGTAGGAAAACTCTTGTATTTAACCCATACTCGTCCTAACCTTTCCTTTGTTGTTGGCCTTGTTTCTCGTTTTATGCAAAACCCTGTGAAAGTCATTGGAAAGCAGCTAAAAGAATACTTCGTTATGTTCGAGGTACAGTACAGTTTGGGATTCATTACAGTGCCAAAGCAGCTCCTCTATTAGTTGGTTTCACTGATTCTGATTGGGCTGGTGACCCTAATGATCGGAAGTCTACTGCTGGTTATGTCTTCACTCTTGGTTCAGGACCTATTACATGAGCTTGTAAGAAACAGGCTGCCATTTCTCTTTCGTCAGCAGAAGCAGAGTATCGTGGTGCCGTGGAAGCTAGTAAGGAAGCCTTGTGGCTTCGTCAGATCCTATCAGAGTTTGGCTTTGAGCAGCAGCATCCAACCACACTTTGGTGTGATAATCAAAGTGCCATTCAGCTATGCAAAGATCCAGTCCAGCATCAGCGCAGCAAACACATTGAACTACACATGCACTTCATCAGAAAGCTCATTCATGACCATGTTCTTGAAGTGCAATATTGTTCAACAGATGATCAGGTTGCAGACATCTTCACAAAGGCTCTCACAGAGGCGAAGTTCACTAAACTTCGATATATGCTTGGAGTTCAGGAAGTTGTCACTAAGGGGGGATAGGCTCTAGTGCCTCCTTCCTTCTCCTATTGTGTCATATTTGTAAATCCTTCAATCCTATCCCAAGTTGTTCTTAAGGGGGGATGTTAGGATATTCCGACACATAGGAAATAGTTAAGTACAACTTGGTCTAGTTTAGAGTTAGGTATAGAGTTAGGTAAAGTGTGTTTCTTTACCGTTGTACATTTTGTAACTTACAATCCGACGGTCACGATATGTAGTGATCCGACGGTTCATTCTCTCCTCGGTATTACCGACACTTGATCCGTGGCTTGACACCCGATTGGTCCATGAGTTCTATTTAAAGCGCATGGAGGGTCATTGTTCGGGTAATCCATGCATGAGAGAAGCTTATGTAAATTTTCATTCTTTGATTAATAAATTTCCTGTAGTATCCACGTTGGCGCAGGCCGTGGACTGTTTCCCTCTTTGAGGGTTTTAACCACGTCAAAAATACTGGTGTATTGATCTGTGATCTGGTTGTGAGCGGTGTCCTTTTGGTGTTCTTTCTGAGGAACTTACTCTGTAAATTCCTACACAAGAATCCCCTCAAACTCTTCAAGTTTTTTGGTTGGGGCCAATCTTGCACCTAAATATTTTTTGGATCAACTTATACTCCTTCATAACCCACAATGTGTCCCAAATACTCGACTTATTCCACTACAAAATATCACTTAGATAATTTGAAAAATAGTTTGTGATCTCGGAGTAGTTGCAATATTTGATCTACATGTTGAAGATGTTTGTCCCAAGTTATGTTGTAGATGAGAATGTCATTGAAGAAGACCAGGACAAATTTTTGGATATATGGTTTCAACAGGTGGTTCATGAGGCTTTGAAAAGTAGATGGAGCATTACAGAGACCAAATGGCATGACCATGAGTTCATAATTGCCTTCATGAGTTTGAAAGGCAATATTGGGAATGTCTACTTCCTTCATGCATATTTGGTGATAGCCTGAGCGAAGGTATAGCTTGGTAAATAATTGAGAACCATGCAGTTCCTCAAACAGATCATTAACAACCGGAATAGGAAATTTTTCCTTGACAATGAGCTTGTTGAGGGCCCGAAATTCCAGACACATGTGTCATTCTCCTTCTTTATTTAGAACCATGACCATTAGAGATGAATAAGGATTGATGTTGGGATGAATAACACCAGCTTCGAGAAGTTCCTTGATGATTTTTTCAATTTCATTCTTTTGGAAAAAAGTATATCGATATGGTTGGACATGAGGTGGTTGGGCACCCGAGACCAAAGGGATGTTATGATCATGTTCACCCCTAGAGGGAGGAAACTCGGTAGGTTTGTCAAAGACTTGTTGGTGACGATCTAATACCTATTGCATTTGAGGTTGAATATGAGGAGTAGCGGATTCAATGGCCTGAATGGCATTAAATTGGGCGAATACTCCATGATGGCCCTTTCTTAAAATCTTCTCCATTCGATGCGAGATGATGATAGTAGGAGCACTTACTTGTAGTCCCCTTAATGTATGCATGTGGTCGTTTCGCTTAAAGCTCATAGATAACTCTTGGAAATCCATTGTGATAGGGGCTAGTATGCGAAGCCATTTAGTACCTAGGACAATGTTGCAACCACCCATTTCAATATAAAACATGTGGGTCTTTAGGTGGTAGTCTCCCATATTAAGCTTTATATTTTCACAACGGCCTTCACATTTCATGGTCCCCCCACCAGTGATAAGGACTTGGAAATTAGATGCCGCTAGTACAAAGCAATGAGAAACTTCTATGACTCTCTTATGGATAAAGTTATGAGTGCTGCCATTATCAATCAATACCATTACTGGTCAATTTTTAATAAAGCCTCAGATTTTGAGAGTCTGAGGCGAAGAAATGCCAGCTAGAGCATGTAGTGAGATAACCGACTCATATGGCGTAGCTGTGAGATCAATGTCGGTTTGGGATTTTGTAGCTTCTTCCTCGGGTACCTTAAGGGATGGAGCTTCCTCTGCTGAGCTGTTATCAGTAGCATCAATTTGAAATAATTTTGGTTCTGTTAGAGTCGGTCTACTAGCCCTTCACCAGAGATCAAAGCTCTTTGCATTTCATGGTTAGGTGTCCCATCAGTGTGATCAGTTGCATTCCATTAGGCATGCCATAACTCTGGTGGAGTAGTTTTGTGTCATTTATTCCCCTCGTGTTTGGCACTGCTAGTTCAGGTCTGTTTAAGTAAATAAAGTCTTCAAGGGTCATTCATCATTTTTTTAAATTTCGAGGTCTTAGGTTTAGGGTTGAGTCAATTTTGTCTTGAGAAGTCATAAAGGACCAGCAGGCCAGAGGGATGACCTTCATAGAGCATCATTTCAATAATTCTCATCATTGTACAGCTAAATTTGGACTTTATTTTCAAAACTCTTTTTTTGAAAAACACAAGTCACCATCTCGTTTTTGTAAAAAAATGTCAAAATTTCAAGTTCTCCAAAGGTTGAAGCGCAGCCTTGGTTTCCTTTGCCAAGCATTTCAGAGCTATCCCTGCAAAAATCATCAGAAGAAATCATTATTTCAACCAATTTATTTTAAAAAGTGAAACCAGAAGTCGGAGCCTATTAATTCAAAAACGTGTCAACACTCAAACATTACAAAGTGGGTTTTGTTCAAGTAAAAATTAAAAAGGAGCCTATTTAAGCATATTCCTCTTCATTAACAACTCATTCATCTCTTACAATCAAAGTGGATCCTTGCAAAGGTGATTTCACAAATTCTTGAGCAAATCGAGCAGTTCCAGAGGCGTGCTACGCATCAGCAGAGGCGCGCTACGCATCAGCGTGATTTTCTCAGTGTAATTTTTCTCAAACGCTACGCACCAGAGGGGCGCTACGCGTTGGGCAAGGTGCGCTACGCGTTGGGTTTTTCGCCCTGTAACTTGCCAGCAAGCACACAAATCCTCTCTTAACTCAAGCAAAATACAAGTAAGCTCCTTTTCCATGGTTGGTTTTGTTTTTGCAAGATGAATGTGAAAGAAATATGATAAATATGCCATGAAAATTAAAAGCAAAAAACCCTAAGTTGCTGTGTGAATTTAAAGGCCAAGTTTGCTAGGGTTTCAAAGTGATATGCTGCCCAAGGTTTTCCCATTTTGATCCTTCTTTTCCCCCCCATATTCACCAGCATTTCCCTTCAAATTTCCCATAAAATTCTATAATATCCCTCCACAAAATCCCAAACCATACTTAATCCCAAAACCTACTTCACCCCAAAACCCTACAATATCATAATTTCCTATGCCCTTTCCCTTCCATAAATTCCTTGTTTATTTTCATTTCCCCTAATTCCCTCATGTTTCCCTTTCCCTAAAAATTCCCTTGTATTTATGTCCCCTTGGTAACAGCATTTGAAAAAGTCAAACAACAATCAATTGTGTGCACAGTCAGCATATACATTTCAGCCATCCTGTCTTCAAAACTATGTCAGAAACCGAATCAAATTATGAGCAGAGTTATGACAGTGATTCAACACCAGAGATAGAAGTGCCAAGGAGGCATCACAAGGGTGGTAAAGGTGGTCGGCATGTCAAGGAGGAGCCCACTTCTTTGGCTCATTTGCAAGCTTGTCCACTTGCAATGAACTATTTTCAGTACCAATCATGTTTTGGATATTGTGAGCAGATCTCACAAATTCAACATCACAAAGAACTAGCTCGCTTGTTTGTCCTACATTTGCAGAATGGTCATGTGAACCTTTCAGGAGTGGACTTCACCCTATCACCCGAGATTGTTGCTCAAGCCACCGGGATACCAAATGTAGGGGAGGAATGGAATAAGCACCAGCAGTTAGACAGATTTCACTATGAGCCATATATCAAACCCAGGTGTATGAGACACTTAACTGTTGTTTTTGCTTTCAGATTCCTAAGGGATGAGTATGCATCGTTGATGAGACTCATTATTCGCTATTTCACTTGTGAGGGCATATTTTCACGTCTCTATTCATACCATATTCGTTTGTTGATTCATTTCACAAGGGTACGAATGATGAACATTCCTTTTTTCATGTGTCGCAATATAGAAAGGATGGTGCCCTTGGTACAAAGGAAGAGCCCAGCACAGCAGCACAAGAGTATTTATCATTATGCACTGATTAAAATCATAGTGTTGCATCAGTTGGCACAGCAGGGTATTGCTTGGGAGGATTTCATTTCTCGTGACTTTTTCACGGTGCCACAGCCACCTCCTGAGATTGCCCATGATGAGGGAGGGCTTTCACATCAGTTTGACATTCCAGAGCCCGAGCATGTCAGCACTCTAGCATGTATTACATATCAGAGAGGCCACAGGGCCTTATTTGCATCTGCACGGCGAGTATTATCTCCACATCAGGTGGAAGGGGTCTCGCCTTCTTCATCAGCACAGCGAGTGTTATCTCCACTTCGTGTAGAAGGGGCCTCGCTTTCGACAGTAGCACAAGTACAGGTACAGGACAGAGGCAAGCAACCCATGTTTGATGAGGGACCATCAGGAGATCCGGACATAGATATTATCGACCTTGACATCAGCTCTCCTAGTTCGGAGCTAAAGGAGATCATTCAGCAATAGAAAGCTGAAAATCGCTTGTTGCAACAGAAATTGGAAACGGCCAATTGGAAAATCAACTACTTGGAGTAGCGTAACAAGCAGCTAGAAGATGAACACACTCTTTATGAGTTGCGGCGAATCCGAGAAGACCGAAACTTGGCCCGCAAGAGACCCGGT
Organism: Pinus tabuliformis; assembly: GCA_031772625.1. Classification (NCBI taxonomy): domain Eukaryota; kingdom Viridiplantae; phylum Streptophyta; class Pinopsida; order Pinales; family Pinaceae; genus Pinus; species Pinus tabuliformis. The sequence goes on along the minus strand of CM062818.1, from coordinate 1,973,778,335 downwards.
GATTTGACACCTATTGATCAAGGGTCTATGCTCATCCGGGTGAACACTCATTTAGAGAAATTGTTAGCCAAGGAAAACAGAGACAAAGATATGCTCCGCCATATGAAGAATCATTATTGGGCCCGCATGCATGTTTGCAAAGCGCAAAAGAAGATCCTTAAGAGGTGATTGAGCAAGGCATTAAAACGGCGAAAAAGGCCCGATCCACTCCAAATTTTGGCCGAAGCCTCCTTGAAGGAGCATTGTACTTGATGATACACCCCCAGCTCAAATCTCAAAAAAATTGGAGAATTTTTGGTCAATTTTGAAATTTTTGTATTGAAAACAGGTTTTTTCCCTCAACGCGTAGCGCGCCGCGCGCTACCCTGAAGATGGGAAGGCCCAATTCAAGAAAGGTTTGCATTTTTGGATTTTTCATGATAAAATACACCTGCTCAGCCACTGCCAAGACATTTCATCAAGTTTTTGGCTCCCAAAAGGTCAAAAAACATGCAAAAAATGACCTTCTGCCCCTTTTTGGACACACAAGAAGCAGTCTTGGGAGAATTCATTTTTGGAGGGGCAAATGGGCACAAAATTGAGAAATTCTACTTGGGTTGGAAAGTAGACATCCAGACCTTTCCAACAAGCCCACCGGAGCCTCATTTGGATGCCGGGAAGTGCCCCAAAAGTGGTCTGAAAGGCGCACTATGCGTAGAGATTTGGCGCGCTACGCATCAGGGAAAATTTCCAGTTTTTCATCTACAGCACAGGACAACGCAGCTATTTGACCAGTTTTGACTTTTTATGGGATTTTTCACCATATTTGATGTAATTAATGTATTTTCATGTTGACATGACACTTTTTTACCTATTCTAGAAGATTCATTCATAAAATGGCAAAAAATTAATGAATGAATTGGTTTCCTAGCTTATAGAGGCAAGTTGTTTTGATTGTGTAGATTGTATTGCTCAGTTTAGAATTGGTTGAAACAGCTCCTAAGATGATGAGCTCGACCCCTAGAGGCAAGGAAATGTGTTAGCTTGCCTATATTATGTATCTTCTTAGTCATTTTCATGGTTGGACTATTGAGGGATAAGCTTAGACTATATTACACTTTGTATCTCTGCAATTTTGGCAAAGGAAAGACCAGGGTTTTGCAGCGCTATTTGGGATTCCTGTGGTTATTTGTGTTGATGGTGTGTTACTCTCATGTACTTGTAAGTTTGTTATGTGTATCATTTTCCTACTATTCTCTTTTGCAAATTAAGCAAATGAAGTGTTAAGGTAGAATTCATGGTTTTCTATGCTCTGCCTTTAAGTTTGCTTAATATCTATGTTTTCATCTGTTTAAGGAGAACTCCTAAAAGTTTCTTGCTCTCCTTAGCTCCTCACCAGTTATACCTGTCCATTCAATTCCTTTAGAGGCATCAAAACAATCACCTACCTTGCCCCAAAAAGACCTCTGCAAAAACTGTGTCTCATCCCCGCACCCAAAATTGCCTTGCCCTGTTGTCCAACAAAACCCTAAAAATTTGGAATCGAATTTTCCCTATCAATTTACTAGCCTAAAATCAGTATTCTTTATTGGTCATCTCAGCCCCTTTGAAGACCTTTTGCCGAGATAGACCCAGAGAGAGCCCTCTCCTGTCCTCGTAGGGCTAGCTACGAGGCTGAGCTTGGTTTGATGTTGCCTTGAGTTTTGCCTTCCTCAGCCTGAGGAAAAATTCGAGCGTTAACAGGTTCCTTGCATTTATGTCTAGGGGATTACTTGTCATCATAGTAGTAGCACAATCCTTGTCTTCTTATTTCGGTCATTCCTAGTGGTGATACCTTTTGAACCTTAAGTGTTTGGGTGGGGCCCTGAGCCTGGGTGGGACATGCCTTGGCGATGAGATTTGGATGATTAGACTGGGAATTTAAGGTGATTTCCACATCTAAGACCTTGTTGCATGCGTCCAACCAAGTAGCTAGGTGGTGCATCCAGACATTGGCTTGGATGGCTTCTTTTAGGCCACTGATGAAACACTCCAAGTAGAAGTCATCTCTTAGACCATTAGTTCTAATGGCCAATTTCTCAAGGGCTGAAATGTAGTCCTTTACTCTACCTGTTTGTTGGAGGTTAGTGAGATGACCCAAAAAATTAGATTCCCAGTCAAAGAGATCACATATGGCTTTTCCGAACATGTGCCAAGTTACTCTCCCTGGATAACATTTCTTATGCCACTACTACCACTGCCATCTCTCTTGGTCCAAGTAAAGGTATCTCACATGTAGTTTAGTTTCATCTTCCCAGCTATCATTAATGGGGAAATATTGTTCCATTTGTACTACCCATACTATAGGGTTGAAGCCATCAAATTTGTACATGTATAGCTTGGGTGTCTGGTGGTTGGAAAGGTGGTTATTTACATGGAAGTGAATGTGATGGTTTGATTCTCCTTCTATGTGTGCCTCAACACTCGGCTCCTCCTGATGAGACTTGTTATAATGTCTGTGAGTTGTGAGATCTGTTTTGTAATCTTATCTTGGAATTCTTCGAACCTTTTTTCAAGGTGTTTGATCCTCTCATTAGTCATAACTTGAGATCTGGTACCTAGCATACACCAACCCCAGTCAATTACTTAGAGTATTCTTCTTGGAAAGAGGGTGAGCTTGGTAGTCTAATGGTGTGGGCCACTTGAAGTCACGTTGGAAAAAAATTTGGGACCGCTAGAAAATTGGGGGCTTACAGGTGAATGGTACCAATGCAACCAGCTCATCGTCATGAACATTATGGGATAAGTCACTTGCAAGTGTTCCGGGATGGTCTCAAACTTCCTTTTTTTTTTACTCCAAAAGGAGTTTTACTCCCCACTGATCAATACTGTAGTGACCGAATTCCATAAAGCTTGATCTTGCCCAATGTCGTGCAAAAATAGATCTAGAATGTAGTACTAGAAATCCCAAGGTATTGGTATTGTTGAATGTGTTGCGATAATCTGATCTTTACTATGGTAGCCAAAACCCTCACTGCACAAAGAGTTCGATCTGCACTATGAAAACCCCAACTACTGAATCTCAGTTGCACGATGGTGACAGAACCCAAATTATTGGATCTGATCTGGATGACAAGGTATAGGGTGATATTCAGATAACATAGGGAACTATGCTCGCAAAGGAGTTTCAGGCACTACAGATCGCAGTATACATAGGGGTCCAATAATAGTACTTGGCCCAATATTTAAGGGTGCTAACTAAGGAGGATTGATTATACCCTTAGTCGTACTACTCGACTATCCTATTGTACACATGAGTAATATCCCCGAGTGTTGTTCTCAATGTATTGTAGTAGCAAGACGAATAACGAATTATCTAAGGTTAGGTTTCAAGTGAGCATAGGGGCTTTTGATATACACAAGGGTACGTGGAAGACCAATCTATGTGCGATCTAGTCTAATGCGCTACTACTCGAATGGGTACCCAAAGGGGTTACAAGGGAGTCCAACAAGCATGACCACATCTTGTATTTCCTGTGTGCATGCCTCCCCAAATCTACATGTTTATGTGATCAACGATAGATCCTATGGTTTAGAGATGTCGAAACATGTCTCTAGCCTAAAAACATTTCTACAAAAATTGGAGTTTCAACTGGACTTGGAAATTGCTCTGATACCACTTATTATGCTCTTAACCTCCGAGAAATCCATAATACCATAAATACGAAGAAATATAGGCTAGAACACAGAATTATCACAAGAAATGAGAAAAATGGCAAATAATTTTGTTATTCAGAAATAGATTCAATGTTTACTTGCCTCTTTGAGGGGGCAACCTCCAAGAGAGCAGAGCTTAATTATAATAATACTTGATGATCTTTCTCTTACTAACTAAGATTATTTACATCTAAATGACATCCAAAACCCTAACTACTAGTGGTCCCTTGCATAGCACAGGTTAACCACTTTATTTATTAACTATGACCCATTTACAACTAACTCTGGTCCCTTTTCTCTAATCCAAGTCAACCACTTACAATTATTAATGCGGGCTTTATTCATTCTCTAACAAACTATGAATCTGACTCAGCCCATTGGGCTTATAACATAAATAAACGGGTTAGGGTTGGACCCTAACATGCAATCTTTGTTTCTCCTTTTAGAGACCTTTTAGTCCCTTTCTTCTACATTCTCCTTTTCATATGGTTTTGGCATCATGCCTCTTCACTATGATGTGTCATTAGCCTCAACTCTTGCTATTAGTTATCTCAATAGTTACTTGAATTCCTCCAATAGTATTCTCAAGTCTTCCTCATTATCTTCTAATGGGGACTTCTCTCCCTCCTATCTCTAACATCAAGGCTTTTCTAGGTCATAGGAATTTTCCAATGTGACCCTTTTTTGTTGTTCCACAACTCTTTTCAAAGCACAAACTAGAATAGAACAATCTATTGTTGTAGAAATCCACCTCTATTATAAGGTACAATTTTCATTTGGTTTAAATCCTCCAAATGATTATGCTATTCTCTGATACCCCTTGGTGTAGCAATGTTCTATAACTTCAAGGAATCACCATCTTCCTTTGGCTTGATCTTGCATCTTACATCAACAACCTTTCTCAGCAACTCATCCTCAGAAGAGTCTATCACCTTATGCTTCGACCTGACTTCCTTCTTAAGGTACTTCACTTCCTTGCTTGGCTCCTCTAAGCAACTCGATCTTGGTCCGACTTGATTTCCTTCAAGCTCACCCTCCATCGCATCCTGCTTAAGTGCACCAACCAAGTGTCCATTGACTACTTCTATCCATAGCGAACTAAGCCTCCAAACATCTGTTTGATTGTATCAGAGGTAGTCCCCAAGTATGTCAATGTAGTCAAGCTCATCTTGCTCTATCACAACGACCTTTCTACCAAGAAAGTCCCTTTTCATCGCATCCTCAAGCTACTTGACTTCGATCTCTACCATGGTTCTTTTCTCCCTTAGTCGAACTCTTTCATCCAAGAGTTCTTGGAGTCTAAGACCATCCCGTTGGATTTCCCCATCAAGTCCCTTGAGCTCATCAACCTCCACTTGAAGATTATTCAAGTCTTCCCACAAATCTACCATGTTGCTCCCTATCTGCATCAAGGGTTCACACACTTGAATAATAGGCTCATAGCATTTCTGCGATTCTTATTTCCAATAATCACCCATGTTTTTTACCCTTTGAAGTGCTCCTTTGACCACCCTCATCTGTTCGGCAAGTAATCGTTACTTGATTCACCTTTAACAGTCGTTCGCCTCCAAACCTAAAACTTCAACTGAAATCACTTGCAAACCTGAATCATCATTCAGATTTCTTCTTCAATTCTGAATCACCAAAGCCCACAGAATACAAACCTCTAATACCACCTGTCACGAAGTGCAGTGGGATCAGCTCTTTGTCACCAGTTCTACAAAAGGCCTCTGATACCACCTGTCACGCCCCTACCCTGGCGGTGATCTTTCAACCGCATGATCGGGGGTGCTGCACTACCGACCACTTTCTTTTTAACAATACTTGTGATCGTAGACTATGCCTTACTTCTATACTTAGTTTATTTTCAACAGCTAAGTACAATTCTTCTTTAAACACAGTGGAAACATTCACATTAAAATCATTAACACATTATCATCATTATCATTCAAATGCACAGCGGATTAACTTGGGAGGGGCAACTCCCTATAAATATGAGTCTTCCCGTATAACAATGATAATATTCAGTTTTATACATCAATCTTACAATGGAGAGAAACCCCCAGTTTCATCTCATACTTGTAAAATTTCACTTTCCTGCACTGTCGTGCAGCCTCACCCAACCACCGGGCAGAGTTGTACAAGTTGTTGTCCAACTCGTGCACCTATCGCACTTGTCATGCAATCTTCTTCACCGGCGCCCCGTCTCACCGTGTCGCACCACCTGTGCCCACCGTTCTGTTAAACGACTCACCGAACACTCCGCCATTCAGTGCGCCCGCCTATCCACCATGTCACTCACCTGGCACCCGACTCACCATTCGTACCTACCGCGGCGCCCTCTCATTTGACTCATCATTTGGCTAGGTCACCAACCGTACGCCTTTTTCTTTTTTTCGTGCCCGACCAACTTGTCTATCGGCATGTTCACCTCGGCGCATTCACCACAACTGCCCATTCATCGTTCATTCGTTTCACCGTGCCCAGTTCGCCTGTTCACCAGGGCGCTCGCCCAAACTCCCCAACCACCGTGTCATCATGCCCGGCTCTTGCACACTCGCCCGACTCACCAACCGGCACTTCCGTTTAGACTTTCCCATGATCTACCCAGCACCTCCATGTGCATCCACCCAACCAGCACTCGCTCTATGCCTTTGACCGTCCAGCTTGACTCGTTTGGTTGTACATGTCTCTATGCCCTACGGCCTACCCCCGAATGCTGCCTTTGTTGTGGCCTAGACCACTGCCTACACCTCGCCTCCTATTTCAGAACCCAAGTATAGCTCACACTTCGCCTTGTGTAAAGACTCTTGCTCGCACTTCACTTGGATGATTTTCCATCAAACCATCTTCGCCTATATATACAACTCGTCACCATGTTTACTTCCCATCAGCCCAAGCCAGCCGACCATACTCATGGATGTTCGGTTAATTCTTTATGTTAGCCAAGGTGAGGGCGCCCACACCCGGGACCGCCCCACCATATAAGCTCACCACCCGAAGACTTCAACACTTAGTCGTTTTTTCATTCAAAGACATCCTCTCTTCTCCTTCGGTTAACGTGAATTTTCGCACCGTGCGGGCATGCCGACTCGTCGGTTACTCCAGCTCGCCTCTTTTGCCCATCATGTGCCCATCGCCACACGTTTTCAACTCAGGGGCGTTACATCCTCCCTCACTCCAAGCCTTTGTCGTCCTCGACAAACCTTCATCCCAGCGACCACCTGTCGCCAAGACCGCTAATCAATCACTGTCGCAAAGTGCTACCCACCCCAACATCCAAGATGCTCATATTGTCTGCCTTCACTCCAATATCACATAAACCATCAGTCTATGTCCTATATGAACAAAAACCTTCTTTATCCATGGCTTCAACCAATCCATATATTGCAAACATCCCTGAAACATATGTAATACGACCGTCTCCACCATGTGTCGTCTCGTCATGTGAACTTCTACATAATACTCTAGCCAACACAACATCTCAGTCGAAACCAAGACATCTAACTGACACAAACTCGGTGCATTTCATGACCCCATGTCATCGAACTAGTTGGGTAGCTAATCCAACCGTAATGCTCAACCCATGAGAATGTACCTTCTCCATGCCACCGTCGGTTGTTTCTTCAGAATCTTGTCACAATCTCAAACTCAATCAAGAATATGCCCAAATAATCCATGCTCAGGTCCATGGTATTTCCATCCCATCTACAACATGTTGTCCATGATGCTAATGCCAATGTGCTACTACGCAATCGCATTCATTCCTGCATCATTCACCTGTCAACATAAAGAAGCCTCCTCCAAGGCCCCTTGTCAAGGTGGTGCAGCACCTTCCAATCAAGGTACCTGCACCAACCTTTCTCCAAGGTTGTCTACTGAGAAAGGAGGGCCAAGAAGTTTCCTCCCTAACTCTCATCCACCCATGTATCAGATTGATGTTGCATTCTCAAGTACCTGTGCACAGCCTCAACCTCCTCATGTGTACAGCCAAGCTTCCCAAGCTTGTCTTCCATCAACTGAAAGTCATATATGCCCATGGCATATCTGCAAAACTCCACTATGCCAGCCGGATCCCTACTTGCATAATCCTCTCCAACCACTGCAACTGAAGAAGTATTCAAACTTCCTTCATCTACAACTCCATCGTGAAGATATTTGGTAGAAGATGCTCCTGTCAAGTGTTCCAAGATTTGTGAAATTGATCTTCCACTTCCCTCTTTCTTCTTCACTCTTGCAATGAAGTCAACTAACTTCTCTTCCTTTGTTGTTTGAGTCATACTCCCAAGTCCTCTTTGCTCCACATCCACATGTTTCACATTCGGATCTTTGGGATACAAAGTCATAGAAGCCATCCTTGGTCTATATCGCAAGCAACTTATTCTATTCATCGGAACCAGCATGGTTCTCCCTTCAACTGTGATCAAGAGAATGTCCCAGTCCACCATCAGTATGGCTTGTGCATGCTTCAGAAAATGATGCCCCAGCACCATAGAATGATCATCCAAGTCCGCGATCCTCAAGTCCAACTTTCCAAACCAAAATCCCACTCTCACTGAGTGTTCTCCACCACACCAGTAACAACTTTCATGGTAGAGTTGACTGCTTTGAAAGCACTCCACTCTCTTCCCATTTTATCTTTCTTCCCAAAAGAATTTGTTGCCTTCCTACTAAGGAAACTATGAGTAGCTCCCGTGTCCACCAAAGCTGCAAATCTTTTGCCACATACGGTTACCTGCACAAAACTCAACTTCAAGGAATCACCATCTTCCTTTGGCTTGATCCTGCATCTTACATCAACAACCTTTCTTAGCAACTCGTCCCTAGAAGATTCTATCGCCTTATGCTTCGATTTGACTTCCTTCTTAAGGTACTTCACTTCCTTACTTTTCTCCTCGAAGAAACTCGATCTTGGTCTGACTTGATTTCCTTCCAGCTCACCCACCATCGCATCCTACTTAAGTGCACCAACCAAGTGCCCATTGACTCCTTCTATCCGTAGCGAACTAAGCCTCCGAACATCTGTCTGATTGTCTCAGTGGTAGTCCCCAAGTCTGTCAATGTAATCGAGCTCATCCTGCTCTATCACAACGACCTTTCTACCAAGAAAGTCCCTTTTCATCGCATCCTCAAGCTGCTTGACTTCAATATCTGCCATGGTGCTTTTCTCCCTTAGTCGAACTCTTTTATCCTAGAGTTCTTGGAGTCTAAGGCCATCCCATTGGATTTCCTCATCAAGTCCCTTGAGATCATCAACCTCCACATGAAGATTATTCAAGTCTTCCTGCAAATCTTCCATGCTGCTCCCTATCTGCATCAAGGGTTCACACACTTGAATAATAGGCTCATAGCATTTCTGTGGTTCTTCTTTCCAATAATCAACCAAGTTTTTCAGCCTTTGAAGTGCTCCTTTGACTGTCCTCATCTGTTCGGAAAGTAATCGTTACCTGCTTCACCTTCAACAGTCATCGACCTCCAAACCTGAAACTTCAACTGAAGTCACCTGCAACCTTGAATCACCGTTCAGATTTCTTCTTCAATCCTGAATCACCAAAGCCTGCAGAATATGGACCTCTGATACCACCTGTCACAAAGTGCAGTGTGATCAGCTCCTCGTCACCAGTTCTGCAAAAGGACTCTGATACCACCTGTCACGCCCCTACCCTGGCGATGATCTTTCAACTGCATGATCAGGGGTGCGGCTCTAACAACCACTTTCTTTTTAACAATACTTGCGATCGTAGACTACACCTTACTTCTATACTTAGTTTATTTTCAGAATCTAAGTACAATTCTTCTTTAAACACAGTTGAAACATTCACATTAACACATTATCATCATTATCATTCAAATGCACAACGAATTAACTTGGGAGGGGCAACTCTCAGTAAATATGAATCTGCCCGTATAACAATGATAATATTCAGTTTTACACATAAATCTTACAATGGAGAGAAACTCCCAATTTCATCTCATACTTGTACAATTTCACTTTCCTCAATTGTTTTGCAACCTTGCCCAACCACTGGGCAGAGTCACACAAGTTGTTGTCCAACTCGTGCACTCGTTGCACTTGTCACGCAGTCTTCTTCACCGGCGCCCCAGCTCGCCGTGTCGCACCACCCGCACCCACCGTTCAATTAAATGACTTGCCAAACGCTCCATCGTTTAGTGCGCCCGCATATCCACCGTGTCGCTCACTCAGCGCCTGACTCACTGTTCGCACCTACCGCATCACCCACTCGTTCGACTCATCATTTGGCTAAGTCACCAACCACATGCCTTTGTCGTTTCGTCGTGCCCGACCAACTCGTTTGTCGACACGTTGACCCAGGCACGTGTCGAGCTATAAAAGGTGTCTTTTTAACTCCCAATTATCTTCACATTAATTGTCAACCCAGGGACGACTTTTTATTTCAAGAGTGTACTCAGTCTGAGGCGGCTATTTACTCAAGAGTAATGTTTTGCAGTATAGTGCTTAAAATCCAAAAGTAAATGAATGCTGGAAACAAAATATAATCGGAACAGCAAGAAACTCAAACGCTCTACAACTAAATCATTCACTCAAACAACCATCAATTGAGGATACAGTAGAAATAACTCATTCCTCTAGAGATTGATACAATTGAAATCAAACTAGAACAAGACAATCAATCTAAGAACAAGGAAGTAGTGACCAATGTTCTCTACAATTGACAGCCCTGTTGCACACCAAAGCAATGAGGATTTTCGAATGACAAGAAATGGAACATCATCTACTTCTATAAATAGGATTGAACAACAAAACTCTATCCTACGTAAATGAATGCAGCAATAATTATAATCTTCAAGAATTAAGTAACAACCTTTGAATTGAATAGCAAACAGAAATGGAACAGCAGATTATCAAAGATAAAGTATAGAACAACGGATTAAATCTAAATGTACAGCAACCCAAGTCAAGCACACAACACACTTATCATTAAAAGGGACAGTAATCTGAGCTTCGATACAATATGCATGAATCACGGCCATGAAATAACAACAATTGTAACGGAACAACAATTGTTTCAGAAGAACAATGATAACATAATAGCACTTCCAAATAAATAGCAGTCATGATTTAAGAATAAATCATATGGTAGTACCAATTCAAGAATATACAGCGCGGTTAACTTGTAATCTGTATGGAACAATGATGCTATATGATTTGCCAAAATAAACAATAATGTGATGCAGGGTTAGAATGGTAACATAGCATTCCCGTTGTAAGTAACATAATATTCAATCAAGTATAACAGAGCCGATATGTGAAACAGTAAAGCGCTTCAGATTACTAAGCAGAGTAAAAGAAAGAAATCAAACCACACATGAATCGTAAAGATATAATACAGTAACAACTTAATCCACCAGAGGCTAAGCCGTTAGGCGCCAGCAGATGCTGCTGGGCTACTTCAGATGAGAAGAATGAACGGCAACCCTTTTATTTATTCATCATCAAACTATGAAATCATTACAACAACAGAAGCTTTGAAGATCACAATGGCACTACAACAATCTCCTTTTCCTCTTATTCTATCCTATCCCATCATCATTCTTGAATCTCCAATTTTGAATCCTCAATTCTCCATCATTTTTCCATCCCCATCTCTGATCTCTGTTTTCATTTAAATAGAGAGAGATCATAGAGCAGTTACAATAGAGATAATTACAACATGATTTCTATTACAAAATTGGATTGTTTCTAACCAATTGATCAACAAGAAAATATATTTTCATCTATCTTTCAACAAGAGCAAGGCGAATTTGGCTTTGCAGCTGAGATTTGGGAAACGGCCACACAGCAAATCTAAGAAAATTGTGCTCAAAGAACCCTGTGTTTCTTTCAATACAAGCTGAATTTGGGCAAACCATTCTTTACTAAAGTTAATTTGGTCCGTTCTGGACAAAACCCATGTTCCGGATTTTCCAGATTTTTCTTCATTTGCCCAAACTCTCAACCGCAAAACTGTCACTTCTTATTCCAGCAAATTTCTAAGTTGGAATATTTAATGATCAAATCTTCAATCTAGAAATTGTATTGGAGGCTAAAAATGGTGAATAATGTTACAACCACTTTATTAAAACTATCATTGATAAAATCATGCATAATCATCAATTTATTAGAAATAAAGGATAATAAATAATATTTTTACATAAGAGCATAAATCATTGTAAAATAGAATTATATGATAAATTATGATAAATGATGTGATGAAGAATGGTAGAAATGGGTCAAATAAGTGTTCAAAAGTGATAATAATAATGGCATATTAACAGCCCAACATACCCCCACGCTCAATATGTTGCATGTCCTCATGCAACAAAAACTGAATATATTGCATGTCTTCATGCAACCCAAAGACAAAACCCATGTGTTAACAAAGCAATAAAAAAATTGTTCATCCCAGCTCATGAAATGGATAGAACAAATTAATTCTTCCTTCATTAATGAATATTCAATTTTAGCAATCTTGATGCAGGCATAACAATTTTTACATTGACGTTCAAGTTATGTATATATGAAGTTGCAGCAAAATATGATATAAGTAACAGCAAACTTCATTAACCATTTTCCCAAAAACTACAAACCAGCTTTTGTTGAAATGTTGCAAGTAAATTTGTAATATATAAATGCCTCTATGATCAAAAAATCAGATCTTTTTGATACAATCAAACTAGAACAAGACAACCAATCTGAGAACGAGGAAGCAGTAACCAATGTTCTCTACAGTTGACAGCCCTGCTTTAAAACCATTAAAAGGAAATGGAAATTGAACTAAAGCTGCTATTGAAAGTAAATTAGGAAAACTCTTTAAAAGCAAAATCTTGCACAATTAACCAACAGAAATGAACAACAAACTGTAATTAAAGGAATCGAATAACCAACAGTCTATAATGAATATCAAAGTCTGAAATGAACAGTGAAGCTTTAGATTTGAAATGAACAGCATAACAATATACATTGAGAAGAATAATAATCTCTGTTATGATGGAAAAGACAACCACGCGATTCAATCTCAACTTGTGCAATAAAACAATTTCATAAAATATTATAACAGATCGCTGCAAAAACATGAAACTGTAAGGCAATACGATTCAAAGAAATAGGAATTAAATCAAACCATCACACGGCGGAAATTGGAAAGATATAATACAGCAACAGCATACTCCACCGGAGGCTAGGCCCTTAGCCACCAGCAGATGCTGCTAGGCTACTTCAAATGAGAAGAATGAATGGCAACCATTTTACTTATTCATCATCAAACTGTGAAATCATTACAGCAGCTGAAGCTTTGACAATTACAATGGTAATGCAACAAACTCCTTTTCCTCCTATTCTATTCTATCCCATCATCATTCTTGAATTTCCAATTCTGAATCCTCAATTCTCCATCATTTTTCCATCATCATCTCTTATCTCTGTTTTCATTTAAATAGAGAGAGATCATAGAGAAGTTACAATAGAGATAATTACAACATGATTTCTATTACAAAATTAGATTGTTTCTAACCAATTGATCAAGAAGAAAATATATTTCCATCTATCTTTCAACAAGAACAAGGCGAATTTGGCTTTGCAGCTGAGATTTGGGAAACGGCCACACAGCAAATCTGAGAAAATCGTGCTCAAAGAACCCTGTGTTTCTCTCAATACAAGCTTAATTTGGGCAAACCGTTCTTTAACAAAGTTAATTTGGTCCGTTCTGGACAAAACACATGTTATGGATTTTCCAGATTCTTCTTCATTTGCCCAGAATCTCAACCACAAAATTGTCACTTCTTATTCCAACGAATTTCTTAGTTGGAATATTTAATGATCAAATCTTCAATCTGGAAATTGTATTGGAGGCTAAAAATGGTGAATACTGTTACAACCAATTTATTAAAACTATCATTGATAAAATCATGCATAATCATCAATTTATTAGAAATAAAGGAGAATAAATAATATTTTTACATAAGAGCATAAATCATTGTAAAATAGAATTATATGATAAATTATGATAAATGACGTGATGAAGAATGGTAGAAATGGGTGGAATAAGCGTTCAAAAGTGATAATATTAATGGCATATTAACGGCCCAATAGCACGTTCACCACAACCAACCGTTCGTTCGTTTCACTGTGCCCGGTTCACCCATTCACCAACGCGCTCGCTCAAACTCCCCAACCATCATGTCATCGTGCCCAGACGCACTCGCACACCCACTTGACTCACCAACTGACACTTCTGTTTAGACTTGCCCGCGGTCTACCCAGCACCTCCGTTTGCACCCACCCAACCAACACTTGCTCTACGCCTTCAACCGTTCAGCTTGACTCGTTCGACTGTCCGTGTCACTGTGCCCTGCGGCCTACCCATTTGTGGTCGCCCACCAAACGCTGCCTTTGTTGCGGCTAAGTGTTGTGGCCTAGACCACCACCTGCACCTCACCTCCTATTTCAGAACCCAAGTATAGCTCGCACTTCGCCTTGTGTAAAGCCTCTTCCTCGCACTTCGCTTGGATGATTTTACACCAAACCATCTTCGCCTATATATACACCTCCTCGCCACATTTATTGCCCGTCGGCGCAAGCCAACCGACCATACTCATGGCTATTTGATTAATTCTTCATGTCGGCCAAGGTGAGGGCACCCACACCCGGGACCGCCCTACCGTATAAGCTCACCACCTGAAGACTTCAACACTTAGTCATTTTTTCATTGAATGACCTCCGCGCTTCTCCTTGCTTGACCCGGCTCATCGCACCGTGTGGGCATGCTGGCTCGTCAGTTACTCCAGCTCGCCTCTTTTTCCTGTCATGCACCCGTCGCCACACATTTTCAACTTGGGGGCGTTAAGAAAGTGCTTCGATTGCACTTTAACTTGCTCGATTTCTCTATTCTGGAGCATGAGTTGTTTCCGCTACAATATGCATTGAGTTTTCGGCTGGAATTCTCCTTCTGGCTCCACCTACAATATAGATTTATCAATAACATGATCAATATCTTTCAAATATCTTTAAAGAAATGAAACGTCAAAAACATCATGGACTTTCACTGTTCGAGGCAGTGCAATTCTGTAGGCCATTGGTCCAATCCTCTCAAGGATTTCGAAAGTCCCATATTACTGAGTTTCCAACTTGGAACACTACCCAATCCTCAAGTATCTCTTCTTGGGCTTGATGTGAAAATACACATGTTCCCCAACCTGAAATGCCTGAAATGCCATGTGTTGATCTGCATAATTCTTATGTTTATCTTGTGTTTCCTTTAGATTCTTCTTTATAACTTTCATTTCTTGTTCCATCTCTGCCAACAAGTCTGGTCCTATAAGAACCATATTCACTGGATCACTCCAGTTGATGGGAGTATTACAAATTCACCCAAAGAGTTCCTCCAACAGACTCATCCTCAGTGAGTCTTTGATAACTAATTTTGTAAGAAAACTCAACCAATGGAAGATACTTCTCCCACCTCCTCTGTTGGTGCATAACATACATCCTCAACATGCCCTATATAATCTTATTGGACCTCTCAGTCTGTCCATTTGTATATGGATGATAAGTTGTATTGAAGGCCAACTTAGTACCCAAACGTGAAAATAACTCCTTCCAAAACCTAGAAGTGAACTTGGCATCTCTGTCTGACACAATCTTCTTCAAACCACTGTGCAATCTCATTATCTCCCTGATGAAGACGTATTCTACATCACTATATGAGCAAGTAGTCTTCACTGGAATGAAGCGAGATACCTTGCTCAACTTGTCAACCACAGCCATGATGGAATAATTCCGCTTCGTTGTCCTTGAAAAATATATAATGAAATCCATGGAAATTACCCCCCATTTCCACTCTGGAATCAAAATAGTATGTAACAAACCAGCTGGGTGCTTACACTCATATTTCACCTACTGACATTCCAAGCATCTAGCAATAAACTCTGCCACTTTCTTCTTCAAATTCAGCCAATAGTAGAACTTCTTCAAATATTTCAACATCTTTGGATATCTTGGGTGAGCTGAATATTGCTTGACATGAAAGTCCCTCAAGATAAGCTTCTTTATCTCACTGTCATCTGACACCTAGATCTTGTCCTTAAATCTCACCAAGCCATCTTCCATGAGATGACAGTCCACATCTTATTCACCTATACCCTATTGTAACATGTTCTTAACTCCTTATACATGTCATCTTGTTGTCTTTCCTCTAAGATATGATCCTATAAATATGCCCCATAAGAGCCCACAATTGCAACATGGTTTACCTGCACTCTCTTATGAAGAGCATCTACAACCATACTCTCCTTTCCTTTAATGTATATGATCTCAAATTCAAACTCACTGAGGGTAGCTAACCATCTAACTTGACTGGAATTTAGAGTAGGTAGGTCAAATAGATACATCAGTCCACTATGATTGCTCATTAACACATACCTCCTACCAAGAAGATAGTGCCTCCACATATTCAATGCATGAATAATTGTTACCAACTCAAGATCATGAGTCACATAATTCTTCTCATGCTCATTCAATTTCCTTGACTTATATATTACCACATGTCCCTCCTACATCAGGACTCCACCAAGTCCTCTCTTGCAAGCATCTATGCACACCACAAACTCTTTATCTGAATCCGCAATTTTTAGAGCTGGAGCATTTGCAAGCAACCGCTTCAACTGCTAAAAAATTGTTGCATGTTCCTCTATCCATTCAAATTTATTTCCTTTCCTCTACAATGATGTAATAGGATATGAAATCAGTGATAAGTTCCCGATGAACGACCTATAGTAACCTGCTAACCCCATGAATTACCTGACCTCATTCACATTCCTAGGAGCTGCCCATTCCATGACATCTCTTATCTTTTCCTGATCCACTGTTATAACTTCCTTGGAGACA
Source organism: Pinus tabuliformis (assembly GCA_031772625.1). NCBI lineage: Eukaryota > Viridiplantae > Streptophyta > Pinopsida > Pinales > Pinaceae > Pinus > Pinus tabuliformis. The sequence goes on along the minus strand of CM062818.1, from coordinate 1,973,761,756 downwards.
GCATGTCCCAAGTAATGTACCTTTGTCTAAAAAAAATTGCATTTACTAAGCTTGGCATACAACTAATTCTCTCTTAGCAATCTCAATACTACTGCTAATTGTTCTACATGTTCTTCCTCCTTCTTAGAATATACCAATATACCATCAATGAATACTATCACAAACTTGTCCAAATAAGGACACAACACACTATTCATCAAGCACATGAAATTAGTTGGAGCATTAGTTAAACCGAAAGGAACCACAAAAAACTCATAATATCCATACCTAGTATGGAAAGTAGTCTTATAGATGTCCTCTTATTTGATGCATACCTAATGATATCATGATCTCAAATGAATATTTGAGAACACTGATTCTCCCTTCAATTGATCAAACAAGTCATTAATCCTCGGAAATGGGTACCTATTCTTGATTGTCACCTTGTTCAATTGCCTGTAATCAATACATAATCTGAGAGTACCATCCCTCTTCTTCACGAACAATATCGATGTACCCCAAGGTGATACGCTTGGCCTAATGTATCCCTTATCAAGCATTTCCTTCAACTGCAACTTCAATTCCACTATCTTTGGAGTTCTCATCCTATAAGGTGCCTTCGATGATGGTGCTAATCCTAGGCTAACTCAATACAAAAGTCTACTTCCTATGGGGAGGCAACTTTGAAATATTTCCTGGAAACAAATACTGAAATTGCTGCAATATAGTGTACCTCTTAGGGAATTCCACATCCTCAACATCCTTACCCTTGTCACTGGATATATGAACTGCAAATAGCACACACCCCTTCTTGCGACTACACTTAGCTTGCATATCTTTAACCATCCTCACCAATGTAGGCTTCTTCATTCCCTGCAAGACTCTCTTTTTTCCATTATCATCCAAACACTCAATAGCCTTGTCATAACAATCTACTTTGTTCCTATGAAGATACAACCAATCCATACCCAAAAGTATACTATATCATCCCAATGGAAGCACATTTATATATGTTGATGTAGGCATACCATTCAGCTCAAACGCACAAGCTCTTAACCAATGATGAACTCTCTTATTAGTAATTATAGATAACTACACCAACCAAGACTCTGCATGTGCTTATTTTCTCAAACCACACTTATCCATCAGGTTAAGATTAACATAACTCTAATTTGATCCAGGGTCAATCAAAATAGAAACAACTCAATCACATAACTTACCTTCCATCTCAATAATGGATCTCTAGTGATCTGCCTACTTGTTTCCCACAACTACATAAATCTAAGGAATGCTATGCGAAACATTCCCAACTATCTGTAGCTCCTGAGCATTATAGATATGAGGCCTTCCACTGTGGTACAATGGAAAATCCTTCTTGCGATGATATTTGGCACAAATCCAACACTACAACAATCCCCTACCATCACCTCTACTCTCTTTCTCTCCAGGTTGAGACTCATGTACCTTCTTAATGGAATTATGCTTCTTGTAAGGAGGAACATTTTCTTTCTTACCTACATCCTGATGTATTCCCGTTTCGGTGGTCACTTCCCTTTAGCTTTCTCATTCCCATTCAAATCATGCTTAGGATCAACTTTACACTTTGATTTTACATAACAATGCTTCAATTTCATGATGGCTTCCTCCAATGACCAAGGCTCATCAAACTCATTTTAGTCTCTATATATTGTTGGAAACCCATTGATGAACCTTTGAATCTTTTCTTTCTCATCCTTGAGGTAAGGAACATACCTCAACAACTCTAGGAAATTGCTAGTATACTCATCATCTATTATAGAACCCATCTGTAGTTCATAAAAATCCTTAGATATGTCATCATAATACCTTTCAGATAGATACTTCTTCTTGAAGAGTCCCTCAAACTCATCCCAAATCAACTCTTCTTCTAAAATTCCTTTTACATTCTTCACATCTTCCCACCAAATATTTGTTTTCCCTTTAAGACGGAAGGTAGCTATCTTGGATTTCATGTTCTCCGAATAACTATGTAATCTAAAGAATTTCGTCATCCCAAGAATCATGCCTCTACATCTTCTAACTTTTTCATCTCTCCATCAAATGTAGGAGGGTTGACTTTCTTGAACTCCTCTGGCAAGTACTCACTCCTATAAGGATGATGGCAGTGATGATGGTGATGATGTCTCCTAGACAAGGAACTAGAGTGAAACCCATACATATCGGTCCTCTTGTCAGGAGTAAACAATGATTTTCCACCTCTGATTGTGTCCCCTTTATCTAACCTGAATTCTAACCAATACCTACTACCATATGCCCCATTAGTATTCTCTTCCTATTCTTGGCTAATCCTCAATTATCCATGTCTCTAGAAGTCTGAAAAAAATTGAAGGATGACTGCATTAACCTCTGACTGTAGTTTTCTGTCTATATTTTTTAGATCCGAAGGTCAAAACAGTGACACGTGGCACTTAATACAAGTTCGCTCTTCTGAAAAGGTATATAATCAGGTCATCTTGGGAGATAGTGCATAATTCTTTCTTGGAGAATCCAATTTCGATAAGACCGGTGGCACTGGAAAGAGGACACAGAGGGCTACTGCAAGTTCCAATTTTAGAACTGTAATATCCGAAATTACAGAGTTATATACGTTTCAAGATTGAGCTCCTAAAATCATGAAAAGGAAATATGAGGAAGTTTGATGGCAAGGATCCAGTAAATTGGATACTACAGAGGGAGCAATATTTTGATCTACATGAGGTGAAACTGTTACAAAAGGTACGTATTGCATCTTCATATTTAGAACTGGATCAATCTTTATGGTATAAAGGACTTTGTTCTCGTAAACCACTTGTTACGTGGTCAATTTTCACAGAGGAAATGATAGCATTATGAGGATACAAAGAGAAACACCTTCTTTAGCCAATTGATAAATCTCAAACAAAAGTGTTCAATGGCAGAGCACATTGAGGACTTTCAAAAATTGAATATAAGGGAAAATGATATTCCAGAGAAGCATAGGATTTATGTCTCCATAGGGACTTTAAAGGATAACATTCAACATGAAGTTCGTCTTTGGGAACCTGATTCATTGGAGAAGGCATTCAGGTCGGCAAGAAAAGTGGAAGGAAAAATTATGGCAACAAGGAATTCTACCCCTCACAACTATAAATATGGAAATGTTGTTTCTCCTAGCATTCCACAACCTACAAGGTTAACACCACAACAATTGGAAGAAAAAAGAGCAAAAGGACTTTGTTACAATTGTGATAACAAATACATTAAAGGTCATAAGTGTGTGAAGAAGAAATTATTTTACATTGATTGTGAAGAGGAGGAAGAAAAGGATCAAGAAATATCAAAAGAAGAGGATATACACCAAGAACCAACCCTAGATAAAGAAGAAATGAATCTGACCATATCTTGTAAATCATTGGTAAGAATTACCACTCCTCAAACTCTCAAGATAGAAGGACATATCAAGAAGAAAAAGGTTCAAGAAGTGAAAGATCACATCGAGAAAGAAGAAATGAATCCGACCATATCTTGTAATGCAATGGAAAGATCTACCACTCCTAAAACTCTCAAGGTAGAAGGACATATCAAGAAGAAAAATGTTCAAGAGGTGAAAGATCACATCGAGCATCAAGAAATGAATTTGACCATATCTTGTAATGCATTGGAAGAAATTACCATTCCTCAAACTCTCAAGATAGAAGGACATATCAAGAAGAAAAAGGTTCAATCAGTGAAAAATCACATCGAGCATCAACAACAAGTTCTCCAACTTTTAAAGGATAACGCCACTTTGGTGCAGAATCGAATGAAAAAACATGCAGATCAACATCACAATGAAAGAAGTTTTGATGTAGGCAATTGGATACTTTTACAGCTACATCCATACAAACAAATGTCCCTCAAGCAAGCTATTTATGAGAAGGAAATGTTGACAATACTACGTGCACTTAAGAAATGGCGACCTTACCTAATGAGAAGACACTTCAAGGTAAAAAGAGATCATGATAGTCTTAAATAATTTTTAGAACAAAGATTATCTTCAGAAGAACAGGAAAAATGGGTCACGAATATGTTGGGTTATGACTTTGAAATCATCTACAAAAAAAGGAAGAAAAATTTTGTTACAGATGCACTCTCAAGAAAGGATGAGGATGTGGAAGCATTGTTTTATGCTATTTCTATTATCCAACCAGATTGGATAAACAAAGCAAGGGATGAATGGAAGAAGGATGAAGAAGTGTGTCCACTCATTCAAAAGTTGTAGAAGATCCCAGTTCAAAAAATATTGCCATAACTTGACGAGGAAGGAAAAATCATATTGGAACCTGGAGCAGTCACAAAAACAAGAACCCAGCAGCTACGAAATCGATCAATTTCAGAGTATCTCATCAAGTGGAAGAACTTACCTGCTGAATATTCCACATGGGAGGACAAGAATTTTATACATAAGCATCAAGAACCACTCAAGCGTTGAGGACAACACTTTTTGAAGGAGAGGGACATGTTAAGTCCCTATACTACTAGTGTAACCCCTTATTTTTATTATTGCAACCCCCTTATTATATTGTTTTGCCCATGTAGTCCCCATATTGCTATTATTGTGCCCCATAGAAGCCCACTATTGTTATTATTGTGCCCTTACATTATTATTGTTATGTCGGCTCTGATTATATTATGACCCCTTAGACTCCTATATATAGAAAGGAGGTATTGTCATTTATATCATCCAAGAATTGTTATTTGTGTAATGTAAAGGAGGTTGCCCCCTCGAAAAGGTTGAATTGTAAGGTGTTTATCTTTCTTTTGTATCTTTTTGTGAGCTGGTTTCATAACATCAACCAACCTATGATTTTCTGCCTTGCAACTTCTGATCTCTTCCCTCAAACTCATGTTTTTCTATATCAGGAGAATACTCATCTCCTTGTTGCCCAACTGATTTCTAGGGAGAGTCATGTGAACTATAATCTACCATTTTTACTGTCATCTTTGATTATGTTCTTCCTGCAAGCATGCCATGTGAGATAAACCAAATAGATACCATAATCAAAATCATACCTCAATGACGTTCATGGGAGGTTTATCTCATTTCCAAAATCAACCCACATTAGCACTATACATGTATAATCATAATCATATAAATATGGAAACATCATGCATGACAATACTAACTGCATACCATGGCCTCATGCATGACAAGCATAACCATGACAATAGATGCATAACAACATGCATCTAGCTCATTGAGTCCAAGTATTGAACCATGCTCTGATACCACTCAGTAATGCCACCTCCCACATTTACCCACTTTCACTAGCTTGCTGGGGTACACATGAGAGGAGAGATACTATAACATGACTCAACTCCCTAAGTACAATTAAGGAATTGGAATCGACCAACCAAAACTTTATTGACAGGCTTCCTCAGGAGCTATAGAACCCCTAGGAGCTACTCCACCACTCTAGGTGCCCAAACCTTGAGCCAACTTGACTTTTTTATGATCTAGACTCTCAGTCTATTTCATAACAAGGAAATCTAGCAAATATAACTCTCCAGTTGCATGGATGAGACTTCCTCCCAATGATGGAAGTCTAAATTACCCAATTCTACGCATGCAACCCTGAGATCTGAGCCACATTTCAGGGCTAGGATCTAGACCTTTACCCAGAACTTGATAGAACTTTAAAAAATGATAAATGACACAAGGACAAATCCTTTAACACAAAACTTAGAAAAGGACTTGACCTAACTAGGTCTAATCATGACATTCATTCTGTCAAACACATAATGAACATGAAATCTATAGGCCATGAATGAATATTTGAACAAAAAGATCTGAAACTTATCTGAGAATCATCAAGCATTAGAGGAAATTTCAGCCTAAAAGTGCCCATGAAATTTTCACGTACATAATATGTAAACCAATCAAAACCCTTTAAATTGAAAAATAGGTACATGTAAATATTTTGGAGAGAAAATTAAAAAAAACTACTTTTTTATTGTATTTTTGGCTTATATCCTTATAGGTTTACTCAAATTTCAAGTGTGAACACTCGTGGGATACATAATTAAATTTCACATCCAACAAGTTCCCATTATGCATACTTTTGAGAAGACCCACATTGATAAAAATCAAAGATATATTAGAAAAACATGTTAATGAGGGTCTTCTCAAAAGTATGTATAATGGGTACTTGTTGGATGCGTAATTTAAGTCTGCATCCAAAGAGTTCCTACACTTGAAATTTGAGTAAACCTATAAGGAGATAAGCCAAAAATACAATGAAAAAAAGTAGTTTTCTTCTTTTCCCTCCAAACGTCATAGCTCTTATTATTATTTTCCTATTATTTTATTATTTTTCCTTAGGAGACCACTTTTATGATGAAATTTCCTCTAATTAAGTTCTAACGCCCTTTGACAATAGCATCATTAACATCTATTAGGTCATGCATTCAATAACCATTCATTTTCCAAACAAACATGATAAGAGCTATGACTAGAATCTGTCATATAACCAGATTAATAACAATGATATAACAACCATCAAATCCACATCATAAAAATTACATTTACTCATAAAATAAAAGAGAAACTTAACACTTACTAACATATGAAAAAGCCAACCAATTCACAAACTTCCATGTACCACCAAACCATGGTTGGGTTGAACCAAATCTTTCTTTCATCCAATCAACTCGTGCCATCTTCCAAGCATGAAGTTGGGAACTCATAGTATAAACCAATCCATAAAAAACCAAGGGAATCTAGAGGTTAAATCACCTCCACCCTCACACTACCGTGATCTCACCTAAAATGGTCATGAAATCACAAAACCAAACCAAGCTTGGATGCCTCATAATTCCTTCACCATACCTTGAGGAATTTTCCTATCCCCACCCACCTATTGAGTGATTCCCGAATAAAATCATCTCCACCCCCAACCCTGGGGTTTTCCCGAGACCACCTCACTGGATCCAAAACCTTATGGAAATCCAATGCTCAACCAAGTGTGAATCCCATCACACCATGGTTATCTGGAAATGGCAAGGCAAGGCTGAAACCAGTAGCAAACTTGACAAAACCCATATCAATGACAACAAATGAACCAAATACACACACGCATGTACCATGCATGCCAAAACTAGCTAGGAAATCATACATGCAACCTCTTACCTACAATTATTCCTACTAAAGTCACTTGATCCAAATCTTCTTTGCTTAATCCTTGCTTTCCTTTGCTATCTTTGTCCTTCCTTTACTTTATTGCTTTCTTTCTCCTCTTCGCACTCTTCTCTTTTCTGAAACCAATTCCAAAACTAAACTGACAAAATGCCCCAAATTGATGCTTTGATGTTTTTTTGTTATTGTTTTTTCTTCATTTATCCTCCATTTTCCTTGAATTTACTCCTCACATGCAACTTGTGACCTTTCACCTCCCTTTTCTCCTAATTTCCTTTATTTTCGTAAATAAAGTGCCTATAATGTATTTTTCCCTTTTCAAATCCTTTGCCAATGTCTTTTCCAATTTCCCTTGGCCATAATAAAAAATATGTGATGCTCACTAGGATTTTGCCCAACATTAAGCTTGGAATACATATCCCATGACCTTGGTATTATTTTTCTTTTATTAGCTTTATTACATGAACTTTTAACTCGGGGTTGTTACATGTGGAAGGTGCCTTAGTAAGGCCAAAAGAAATTACCAAAAATTCATAATGACCTTCATGAGTTTTTAATGTTGTTTTCAGAATGTCTTATTTCTTCACTCTAATGTGATGATATCCTGAGCGAAGATCCAACTTGGTGAAGTAAATTACTCCATGTAGTTCATCTAACAATTCATCAATGATAGGAATGGGATATTTATCTTTAATACTGAGCTTATTGATGTCTCTATAATACGAATACATATGCCATGATCCATCCTTCTTATGCACCAATACTACTAGAGAAGAGAAAGAACTTGGCTAGGTTGAATGATACCTACCTTTAGCATTTATGCAACCATATGTTCATTTTCACTCTTTTGGGCATAAGGATATCTGTAAGGTTTGATGTTTGGAGGAAATTTTCCTGGAATCAAGTGAATATAATGATCATGATTGTGAATAGGTGAGAGACCTTTGAGAGTCTCAAATACATTGGAATAATTGGCAATGACTCATTGGACATCTGTAGAAACAAATGAATTAGATTATAGTGTGCTATCAATTCCTTCGTAAAAATTGTCCAAGTGAAAAATGATTTACGATAACAAATCCATTGATACCACACAAACTAATTGAATTCTAAATATAAAGACACAATGTGTACGTTTAGTGTGTGTTGCACATCATGTCGATCAAAGAATTGATCCATCTCTAGTATCCATGTTATCATATCCTTGTTGTCAAAATTCCTCATATTAATCTTTGGAATATGATTGGTCTTCAACCAAAATTCAGATTCTCTAAAATCATGATTCACATTCCTTTTGTTCTCATCATGAGTTTCATGGAGTACCTAGTCACCACTAGGAAGCCTATCTTATAGTAACTTTTTCAAACCTTCTGTCAAACCTTCCATGTCTGATTTTATGTCTAATTTTAAACCTTCCATTTTTATTCTAAACCATCCATCTTAACTTCCAATAAATTTTTGGTTTCTCTTTGTGATAACAAAAATTGTTGCACTTATTTCCGTAATTTTAATATATCATGTTGCATTTCTTCTTCTTCATTAATCATAATAGAGCTTTCTAAGGGATTTATGGGTGTATAAATTTTTTGTTTGGGAGGAATTTTAGAACCAATTAATGATATATATGCTTCACTATGCCCTTTGAATCACTTCAAGTTGATTTTTCAAAAAACAAATTATGCAAATTTAAAAATACACACCTTTTAGAGGTTTATTTTGAGCTTGTTGATAAGATTGACCTTGCAACTATTCTATATTTGTTATTTAGGCCTCTAAATGTCTAAAATTGAGTTTTTTGGTATCCCTCTATGTCTTCTTTCCAACACCACCAATTAAACTGAGATTGGATTCTCCAACATAAATTTATGCTAGTTCTCCCATAATGACCTGATTATGGACTAGTTTAGTAGATTGAACTTGTATTAAATTCCACGTGTCACTATTTTAATCTTCAGCCTTGAAAATCGTACCCAAGAAACAAAATTCTATTCAATGTTAGCCACTTTTTACGAAATTCAATTCTAATGCTCAAAGAGAAAATTATGACAATTTTCCCTAGAATGCTTATTTTAGACTCAATTCTCGAGCATGTAGAAACTTTAGCTTCCTTAGACCATATCTCTAAAAATATATAGAACCAAGGTATGAAATTATAACAATATGTTGACCAATATTTTTCCTTCATGAGTTATCAATTTCATGATCTAAAGCTTCACAGAAAAGAAGTTATAGAAAAAATTCCAAGATGGCCTGTTTGAATCACCAAAACCCTAGGATCAAAAGCTATGAGACAAACTATTATGTATCCAGATTAAAAATAGAATAGAAACATAAGAATTAATTAATCAATGACTAGACGATAAGCCAGTTTGAGGGGAAACCTCCATTTACATCACATAAATGAACAATTTTTCGATGATTCGAATGACAAGGCCTCCTTGGTATATATAGAAGTCTAAAGGGTCAAAATATAATTAGGGCCTTCATAACAATAATAATGTAAGGTCTCAATAATAACAATAGTGGGTTTCTATGGAGCACATATAACTACAATATGGGGCTACACTAGTATTACAGAGACCTATCATGCATATTGGATGTTCTTGTTACATAAGAGTCCACGTATAGAGGTTTTGGCTATAAACCAATTCATATGGTGTCATAAGCTCCATGATAAGTTATATTGTACCACCATTTAGTAAATAGAATCCATTATGCCCACTAATTCAAATTTTCAGAAGCAAAACATATCAAATAGGTTTCCAAGCACTTGCTGACCAAACCTATTTTATAATCCATTTTGGGATGATATGCAGTGCTTGTATTTAGTCATTTACCTTGAAGTTTAAATATCTATTTCTAAAATTTTCTAGTGAATGTGGGGTCTCTATCTGAAATAATAGAAGTGGGCATAATATTTAGCTTAAACATTCAATATATGAAGGCCTAGGAAATTGAGGAAGAAGTGGAGGATGAGTTGGGGCATAGAAATGTGCATCTTTTGAAATACAATCTACCACCACCATAATCAATATTTTGTGTCCCACTTTTGTAAGTCACAATAAAATCCATTGAAATGTTTATCTTAATCTATGTTCGGATTGGTAGGAGTTACAGTTCCCTTGGTAAATTTACCGACTCTCCCTTATTTCTTTGAAAAACATCACAAGATCCTATAAAATCCTGGATACCTATTTTCATGTCTTCTTAAAAGAATGAATGCTTAGTTATATGATATGATAGCTCTTATGAAAGCCAGAGTGATTTTCTATTGATGATGAGTGTAGCTTCTCTAAAATTCATTTTTTTAGGGTTGAACCTTTTGCCAAACTAATGTGCCCTTTATACCACAATGTATATTGCTTCTAAGTATAATTTTTAGGAGGTTTAGGACATATTTGAAGTTCTTGAATGATATAGCTTATAATATTGTTTGTTATCCATTCCTTGTAGGCTTCCTCGTGTCATATTGGACTTGGTAATAATAAGGCAAGGAATGACACGTCCTCTTTAAATTGTCTAGATAAGGCATTATCCAAAACATTATCTTTTTCTTTTTTTATATATATATGATCTCATAATCATATGCCAATGTCTTGGTGACCCATTTATGTTGCAATAGTGAAGAAAATCATTATTTGAGGAAGTAATTTATACTATGATGGTCAGTATTGATCTAAAAACACCTCCTATATGGGTAGTAAATATCCAACACATAAAGGATAACCATCATTATTTTCTCATATATGGATTTTCCCAAATTGTGATCACATAATTGCTTGCTAATAAATGCCATTGGAAATCCTCATTGTATCAATATTTCTCCTAAACCTCTTCTTGAGGCCTCACATTCCAATAAAAAAAAAATTTATTAACATTAGAATCTATTAAAACTAGAGTAGTGCACCTGGCTTACTTTAAATTAGTGAATGCTTATGTGGTTTCCTCACACCATATAAGGCATTATTTTTAAGGAGTGAAGTTAGGAGAGCTACAACTTTTCTATAATTTTTTTTTAATAAATTTCTAGTAGTATCCTATAAATCCTAAGAATCAACTCAATATCTTTAGTATTTTTGGATGTGATCAATAATGCATAGCCTCCACTTTGTTGGGATCAAATTGTACTCCACTTTGTTGGGATCAAATTGTACTCCACTTTGTTGACTAACAATGTGACCAAAATATTCAACTTCAAGAGACCCAAATATTGTGGTGCCTTTCATTCGAGTGGCAGAATTTTTTACCCCACGGCAATGAAAGACATGACGTCGACTGGAAGGCAAACTAATAGGACTTGAAGGGAGAGAGCGTGAGCGATAGAAAATTCTTGGTTGACACAGATCTAGAAGGGGAGAAAAGTTTCGATCTGAATTTACCATTAACGTTAATGGCCCTGTGATTACGTCAAGTAATACACTATTAATTGACATAATCTTTCAAACTAATATTTCATTATGCTTCAAAGTTGATTACATTAATTTAGTTGAATTAACAAAATTACTCTCTTACCGGTGGATAGCAAGATTGATAATTTTTCAGATGTTTGTTAAATGTTTAGAGCTTTTTTCTTTTAACGTTTTACTTAAGTTCCTTGAAAAAAAACTTAAATATATATTGCAATTTTCTTTTATTATCCATTATTAAAATATTTGTAAAAATCAATGGTAAATTTTAATTAAATATTTTAAATATATTTAACAAAATAAATGTGAGATTTATTTACAGAATTTGTTTAAATGAATTGAATAAAATTATTTACATTTTTTCATAGGATTAACTTTATATATAGTTTTTAAAATTTTAATATAATTATTTTATAAAATTATAATAAATTATATTAAAAACATAATAATAATAATAAAAGTATTAAATATTTACATTAAAATTTATTTATATTAATAAATAATAATAATAATTAGTTAACTATTTTTTAATGCATATTTCACAATTGTTATACATCCTTTTTAAAAACAATGAAAAAAGAGCAAAGAAGATAAATAGATACCAATCCTTTTTAAGAACCGTGGTGTCAAAAGAAGTTAAGGATTAGAGGTTAGAATTTATTAAAAATATAATATCTATTTATTTCATAATTGAAATCTAAGTTGAAAAAAAATAATAATAAACTATTAAAAAATAAATTATAAACAATAAACTATTAAATATTAATAATTAATAAGAATATTATTAAATATTAATTTATTACTAAAAGATAAAAAAATATTAAAATCTAATAAAACCAATTAATATTAATAAACTATTAAAAACTTATAATGATTATCATCTTATAAAATATTAAATAACTAATAAAATTTATAATGATTAAATTTGAATTATTAATAATTAATAAACTACTAAATTATTAAAGGATAAACTATAAATTAATAAATGATAATTATTAATTAACTATAAGAGCTTCCACTACTTTGATATTTTCTTCTATCCTAACCATAATCGAGTGGAATTCTCTGCCATGTGGGCGTTGGTTTATGCTGCAGGTAAAAGATTCAGGTATTAGGTGACCCTCAATTGGTTGTGGACTGGATAAATATGAAAATTGGGATATTCCCTCTACATCTGGCCCCTATCTAATTCGACATTGAAAGAGAATTTAAGACACAGAAATGGTATAATGAACATCATATCTACAAAGAACTAAACTCTCTAATTGATTGCCTATTTCTGGAGTGAGCGCAGCAGCTGTGCGGCGGTTTGCAGGTAGGGGTGACCAACCAAAGATCGCATTTGGAGATTATAAGCTAATCATAGGTGAGTAGTTTTTGTTGCCTGATGGACACGTTTCTGGTCATTTTTTTCCTGAAGACGCCGTCCGGTCATTTTTTTCCTGAAGACGCCGTCTCCATGAGCCCCTGCCATGTCTCTTCCCTGCTCCCTCAAAACCTTCAGCTCGTCCATGACACTTGTTGGCGCCTAGCCTTGCATGTTTTTAGCTAAATTCGCTCCATATCTCTCCCGCTAGCTCTTTAGCTGGCTTTCTTTCCACGATATCTTCTTCCTGTTATAGAATTGTCTTCTGTATTTCTACTCCTCGGATGTTTTTGCTGTTTTGATGGTTTTTTGAAGAAGGACCATCCTGGTCCTTCAATTTTGTGTGCTGGATGCTGGTTTTCTCTGGTTGTTTCTTCTTCCTCCACTTGCATCTTGCACACAGCTCGCCTGCGGCTCCAGGTTAGTAGCTCTATGGACCAAAACTTCAGGCCGTAATTTCTGTTTTCTGCTATTAAAAAATATGGTTCATCAAATGGAATGATAACAGTTAGTTTTGAAGCGGTTATTCTCAGTTTGAATATTGCAATATGCAGAGTGGAATGAATTATGAATTTTTTATAGAACAAAGTGTATGGATAGCATGATTTTGAAGTTAGTTCGATTTAGCATAGAAGAGACATTAACCTACATAGCACCTTTGTTGAATTCCTGAGGATTACTCATGCCTGCGAAACTTTTAAGTGGGTCATGGAGATCGATGCTTAAGGTTCAAAACTATTTTGTTATTACCAAGCCCTGTACAGACTTCCGGTTTAAGTTAGGTCCTTGGTGGTGTGTCTGTCAGCTTTTCTGCTGTTGTATAGTTTGTCCAGAAGAATCTTCATGAACTTTTGATAAGGATAAGCATCAGGAACGGGACGAAGCTCATAGCTCTTTGTCTGTCTCCCTCTGAATCCTTCTAGTTTTTCCAGGCCGGAATTTTTCGCCCGAGGGTCGGATTCTGACCAAAGTACAAGCCTTAATATCATCCACCTATCCAGAACTTTCCCGGGCAGAGTCAAGTGATGTGAGCTGTGGATTTTTTCTCCTTGGCGTTGGGGTTTGAGCTTCCGAATTAAGTAAAGCCGTCATCTTTCAAATTCTCTGTTGCCCGTTAGATCCCTGTTCTCGTCATATCTGTCCTTTTCAAATCTTAGGGACAGATGGCAGCATCTTAAGCTCCCTAGCTCCTGGGTACAGGACCGGTTTTTGTTCCGAGGCTTCATCTGTCAGCACTACTATTAGTCCTTAGAATTCAAACTCCTCCTTCTCTAGGCATCTTGTTCGGAAATCTGCAGCTTTCATTGAATGTTGTGTCCGTCATTGATCTTCATGTGATTGTATGGTACTTGGAAGCAAAAAGTTAGGTGGCTTCTTAACGCATGGACCTACATTCTGACTCATCTGCCATGGAGGCTATGATTCAAGCGACCATCCAGGCAGAATCGATCCACGGAAGCGCCAAACTGTCAGGTGAATGGCAGTCCACCTTGGAGGAAATGTTGACTCATCCCATGGCCCCACAAGAAGTCTCAGACGGTTTTGTCCGGTCAAAGGGAAATCCTTTTCACCCTTCCGACCATAAAGAAAATGTTCTTGCAGAAAAAGCCAGGGAGGAAGGATACCATCCGCAGTCTCAGAAGCCTGTAAAAATTGCCCCCCCTCCTGCTGCCATTAACATCAACAGTTCCCATCTGGCTGAGCGCATTGTAAGTCTCCAGGGTAACGCCTTGATTGGTCGGTGGCACTTTCCAGTACTGGATGACTCGAAGATGCGGACTTGGCTTGAGCAGCAGTGGAAACCTTTAATAGGATATGTCCCTATCATTGCCAGACTACTAAAAGAATGGTATTGTTTTCATTTCCTAAACTCCAGTGACCTGGAAATCATTCTAAAGCAACAATGGGTGTTCAGAAGAAGTTTTCTGGCTCTGCACAGGTGGTACTTAGGCTATAACCCTTTAAAGAACACCCCATCTAACAACCTGATATGGGTTAAGCTTCCCGGCTTGCCTTTAGAATTATGGTCAAAGGAAACTCTAGAGGATATTGGCAATGCCATTGGTAGATGCGTCTATGTTGATCCTTGGTGTCTAGGAGAGAAAGATAAAAGAGTTGCGTGGATTTTGATAGACAAAGCCTACAGAGGAGGATTCCCGGAACATATTGACATCTTCTGGAGGGATCTAAAAATTAGGCAAAGGTTGGATTTCTGGGGGGTACCCTTTAGGTGCTCAGCCTGCCATCGTACTGGGCATCTAATAAAACATTGCTCTCGGCGACTTAATTTCCGAAAGATTCATGCTCCCCATCAGTCAACGGCAAAGTATTTCAAAATTAAGTCGTCATCCCCGGATCAGGCGAAGTCTCTGCTCTCAGAGAGCTAGTCTCCTCCAGGGTCGGGGGACACGGAAAAGTTTTTCTCTGATAACCATCAGCAGCCCTCTATGCAGTGTATATCCTCAGCCCCCGTGGATCCTATATCTCCTTCCATGCCTCCCTTGGAGCCGGTTTCTGACTGCGAAGCTCCTATTCCTGCTATTTCCCTTGCTATGCCTCTATTAGAGCCTGCCTCTGATCAAGAGGTTCCAAACCCTCCGCCGATCCCGCATTCCTGCAAAAATTCCAATAAGGAAGTCCTCATCATTCCCTCCGCCTCGCCTTCCCCAAAAAAAATCAGTTATCCCCTCGGTAAAGAAAAAGAGATAATGATATCAGCCACCCCTGCAAACTCTCCTATGTCTTCGCCCTCTAACTCTATAGGCAGTGATTTGGATTATTTACTGAGCAAGAAATCTCTGGAGCTCAGGGCTCTCTCTATTCATAAACCTGGAGTACAAAAATCCCCGCAAATTAGCCCTAACTCTGCAAGTAATATTACGGTAAGGAGGAAGAACAACAGGGGAAGCAGGCATTTTAGGGGAAGAGGTGAAGGTGCGGGCAGAGGTGTCCGTAATTTGTCCCTTGTAGATGTTCCCATCACAGACATGACTGAAGAATGGCCTCTTAGAGAAAATGTGGCCGACAAGATTCCAAAATGAACTTCATCATCTCCATGAACATAAGGGGGTTGGGGGCAGACCTTAAATTTTTGGCATTAAAGGATTTTTTCCGCTCTGCCTGCCCCAAAATTATTCTTATCTAGGAAACCATGCACGCCTCTTCTGTATCAATCTCTTACTTCAGGAAGATGTTTCCTTCCTGGTATATATCTGCTGTGGAAGCCAATGGTCTCTCGGGGGGGTTAGCTGTTTTGTGGGATCCGTACTGGATCAAGGCAAAAACTTATAGCTGTTTAGCAGGAATTCTGATTTCGGCTCATATGAGGGGGCACAAATTCCCAATAAACATCTTGAATGTATATGCTCCCTACAGAAATAGGTTGCTTTTTTGGGAGAAACTTTTTGCATCTGAAATTTTTGATGTTGAATATCTATTGATCGCAGGGGACTTAAACGTCACTCTTAATATGGAGGAAATCTGGGGTGTTAACAAGAAGAAGGACCCCCTTGCCGAAAAAATCAAAAATGAACTTTTGCTGAGGAGAAATTATATTGACATCCGCCCTCCCCACATGCTCCCGACTTGGGAGAATGGAAGAACTGAAAATGCATACATAGCAAAGAGGCTTGATAGATTTATTCTACACGCTAGTCTGATTGACAAGTTGGGTATGCCTTTCTCTTCGATCGAGAATGTCTTCATTTCAGATCATAGACCAATTTTATTGGGCTGGAAGCAAAAAGGCTTTAGGAAAGGATACAGCTTCAAATTCAACAGCACTGCCCTGGAAGATCCTGCCTTCAATGACTATATAAAGAATGCATGGAGTGAGATGATGTCCTCCAGTCCCTTTCCGTCTTTGATGACTTTTAGAGATAAAATGGATCATATGCGAAAGGTGGTAAAACACTGGCAAATTAAGAAAAGGCAATCTAATAAAAATGACCTACGCAAAATTCAAACAGAATTGGACAGAGCGTCGGAAGCCATGTCTGTTCATAGTATTTCCTTTAAAGAAATATGTCACATTAAGATGCTTCAAAAGAAAAAAATCAAAATTTTAGAACAGGAGGAATCTTTCTGGCGGTTGAAGAGCAGGGTGATATGGCTAAAAGAAGGGGATAAGAACACAAAATTTTTCCATAAATTTGCAAATTCCAGGCGAGAGAAGAACTCCATTTGGAAAATTAGTGATGGAAGAGGAGGATATTTATATTCTCAATAGGAAATAACAAATGAGGCAGTGAAGTTCTTCACAAATCAGTATAAAAGATCTGAAGTATGCAGCTTTCAGGATATTATGTGGGGTATTGAAGTGTTTCCCCGGATGTTTGACGAGGATACAAATGATCAAATCTTCCAGCCATTTACTGAGGATGAGTTGCTAAAATCAATGAAGTACTTCAAGAAAGACAAGTGTCCAGGGCCGGATGGCTGGACTATAGAGTTCTTCACTCACTTCTTCGACATCATCAAAGCAGATCTGTTAAAAATGGTAGAAGCTTCTAGGATCGCAGGCAACATCAATCAGAAGACGTCCTCCACAAACATTGCCCTTATCCCAAAGAAAGAAAAGGCAGAGTCTTTTGGGGACTTTCGCCTGATCTCGTTATGCAATATCTCTTACAAAATTATCTCAAAGATAATTGCAGAAAGAATTAAAGCAACTCTATCAAATTGCCTATCAAAAGAGCAGCATGCCTTTTTGCAAGGTAGGAACATCCTGGATGCGGTTGCAAACACACAGGAAGGTCTTTATGCCATTCATTAAAAAAAAGGGACGCAGTCATTCTAAAGATCGACCTTCGAAAGGCATTTGACTGCCTTGACTGGGGATTCATTAGATGTTTACTTACAAAGATTGGCTTAAGAGCGAGCATGATTAATTGGATCATGGCTTGCGTGGAACAGGTGAACTATGCGATTATCATCAATGGAATCCCATCTCCCTTTTTCACTGCTTCCAGAGGTCTTCGTCAGGGCTATCCGCTGTCACTGCTCTTATTCATTCTGGCCATGAATTCCCTCAGCCTCCATATCAACAAGGCAGACTATGAAAACAGATGTCAGCCATTAAAAATCTGCAGGAACGTCTCGATCTCTCATAATTTATTTGTTGATGATATCATTCTGTTTGGCATTTTATTTAGAATCACATGGTTATGTTTTTTTGAAATCCTTTTCAACTTCTAGAAAGCAACAGGTCTACAGATCAACAGTTCAAAGTCTATCATCTATCATAATGATATCTGCCAGGAGGAGATTGAATGGTTATCGGCTCTTTTCGATATTGAGGCACGATCTATCAATCATGGAATTAAATATCTAGGTTTCCAGTTAAGAGAAAATAGATATTCAAAGGCGGACTGGAAATGGCTTCCTGATAGATACTTTAACATGATTTCTGTATGGGAGTATAGGTGCCTCTCCCTGGTAGGAAGGGTGATCTTGGCTCAATCTGTCCTAAATCAGCTTGCAGTTTATTGGTCTCATTTATATTTCCTTCCAACGAGCATTATTCAGTCAATGAATAAGCTTTCAGCTAATTTTATTTGGGGGGGCCAAGCTAGAAATCGAAAATTTCAGCTTTCGAAATTGTCCAATATTTCTCTGCCGAAGAGCATGGGAGGATGGGGCCTCTTAGACTTGAGGATCTTCGGAAAGGCTCTGTTATGTAGATCCCTGTGGAGAGGGATTTATGAAGATGGGCCATGGAGCGACATCATCCGAAAGAAATGCATGGGTAAAAAAGACATATCCTTCTGGTTCAGGAAAGGAAGGATCGGCTCTCCTTCGGGCTCTCCTATATGGCTAAGCCTTCGCAAGATCGAAAGTTATTTCCTAGAGAACTTAGTCTGGCGCTTCCAATCAGGCAAAAAGATTCTCATTGGGAAAGATCCATTCCTGAATGGTGCCGAGATAATCGATGTTCCTAAATCTCTGTTGTCTTTCTTCCACAGAAAGGGTTTTTTTTATTGGGACAGCTTAATTAAAGGTTGGCAGGGTCTGATTCCTATCTGGAAGGAAGCCGGATGCCTGGGCATTCAAGGTGAACTTGCTCTACAATGGGAATGCATCAGAACTCGTCTCAGGAACTGTGGGATTTTCCGGACAGCGGATAATGACAGTCTTATATGGGGGTTCTCTAGAGGGATAAACTTTGTTCGTGTTAAAGACATATACCAGATTCTATGTGGTTTAAAGAAAGACTCTCTCAGCCCTTCCTTTCCTCTCATTTTATGGAAATCTGGATGCCCGTCCAAAATGATTTTATTTTCTTGGCTGTGCTTTCATAATAGAAATCTCTCGTGGGAAAATTTAAGAAAGCATGGATGGCAGGGCCCTAGCATATGCCCCATCTGCAAGTCTGCAGAGGAAAATAATTTCCACCTTTTTCTCAACTGCTCCTCATCTCAACAGCTCTGGAAATCCGTGGCGGATTTATTTGGAATCCAGCATATGCTCCATGCGTCTATCAGTGAAGCTTTTCTATGGTACAATAAACAAAAGGAATCCTGGAGAAATGTTTTCATTATTGTCATTTGGTTCATATGGAAATGGCGGAACAATTTCATTTTCAATGGAAAATCTACCCCTTTTCTGGACATTTTCTCCAATATCACTCTCCTCTATGAATCGATCCCACAGAAGCCTCCCAAACCTACGAAACAGGTTTGCAATGAGCCCCCACAGGAGCTATCTTTGATGCCAAAAGCCTTCTTCGATGGTGCTGAACAGGACGACATTTGTGGCTGTGGGGTGCTCATTATTGCAAATGAAAACAACCATTATCTTATTCACTGGAATGGCGGAAGGGGCTCCAACAGTAAAGCTGAGGTTATGGCCCTCGCTGGCCTTCTAAGCTTCTGTCTCTTTCTCAACCTTCAGAGTGTCTCAATTTTTGGAGACTCGAGAGTTCTGGTAGATTATGTCCTTGGGAAAAATAAAATTCTAAAGCCCCAACTTGTTGGGTGGTTAGACAGGATCTGATTCCTATGGAATAGAATGGCGGGAGGTTCTATTCATCACATTAACAGGGCTCTCAACCAGCAAGCAGATGATCTATCTAAAGAAGGTCTACAGGAGGTTCTAGGTCTATGGTCTTTGCAGGTGGCTGATGGAGGGAATCTCTTTTCTATTCAGGATTTTGCTCCTCCAGACTTCTAGATCGCTTTTGTTCATTATGATCTCTTCGGCATATCTATCCGGCCTTTCTATCTATCAGTTTTATTATCATATGATACTGTCTCTTAGTTTCTTTTTGTGGTTGCAGGTTTTATCTTCTATGGCTCTTCAATGTCTTTTTAAGAGTTTTGATTATGGCTGTCAACTTGTTTTTTCAACTGATTTCTTGGAAATATCCTGTTCTTCTTGGTTTTATTCCTCCATGATTTAAAATGTCAGACCTATATGATCTATATGTCCTTCTTATTTTCTTCATATGTGGAGGGAATAACATTATATGAACTACGAGTCGGAGACTCTAAATGAATGTACTTTCAGGCTTGTTTATATTTCTTATATAAATACATCATGCTTTTTCGTCTGAAAAAAAAAAGTATTAATTAACTAATACAAAAATTATTAATTAAATCAAAATATTTAAAAGATAAATTAATTTTTCAATTGCGGTTTTGAAATAAATTTCAAAAAATAAATTTAAGGTCTCTCTGGAATCACTTTTGCTTATATCAAACTCTTTCAATTTTTGCATTTTTTTAATGTATTTTAAATTATGATGATGATGAAGATGATGGTTATCGTCTACTTAGACCAAACTTTGGTTTATCGAACCTAAAGAAACAAATTATTTAGTTTGATTTAAGATTTTATTCCTATGCTCTAAAAGCTTGGAGAAAAGCCTCCCAGCTCACTATAATTTTGACATCCTAAAAGGCTAAGAAGGTTAGTATTGTGACAAAGATTATGAAACTGAGATCTAATGTGGTTGTATGCAGGGCACTCTAAGAGGAAGTGGTTTTCATCCTCGATGTTCCTATTCTCACAGAGATGGCAGATCCTTTCTATCCATGTTGTTTTAGGAACTGCCCAACCACCTGTTTCATTATGGAGCTCATGAGAGTTTGTTCTAATCTTCACTATATTAATTTTCTTCTTTGAGCTAGTTAAAACAAAGAGATACTTTTGATCTTCTAGGGTGGGGTTGATGACCTTCTTATAATAACTTAATTTTCTTTTAGCTGCTAAATCTTTCTCACACCACATTTTTTCTTTGAACTTAGAAGTAACAATATTTTTAATGTTATTAATGTTTTGCAAGGTATCATTCTCGTTGATCTCTCAATGGTTTAACTAGGCCCTCGTGTCTTTATACGACCCACGCTTGAGCCTTAGGTGGTTTTGGCTGGAATTTAAAGCTAGCTTAGGAAGTCTATGATCTCCTATGTTATTGAGTTTGTGCTTGTACAATAGAAGCCTAGTCATAGCTAGGCTCTCGATACAAGAAAGACCTACTTCTATAAGGAGAATAGGATAGGGTGTATTGCTTTTAGTTTTCAGGTTATACGTTATAAAATGCTTCTTGATTTGCTCAATATTTCTCCATAATTCTCTAGAGACGCTGCAATCAATATTTTTAAATTTAATATGTAAATATATTAAATTTAAAAATAAAATTGTTAAAATGCAATATAATAATATACTTTAAATATTTCTATCAAAATAAAAAATTATGGTTAATTAATAATTAATTTTTTAATTATATAAAAATAATATTTTAAAACTCGAAAATTAACATATTTAAAAAATAAGAATACACCTTTTCATAACAAAAGAAATAGTTTTATTTGTAACCAATGAGATGGTTTTAAGGGTGCAAAATCAACTTCCATTTATCTATAAGCTTATTAATAAATCTTGTAACTTTTAACGCCCAACAAAACACAATTTTTTAATTAGAAAAATATTAAAATTAAAATTAGATTTGCTAAAAAGGATTTTAGTGAAAAAATAAATATACAAAAAAGGTTCAGATATAGATTTCAAAGTAAAATTCGAATTTTGCAAACCGTTTAGCATACAAATTATATAAATTTGGAGGTATAATACGATTTTGAATAACTCACAATGGATTTTATATGAAATCTGAGAGCCTTTTAGCCTGTGTGTCTACTAAGAATCCTGTCGTTCAAGACTCATAACATATGATGACTATCGTCATAACATATATTGAATTGAAACAACTTCACAATTTTAATATTAAAACCTATACCTTTACCATTCATTAAATTTCTTACATTATATATATTAAAAAAAATGGTTTATTTTCTCAAACTTTCATGAATATGATACTGATTACATGCACATGAAAGCAATACATTTTGCAAAAGCAAAAGTTTCAGGCAAAAGAAAATCTGAAATTCCATGAAATAAAACAGGTTTATTTCTAGGTAATATACAACGAAAAATATATGTCTATATGATTTTTTTTAATTGTATCTCACAGTTTAAATCGAGTTCTAACAACAGAGATATGTTGCTTTCTCTTATGTTAAATCTGTCCACATACACCTCCCACAAACAGACCGAACTTCTTAACAGAATTTAGGAGAATAGAAAACTAATCTAAAATTATAAGCTTACAATAAACAACAGATAGGAATATCTCAATTAAATACATCATTGCAAAAGTGGGGTTATAATCTCTCCTCCAGCAGTGCCTCTTGGTGGCCTCGATCCGTTGCAGCGGAGTAAAGAATTCTTCAAAGCTGCCGCTTAGGGAACGCCTATGCTAAAGCTGAAGATGATTCCATAGAGCGTTTTTTCGTCATAATCTCCACGGCCGCGGGATCGATCCCTGAACCCATCAATATAATTCAACACTGCTAGCGCTACGCAGAGCGCTCAATATATCCTTCCTGCAGAATTCTGAGTTCATTTCAGACTAAACAGCCGAGCCATTGAAACAGGGGCACTATGTTTGACAAAAATCCAGGCCATAAAAATCTTGCCTCTCCAGTGTTCATGTAGCTATGCGCGGCATTTTGAAAATTCAAAATTTAAATTACGAATACTTTTAATGCTTTAATTGCGTTGGTCTGCGCTGACGGGGCATGGCGACGTGGACAGTAGCGGGATTGATCGCGTTGGTCTGCGCTGACGGTGTATGGCGATGTGGACGGTACCGGGGATTGTTTTGGCAATCATCGGAAAGTTTGGCAAAGATGCCGACTATCTCTCATGCCAAATGGATGTCATGTCAATGACCATGCCCATGCGAATGCAGAGATGTATTTTAGGTTGACCAAATGTATTCTTAGGAGTCTTAAATAGCTAATAGCGTAGGATTTAATAGCGTAGGATTTAATTGGGAGTCGTGTAAAGAGGTGGAGAAATTGGGCAGACGGTCAAAAGTGGTTAGAATCTGGGTAAATAATTTTAAAAGATCTTGTATAGACAGTGTTTGAGTGGTGTTTTTGAGGGTGGAAATGGATTCAACATCATCAAAAAAGTCTAAGACACCTAAAATTTTGAAGTTTAACAACCATAATTTAGATTTACAGAAATCCTTTAGGATTTTCTACAAATATGACCAGAATTTTCATAACTTTCCGAACAATTCCTCCCTCTAGCTAATTAGACTACCGCATTTATTTGTTGCGGTATAGACTACTCCATTGAAATGAACACGAGGCCAAATTGGTTATTGGAAGACGAGGACATAGCCTAGCTGTTCTAAGTTTTAGAGGTTTTCCTTGGCATGGTTTCCAGTCAAATCTATTGGTATCTGTGATATCCAAAACTACGGCAATTGAATGGCGTTTTTCTTGTGGTTGTAGTTGAGTTTAGCATGATTTTGACAGGAGAGGACAGTCGAGTAATTGTGGGGTTCATGGGCCACTAATTGCTTCGCACATGGAAGGTTTAAAGTCAGTCTGCAAATTTTATCGTAATCGGGGGTACTGGAACCTGAGCCGTTAGCTTCGTACATGGAAGATTGAAAGGCAACCTGCAAATGTCGGCCACCGATCTCTCATGGAAATTTGAATGTGTCAATTCATCCACCATAGTTTGTACATGGTAGATTGAAAGGCAACCTGCAAATGTCGGCCACCGTACTTCTCTCGTGGAAATTTGAATGTGTGAATTCATCCACCATAGTACGTTAGGTAACTGCTTCTTCGTGTTTTAGCGTATATTGAATCAACTTTGATACTTCCAATTGCAATTTGAATAATGTACATACATTTTACATTTGCCAAATTCTGTGAAGTCTGGTGATGGATAAATGTGACAAATATCAAATATCATGCCATGTAATAATTAAATTATTAATTTAATATATTTATATGAATAAAATGATATTTAATAAATAGGATAAAATATAAAAGTGGTAATTAATTTATTGTATGGTGCTTAATATTTGGTAAGATAATTTAATTGTTTCACAATTTTATTTTTTTTTGAAATTTTAATGTGTCAAGTTATCCATCATTTGGTAAAACAATTTAGTTGTTTCATAATCATTTTTTTCTGGAAATTTGAATGTGTGAATTCATCTCTCATATTTTGCAATCACTCTTATAAATAACTGTCTTAGGTTGGAGTATATATTGAATTAACTTTAATATTTCAAATGGCAATTTGAACAACCAATATTTCAACATTATGTATGCCTTTCTTTAGTTTGGAAAAAAAATATTTCAATATTTTATAACTTTTTGTAAGGTCAAATAAATTTTGTGAAGTCAATAGGACAAATATCAAGCACTATGTAATAGATCAATAAACAATTAATTGCATTTACATCTTAGTTTTTGGATAAGAATAAAAATGTTATTTAATATAGATAAAATAATAAGAAAAGAAATAAACCAATCATTAATTAATTTATAATATCGCATCTAATATTTGGTTCGACAATTTAGTTGTTCCAAAATTTTCTTCTAGTAAAAATTGGAAAGTGTAAACTCATTCACCATATTTTGCAATCTTTAGTATAAATAACTCTTTTTAGGGTTTCAACTTTTAACATATATTGAATTAATCTTGATATTTAAAATTATCAATTGCAATTTGAAGCATCTATATTTCAAGATTTTGTGACTTTGTATATGCTCATATTCTATTCTGTGAAGTTGGCAATTAGTAAATATTAAGCACACTATGCAATAATTGGTTTGTTGTAATTATAATTATTTCGTAGGATTTATCACATGGTGATTAATATTTCGTAAGATAATTTAGTTGCTCCATAGTATGTTTCTTCTGACATAATAGATGAATGGAACACATACCAACAAAAGATATGAATGGAACATAATGTCACTTCACTGGTATAGTAAGTCATAGATCAAAATAATGACCGAAAAGACAGTATTGTTGGACTTGTCACTTGTCATGTAAATAAGACAGAAGATCAAGATAATTAATGAGATTCAAAGTTACTGCTCTTTTATTGTGGACCCTTAGAGTAATTTGAAAGTACCTGAATATGGGCCAATTCCTTTCCACATTAAAGGTTTAAAGGCATCCTGCAAATTTTATCATCACTATGACTGGCTCGTGAATGGGTGTTAGGTTTGACAATAAGGTCCATAAAGTTTGTGCACCAAGGCTATATATATATATATATATATATATATAAGCATTCTATAACCTCTCCAACCAAAGTTGGATGGATTTGTATGCTCGGACATATGTTATCCTCTAAATTTATCTCGCCTCTCTAACTTTGAGAGCTACTGAGCTTGGCATGGTTGGTTGTCCAGAAGCACTATGTCTCAAGTATCAACTTGTGACTTTTCACCTCCCTTTTCTCCTAATTTCCTCCTTACATCCAACTTGTGACCTTTCACTTTCCTTTTCTCCTAATTTCCTTTATTTTCATAAATAAAATATCTATAATGTATTTTTCCCTTTTCAAATCCTTTGCCAATGCCTTTTCCAATTTCCCCTTGGCCCTAATAAACAACACGTGATGCCCACTAGGATACTTTTCCCAACATTAAGCTTGGAATATGTGTCCCATGACCTTTATTATTTTTCCTTTATTAACTTTATTACATGAACTTTTAACCCGAGCTTGTTACATGTGGAAGGTACCTTAGTAAGGCCAAAAGGCATGACCAAAAATTCATAATGACCTTCATGAGTTTTGAATGTTGTTTTCGGAATGTCTTCTTTCTTCACTCTAATGTGATGATATCCTGAGTGAAGATCCAACTTGGTGAAGTAAATTGCTCCATGTAGTTCATCTAACAATTCATCAATGATAGGAATGGGATATTTATCTTTAATAGTGATCTTATTTATCTCTCTATAATTTGGATACATATGTCATGATCCATCCTTCTTATGCACCAATACTACTAGAGAAGAGAAAGAACTTGGTTAGGTTGAATGATACCCACCTCTAGCATTTATGCAACCATATGTTCAATTTCACTCTTTTGGGCATAGGGATATCTGTAAGGTTTGATGTTTGAAGGATTTTTTCCTGGAATCAAGTGAATATAATGATCATGATTGTGAATAGGTGGGAGACCTTTGAGAGTCTCAAATACATTGGAATAACTGACAAGGACTCATTGGACATCTGGAGAAACAAATGAATTATATATGTGAACATCCAATGAGCATAATTGTGCAGTAACCCCTCGTTGTTCCTTCTTCAAAAGTTTTTTCATTCCATTAGAGTTGATTATCTTCCTAGGTTTCCCTGCGATACCCCTTAATTAAATTTCCTTTCCTTCCTAGAAAAAAATTAAAAAAAAAATATTTCTTAATAACGTCCCCGAAAACTTTAACCATTGAACTATGAATATAACATAAACACCACCCATTGGAATGGAAAGCATTGGACTATTAAACACATATTCCTCCATGGTTAGGATTTTATTATGGAATTTTCTTGAGAAATTTATAGTTTCTCCATTTTCAACCATCACTTGACACCATGGTGTTGGATATAGAATTCAATTCAAATCCTTCACTATCTTACAATGAATAAAATTATGGGTACTACCTAAATCAATCAACACTATTACCTTTTTATTCTTAATATATTCTTCTATCTCGAAAGTTTGAGGTGTGGTAATTCACACCAATGCATTACAAGATATGGTTAGATTCATTTCTTCTTTTTCCACCCCTAGGGTTGGTTCCTGGTGTATATATTCTTCTTTTGATGTTTCTTGTTCCTTTTCTTCCTCCTCTTCACAATCTATGTAAAATAATTTCTTCTCAGCACACTTATGACCTTTAATGTATTTGTTATCACAACTATAACAACGCCCATTTTCTCTTTTTTCCTCCAGTTCTTGTGGTGTAAACCTTATAGGTTGTGGGAGGCTAGGAGCGATAACACTTCCATCTTTACAGTTGTGAGTGGTAGACCTCATTGTTTCCATAATTTTTTTTTCAAAATTTCTTGTCACACTGAATGCATTCTATAATGACTTAGGTTCCCAAAGGCAAACCTCAAATTGGATGTTATATTTTAAAGTCCCTAGGAAGAATTCAAACAGATACTCCTCTAGAATATTAGTTACCTTGATATTCACTTGTTGGAAGTCCTCAATGTTCTCTATAAATTAACCCTTTTGTTTGAGATTCATCAATTGACTTAAAATGATATTGCTCTGTATATCCTCATAATGTGCTATCAATTCTTCCGTAAAAATTATCCAAGTGAAAAATTATTTACGATAACAAATCCATTGATACCACACACACTAATTAGATTCTAAATATAAGGACGCAATGCGTACCTTTCGTGTGTGTTGCACATCATGTAGATCAAAGAATTGATCCACTTGTAAAATCCATGTTACAGATCCTTGTTGTCAAACTTCCTCATATCAGTATTTGGAATATGGTTGGCCTTCAACCAAAATTTAGTTCTCTAAAATCATGATTCACATTCGTTTTGTTCTCATCATGAGTTTCATGGAGTATCTGGTCACCACTAGGAAGCCTATCTTGTAGTAACTTTTTCAAACCTTCCATGTCTGATTTTATGTCCACTTTTATGTTTGGCTTTAAATCTTCCATTTTTATTCTAAACCATCCATCTTAGATTCCAATTCATTTTTGGTTTCTCTTTGTGATAACGAAAATTGTTGCACTTGTTCCCGTAATTTTAATATATCATGTTGCATTTCTTCTTCTTCATTAATCATAATAGAGCTTTCTAAGGATTTATGGGTGTAGAAATTTTTTGTTTGGGACGAATTTTAGAACCAATTAATGATATATATGCTTCACTATGCCCTTTGAATCACTTCAAACTGGTTTTTCAAAAAAACAATTATGCAAATTTAAAAATACACATTTTTTAGAGCTTTATTTTGAGTTTGTTGATAAGATTGACCTTGAAACTATTGTATATTTGTTATTTATGCCTCTAAATGTCTAAAATTGTGTTTTGTGGTATACCACTATGTCTTCTTTTCAACACCACTAGTTAAACCGAGATTGGATTCTCCAAGATATATTTATGCCAGTTCTCCCACAATGACCTGATTAT
Source organism: Pinus tabuliformis (assembly GCA_031772625.1). Classification (NCBI taxonomy): domain Eukaryota; kingdom Viridiplantae; phylum Streptophyta; class Pinopsida; order Pinales; family Pinaceae; genus Pinus; species Pinus tabuliformis. Next base: position 1,973,733,341 of record CM062818.1, on the reverse strand, counting down.
GGACTAGTTCAGTAGATTGAAATTGTATTAAATTCCATGTGTCACTATTTTAACCTTTAGCCCTGAAAATCGTACCCAAGACACAAAATTCTATTCAATTTTAGCCACTTTTTATGAAATTCAATTATAATGCTCAAAGAGAAAGTTATGACAACTTTCCCTAGAACATTTATTTGAGACTTGATTCTCGAGCATGAAGAAACCCTAGCTTCCTTAGACCATATCTCCAAAAATATAGTGAACCAAGGTATGAAATTGTAACAATATGTTGACCAATATTTTCTCTTCATGTTTTATAAATTTCATGATCTGAAACTTCACAGAAAATAAGTTATAGCAAAAATTCCAAGATGGCCTGTTTGAAGCACCAAAACCCTAGGATCGAAAGCTCTGAGACAAAATGTTATGTATCCAGATTAAAAATAGAATAGAAACATACGAAGTCATTAATCAATGACTAGACGATAAGCCACTTTAGGGGGGGAACCTCCATTTACATAACATCAATGAATTATTTTTCGATGATTCAAATGACAAGGCCTCCTTGGTATATATAGGATTCGAAAGGGTCAAAATATAATTAGGGCCTTCATAAAAATTTCAATGTAAGGGCTTTATATTAACAATAGTGGGCTTCTATGGAGCACATATAACTACAATATGGGGCTACACTAGTATTACAGGGACCTATCATGAATATTGGATTTTCTTGTTACAAAAGAGCCCACATATAGAGGTTTTGGCTATAAACCAACTCATATGGTGTCATAAGCTCCATGATAAGTTATATTGTACCACCATTTAGTAAGTAGAAGCTATTGTGCCCATAATTCAATTTTTCATAAGAAAAACATATCAAATAGGTTTCCAAGCACTTGCTAACCAAACCTATTTTATAATCCATTTTGGGATGATATGCAGTGCTTGTATTTAGTCATTTACCTTGAAGTTTAAGTATCTACTGCTAAAATTTTCTAATGAATGTGGGGTGTCTATCTGAAATAATGGAAGTGGGCATACTATTTAGCTTAAACATTTAATACATGAAGGCTTAGGAAATTGAGGAAGGAGTGGAAGGATGAGTTGGGACATAGAGATGTGCATCTTTTAGAATACAATCTACCACCACCCTAATCACTATTTTGTGTCCCACTTTTGTAAATCACAATAAAATCCATTGAAATGTCTATCTTAATATATGTTGGGATTGGTGGGAGTTACAATTCCCTTGGTAACTTTGCCGTCTCTTCCTTATTTATTTGAAATTCATCACAAGATCCTATAAAATCTTGGATACCTATTTTCATGTCTTCTTAAAATAAGGAATGCTTAGTTATTTGATGGCTCTTATGAAATCCAGAGTGATTTTATATTGATGATGAGTGTAGCTTCTCTAAAACTCAATTTTTTAGGGTTGAACCTTCTGCCAAACTAATGTGCCCTTTATACAACAATGTATATTGTTTCTAAGTATAATTTTTAGGAGATTTATGACATATTGGAAGTTTTTGAATGATATATCTTATAATATTGTTTGTTATCCATTCCTTGTAGGCTTCCTCAAGTCATATTGGACTTGGTAATAATAAGGTAAGGAGTGACACATCCTCTTTAAATTGTCTAGATAAGGCATTATCCAAAACATTATCCTTGTCTTTTTTATATATGATCTCATAATCATATCCCAACATCTTGGTGACCCATTTATGTAGCACTAGTGAAGAAAATCATTATTTGAGGAAGTATTTTATACTATGATGGTTAGTATTGATCTAAAAACACCTCCTATATGAGTAGTAAATATCCACCACATGAAGGATAACCATCATTCTTTTCTCATATATGGATTATCCCAAATTGTGGTCACATAATTGCTTGCTAGTAAATGCCATTGGAAATCCTCATTGTATCAATATTTCTCCTAAACCTCTTCTTGAGGCCTCACATTCCAATACAAAAGAATAATTAACGTTAGAATCTACAAATACTAAAGTAGTGCACATGGCTTACTTTAAATTAGTGAATGCTTATGTGGTTTCCTCACACCATATAAGGCATTATTTTTAAGCAGTGAAGTTAGGAGAGCTACAACTTTTCCATAACTTTATTTATAAATTTTTATTTGTATCCTATAAATCCTAAGAATCAATTCAATATCTTTAGTATTTTAGGATGTGATCAATATTGCATGGCCTCCACTTTATTGGGATCAACTTGTACTCCTTATTGACTAACAATGTGACCCAAATATTCAACTTCAAGAGACCCAAAACCACATTTGGAGTGCTTCACAAATAATCAGTTTTCTCTCAAGAGTTGCAAGCACTTATCAACATGCTCTATATGTGATTCCCATATTTTATTATAATTAGTATATCATTGAATAAGACCATCACAAACTTGTGTAGAAAGGATTTGAAAATCTTGCTCATGAGGACCTAGAAAGTGGATGGAGCATTACAAAGACCAAAAAGATCATTAAAAACTCGTAATGACTTTAATGTGTTCTGAAATTTGTTTTTAAGATGTCAACCTCTTTCATCCTAATTTGATGGTATCCTAAAATAGATAAGCTTAGTGAAATTTTTTTTTCCATGATTTTCATACTGGAGATCGTCAATAACCAGATAAAACTAATTAATGATAACCATTTCCCACTTAAAAGCTACAAATCCGATAACATAATATCTAATTAATGAATGGGCCAAATTGGTTATTGAAATGAACACGAGGCTAAATTGCTTACTGGAAGATGAGGCCATAGCCTAGTTGTTCTAAGTTTTAGAGGTTTTCCTTGGCTTCTCCTATTTCCGACCCTATAGCAATATTAATGCTATCTGACATGCGAGCCGAATAGCCATCGCCATCGCCCTCTGAGTGACGGCGCGTGGAGAGGGAGGGCGAGGGTGGAGGCACTCTATGGCTATTCCCCTCGCATGTCAGATAGCATTAATATTGCTATAGGGTCGGAAATAGGAGTCGCTGTTATGGTTTCCAGTAAAATTTATTGGAGTTTGTGATATCCAAAACTACGGCAATTGAATGGCGTTTTTCTTGTGGTGTAGTTGAGTTTAGCATGATTTTGACAGGAGAAGACAGTCGAGTAATTGCGGGGTTCATGGGCCACTAATTGCTTCGCACATGGAAGGTTTAAAGTCAGTCTGCAAATTTTATCGTAATCGGGGGTACTTGAACCTGGGCCGCTAGCTTCGTACATGAAAGATTGAAAGGCAACCTGCAAATGCCGGCCACCGTACTTCTCTCATGGAAATTTGAATGTGTGAATTCATCCACCATAGTTTGCAATTTTTACGTTGGGTAACTGCTTCTTCGTGTTTTAGCATATGTTGAATTAACTTTGATACTTCCAATTGCAATTTGAATAACGTACATTTTACATTGTCAAATTCTGTGAAGCCTGGGTATGGATAAAGATGACAAATATCAAACATCATATCATGTAATAATTAAATTATTAATTATTTAATATGTTGAGAATAAAATGATATTTATTAATTTAATATATTTATATCATGTAATAATTAAATTATTAATTATTTAATATGTTGAAAATAAAATGATATTTATTAATTTAATATATTTATATTTTTTTAGGATGAAAACAAAATGATATTTAATGGATAAGTTAAAATAGGAAAGTAGTAAGTAAATTATTGATTAAATTATTGATTGATTTATTGTATGATGCTAAATATTTGGTAAGATAATTTAGTTGTTTCATAATTATCCTTTTTTTTTGGAAATTTGAATGTGTGAATTGATCTATCATAGATTGCAATCACTACTATAAATCAATGAGTCTTAGGCTTGAATATATATTGAATTAACCTTGATATTTTGAATTGCAATTTGAACAATTTATATTTTAACATTTTGTATGCCTTAGAGCTGTTCTAAGAACATAATTTCTTTCAATGGGAAAAGAAATATTCCAACATTTTATAACTGTGTGTATGGTCAAATTCATGCTCCAAACATAATTTCTTTCAATTGGAAAAAAATTATTTCAACATTTTATAACTTTGTATATTGTCAAATTCTGTAAAGTCAATATGACAAATATTAAGGCACCATATAATAAATCAATAATTAATTAATTACATTTATATCTCAGTTTTTGGATGAGAATAAAATGTTATTTAATAAATAAGATAATAAGAAAATAAATAAACCAATCATTAATTAATTTATAATATGGCATCTAATATTTGCTTAGACAATTTAATTGTTCCAAAATTTTCTTCTGGTAAAAATTCATTCAACATATTTTGCAATCTTTAATATAAATAATTGCTTCTCAGGGTTTTAACATTTAACATATATTGAATTAATCTTGATATTTAAAATTGCAATTTGAAGCATTTATATTTCAAGATTTTGTGACTTTGTGCATGCTCATATTCTATTTTGTGAAGATGGCCATTAGTAAATATTAAGCACACTATGCAATAATTAATTTGTTGGAATTACAATTCTTTGGCAAGATTTATCACATGGTGATTAATATTTCTTAAGATAATTTAGTTGCTCCATAGTATGCTTCTTCTGATAGAAGAGATGAATGGAACACAATGTAACTGCACCATACCAACAGAAGAAATGATGGAACAGAATGTCACTGCACTGGTATAGGGGAGGGACGCCATTACCTATGCGCCCTCCCCTCCACCTCACCTAAACCCACGTGGACATTGCCATTGCATGTACGACACCTGCCCGACGTGGACTGCCACGTGTTGTGGTGGGTGTCAAAGCTTGAAAACCAGTTTTTCGACCCGACGCCCGGTTGTTTTCGCCTGTTCGCCGCGATGTGTGCTCTGCTCCTTATTTTTCTGTTCGGGTCCTGTGTTTGGGCGAAGCCCTCCGCCGACGATGGCGCGGGACAGCTCCATTACCTGTGCATACCGTCCACCATTGTTGCGCTATTGTCCGCCATTGTTTGCTTGCATGCGTCTGTTAACCGAACAGGGTTTCTGTTGGAGTTGTTTCATTCCGCCTGCAATGGTTGTTCATTCTAGACCGCCAGAGGTTTAGGGTGTCCTTGGTGGTTGTTTCATTCACACGACCTGTTATTTGGGGAGGAGCCACTATCGATTTCAGCTAGTTCGAGGTCGAAGGTAAATTTACAGGGAATTTCAAGTATTTTTGGTTTTTTGGTTTCTGCATTGGCTAATTTCCAACTTGTTGCAGGTTTGGCGAGCTCTGGAGAAGGTCTGGTGAGCTCTGGACATGGAAGACGCTTCGACCTGGCTTCTATCCAGTAGGATTTTATCCTACCAGCCATTAAACACTGTGTTTTTCAACACTTCACCTTCACCTTTTGTGTTTTTCAACACCTCACCTTCTATTGGAATTTTTGTTAATTTTGCTCTTGGAGTTTCAGGTAGGTTTAGGGTTTTGCAGGTTAGGGGTTTTGAGGGTTTAGGGTTTTGCAGGTTAGGGGTTTTGCAAGTTTGGGGTTTTGAGGGTTTAGGGTTTTGCAGGTTTTGCTCATGATAGTTCTTGGTATTTTGCTTTTCTGGGCAACTTAAAATTTTGGCTAAGCTAGGTAAATTTTTGTCATTTTAATCTTGCCAAACTCTAATAATGGAGACTTTGACTTTTTTTTCTTAGAAGTTCGTTTTTGTGTTTGCTTATCATTGTTGTTTGGAATGGGTTGGGGTAATTTGCTGTTCTGAGATTTGTTTTACAAGCATATTCTAACTAGTACAGTTGTTTGGAATGGGTTGGGGTAATTTGCTGTTCTGAGATCTGTTTTACAAGCATATTCGTGCTACATAATAAGAAACATAGTATTTATGAAATGGGAAAGCTGTTCTAAATAGTTTTCTGCAAGGGATTTTTTGGTAGATACAGTTCAAAATAACTCTTATTACTTGCATTCTATTTTCCTGTCAACCATTGGTCTTGTTTTGTTGGTTTTAAGTTTCGATAATGTATTTACAATGCGAGATTCTGGATCTTTGTCAAGTTTGTAAGTGTGAGCCCGATTAGATTCGGGTCAAAAATTCATTGCAGGTCTGAATTGAGAAATCGGAACCTTAATTTCTTTTTCCTTTTAAATATATGTTTAAAATATAGGTTGTGGACAATATTATCTCGCTGTGAAGCCAATGCCCTTTGTGAGTGTACTATTGCACATCACTAGATGAATATTACTTGCTTGATCTTGGAATTTTAAATTTATTCATGTTATGGAAACCATGGTTGCATGCTATGAGTTTCTTATAGCTAAATCTTAACTATGAATATTGAGTGAGGGGAGGTGTTTGACTGTCAATCCACACCTGAACATGGCACAAGCCTGATCAAGAAGCCATGTATCTCAATAGGAGAGCAGTCCAATAATGAAAGGCAGGTTAGGACTTGATCCTTGTTTGTTTTTTTAACCAGCCCAAATTATATTTCTTCTACTGCAATAGATAGGCAGGTCAGGACTTGATCCTTGTTTAGATTTTTAACCAGGACAAACTATATTTCTTCCACTGTAATAAATAGCATTTTAGTGTTATTAATCATTTTTATAAACATTTGTGATTAGGTACTATTGCACATCAGGAGATGAATATTACTTGCTTGATCTTGGAATTTTAAATTTATTCATGTTATGGAAACCATGGTTGCATGCTATGAATTTCTTATAGCTAAATCTTAACTATGAATATTGAGTGAGGGGAGGTGTTTGACTGTCAATCCACACCTGAACATGGCACAGGCCTGATCAAGAAACCATGTATCTCAATAGGAGAGCGGTCCAATAACGAAAGGCACGTTAGGACTTGATCCTTGTTTGGTTTTTTAACCAGCCCAAATTATATTTCTTCCACTGCAATAGATAGGCAAGTCAGGACTTGATCCTTGTTTAGATTCTTAACCAGGACAAATTATATTTCTTCCACTGTAATAAATAGTCTTTCAGTGTTATTAATCAATTTTTTATTAACATTTGTGATTAAGTACTATTGCACATCACTAGATGAATATTACTTGCTTGATCTTGGAATTTTAAATCTATTCATGTTATGGAAACCATGGTTGCATGCTATGAGTTTCTTATAGTTAAATCTTAACTATGAATATTGAGTGAGGGGAGGTGTTTGACTGTCAATCCACACCTGAACATGGCATAGGCTTGATCAAGAAGCCATGTATCTCAATAGGAGAGCAGTCCAATAACGAAAGGCAGGTTAGGAATTGATCCTTGTTTGGTTTTTTAACCAGCCCAAATTATATTTCTTCCACTACAATATATAGGCAGGTTAGGACTTGATCCTTGTTAAGATTCTTAACCAGGACAAATTATATATCTTCCACTGTAATAAATAGTCTTTCAGTGTTATTAATCAATTTTTTATTAACATTTGTGATTAAGTACGATTGTACATCACTAGATGAATATTACTTACTTGGTCTTGGGATTTTAAATCTATTCATGTTATGGAAACCATGGTTGCATGCTATGAGTTTCATATAGCTAAATCTTAAATATGAATATTGAGTGAGGGGAGGTGTTCGACTGTCAATCCACACCTGAACATGGCACAGGCTTGATCAAGAAGCCATGTATCTCAATAGGAGAGCTGTCCAATAACGAAAGGCAGGTTAGGACTTGATCGTTGTTTGGTTTTTTAACCAGCCCAACTTATATTTCTTCCACTGCAATAGATAGGCAGGTCAGGAATTGATCCTTGTTTAGATTCTTAACCAGGACAAATTACATTTCTTCCACTATAATAAATCATCTTTCAGTGTTATTAATCAATTTTTTATAACCATTTGTGCTTAGCTCGCAAACAAAACTGCTTTACAACCAACCAAGCCGTTGTTGGCTTTTCAATGTAGTGAATGCATAGAACCATAATATTGTTAGCGTTTCAAAGCAATAAAACAACCTAGGTTGTAAGCCAAAATGTTTCTATGACAAGAAAAAGATACAGTCCATCCAAAATCCACAACATAATGTGGTTACAACCAAAAACATATGACACCCCTATTCTTTATGGCCCTGAGAATCTTGAGTGCCAAAACTCCTCGAGTTACCTTCTTTAGCCAGGTAGGTTGGCCTACCTGTCAAGGGTTTATTAGGAAATGGTTGATTGCTGCCATATGATTGAGTCCAATTTGCAACTTCCAACCATGGAGGTATTGAGTACCCATACCTCACATTTGCGCTACTGACCCTTGCATTAAGTGGAGGTGTGTAATGAGCATACATAGAGTTGACACCAACTCTAGTAGGAATAAGGCAAGTGGGTAAACCCTCAGTTTGATAGTGAGGAACTTAAATGTTTATGAGATCTTGAAATAATGGTGTATTATCTACAATGGAGTCCAATGAGTTTGAAATAATCATGTTTTCAGCAGCTACTCTTGTATCATTGTCAACCATATTGATCATCCCTTGTGCCTTTTCAAGCATTTGTTGTGCCTTTCTTGATTCCTTTTCCTATCTTGCCATTTGTTTTTGTTGGTCCTTAACTTGCCTTGCTTTATCTCTTTCAATCCTTTCATCTGCTCGATGTTTCGCTGCAACAATCCATGCTGCCTTCTTCTCCTTGATTAGATCCTTCTTTTTTTGTTTTAATTCTTGCATTTCAAATTTCTTTTTTTCAGACTCAACTAACAGGTTTATATAGTCCTCTAAGGTGAGTAACTATGAGCTTCGGTCGAAACGAAGACTACCTGGTGCACCTTGCTTTTTTTTCATTGATACTCTCTCTACTAGTAGCTTTATCTCTTTCAATCCTTTCATCTGCTCGACGTTTCGCTGCAACAATCCTTGCTGCCTTCTTCTCCTTGATTAGATCCTTCTTTTTTTGTTTTAATTCTTGCATTTCAAATTTCTTTTTTTTAGACTCAACTAATAGGTTTATATAGTCCTCTAAGGTGAGTAACTGTGAGCTTCGGTCGAAACGAAGACTACCTGGTGCACCTTGCTTTTTTTTCATTGATACTCTCTCTACTAGTAGCTTTAGGAACTGGCCAAGTTTCTCCTCCACCCCTCCCACCTGCATGTCATTGCTTGGAAATTCCCTTTTAGTATCTAATGGAATTGATTGAACTATATCATTATCTTCATTTGATGCCTCAATATGTGCTTCATCTTCTTCCATTGATTTATTGTCCACAAAAAAATGAACAATCTCACTGTTCAATTCTGCTGGTTGTGAGGGCATGTTCATGCTTTGTTCGTTGGTTGCTAAGGCACTACGTGCATTCATATTATTCATTGCTTCTGCCAGCCATGAAGGTGGGGTTACTTGGCTTGGCAATGTCAATTGGTCATTGTCAACTACATGTTCAACAATGTCATTAATAATATCAGCAACAGGAGTTTCATGTTCTTGAGGTGGTGGAATGATCTCCATGTTACTGCAAATTTGTTCATGGTTATACTGTGTTTCACATACAGTTTCATCATCTTCATCATATAAGTGTCCTTGAGAGAGGGAAATCATATTACCAGCTGCAACAATATCATCTTGGTCATCTACTTCTTCCCCTTCAACACTTGTTTGGGCATTCCCTTCTTCTTGACCATCCACATGAAACGCTTGGTTACAACCAGTATCATGCATAAGAGCATCATAGTTCAGTGGCCAGATTCCTGTCCTCCTAAAGCTAGCCTTGATATTTGATTGTGTCAAAGCCCTTTTAAAAGCTTTACTTGCAAGCTCTGCTAGCTCGAACCGTTTCACCTCAACCCCTATATTCTTTGCCATCCATGCAGCATGCTTTGACCTGAAATAGTTCTTGAAAGGGACAAACACACTAACATCAAGGGGTTGCAATCTATGAGTGGTATGAGGGGGCAATGTCAACAGGTCGATGCCTAAATTGTTTGCTTCCTCAATTGTTTGTACAACCATGTGGCTCCCATGGCCATATAATATCAATAAGTGTCTGTTATTAGGTGAGAGGCCACCTAGTATCGATGTAGCAAAGTGAAAAATCCAACTTAAAAACAATTCTTTAGTCATCCGTGCATGGGGATGTGCAGCCATGCATGCACCTAGTTCACAGTTCTGTATATAGTTTTTCAGTTGATTTTTACCTTTGAATAGATAAAATCCTAGTATTGAAGTACCAATTGCATTGACACAACATAAAATAGTTATCCACTCCCTACTCTTAGGCAAAATCTTTGGCACATTTCGGCTCCCTCTCTTGGAAATTACCCGCATGACACAATTCCTCCCTGCCTGTAAACCTGTTTCATCACAGTTCCATATATGGTCTACTCCATAAGAATGTTTATCGTAAGCACTAGAAAGTGTGTCATAGAACTTTTGCACAACTACAGGGTGCAAATTTAATGCTCTGTCTTTATCAAGGCCCTTAGTAGTACACAATACAAGTTCTGGATGCCTTTTTTAAACCCAAACCACCATGATTTACCAGGAAACCCATCTTTGAAAGGGTTTGGCCTCCCTTGACAGTTTTGAGCAACTATGGATTTGAGTTGTATCAAATCTAGCCCATGTCCCAATTGGGCCATCTCTTTACACCACTCAACCACCTCGGCCTCCTCCTCCTCAGTCATAACTGTAAGAGGCCCTCTATGTTTTGTATGAGTCAGTCCATTTATCCAATAATGTATTGATGAGGGAGGAATACCATGTTTTTTTGCAGATGCTCGAACTGAGTATCCATTAAACTCTATGTCGTCAATTGCAACTAACATTTGTTCTTTTATCCATCCTCTTATAGCACTGATCTTTTTAGTTGAACTTGCCTCTTGGACTATTATTTACGGTGGTTCTGTGGCTGATGGTGTGTTAACATCAGCTTTAGTCACATGGTCATCCTCAACAATGTTCCTTGGGGCATTGTTGACATTGACATCAGCTATCCTATCCTCATCAGACGATGTGCATCGCAGCTGTGCACCCCTTGTCACTCTCCTGCCACTTCTCCTTGTATGAGCAACATAACTACCTTTTTCCATAGATGCAACAACCTGTAAAATTATTGCATGCATTTAGACATTAGAATATTTGTAAATTATGGTTTCATACAAGGCAAAAATACTTCTGCTTTAATATAGGAAATTATCAACATGTATGTTAGTATCCTTGAAAAATCAAATATACAGAATCCTTTTTTTGTATGTCTTCAAAATTATCAGTGATTGTTTTTTTGATAACTTGTCTTTACACTTGAAATACCATGACTGTATTGATTGGTTTTGTTATGCATTTCCCAACAGAGCTCTTGTTCGGTTTGACTACTTAAAATATTGTTTTGTTGTTATGTTGTTTTATGTAAGGATGCACTTCTCCATAAATGGATCTTTGGCTATCAAGGAGTTATCATTGGCCAAACCAAGCATGGTATTTAATTTGACCAAGGCTCCAACTTGAGACCCCCTGAAGCACTCTTGATCACAACTTTGCTACCATAACAAATTTTTTCCTCATGTCACTTACGGTTGAAGTTTCTAGTCATGTAAACATTCATTTCAACTAAAACTCTTATTTGCATCTTGTCTACATATATAAGAGAGGCCATGCCTTTTTCTTAAATCAGGAAAGCATATTATCAATTTGTAAAGTTTTGAGTAATTATTGACCTCATATATCAAATCAGAATGAGGGTGCAGTTTGCCATATTTGCAATAGTTTGAGGCTGGTTGTGCCTTCTTTGTGGTCCTTCATTCTAATAGGTTTCCCCCTGTGTACAACAACCTTCCAATAAGGCCCTTCCACTGCTTCTTGTTCATTTGTTTATGTTATTTTCTTCCTTTTACATTGTTTTGTTTACTTTTTTATCATATTTCAAGAATGATCTAAACCCCCTTTTCCTTTTCTCCTTTCAACTTTTTCTTCAATTTATTTTGCAGGTCTTGTTTATGCTACCATTAGTCTTGATGATGTTTATTGCTGGCCTCATACAAGGTTTTCGGTTTCAACACCGAAAGTTGTATTGCAATACTTGACCACTAATTAAGCAACTCATCTGAAGCTTCTGATCTATATTACAGCCAACACAAGGACAATAAATCTATGCTTATCTTCCAATTGGGCCATAGTTTTTGTTTCTTATTATAAAATTTCATTAAGATTTTGTTAAAAATGATTCTCAGAAAGAAATTGCCTTGTGAAATTATGGTTAAACAAATTTCAATTGAGTTGATCATCATGTTCCTACATATTTTTTGCATGATGTCTATATTTGTGTAGACATTTTCTACAAGTATTGGAAGGATTTTCCAAGACTACCTGTGGTTTGCACAAAATTGGAATTTGTTTTGTTGCTCTTCTCATACATTCTTAAATGTATTTGTCATTGTTTTATTGAGTTTCATCATGTAAGAGATACAATATGTCACTGATGCATATGAATCAAGCATGAATTGAGAATTTGGATTTGCATTCCAAATTACTAGCATATGACAATAGCCGGCTATCAGACCATGTATATTGACCTTCTCTCTTGTAAAAGTGTAAATTGATTTAAATTACTAATTTCATTGATGTATTCATTCTCTGTTAAATGAAAGTTTTCTAAAAACCCATCAAATATGTATATCTCACTGTAATTTCCATGTTCTAGTAATTAAAATGTCATTCTGCATTTATTTTAAAGGTGTCATTGTTGCACTCTATTGGTTCAAGTATTGTTGTTTTTCCCATTAGATGAATGGGGAAATTGAATCTATAGAAAACATTTATCTTCATCATGTATGTCCTTGTATGTTGATCTTGATTTATTCTTGATTTGTTGAGGAATTGTTCTTGGTTTGGTTTGATTTGATCTTGATTTATTTCTTTTGATGGGATGCTTTTGGTCATCGGATGACCTGGAGCGATTCGGGACATGCCTTATTTGATTTCATTATTGTTTTAATTTGATTTGATTTAGATGGCATTGCCCCTCATTCTTTGGTTATTATAGCTCAGCTCACTAAGGCACTATGATCCCTTCCTCTCCACCATCTTAGGCTTGCCGATATATTCTTGTTGGATTAACGAGGTACATGACTGACCTTGATGTCCGTTATGACCCCATAGTTCTCCTAGTTTGAAATACTATATCAAGAGACATCTTGGAATATCTTACTGGCAACACTTGAAGAACGCCTACAAACAAGCATAATTGAAGAATGACTACAAACAAGCATAATGCAAGACACAAAGTAGGATATGAGAACCTGAACCCTTGAGATACTCAGGACTTCATACTAATCGAGATGGTTCATAGCCATGACACACCAAGCAACTAAAATCTTGTCAGGCACATCAATACGTCTGTAAGTTTGAACATAGAAATAGCTGAATTGTGAAATAGAACTGTAGGTTGTGTGTTGATTTTCATGAAACTGAAACTGTAAGTGAAACTGAATCTGTAAGAACTATGATAAATGAAAACATAACTCTAAGAAAAATGTGTTTTAATTGATATAACTAACCTGAATATACTGGCAACTGTTCTGTGATGTTTTGTCTTCAAGGTCGCTGAATAGTTTGAAAGCATAACATGCAACTTCAAGAGTGGTTGAAATTCTTTTATAGTTTTTGGCACTTGAATTTAATTGGTGGTAAGGATGGACATGGATTGCAATGGCTTCATTTTGAATGTGTGGTTTGGATTTAATTTGATGTGATTTAATGGTTGGGAATTTGTTATTTGTTGATCCATGTGCTTTGATTTGTTTTAATGAGAAATAGAATGAGTTGGGTGTCATTTATTGAAGTTATTGGGTTGGGTGTCATTTATTGAACATAGGGGGTTTAGTTGTTGAACAATATAACAGTTATGGCTGACATACATTCACTTTTATTATGTGCAGGTATGGATATTTATTTGGGATACAAAGCTTTAGTTCTGATGAGTGGGGGTTGAAGTGACTGCTACTTTGTACTTTTGGAATAGACCATTTTGGAAGCATTTATGGTTTTATTTGTTTTCTAGTTGGGTCAATATGGTTTGCACTCTTAAGTATTAAGATACTATTTATGGACAGTTGTGGGCCCAGTCAATGTATTGGGAAATTTTGGACATAAATTAATACTTATTTATACTTAATGTTATTTATCTTTGTTTAGATATTGGTTGCAAAAGTCTCAACTTCTGGTGGTTTGGTGGGACCAGTACTATATCAATTACTGGTCCCTACACAACATTAGACATCTCTCCCCTAGTAAGTCATAGATCGAAATAATGAATGAAAGGACAGTTTCGCTGGACTTGTCACTTGTCAAGTAGATAAGACAGAAGATTTGTTATATACCTAGGGGGGATAACATGGGGTACAAAGGGAGGTATCCAAGGAAATAATGTAATAATGGGATGGGCCATAGTAATAAATAAGGTGGTTAACATGATATGGGTGGTTAGTAATAAATAAGGTGGTTAACTTGTGGTCCCTTACATGATATGGGTTAACCACCTTATTTATTACTATGGCCCATCCCATTATTACATTATTTCCTTGGATACCTCCCTTTGTACCCCATGTTATCCCCCCTAGGTATATAAAAAGATCAAAATAATTAATGAGATTCAAAGTCACTAATCTTTTATTGTGGACCCTTAGAGTAATTTGAAAGGACCTTAAGATGGGCCAACTCCTTTCCACATTAAAGGTTTAAAGGTAGCCTGCAAATTTTATCATCACTGTGACTAGTTGGTGAAAGGGTGTTAGGTTTGACAATAAGGTCCATAAAGTCTATGCGCCATGGGTATATATATAGAAGCATTCTATAACCTCTCCAATGAGAGTTGGAGGGATTTGTATGCTTGGACATATGTTATCTTGGACATTTGTATGTTCAAGACCTTGATGATTGGAAAAATGGGGGAAAGTGATGCAGTGAGCCTGATTACATACAAGTTGAATACAGCGAATGTCAAAATCAGGTATGATTTCCTTGAGAAAGATCATGATGAATGCATGAAGAAAATATTTGAAGATGAATTGCCAGAGTTTGACTACGTCCTCCCGAGTGCATACAAAGAGTTCGATTGTTTACTAAAATCTGGTCAAGTGATCAAGAATCCTAAGTTCATAGGGGAAATTCCTAGTGATATGTGGTAAATTGTGATCGAGTTTTAACTATGCTAATAGGTCTTCTATTTTATATTACAGAGAGAAAATGAACCTTGCTTGTTGCTATCGGTAACTAGTTTCAAATTGAGTACTTTGTGTGTTGTTAGTTTGTATTGTTTTCTATTATATAATTTATAAATTTTGGGTATTGTGTTAGTTTGTATTGTTTTCTAATATTATTTTATAAATTTTGGGTTTGGTCTTTACTTTGTAATATGGTTGTGTTTTCATTTATATTTATATTTTAATTTTATTATATATATATATATATATCTATATATATATATATATATATATATATATATATCAATGGTATTAGAAAAATATGTTGTTTTTTTTCTAACTAAAAGACTTGAGTTTTGAGTATATTTCAATTACAAAAAACTAGACGGTAGAGTAAAAGGTCTTAACTAAATTTGATTGAGGGAATTGTTAATGGATAAAGATATTTTACAGAGAATTGATCACTCATTTCGATCTATTCCTAATGTAAGACACATTATATAATAATCCATTGGAATTGATAGTAAATGATGCAAAAGAAAATAAATCATAATGCATGCTTTTTTAATTATGGTTTTCTTTGTAAAATGCTCTAGTGGCTTTAGTGCTTATCACTTATTATTGGCATAAATATATCAATCTCAAACCTAGCTTAAAGCATCAAGGATATAAATCAACTTAAAATTGGCATAAATATATCAATCTCAAATCTAGCTTAAAACATCAACAATGTAAATCAACATTAGATCTAACTTATTCAAGGAAAAATCAAATCTCTCATGTTCTTATGCATGACAGTTAAAAAAATTTGATGGTGTAGAAAACCATATAGAGTTATATCGATAAACATAAAAGCATAGTACATCCACTAGATATAGTTATTTTGAATCTTAGTTGAAGGTTTTTCTAGGGCCTTATTCAATTCCTCCTTGACCCTCACACTAGCATTATGACCTTGAAATTTGAAAGCTATTCTAGAGTCTCCAAAATTTAGTGGGATAAGATTATAATTGATTTTTTCTCTTCTTTCTTTTGAAATGCCTTATTAAGTAGATTCCCTAAAAATTTTAATTTATGGATTTACGCAACTTGAATTCAATAAACTTTGAGTATAATACAATTTTTCAAGCTTGTGATGTAAAATGTCCAACTCACCCATAGTTGATCTCCTTGGAAATTTGGAATCGCAATGGTTCTAGGGGTGGTTGTGCCTTTCTTATAATGTAGCATGTTATTGATATGTAAGGTTGTCATAGGTTTCCATTTGATTTCCATAAGTAGCATGCGATTTCCATAGGTTGAGAAGATGTTTTGTGATGTAGCCATCCTTTTGTTTAATGAGTTTTGCACTAGCCTCATCCATTTCTAGTCTACTCCTTGAGAGGTCATAGGCATTGATTCATATCCCTAAAAATGTGATATGAGTGAAGTGCATAAGTCTTGTAATAATTCTTTGATATATAATTAGTATGTGTAGTTCCTCAATAGAGATGCATCATTCATCCAGTCTATAACAACTTTGGAGTCTCTATCGATACAAATTTTGGAGCTTTTGCAACTCTCAGAAGGATGCTCAAAGTGAATATCTCTACATAATTGTTGATAGTTTTGCCTGTGTTTCCATAGAAAGACAAGAAATGTGATACTCGAACTTTGAAGAGCAACATTAAGAAAAGAATGTCCCTGGTCTTTGAAGATAGCATGATTTTCTTCTAGCCATATGATTCCATTATATTATATTAGATATATTATTATAATGTTGAGAATAATAATATCTAAAATTAAAATATTATATAATATTTAACATAATACTATATAATATTATGTTTAATATTATATGATATTATGTAATATTGAACATTATTAATTATAGAGATAGAGGAAGTAAGGCTTTTACAAAACGTAAAATAAGTTTGATTTAGAAGTGGATCGAAGTCTCAAAAATAGATAAAAAACAAGATACTAAAAATTATTGAAATTTCACTAAATTAAAGGGGTAAAGGTATATCTAAGGTCCTAATACGAATTTAGATAACTTTGACATTAACTTCTTGTTTTTCTTACTAAAGTAAATGCATTGATTTCAATGTAGATGTTGATTTCTAATATTACTTGATTAATTGCATTTGATGCATTGATTTTAATGAATATGTTGATTCCTAATCCTATTTGATTGATTTCACTTGATGCATTGATTTTAGCGTAAATGTTCATTTCTATCCTATTTGATTGTTTGCACTAGATGCATTGATTTTAATTTATGATCTAATATAACTAGATGAATGATGTGCATTGCTTTCAAAGTAATTAGATTAATGGTATGCATTGATTTCAATGTATGCATAATGTAATCATTAAAGTGTGCATTGATTTATGCGTTATAGTAATCATCAACCTAGATCCATATTAAATAGAAATCAATAACAAAGACCAAGTCAATAGAGAAAACTACACGAAATGACAACTAAGGATGCATTAAGTTTAGTGTAGATGTTATTTTGTGATATGATGTAAATAAATGGATGAGGTTCGTTATTTTCAAAGGAATTAAATTAATAGTGTACATTCGTTTTAGTGTATGCATAAACTAATTATTGATGTTGGCCATTTATTTTTTTGTTACAGTAATAATTAGCCTAGATCCATATCAAATAGAAATGAAAAATAAAGAGCCAAGATCTATCTTAATCATTAGTGGATATCTATATTAAATAGAAATGAACAACAAAGAGAAAGTATACAGAGAAAGACATAATAAATGACAATTATTGAGGAGTGTCAACAACAAAGGGAGAAGCAAAGAACAAATCAACAAAGACAATCGCAACAAATGACAACTAAACAATGACAAGAACAAATAAAGGAAAAAATTGAAAAACAAAAAACATATCAAAGAGCATATCGATTGTAATACCCCTAGGTAGTCCTAAGTGCACCCACCTTCGCATGACAAGTCACCATCCCAATCAAGCGCTTTGGGTGTAGGTGTGATCCCGATGAGTTGAGATGAGACAAATTTACGGTTGTGGAACATGAGATGAGAAAATACGTTGCAAAGGTTGTGGTGCATGAGATGAGACGATACATGGTCATGACATGCAATGAGACGACCAACTGAATCACGCGACAAGATAGGTGCTTGAAACATATGACGACTTGGCTAACTGAATGATCAACTCAACCAAAGTGATGCACCACTTGCCAAGACATGTCCCTTTGCACGCCTAAGTCACATATAAGTAAATTGAGGTGAAGATGAGTTGAGAATATAACAAGAAACATAACAAGCATTGCAAGACAACAAAACATATCACACAATGTGAAAGTGTGGTATGTGGTTATGTGCAACCTCACTCCAACTAAGCAAGCCACCCAAAGACGAGATGATTTCATAAGGATTCAACTTTTTGGTTGCAACTTGTTTGGTGTCGTGGTAGTTGTAATGAGCCATTGGCCTAGTTGTATTATATCACTGGGGCTTCTCTCAATGAACCTTTGACATAGCACGTACGTTCGTGGCATACTAAACAATACCCAAATATGACTACATATTGGAAAACACCTCTAAAAATCACTTCATTTAACCTCCTACCAATATGAACCCAATACACCTTCCCAATTTAAAAACCCCTAATTTCACTAGATATTGTAGGTATCCATTTTTCATTAACATTTTTTATACCTCTTAATATTTCTCCATTAAATTTTAGGTCCATTTTTATACACAACATATAAAAACCCTTTACCCCCTATTATATGCTCAATATATTATGTAATTTTTTATTCAATATATATCCCCCAATATGAACGCATGTGGTATGGTATTGCTCCCCCAGTGAATCCCATGTGTATTATTTCATGCAGGCATGCTTAGATTGTGGCACGACCTCGTTGTATTATTGGAGTAGGCGGTTGGATGAAACCCGAGTTGTAACACCATTTGCGAGACTTGTATAATATAAAGGAGGTTATCCACATACTTGTTTAAATTTGTTGTATTCTTTCTCTCACACGTTGCATGGTTTCACTATGATGTTTTCATGCATATATTGGTGAATTTAATTGGAAATATACTTGTGATGTTGAATGAATGTTAATTGGGCAAACATAATATTTCACACACATAATAGAAATAGATGTGTTAGAGGCGTAGTTTGAAATTAATTAGTTGTGATTTAGTCAAACCATTGTGATGAACCTTGGTGGTGTTGCATGTCTCGAGGACTCAACGCGCCTTAACTTGAGCAGATGCATTGAGTATGTGAAATATGGTACCGGAGCCTGTTACCAATAATATGGTTTTGAAGCTACGAGAAATTTCAATAGTATGATGGAAGCATGTGAGCCAAGAGATATGTCTACGAGTTTAAATTTTCCTATGAGTATCAGTGTTTTGGGGAGACAAGATGACCAATTTCATGGGTTGTGTTTTGTGGACTCATAGATCCATGGAAGGATTGTACAAGAAGTTGTGAACATAGGGGATATGAATAAACTCTTGAGAGTAGATCTAGAGATTTAGATTGGGCTGAGAGGATCATCTAGTGAAGTGGAAATAAAGGTTGTGAACTCTAGGGCTAGAGCAGTGAGTGGATTGGAACTTGATGTGCCAGATCAAATTGAAGATTGGAATATATTTATGGACTTCATGGTAATGGAGATGGATGACTTTGATGTGATATTGGGACAATATTTTCTCTGAGGATACAGCGTGGTGACGTTACCTTGGATGGATAAATTTCTTGTAGGTGGAGATGCACGAGTGTGGTATTTTCACACTTCACCAAAGTGAAAGGATGCAAGGGTACAATTGTTGTCAGCATTGAGTATGAATAGGGTAGCATGGAGATCTAATGTATATATGTAAGTGGAAGTGATCAAAGAGATTGGAGAATATGAGGGTTCGAGTGTAACAACCCTGGTGAAAATTCCATGTAATAAAAGTTAATAAAGGCAAAAATAATAACCACGGTTGACGGGACACTTATTCCAAGATGAATGTTGGGAAAGACATCCTAGTGTGGGTTTTCATTTGGTTATTAATGGCTAAGGAAATTGGAAAAGGAAATGGCTAAGTCTTTGGAAAGGCAAAATGGCATTTTTGGCACATTTATTTATGAAAATAATGGAAATTAGGAGAAGAGGGAGGTGAATGGTCACAGGTTTCATTTGAGGAGGAAAATGAAGGAAAATAATGGAAAATGAAGAAAATAAAGGCCTCATTCATAAAACTTCTCTTAAGGATCAGTTGGTAACATTTTGTTTAGTTCAGTTTTGGATCTCTCTCATTATTCTCTTTCTCTCATAATCTTGGATACTTAGAGTTTTCTTGGAGCACTCTTGGAGGGTATGGCATACTTGAATTTATAGAGCAAGAAGGAAAAGGAAGAGCAGTAAAGTGCAAGAGGACATCAAGATCAACACTTACTGCAGGTTTTTCTTGTAGGTACCAAGTTGCATGTATGCTTTCTCACTAGTTTTGGCATGCATTGCATATGCATGTGGTTTGTTGGTTATGATTTTTCATTGGCATGGAGGATGGCTAGGATTGACAGTGGATTGCCTAGCCTTTCCATTTCCTAGATAGCCTTAGAGATTGTGTTCATTTCATTGTTTTGTTTTGGTTGGTTCTCATGTTTCCTTGGCTTGGGTTGAGTTACTAGTTCCTAGAGCCTTGGTTGGAAAAACACTTTGGAGCCCTATAACAGCTTGGGTTGAGTTACTAGTCTCATAGCATTTGTTGGACAAACGCTTTGGAGCCCTTGATGGGTTGAGTTACTAGTCTTGGAGCCTTGGTAGGACAAACGCTCTAGATCCCAGTAAAAGTTTTTGGTTGAGTTACTAGTCCTGGAGCCTTGGTTGGAACAAAATACTAAAGAGCCCTGGAAGGCTTGGATAGAGACCGATCTGATGATGGTTTTGTGTTGTCCTTCTGTGACGTGGAATCATTGTTTGATGGGTTGAGGTGGATGGTCTCTGGAAGCCCTCGTTGGTTTTAGATTGATGTGTTCTATAAGATCCCACATTCATGCATGGAATATGGCATAGGGGTGAATGGTTGAAGAGAGATTTGGCTCAACCATTCTATCGTCAGGTGGAACATGGAAGTCCTATCCCAGGTTTGGATTTTGCATCATCAATATGAGGTTATTTATCCTTGTATTTTTATGATTATTATACTAGTTTATATGTGGATCATATGGTTGTGATTTCATTGGTATTTTTGTTGTTATTATGCTGGTTATGTATGTGTTTTATGACAGTAGTTGTGTATGGCTCTCATCATGTTTTTACTTGTAAATGAATGAACAATTTATCTATGACCTAATGAATGAAATGGAAGTTAATGTGTTGAGACATCAATGCCTCTTACCAATTATCAGTTAAGTATGAGACCCATATACTTATATCTGTTATTTTACACCTGTAGATTACATATTCGTGATATGTTTGACGAAATTCCTATCATGGCTAGTAGGGGTCCAGTCAAGGTATTAATTAAGAAATTGCATTTGTACTATCGTTTCCCTGTCATCTTATTGTTTTGAAGGTGTCATTCAATTATAGGGAGTGACCTGGGCTCTGGGCCTGAAAAAGTGGCTCAAATCCCTGGGATACTGGCACAACACTAAGCAAAATAGTCACTGGATGCTGGCATGCCTATAGCATGGGAGCGTCCAGATCCTCCTAGACACTGGCAGACTTATAACATGGGAGCGTCCGGGGGTCAAGTGGTCCAAATATTAGTGGTACCCAAGGGTTGGTTGGCAAAAGGGTTGGGATGGTTCCTGAGGGTTCTAATGATGATGTTCAAGGTCTATATGGTGTGTTTCCGTCGGTTCCACTTACATAACGTGACTTAGGAGGTCAAATCATATCATAGTGGCCTCTCATCAAATGTTTACCCTGACTAGATAGTAGCTTGGGTAGATGTGGTAGGAGGGTGTTACAGAGTGGTATCAGATCATGATTCACCCCTCAGACTAGATGGGCTATGTGCATTTGTCATGCATACATGTTGTTTGCATGTGTGTCTCTTATGTTTGCATTCCATGTGCTTGTTGCTTTTGCATGGTGTTGATCATGGTTGTAATGATATCGTCATGTACACCTGAGAATTGCAAACCCAAAATTGCAGAGGATGATCGATCTGTGGTTTCTTAATATCATGGTTGCTTCAACATTTTTGATATGACATAGATTGAGTTTTGTAGTATGAACCCAAAACTGTGATTGTCATCAAGATTATGATATCCGAGATGGTTCCTTGATATGGAGATGAGATACAACACTATACATCTTTTCAAACTCATATTTTGATTCAATTATATGTAAAATTGATCCTTGAATGTCTCATTTCTTCCCTTCCTTAGACTTTAGCACGTTAGATCTGATACCATGTTGAAGAATCTAGGGTAGTTAGAGTTGATTAGATTCTTCTTAGCATGATAACTATTTGTGAGGTGTTTTCAATTTTTCTTCTTATATCAATCTTCACATATTATTATTAGTGTGTGTCTTCTTTAGTTCATCAAATAGCTACCAAAACAAAGAGAAAAAAACACAATATGTTGGCATCTTTCCAAGGCCAAAACCTCTCCCTCTTGGAGATGAAAACCCACACAAAATTTTTCTTATAGAGATTCCAATTGACGAATACCAAGATTGTAACCCTTGACCTACTAGGCCACTCCAAGACCAAGACACCAATCCTTTTCTTAGTCACTGCTAAGATCATCATAATCATTTTTGTACCGTGACTGCTTCTTTAGCTAGATCACTGTTGCACCATGACTGCTCCTACGATGAGATATTTCTTATTATTGTATCAATGCTACACCTTCATTGAGATATTGATGCACAAATGCTTTACCTTCATCGAGAACCTTATCTTATCATTGAGGTATTCATTTAGAGAGAGATATATATACAACTGTTCTTAAATCCTCATCTTCGTTATTATCATGATTGTTGTCATAATCATAATCGTGCCTGTGTCTAGGATATATATACTGCACTGAGATCCTTCCTCTATCATGAATGTCGAGGTCACGATCTCATCATCTCCTGCACTGTATCCTTCACCGAGATTGTAGACATGCTCTTCTTGTACCTAGGTCCACTGTAATTATGTCAAGGATATATCACAGTGACCCTTTTGCTGGACTGAAACTGTAGTGAAGTAAGCGAGGAGATTACTGAGCTTATCACATAAATTATGTTCCTTCCTATACTCATCCTAGATTGCAGACTTGTCCGAAAATCTAAACTTATGCTGTGACGCTATCTAGGTATATATAGTTGTTGCATCTCCCTAAATAAGCTGACATGTCATCTTCAACTGTTGTGTCATCTGAGCCGACGTGTCATTAAATATATTTTTGGGGCTGACTTGACTGCGTTCTTTCAACATTTTTCTTGTAGACTTCTTTGAGCTTGTCTTGGAGGGCCTTTTAGACTACTATATATATTTTCATATATGATTAAGAAGAGTTATTTACATGTCTTTGACTCTTTGACTTTCCTAGACCTATGGAATGAGCAAAAAACTCATTCTTATAATTTACAAAAATAATTTCCTTTTCTTGACCTAGTTACACTTTCTTCAACACTACGAAAGGGGTGTACATATGCACTTAGGGGTTATCATGGTAGTGGTTGGAATTGACCTCATGTTATGTGAGTACAAAGTAGTCAATTTGTTGATTCCTGTAGTTACAAAAGAAAGGAAAAATGTTTTACAGATTTAGAGTTTTATAGTTTATAGTTTTATATTTGGTGAGATTTTAGATTTCATTTATTAACATATAACATTTGTCTTAATTACTAAACTATAAATACAAATACAACATATTTGAAATAGTATGATGATTTAGAAAAGTGGTTTCTCTTTGAAAATCATTATGTATAGAGTTTCTTTCCTATCGAGTATGGGAGAGATGTTGACACATAATGTAGGTAGGTATGAGAAAAAAAAAACTAAAAAATAATTGAAAGAAAATACATGTCAAATGTATTAACACATACAAACAACCCATATCTATCTTATCTATGGATTTATGAAGTGTTAAGAAGGTTCAAATCCATTGAGGTGTAAACCCTTTTCTAGAAATCAAAACTGGAGGAAAGGTTTACACTTCAAGTTATATGTCCCCTCTTAATGTTTCATCGACTAGGACTTAAGATGAATATAAGTTGGTAGGTTCAAACTCTAGGTGGAATATGTACACTTTGTAAATTAAGTAGTGAAATGGTTGTGTGCCCATCAATCACTCCTATAACCCATCCTCATGGGTGATGGAGAGAGTGGGTGGTATAACTCATGGCCTAGTTTTAGAGTGGGACTTTTCCTTTACCAACCTAAAGATGTTGGCAAGGAACTAACATCATTTATTTATTTTAGTCCAATAACATCTAAGATTTTACACACATAATAAGGAAGGTTTTCATATGATATATTTTATACAAAAAGTTGGTGATGAACACAACCAACACATGCACTATCACAACTAAAACATGGATGACCTAGCCAAAAAAATGCCCATAACCCATTATCACTTCTTTGCAAGTATACACAAAACATAAAATAAATAGACAAAAAGACAAAATGGCTCAACAATGTCTCTTTCCCTAATCACAAACACTAAGCCACATTATATTACAACATGAAGCAAACTAACATTGAGTAGTGGATTATAATGGTTAAAGGGAGTTGGCCCCCAATCAATCCCATTGGTCTTAGTTTCCATTGCATCCATGTGCCACCCATCCTTCCAAGGCTAAGGAGATTTATCAAATTTTGAGATTATGAGTAATGAACTGAAAAAACATGCCATTTTTATACATGTTATGCATCGGTCTATAGTATCTTCTCTCCATTTTATCCTTCAGAACATAGTTGAATTAGTTTTGAGTTATACCACCAAATTTGTGCAACTAATGGTACATAAAATTTGTGACATGGAAGGCACCAAGTGGCTCCTAGATCATTTTGCAAGGAATGCCTTCCCAGAATCTAATAATTGATGCATATGGGGCATCTCTATTCCATTATTATGTTATTGCATAGTGATCTATAAGAAAAAAGTCCTATGAATTAGGAGTATGTCAAACCAGCTAAAATTTATCTCAAGTCACTCCTTTAGAATCAATAATCTCCCTACATAAGATTAAAATATGTTGCTTTGAAGGTTTAGATTTTATAGCCTAAAGTAGCTTGTTTCTTAGGAGAGCACATATATATGATATGGAAGTGGAGAGAACTTGACCAAAAAATGACTCATCACTCAACCCTTGGAAAACTTCAAAGGCGACTAAAAAGATACTTGGGCATCTTATGCTACCCACATTGCAAGAAAGTAGTTCCTTGAACTCTTGATTGTGTTAAGAAAGTCTCTTATCAATAGGCATGTCCCTCATAACTAAAGACCATGCAAATAGTGTCTTTTTATGTTCCGTAGTAAGCTTCCACAAATTGTTTATCCTATGAAGTCATTTTTTTATTTAGATTTGACCTTCTAGAAGTTAATGAATAAAACACATCTAATGCCATGATGGTACAAAACATTGATACATCTCATTAATAGGATCAAACTTAGTGAAAGTCATCACTTTGTTCCATTTATATACTTTCCACCAAAATTAGGGCAATTGAAGGCCTGGGTTGATGGAGGGAGAATTTGGGATTAAGTTTTATATACTATATCAATAATAATATTAGAAGAGTTAGATAAATCCAATTAGAGGCTTAAAGTGGGCCAATTAAGCTATTCCTTGGAGGATTTATCATTTGAGTAACTAGGCATAAAATTTCCTTTCTCTATGAAATATGTGGGCCAAGAACCAATTAATTTTTTCCCAAGTATTTCCTTCTTGTGTGAAGAGAGTGGATCACCAAATGAAATGATCACTAAAACCGAGACTAGCTCTTGGAATTTATCTTTTTGAAAAAAGTATGGTTTGATAATGTTCTAATCTTTCCACATAGATTAGGGCCGCAAGGGATCCTTTGATCTTGACCATTACAAGAATGGTTATATGACATTGAAAACTGAGGCATTGTTAAGATATTTCTTTTATACAAAGATGTTATTAAAAAATCACAATTTTTCAAAGGCACCTTCCAAGCGTCCTTCCATTCCACACCCAAATGATCCATTTATCACATATGTTTGTGTCTCTCTATAGATTTTAAGGGTCCACATACCACCCTAACCTATAAGGGTTGGGTATCTCTATATATTTTAAGGATTTCCATACCACTCTAACATATAAGAGAGTAGTATAATTCATAATTAAATAGTAAAACCTTTCCATTGATGTTGTTATCCTAAAAGAAATAATTTAAATCCTTTTTTAGTTTTTGATAGGGTTCTAAGGATGGAATCAATGTTAAGTTTTTTACACATGGGTCGAGTAAGGTATCTAGTACAAATATAAAATTTGGTAGCTAAGGCTAATGTTTTACTAATCCATTTCTCGTGTTATTTTTAGCTCTTTAGACCATTGCACCATAGCTATTTTTATGTGAGGCTTGTAATGTGAAGGGGTTTCCAAGAAATTTCAAAATATTGGGCAAGAAAAATCTAAGATTAACCTTATCCCTCTATTCACCCAAGAATATGACATTGAATTTGTCCATAAACTAGGCTTTAACCCATGAATATTAGATTACAAGTCAAGAAAAATGTTAGAGGAAATTTCACATTGTTTTCCTAAGATTCGTGCTCTTTCTAGATGTATGGAAGGGTTTATTCAAAAAATAGCCATTAAATGATTTCCAAACATCATACTTGAGTATACAATTCCTTTAATTAATCCTTGGCTCAACTTTATCCATATCAAATATTTCAATGTTTTAACAACTAAACAAATAATACTAAGGATCATAGAACAAACTTACTATTGATGGTGTTGGAACCCGCCAATGGACAGGGGATCTCCCTAATATGAGGTCCCAATTAAACCTCACACCATTTTGTGTAGGAGTCCCATCTAGAAATATGGCTTGCCTACCATGATTTTCCTTGGCTTAAGAAATTAGCATGAGAGAGTAGTGCACAAGTACTTTCGAATGAGCAAGAGAGTGTGTGATCAGGGATCAGTATTTTAGCTAAAAACTAAAAGTGCTTAGAATTTATTTAGACCTAAATTAATGGATACAGTTTGTCTCCATCTTTCCAATGCTGCAAACGGTTCGAAAAACCGACATCGTATGCAAAAGTTAGATCTTCTGCAAGTATGGTAAAAAGAAAGCCCCCCCGAGGCCAGCCCCCACCCCATGTGACCAAGTGCCTGAACTAGGAGCTAGGGGCCAATTGTTAAGAGGGATTAGTGTGCCACTAATCAGTTTATCATTTAATCAATCCATAATTAAGTTGGCGGATCCACTAAATCCGGAACCGCCACCAAACTTGGTGGACTTATTCTCCAAATTTAGAGGTGGTTTTCTAGGAAAAACTGTTTGAGCCATAACTTACTCGATTCTCAACCAAATTTCGAAAATGAAGAGTCATTTTTGGCTAACTGGCATGCTGGGAACTCATTGGAGTAGGTTTTAGAGGTAGAAAAGGTCATCTACAGGTTTTTTTATTCACTTGAATATTTTTGAAGCCTAGGGCTACTAGGGGTTGGAGGGCATTCCCAGAGTAGTTGGTAACCAAATTGAGTAAAAAAATAGTCATTTCAAATATATTTTAATGTTTTAAACTCATTGAAACAGGTTTTAAGAGAATTTTATTCATGTAACATCAATTTGAGCACTATTGAAGCTAATACAAAGGCCCACACTATGAATCTGGACCAAGGAGATGTAGCCCAGGAGGGGTGAACTCCTTCAACAAAAAATTGTGTATTGAGCTCTGTTATTTGTGCTTGCTATGTTTTTATATGTTGTTGTTCATCCATTTAAATTCATGCTTTTTAGTTCGTGCAAAACACTAAATTTCACCAAGTTAGATGAATTGACAATCACATGCTCATGGATAAACTTTATGGATAAGCAAACCAAAGCAAAGAAAATTTTATATTTGGAAATGATACTAGCATAGCATTAACTAGAAATAAATTTCAGATCAATTTGGTATCATAGCACAAGGTTTCTTTCTTGATTTGCTTGAAGGGTTTAATAGTTGCAATTGTTGTTATG
Organism: Pinus tabuliformis; assembly: GCA_031772625.1. NCBI lineage: Eukaryota > Viridiplantae > Streptophyta > Pinopsida > Pinales > Pinaceae > Pinus > Pinus tabuliformis. The sequence continues at coordinate 1,973,705,118 of CM062818.1, read as the reverse complement.
ATTACAAGGTTGAAGTTGCAGAGAGGAGAAGGGAAGCTACTGATATCTAGTCTTGAGATTAGGACAAGAAGGAAGAAAGCTAAGAAAGAATCATCCTCACCCAAAGGAACACTCAAGGAAACACCTGAATCACCTCAATTTACCTCTCCATCAGTTGAGATAGAAGAGGCACAGATTGCACAAGAGGCTGAATTGATTGAAGAGGTACAATCAGTACAAATTTCTGAGCTTGAATCCATGGTAATTATGTATGGAGAAAGAGAGCATGAAGGTCCCTCTTTAGAAGAGGAAGAATTCAAGAAATATTTCTACACTTTGACTGAGATGGTTAAAGTCCTCTATGAAGAGAGGAACAATAGAATGGTTGGTGAGAGTTCTAAACCTCCACATGGAGAAGGAAGCTCAGAGGAAAAAGAAGATGAAAAGAAGGATTCCAAAGGGAATGTTGGAAAACCACCTCCATCTCCATCACCCTCATCATCTTCACCATCTCACACATCATCACCTTCCACTACCATCACTACCCATAGTCATTCCAAAACCCCAAAAGGAAAAACTCCATTACTAAAATTGGACATAAAATTTGAACTTCCCATGTACAATGGAGAAGTGAATGCAGAAAAGTTGGACAATTGGATTCGACAGTTGGAGGTATACTGCAGAATTCAGAACCTTCGAGAAGTGGACATAAAGATCCAGTTGGCTTCACTGAGGCTAGAAGGAGCTGCACTAGTTTGGTGGGAAGAAAAGACTCAAGAGGAAATGTGAATCCATGGTAAGATATCCATTTCTTGGGTTGAATTTGTTTCTACAATTAAAAGACAGTTTTATCCTTTAGCTTATATACAGAAAGCCATCATGAGTTGGCAGAATTTTAGGTAGCTTAAAGGCCAAAAATTCCAAGATTATACGCTGGAGTTTAGGAAAAAGGCTTTGTTATTAGAAGTAAACTTGAATAAACAAGACACACTCTTGAAATATATTGGAGGTTTACATACCTATTTGCAGCATACTATCCTTATGTTTAACCCAAGCAACCTAGATGAAGCATGTGTGCAAGCCACGCATCTTGAGGCAAGGGGAAAACAAAACATAGAGGAGAAAGGTGAAAGCGAGGGTAAGGGAAAAGAGAAGGGAGGAAAATGGAAGGGAAATAAGAATGCAAGTATCAAAAGAGAGAAGGAAAAACTCACATGCAAAAACTGTTCAAACACTGGCCATGATGAAGACCATTGTTGGAAACTTAATCCAGAATTAAAACCAGATAGATTGAAAGCCAAAGAGAAGAGAAAAATTGTTGCTATAGCTGAAAAAGACTTAGGGTCAAATTCAGGATATGAGACAAAAATTACAACTATGGGTTTGAAAGGCCAACATGTTAAAAGTACTAGTTCCTCAAATAGCCATAACAACACTCCAAATGAAGAAAAAAGGGAAGAGTTGTTCACTGTCAGAGTAATCTCAAATGATACCAAGATTGATGAACTCTTTGATAGTGGATCACAAGAAAACCTGATTTCAGAAGACTTAGTTAAAGAGCTTAAACTTGAAACTGTACCACATCACAAACCATACCCTTTGGGTTGGATAGTTAAGGATGCCAATTTACAGGTTTCAAGGAAATGCATTTTTAGATTTTCTATTACTGCAAACTTTGTTGATGAAGTCAAGTTAGGCGTGGTTCCACTTGACATTTATGGAATTATCTTGGGAAGTCCATATTTAGATGACAGGAAAGCGGTGTTTCATCGCTATGAGCACAAATATCATTTGCTTAAAGATGGGTTGAAGTATATTGTGAGAGCTCATCACAAGAAACTGAACAATTCTATAGTTAATGCAGGGAAAATGAAGAGGCTAGTGAATGCAAGTCATAACTTGACATTGTTGATGATCAAACAAAGAGATGTTTTGAATCATACTTTTCATAAAGACGCTTATATTTGTAATGAGTTGTTTCAAAATGATAACAGGTTGCCTTTGAAAGAAGGTGAAAAACAATTGCAGCAACCAACATTGGTGTTGAGTGGTGTTGAAAATAAGGTGTCGGTGCAAGAAGTTGCAAAGGTCAAAGAGAAGAGGACAAAGCAACTTGGCAAATATGTTATGGGTTTTTTAAATGTTCATTGCTGGTTTCCAAAAGGCACATTACAATGGTGAAGAAACTTGGGAAAGAGTCGACTCAAGTACAAGGAAAAAGCAGCTAAAAATCGCCATAGAAACAAAGTGCAAGGTGAGAAAGATTCCAAGTTTCCAATTATTGGTGACCAAGGTAGGAACAAGATGTTTTATGCAAAATCAGATTGTTGTTCTGCAAATTCAGAAATATTGTAGCATGATGGTGCAAAGACAGCAATAGATGGTCGTCACAATCAAGGAAAAAATTGACTTTTTACGAAAAGCTCCAAATGATGAAATTAGGGAAATTTCAATGGATAAAGATTGGAAGGATGAGGGAAAAATCCCTTCATAAACATAATCAATGATCAAGAGAGATTTTTGGGTCCAGAAAGCTTCTAGTGGGGAGGAATGATGAGGGATCAATATTTTAGCTAAAAAATGAAAGTGCTCAGAATTTCTTCAGGCCTAAATTAATGGATAGAGTTCGTCTCCATATTTCCAACGCCGCAAACTATTTGAAAAACTGACATCGTATGCAAAAGTTAGAGCTTCTGCAAGTTTGGTAACAAGAAAGCCCCTTGGGGCTAGCCCCCACCCCATGTGACCAAGCGCTTGAACCAGGAGCTAGGGGAAAACTGTTAGGCGGGATTAGTGTGCCACTAATAGGTTAATCATTTAATTAATCCATAATTAAGTTGGCAGAATTTATGGCGGAGCCACTAAATCCGGAACCGCCACCAAACTTGGCAGACTTAACTGGCAGTTCTCTAGATTTAGAGGAGGTTTTCTAGGAAAAATTGTTTGAGCCATAACTTACTCAATTCTCAGCCAAATTTCAAAAATGAATAGTTATTTTTAGCCAACTGGCATGTCGGGAATGCAATGGGGCAGGTTTTAGAGGCATAAGAGGTCATCTAAATGCGTTTTTGTTCACTTGAAGATTTTTGAAGCCTAGGGCCAACAATTGTTGGAGGCCATTCCCAGAGCAGTTGGTAACCAAATTGAATAAACAAATAGTCATTTTTGATATATTATAATGTTTTAAACTCATTGGAATAGGTTCCAAGAACATTGGATTCATGTAAAAGCAATTTGATCACTATTGAAGCTAATATAAAGGCCCAAACTATGAAGCTAGACCAAGGAGATGTAGTTGAGGAGGGGGAACTCTTTCAACAAATTTTTTTGTATTGAGCTCTGTTATTTTTTCTTGCTGTGTTTTTATATGTTGTTGTTCAGCCATTTAAATTCATGTTTTTTAGTTCATGAAAAACACTAAATTTCACCAAGTTAGATGAATTGACAATCACATGCTCATGGATAAACTCTCTATGGATAAGCAAGCCAAAGTAAAGAAATTTTTTTATCTGGAAATGATACTAGCATAGCATTAACTAGAAATCAATTTTAGATCAAGTTGGTATCAGAGCACAAGGTTGCTTGCTTGATTTTCTTGAAGGGTTTAATAGTTGCAATTGTTGTTATGATTACAAGGTTGAAGTTGCAAAGAAGAGAAGGGAAGCTACTGACAGCTAGTCCTGAGATTAGGACAAGAAGGAAGAAGGTTTAGAAAGCATCATCCTTACCCAAAGGACCACTCAAGGCAGCACCTAAATCACCTCAAGTTCCATCTCCATCAGCTGAGATAGAAGAGGCACACATTGCACAAGAGGATGAAGTGATTGAAGAGGTACAATCAGTACATATTTCTGAGCCTGAATCCATAGCCATTATGTGTGGAGAAAGAGAGCATGAAGGTCCCTCTTCAGAATATGAATAATTCAAGAAATCTTTCAACACTTTGACTGAGACGGTTAAAGTCCTTTATGAAGAGAGGAACACTAGAATGGTTGGAGAGAGTTATAAACCTCCACATGGAGAAGGAAGCTCAGAGGAAAAAAAGGATGAGAAGAAGGATTCCAAAGGGAATGGTGGAAATCCACATCTATCTCCACCATCCTCATCATCTTCACCATCTCACATAACATCATCTTCCACTACCACCACTCCCCATACTCATTCCAAAACCCCAAAAGGAAAAAATCCATTATTGAAATAGGACATAAAATTTGAACTTCCCATGTACAATGGAGAAGTGAATGCAGAAAAGTTGGACAATTGGATTCAACGATTGGAGGTATACTACAGATTTCAAAACCTTCGAGAAGATGACATAAAGATCCAGTTGGCTTCACTGTGGCTAGAAGGAGCTGCACTAGTTTGGCGGGAAGCAAAGACGCAAGAGGAAATGTGAATCCATGGTAAGATATCCATTTCTTGGCTTGAATTTGTTTCTTTGATTAAAAGACAGTTTTATCCTTTAGATTATATGCAAAAAGCCATCATGAGTTGGCAGAATTTTAGGCAACTTGAAGGCCAAACAGTCCAAGATTATACACAGTAGTTTAGGAAAAAGGTTTTGTTATTAGGATTAAACTTGAATTCATAGGACATGTCTTGAAATATATTGGAGGTTTACATTCCTATTTGCAGCATACTATCCTTATGTTTAACCCAAGAAACTTAGATGAAGTATGTGTGCAAGCCACACATCTTGAGGCATGGGGAAAACAAAACATAGAGGAGAAAGGTGAAAGCAAGGGTAAGGGAAAAGAGAAGGGAGGAAATGGAAGAGAAATAAGAATGCAAGTATCAAAAAAGAGAATGAAAAACCCACATGCAAAAATTGTTCAAACACTGGCCATGATGAAGACCATTGTTGGAAACTTCATCCATAATTAAAACCAGATATATTAAAAGCCAAAGAGAAGGGAAAAACTATTGCTATAGCTAAAAATGACTTAGTGTCAAATTCAGGAGATGAGACAAAAATTACAACTATGGGTTTGAAAGGCCAACATGTTGAAAGTACTAGTTTCTCAAATAGTCACAACAACACTCCAAATGAAGAAAAAAGGGAAGAGTTGTTCACTATCAGAGTAATCTCAAATCATACAAAGATTGATGCACTCTTTGATAGTGGATCAAAAGCAAACCTGATTTCAAAAGACTTAGTTAAAGAGATTAAACTTGAAACCGTACCACATCATAAACCATACCCTTTGGGTTGGATAATTAAGGATGACAATTTACAGGTTTCAAGGAAATGCATTTTTAGATTTGCCATTACTACAAATTTTGTTGATGAAGTCGCGTTAGACGTGGTTCCACTTGAAATTTCTGGAATTATCTTGGGAATTCCATATTTGTGTGACAGGAAAGCAGTGTTTCATCCTATGAGCACAAATATCATTTTCTTAAAGATGGGGTGAAGTATATTGTGAGAGCTCATCGAAAGAAACCGAACATTTCTTTAGTTAATGCAGGGCAAATGAAGATGCTAGTGAATGCAAGTCATAACTTGACATTGTTGATGATCAAACAAAGAGATGTTTTGAATCATACTTTTCATAAAGATGCTTATATTTGTAATGAGTTGTTTCAGAATGATAATAGGTTGCCTTTGAAAGAAGGTGAAAAACATTTGCAGCAGCCAACATTGGTGTTGAGCAGTGTTGAAAACAAGGTGCCGGTGCAAGAAGTTGAAAAGGTCAAAGAGAAGAGGACAAAGCAGCTTGGCAAAGAAGGCATGGGTTTCATAAATGTTCATTGCTTGTTTCCAAAAGGCACATTACAATGGCGAAGAAACTTGGGTAAGAGTTGACTCAAATACAAGGCAAAAGCAGCTAAAAATCGTCGTAGAGACAAAGTGCAAGGTGAGAAATATTCCAAGTCTCCTTTGATTGGTGACCAAGGTAGGAACAAGATGTTTTCTACAATATCAAATTGTTGTTCTGTAAATTTAGAAATATTGCAGCATGACGATGTCAAAGACAACAATAGATGGTCGATGGAATCAAGGAAAAGTTTGACTTTTTATGAAAAGCTCCAAATGATGAAATTATGGAAATTTCAATGGATAAAGACAAGAAGGATGAGGAAGCAGTCCCCTCATCAACATAATCCGTGATCAAGAGAGCTTTTGGGGTCCAAAAAGCTTCTAGTGGGGAGGAATGATTAGGGATCAATATTTTAGCTAAAAAATGAAAGTTCTTAGAATTTACTTAGACATAAATTAATGGATAGAGTTCGTCTACAGATTTCCAACACCGCAAACGGTTTGAAAACCGACATCGTATGCAAAAGTTAGAGCTTCTGCAAGTTTGGTAAAAAGAAAGCCCCCCGAGGCTAGCCCCCACCCCATCTGACCATGCGCCCGAACCAAGAGCTAGGGGCCAACTATTAAGCGGGATTAGTGTGCCACTAATCAGTTAATCATTTAATTAATCTGTAATTAAGTTGGTGGAATTTATGGCGGAGCCACTAAATCTGGAACCGCCACCAAACTTGGCAGACTTAACTGACAGTTCTCCAGATTTAGAGGAGGTTTTCTAGGAAAAACTGTTTGAGCCATAACTGTAGAAATTCTCACTGTAGATTAACCTAATTATACAATATAACTAAAGAAAAATACTTAATATACTTCTACAATCAAACTTGCAGAAGCTGAATCAATTTGAGTAAGATCAAGCGGAACACATATAATAGAGAAGAAGTATCAATACACATGAAACACAGAAGAATACTCTGGGGAAAGCCTCAGCTAAAAACCCCGCTATATGTATTATCATACAAGTGGAAATATCTCAGGATTACACACATCTTTAGCTCTCACAGCTATCCAGCTCTCAGTACAATCCCTCACACTGCTCATAGATAGAATAAACTGCTCATATGCCTTCTCCTCTGCCGTCCAAACCTCTTATTGCCTTGTGTTGTTTTCCCTAGGTGTTCTAGCTATAACCTTGTGTGACACTAATATCACACACTGCTCCAACACACTGTAAAACTACACAAATCTCAAGGAATGAATTCCTTATGCATGTAAGAGAATTTCTTATAGGAAAATTCTTGCAACTAATAGTACATTGTCCCTGCCTTTAATCTCATCTGGGTCTTTGTCTGAATTGACATGCATGAGTTATTTATGAGAGAATATTCAGTTATCTGGAGTACACTAGTTTCATGCATGCATGCATTAACTGACTGAACTCACAATTAGTTCCTCAAATTGTTTGGAACTAATTTAACTGGACTTAACTCAGTTAACTGAGCTAACTAATTACAACTCACCCTTAATTAAGGGATAACTCAAGATGAAATAATTAATTATTTTCCAAGCAGATGGTGAGACTAAATTCGAATTTTAATTCAAGGACAAATTAAAATTGGAATATTCTTGTTGCCATATTTGAACAATAACTTACTGGTCGAAAATGAATAGTCATTTTTGGCTAATTGGCATGCAATGTATTGGAGTAGGTTTCAGAGGCAGAAGAGGTCATCTACATGTGTTTTTTTTCACTTGAAGATTTTTGAAGCTAAGGGCCACCAAGTGTTGGAGGCCATTCCCAGAGTAGCAGATAACCAAATTGAGTAAAAAAATAGTCATCTATAATAGATTTGAATGTTTAAACTCACTGGATTAGGTTTCAAGGGCATTGAATGCATGTAATAGCAATTTGAGCACTATTGAAGTTAATACAAAGGCCCACATTATGAAGCTTGACCAAGGAGATGTAGCCTAAGATGGGTGAACTCCTTCAACAAAAATTTGTGTATTGAGCTCTGTTATTTGTGCTTGATGTGTTTTTATATGCTTCTATTCAACCATTTAAATTCATGCTTTTTAGTTCATGCAAAACACTAAATTTCACAAAGTTAGATGAATTGACAATCACATGCTCATGCATAAACTCTCTATGGATAAGCAAACCAAAGCAAAGAAAATTCTATATCTGGAAATGGTACTAGCATAACATTAACTAGCAATCAATTTCAATTCAAGTTGGTATCAGAGCACAACATTTCTTGCTTGATTGGCTTGAAGGGTTTAATAATTTCAATTGTTGTTATGATTACAAGGTTGAAGTTGTAGAGAGGAGAAGGGAAGCTACTGATAGCTATTCCTGAGATTAGGACAAGAAGGAAAAAGGCCAAGAAAGCATCATCCTCACCCAAAGGACCACTAAAGGTAGCACCTGAATCACCTCAAGTTCTATCTCCATCAGTTGAGATAGAAGAGGCACAAATTGCACAAGAGGTTGAAGTGATTGAAGAGGTACAATCAATACAAATTTCTGAGCCTGAATGCATAACCATTTTGTCTGGAGAAAGAGAGCATGAAGGTCACTCTTCAGAAGAGGAAGAATTCAAGAAATATTTCTACACTTTCATTAAGATGGTTAAAGTCCTATATAAAGAGAGGAACACTAGAATGGTTGGAGAGAGTTCTAAACCTCCACATGGAGAAGGAAGCTCAGAGGAAAAAAATGATGAGAAGAAGGATTCCAAAGGGAATGGTGGAAATCCACCTCTATCTCCACCATCCTCATCATCTTTCTCATCATCTTCACCATCTCACAGAGCATCATCTTCCACTACCACCACTACTTATACTTATTCCAAAACCCCAAAAGGAAAAACTCCATTACTAAAATTAGACATAAAATTTGAACTTCCCATGTACAATGGAGAAGTGAATGCAGAAAAGTTGGACAATTGGATTCGACAGTTGGAGGTATACTGTAGAATTCAGAACCTTTGAGAATACGACATAAAGATCCAGTTGGCTTCATTGAGGCTAGAAGGAGCTGCACTAGTTTGGTGGGAAGCAAAGACTCAAGAGGAAATGCAAATCCATGGTAAGATATCCATTTCTTGGCTTGAATTTGTTTATGCAATTAAAAGACAATTTCATCCTTTAGCTTATATGTAAAAGGCCATCATGAGTTGGCAGAATTTTAGGTAGCTTAAAGGCCAAACAGTCCAAGATTATACACAGGAGCTTAGGAAAAAGGATTTATTATTAGGAGTAAACTTGAATTCACAAGACACACTCTTGAAATATATTGGAGGTTTACATTCCTATTTGCAGCATACTATCTATTTTTTTAGCCCAAGCAACTTAGGTGAAGTATGTGTGAAATCTACATATCTTGAGGCAAGGGGGAAACAAAACATAGAGGAGAAAGGTGAAAGCAAGGGTAAGGGAAAAGAAAAGGGAGGAAAATATGAATGCAAGTATCAAAAAAGAGAAGGAAAAACTCACATCCAAAAATTGTTCAAAGACTGTCCATGATGAAGACCATTGCTGGCAACTTCATCCAAAATTAAATCTAGATAGATTGAAAGCCAAAGAGAAGGGAAAAATTGTTGCTATAGCTGAAAAAGACTTAGGGTCAGATTTAGGAGATGAGAAAAAAATTACAACTATGGGTTTGAAATGCCAACATGTTGAAAGTACTAGTTCCTCAAATAGTCACAACGACACTCCAAATGAAGGCAAAAGGGAAGAGTTGTTCACTGTTAGAGTAATCTTAAATAATACTAGGATTGATGCACTCTTTGATAGTGGATCACAAGCAAAACTAATTTTAGAAGATTTAGTTAAAGAGCTTAAACTTGAAACCGTACCACATCATAAACCATACCCTTTTGGTTGGATACTAAAGGATGCCAATTTACAGGTTTCAAGGAAATGCATTTTTAGATTTTCTATTACTGCAAACTTTGTTGATGAATTCAAGTTAGATGTGGTTCCACTTGAAATTTCTAGAATTATCTTGGGAAGTCCATATTTGTATGATAGGAAAGTGGTGTTTCATCACTATGAGCACAAATATCATTTGTTTAAAGATGGGGTGAAGTATATTGTGAGAGCTCATCGCAAGAAACTAAACATTTCTTTAGTTAATGCAGGGCAAATGAAGAGGCTAGTGAATGCAAGTCATAACTTGATAGTGTTGATGATCAAACAAAGAGATGTTTTGAATCATACTTTTCATAAAGATGCTTATATTTGTAATGAGTTGTTTCAGAATGATAACAGGTTGCCTCTGAAAGAAGGTGAAAAGCATTTGTAGCAACCAACATTGGTGTTGAGCGATGTTGAAAACAAGGTGTCGGTGAAAGAAGTTGCAAAGGTCAAAGAGAAGAGGATAAAGCAACTTGGAAAAGAAGGCATGGGTTTCATAAATTTTCATTGCTGGTTTCCAAAAGGCACACTACGATGGCGAAGAAACTTGGGCAAGAGTCGACTCAAGTACAAGGCAAAAGTAGCTAAACATTGCCATAGAGACAAAGTGCAAGGTGAGAAATATTCCAAGTTTCCTTTGATTGGTGACCAAGGTAAGAACAAGATGTTTTCTATAAAATCAGATTGTTGTTCTGTAAATTCAGAAATATTGCAGTATGATGGTGTCAAAGACAACAATAGATGGTCATTGAAATCAAGGAAAATTTTGAATTTTTATGAAAAGCTCCAAATGATGAAATTAGGAAAATTTCAATGGATAAAGACTGCAAGGATGAGGGAACATTCCCCTCATCAACATAATCAGTGATCAAGAGAGCTTTTGGGGTCCAAAAGCTTGTAGTGGGGGAGGAATGATCAGGGATCAATATTTTAGCTAAAAAGTGAAAGTGCTCATAATTGATTTAGACCTAATTTAGTGTATATATTTCTTCTCTAGCTTTCCAACACCACAAACGGTTTGAAAAAACGACATCGTATGCAAAAGTTACAACTTCTGCAAGTTTGGTAAAAAGAAAGCCCCCTGGGGCCAGCCCCCACCCCATGTGACCAAGCACCAGAAACTAAGAGCTAGGGGTCAACTGTTAAGTGGGATTAGTGTGCCACTAATCAGTTTATCATTTAATTAATCTATAATTAAGTTGGTGGAATTTATGGCGAAACCACTAAATCCGGAACCGCCACCAAACTTGGCGGACTTAACTGGCAGTTCTCTAAGTTTAGAGGAGGTTTTCTAGGAAAAACTAAGGTTTTCTAGGAAAAACTATTTGAGCCATCACTTACTCAATTCTCAACCAAATTTCGAAAATTAATAGTAATTTTTGGCTAATTGGAATGCTGGAAAATCATTGGAGAAAATTTTAGAGGCAGTAGAGGAACTCAATCCAGCACAGTCATCACCTCCAGCTTGTAGAGATTCTTTACTCGAATCCCAATCCTCTTGGTCTGTCCAGTGCCAATGTGCCTTAGGAATGCCTTTCCTTTACTAAAGACTACATCATAGCCTTTGTCTTCCAACATAGCGATAGACACCAGGTTCTTCTTCAGTGCAGGAACATACTTTACATCAGTCAAGGTGAGAGGATCTCCATGATCCCTTTGAAATACAACCGTACCTTCACCTGAAACATGGTACTTTCCATCATCACCCATCTCTATGCGCATCTAGAGGTCCTTCTCCTCCAAGGTACTGAATAGAATCTTGTCGCCGGTCATGTGGAATGAGGCTCCACTGTCCAGGTGCCAAACACAACACACCATCGATGAAACCATGCATGCGATGAGGGTGAAATCCAATTTGAACTGTGAGGTCAATGCCTCACCATCTGATCCTTTCGAGGGTCCCTTCTTGGATTTCTTCTGTGGACATTTCGTCGCATAATGGCCCACCTCATGACAATGAAAGCATCGCACTTTTGGTTTGTCAATATTCTTCCCACCATGGGAAGAACTTGATTTGGAATGGGAAGCTTTCCCCTTCCCTTTCCTCGCCTTACTCGCTAAGGCTAGATTTTCTTCATCATCATGCTTTAATGAAGATCCATCTCTGGTGCTTCTCCTTATCTCCTCCTGCATCAGATCCGACCACAGTCATTCCCAATTTGGTAGTTTATCTCTTCCATTTACTGAGTCTTGGTAGCTATGCCAGCTCTTAGGAAGTCCGAGGAGAGCAAGACTCACCATGTCATCATCGGTTGTCGTGATTCCTACACTTCCAAGCTCATCCATGCAAGTGGTGAGCTTGTTTAGATATGTAGAGATCGTGTTGCCCTTTTCACACTTGATTTTCCAAAGCTTGTCTTTCAGTGCCAGCTTCCTCTGATCGTTGTTGTTATGATATATATCCTTCAATGTTTTCCACATTGAAAACGGTGTCTCCTTCCCATGGAGACTCGAGACAATGTGGTCTCGAACTCCCTCCAGAAGAATCCTCCTCGCTCTAGCCACACAATTCTTCCATTCCGCCAATTCTTGGGCATTAGAAACTGCTGGCTTGGGGACATATTGATCAATGAAGTCCTTCAAACTGTTGTCCTCTAATACCGCTTCCATGTGATCCTTCCAGGCTATATAATTCGAGCTGCCATCCAGGGAATACTCGAGTCTCAAACCGTTGAATGCCATTGGTGAAATTTGAGATGTGATAAGAATTTGATTTCTATAATCAGGATCTCCAAACTTTGAAATTCTCCCTTCTTTGTATATTGTTCTCTGCTTTGATCACCTTTGCTCTGATACCGTGTACAATTTCCCACTGTAGATCACCTGATAATGCAATATACTAAAGCAAAATACTTGATCTACTTTTACAAAAAAACTTGAGGAAGCTTAATTAATTTTGAGCAAGATCAAATAGAACACATATAACAGAGAATGAGAAATCAATCACACATGAACACAGAAGAATATTGTGGGGAAAGCCTGAGCTAAAAACCCCACTATTTGTATTATCATACAAGTGGAAATATCTTTGAATTACACAAAGCTTTAGCTCACAAGCTATCTAGCTCTCAGTACAATCCCTCAATGCTGCTCATAGACTGAATAGACACAACATATGCCTTCCTTTAGTCCTACAAGCCTCCTATTTCCTCGTGCAGTTTCTCCTGGGTCCTCTGGCTGCCACCTGTGTGAATTTACGTCTCACACAACTCACCAAACTCATAAATAATTGTGCAATCCTCAAGGAATGAATTCCTTTTGCATGCAAGAGATATCCTGAAGGAAATATTCCTGCAACTGATACTACACTGTCCCATCCTCTAATATAAACTAGGCCTCTGACTGAACTAACATGCATGAGTTATTTATGGGAGAATATTTAGTTATCTGAAGTACACTAGTTACATGCATGCATGCATTAACTAACTAAACTCACAACCAATTCCACAAATTATTGGAACTAATCTAACTAGACTTAACTCAGTTAACTGAGCTAACTAGTTACAACTCAAAGTACAACTCATCTTGATCTCCTTAATTAAGGGATAACTTCCTCAATCAAAGGGATAAGTGTTGCATGTCTTCACATAGACTTCATGTTTGATTTTCTCCAACTAATTAACTCAAGATGAATTAATTAATTATTTTTCAAACAGCTGCTAAGATCAAATTCGAATTTTAATTCTCAATTTTAGTTCAGGGACCAACTAAAGTTGGAATGTATCCCGAAATGATATTTATATCAATCTTATTTTTAGCACTTCTATATTTAGCATTTCAAGTTGCTATTTTCAACAAGAACAAAGATAGTAAGAAAGGCAAACAAAATGAAAATAACAAGCAACAAGCAGACTATGTACATGGCATGGGGTGCATCCTGGCCTACTGTAAATAATGCTTGAGATCTTGTTCGTTGAGAGGAAGGTTGTCAACCCCCTCGTCAAGTGATTGTAGCCGATACGTGTGTGGGATAAGATTCTCTTGGACTGTGTACGTACTTTCCATCGATGTATCATGGACTAAAGGCAACAAATTCTTACATAAGAGGTAGGGTGATAGATAACCAAGTATTGATAGTTGTACAAGTCCTCATGTACTCCACCTAGCTTGTTTTAAGAGTCGCACACGGTCCATGCGAAACTAACCTATGGACATAAACAAGAAAAAAAACCAGAAATCAAAGCAAGAAGCAGAAACAAATGCATATGCAAAGCGAGTAAGAAAACAAATAGGCAATTAAGAAAACACACAAAGAAAGAAGCAAACAAGCATGCAAGAAAACAACTCAAAGAAAATACTACTCCTACTCCTAAGCTAACAATGCATGGGTTGTCTCACGTGAAGTGATATTTCCAATGCAGCCACCGACACATTGGTCGACCCATGTTGGTGAATGCATGGTTTGTGATCATTGTAGTTGCGCAAACCAACAAGCATGAAAGATATAACGATGAAGACATACACACTCTGAGCTTACAAGCATCCACAGAACAAAAATGAGTGAAATCACATGTCATGCACTCTTTGGACTTGCCATGGTGTTGTGTGTTATGAAACCATCTCACAAAAATATAGAAAAGAAAGATCAAAGCCTTAGAAATTAGCCTCTTTGAGGGGGCAAACTCCTTTACATTAAACAAATGAACAATTCTTGGATGATACAAATGACAAAACCTCATTTCTATATATAGGAGTCTAAGGGGTCACAATATAATCAAATCCGACATAACAATAATAATATAAGGGCACAATAATAACAATAGTGGGCCTCTATGGGGCACAATAATAACATATGGGGACAATAGGGGCACAACAATAACAATAAGGGCTACAATGAAAATAGTAATGGGGGAATCACTAGTATTATAGGACCTAACATGCCCCTCTCCTTCAAAAAAGTGTTTTCCTCAATGCTTGAGTAGTTTTGGATGCTTCTGTATAAAATTATCACCCTCCCATTTGGAATCTTCAACAGGTAAGTTATTCCACTTGATAAGATACTCTGAAATTCATCGATTTCGCAGTTGTCGAGTTCTTGTTTCTATGACCACTTCAGGTTCTAATATGATTTTTCCTTCCTTGTCAAGTTTTGGAATTTTTTTTAAACTAGGAGCTTGTCACCAATAACCTTCTTTAAGCATGAAACATGGAAAACTTGGTGCACCCGGGAAGTTGCAGGAAGCTCCAATTTGTATGCTATAGTACCAATATTTTGCAACACCTTGTACGTACCATAATACTCTGGTGATAATTTATTATCATTCTTAGCTTGCTTGAGGGACATTTGTTTATATGGTTGTAACCATAGAAATACCCAGTCACCTATATCAAAAATTCTTTCGCTGTTATGTTGATCCGCCTATTGTTTCATTCTATTATGTGCCAAAGTTAGGTTATCCTTTAGTAGTTGGAGAAGTCGTTGATGCTCGATGTGATCTTCCATTGCTTAAACCTTAGAATTTTCTCTTAAATATGATGTGATGAATGGTGGGTGATATCCATAAAGTGCCATAAATGGGATCATTTTTGCTGCAGCATGGAAGAAAGTGTTATACCACCATTCATCCAAAGGCAACCATTTGACCCATTGTGTTTGTTTATCAGATACAAAGCAATGAAGATATCCTTCCAAACATTTGTTTACTATCTCAGTTAGCTGAGGATGATAAGATGAGCTATGAGCTAACTGAGTACCAAGACAAGAAAATAATTCTGTCCAAAAATTTCCAATGAAAATGGGATCTCTATCGCTTACAATAATCTTTGGGTTTTCATGTAGCTTTTGAATTGTTTCCATAAATGCAGTAGAAATTGTACTCGCTTTAAATGGATGAGATAATGCACAAAAGTGTGCATACTTGGTAAGTCTGTCAACTACCACCATGATGTTACTCTTTCCTTCGGACTTGGGTAAACCTACGATAAAATCCATTGAAACCTCCTCCCAACGTTGACTTGGAATGGATAAAGGTTGTAATAGACTCGAGGTCTTAATTGCTTCAACTTTATTTTGTTGGAAAACAAACATTTTTCCACAAACTTTTGGATATCATATTTAAGGACATCCCAAAAGAAATCCTTCTTAACCCTATGGTAAGTTTTTAAAAGTCTCGAGTTCCCTCCTAAGGGAGAGGCGTGCAATTCCATAAGAATTTTTTGTTTGATTTGGGAATTCTAACATAGGTATAAGCGATCTTTGTACCATAACGAATCATTTTTCCAGCTAAATATATTATATTTAATGATATATTGTTGTAAAATTTGAATGAATGTCAACACTTCTTCGTCATTCTTCCATTCATCCCTTGCTTCCTTTATCCAATTTGGTTGGATAATAGAAATGGCACAAAGAAATGCTTCCACATCCTCATCCTTTCTTGAGAGTGCATCTGCCACAACATTTTGCTTCCCTTTTTTGTATATGATTTCAAAGTCATAACCCAACATCTTTGTGACCCATTTTTGCTACTCTTCTAAAGATGATATTTGTTCTAAAAATTATTTAATACTACCATGATCCGTTTTTACCTTCAAGTGTCTTCCCATTAGGTAGGGTCGCCATTTCTTAAGTGCATGTAGTATTGCCAACATTTCCTTGTCATAAATAGCTTTGTGTAAATAATTTCCTTTGATTAGATGACTTTCGAAAGTAATGGGTCTTTCTTCTTCCTTTAAAACAACACCAATTCCATTTCTTGACGCATTACATTCCAAAATAAAGTTTTTTGTGAAGTCTGACGTACCTAAGACCGGTGCTTGGCACATTGCCTCTTTAAGATCTTCAAAGGCCTTCGCTGCTTCTCGAGTCCATAAAAATGCATATTTCTTCAACAATGTTGTTAGAGGTGCTTCTATTCTCTGTTAGGCCCCTATACTACTAGTGATTACCCCATTACTATTGTAGTTATACCCCTTATTTATATTGTTGTGCCCCTATTACCCCCATATTGTTACTTCTGTGCCCCATAGAATCCCTCTATTGTTATTTTTGTGGCTTTATATTATTATTGTTAGGTCGGCTAGATTATATTGTGACTCCTTAGACTCCTATATATAGAAAGGAGGTTTTGTCATTTGTATCATCCAAGAATTGTTCATTTATGTAATGTAAAGGAGGTTGCCCCCTCGAAGAGGCTGAATTCTAAGGCGTTGATCTATCTTTTCTATCTTTTCTTGAGCTCGTTTCATAACATTTGGTATCATAGCTTTGGATTCTAGGGTTTCGCTGCTCCAAACAGGTCATCGTGGAATTTTCACTATAAATTTTGTTCTGTGACGTTTCAGACATCAGAAAAAAAACCCATTTGAAAGGAAAGCGCGCTGAACCTTGGGTCCGAATTTCAGAGCTTTTCGTGCAATATTTGCAGAGATATGATCTGAGGAAGTTGGTCTTTCTGCAGACTCCTGAATTACATTCCAAACAGGTGACCTGGGGAAAATTGTCATAACTTTCTCTCTGAGCATTGGATTGAAATTTCGTAAGAAGGTACAGAAAGAGGACGGATTTTAGTTTCTTATACATCTTTTTTAGACCCAAAGGTCAAAAAATTGACACGTGGCACTTCATACAAGTTCGCTCTTCTGGAAAGGTCTATAATCAGGTCATCTTGGGAGATTGTGCATAACTCTTTCTTGGAGAATCCAATTTGGATCAAACTCATTGCATTGGAAAGAGGACACATAGGGATACTACAGGTAGCAATTTCAGAACTTAAATATCTGCAAGTACAGAGTTACAGGCGTTTCAAGTTCGAGGTCCTAAAATCAAGAAAAATCAAGATGAGGAAGTTTGATGGCAAGGATCCGGTAAATTGGATACTTCAGATGGAGCAATATTTTGATCTACATGGTGTACCACTGTTACAAAAGGTATGTATTGCATCTTCATATTTAGAACCAGAACAATTTTTATGGTATAAAGGGCTTTGTTCTCGTAAAAAACTTGTTACGTGGTCAATTCTCATGGAGGAAATGATAGCACATTATGAGGATACAAAGAGCAACACCTTCTTTAGAGCAACACCACAAAAATTGGAAAGAGTAAAAGGGCTTTGTGACATATTTGAAAGTAAAATTATGGCAACAAGGAAGTATACCCCTCACAACTATAAATATGGACGTGTTGTTTCTCCTAGCCTTCCACAACCTACAAGGGTTACACCACAACAATTGGAAGAAAAAAGAGAAAAAGGGCTTTGTTACAATTGTGATAGCAAATGCACTAAAGGTCATAAGTGTGCTGAGAAGAAATTATTTTACATAAAGTATGAAGAGGAGGAAGAAAAGGATCAAGAAACATCAAAAGAAGAGGATATATGCCAGGACCCAACCCCAGAGAAAGAAGAAATGAATCAGAACATATCTTGTAAACTATTGGTAAGAATGACCACTCCTCAAACTCTCAAGATAGAAGGAAATATCAAGAATAAAAAGGTGCAAGAAGTGAAAGATCACATCAAGAAAGAAGAAATGAATCCAACCATATCTTGTAATTCACTGGTTGGAATTACCACTCCTCAAACTAGCGAGACAGAAGGACATATCAAGAAGAAAAATGTTCAAGAAGTGAAATATCACATAGAGCGTCAAGAAATGAATCCGACCATATCTTGTAAAGGATTGGAAGAAATTACCACTCCTCAAAATCTAAAGATAGAAGGACATATCAAGAAGAAAAAGGTTCAAGCAGTGAAAGATCACATCAAGCATCAACAACAAGTTCTCCAACTTTTAAAGGATAGTGCCACTTCGGTGCAAAATCAAATGAAACAATAGGTAGATCAACATCATAGTGAAAAATGTTTTGATGTAAGCTATTGGGTATTTTTACTACTACATCTAAAGCAAGCTATTTATGAGAAGGAAACATTGGCAATACTACATGCACTTAAAAAATGGTGACCTTACCGAATGGGAAGACTCTTCAAGGATGAGGATGTGGAAGCATTGTTTTGTGCTATTTCTATTATCCAACCAGATTGGATAAACGAAGCAAGGGATGAATAGAAGAAGGACAAAGAAGTATGGCCACTTATTCAAAACTTGCAAAAGATCCCAATTCAAACAATATTGCCAGCTCAAGAAAAGACAGAAAAGATAGATCAACGCCTTAGAATTCAGCCTCTTCGAGGGGGAAACCTCATTTACATTACATAAATGAACAATTCTTCGATGATACAAATGAAAATACCTCCTTTCTATATATAGGAGTCTAAGGGGTCATAACATAATCAGAGTCGACATAACAATAATAATGTAAGGGCACAATAATAATAATAGTGGGCTTCTATGGGGCACATTAGTAACAATATGGGCACTACATGGGTACATCAATATAATAAGTGGGTTGTACTAATAACAATAAGGGGTTACACTAGTAGTATAGGGGCCTAACATGCCCCTCTCCTTCAAAAAGCGTTGTCCTCAACGCTTGAGTAGTTCTTGATGCTTCTGTATAAAATTCTTGTCCTCCCATGTGGAATCTTCAGCGGGTAAGTTCTTCCACTTGATGAGATACTCTGAAATTGATTGATTTCGTAGCTGTCGGGTTCTTGTTTCTGTGACTGCTCCAGGTTCCAATATGATTTTTCCTTCCTTTTCAATATCTAGCAATATTGTTTGAATTGGGATCTTTTTCCACTTTTGAATAAGTGGCCATACTTCTTTTTCCTTCCATTCGTCCCTTGCTTCGTTTATCCAATCTGGTTGGATAATAGAAATAGCACAAAACAATGCTTCCACATCCTCATCCTTGAAGAGTCTTCCCATTCGGTAAGGTCGCCATTTTTTAAGTGCATGTAGTATTGCCAACATTTCCTTCTCATAAATAGCTTGCTTTAGATGTAGCAGTAAAAATACCCAATCGCCTACATCAAAACATTTTTCACTATGATGTTGATCTACCTGTTGTTTCATTTGATTTTGCATCGAAGTGGTGCTATCCTTTAAAAGTTGGAGAACTTGTTGTTGATGCTCGATGTGATCTTTAATTGCTTGAACCTCTTTCTTCTTGATATGTCCTTCTATCTTTAGAGTTTTAGGAGTGGTAATTTTTTCCAATCCTTTACAAGATATGGTCGGATTCATTTCTTGACCCTCGATGTGATCTTTCACTTCTTGAACATTTTTCTTCTTGATATGTCCTTCTGTCTTGATAGTTTGAGGAGTGGTAATTCCAACCAGTGAATTACAAGATATGGTTGGATTCATTTCTTCTTTCTTGATGTGATATTTCACTTCTTGCACCTTTTTCTTCTTGATATTTCCTTCTATCTTGAGAGTTTGAGGAGTGGTCATTCTTGCCAATAGTTTACAAGATATGTTCTGATTCATTTCTTCTTTCTCTCGGGTCGGGTCCTGGCATATATCCTCTTCTTTTGATGTTTCTTGATCCTTTTCTTCCTCTTCTTCATACTCTATGTAAAATATTTTTTTCTCAGCACACTTATGACCTTTAGTGCATTTGCTATCGCAATTGTAACAAAGCCCTTTTTCTCTTTTTTCTTCCAATTGTTGTGGTGTAACCCTTGTAGGTTGTGGAAGGCTAGGAGGAACAACACGTCCATCTTTATAGTTGTGAGGGGTAGACTCCCTTGTTGCCATAATTTTACTTTCAAATATGTCACAAATCCCTTTTACTCTTTCCAATTGTTGTGGTGTTGCTCTAAAGAAGGTGTTGCTCTTTGTATCCTCATATTGTGCTATCATTTCCTCTGTGAGAATTGACCACATAACAAGTTTTTTACGAGAACAAAGCCCTTTATACCATAAAAATTGATCCGGTTCTAAATATGAAGATGCAATACATACCTTTTGTAACAGTGGTACACCATGTAGATCAAAATATTGCTCCATCTGAAGTATCCAATTTACTGGATCCTTGCCATCAAACTTCCTCATCTTGCTTTTTCTTGATTTTAGGACCTCAAACTTGAAACGACTGTAACTCTGTACTTGTGGATATTTAAGTTCTTAAATTTCTACCTATAGTAGCCCTCTGTGTCCTCTTTCCAATGCCAACAGTCTGATCGAAATTGGATTCTCCAAAAAAAAGTTATGCACAATCTCCCAAGATGACCAGATTATAGACCTTTCCAGAAGATCGAACTTGTATGAAGTGCCACGTGTCACTTTTTTTACCTTTGGATCTGAAAACGATATATAAAAAACTACAGTCTGTCCTCTTTCTGTACCTTCTTACGAAATTTCAATCTGATCCCCAGAGAGAAAGTTATGATGATTTTCCCCAGGTCACCTGTTTTGAATGTGATTCAGGAGTCTGCAAAAAGACGAACTTCCTCAGATCATATCTCCACAAATATCAAGTGAAAAGCTCTGAAATATCAAGTGGGTTTTTTTTGCGACTTCTGAAACGTCACAGAAAAAAAGTTATAGCGAAAATGCCACGATGACTTGTTTGGAGCAGCGAAACCCTAGAATCCAAAGCTCTGATACCAAATGTTATGAAACCAGCTCAAGAAAAGACAGAAAAGATAGATCAACGCCTTAGAATTCAGCCTCTTCGAGGGGGCAACCTCCTTTACATTACATAAATGAACAATTCTTCGATGATACAAATGAAAATACCTCCTTTCTATATATAGGAGTCTAAGGGGTCATAACATAATCAGAGCCGACATAACAATAATAATGTAAGGGCACAATAATAACAATAGTGGGCTTCTATGGGGCACATTAGTAACAATATGGGCACTACATGGGTACATTAATATAATAAGTGGGTTGTACTAATAACAATAAGGGGTTACACTAGTAGTATAGGGGCCTAACATGCCCCTCTCCTTCAAAAAGCGTTGTCCTCAACGCTTGAGTAGTTCTTGATGCTTCTGTATAAAATTCTTGTCCTCCCATGTGGAATCTTCAGCGGGTAAGTTCTTCCACTTGATGAGATACTCTGAAATTGATCGATTTCCTAGCTGTCGGGTTCTTGTTTCTGTGACTGCTCCAGGTTCCAATATGATTTTTCCTTCCTTTTCAATATCTGGCAATATTTTTGAATTGGGATCTTTTTCCACTTTTAAATAAGTGGCCATACTTCTTTTTCCTTCCATTTGTCCCTTGCTTCGTTTATCCAATCTGGTTGGATAATAGAAATAGCACAAAAAAATGCTTCCACATCCTCATCCTTGAAGAGTCTTCCCATTCGGTAAGGTCGCCATTTTTTAAGTGCATGTAGTATTGCCAACATTTCCTTCTCATAAATATCTTGCTTTAGATGTAGCAGTAAAAATACCCAATCGCCTACATCAAAACATTTTTCACTATGATTTTGATCTACCTGTTGTTTCATTTGATTTTGCATCGAAGTGGCGCTATCCTTTAAAAGTTGGAGAACTTGTTGTTGATGCTCGATGTGATCTTTAACTGCTTGAACCTCTTTCTTCTTGATATGTCCTTCTATCTTTAGAGTTTTAGGAGTGGTAATTTTTTCCAATCCTTTACAAGATATGGTCGGATTCATTTCTTGACCCTCGATGTGATCTTTCACTTCTTGAACATTTTTCTTCTTGATATATCCTTCTGCCTTGATAGTTTGAGGAGTGGTAATTCTGGCCAGTGAATTACAAGATATGGTTGGATTCATTTCTTCTTTCTTGATTTGATATTTCACTTCTTGCACCTTTTTCTTCTTGATATTTCCTTCTATCTTGAGAGTTTGAGGAGTGGTCATTCTTGCCAATAGTTTACAAGATATGTTCTGATTCATTTCTTCTTTCTCTCGGGTCGGGTCCTGGCATATATCCTATTCTTTTGATGTTTCTTGATCCTTTTCTTCCTCCTCTTCATACTCTATGTAAAATATTTTCTTCTCAGCACACTTATGACCTTTAGTGCATTTGCTATCGCAATTGTAACAAAGCCCTTTTTCTCTTTTTTCTTCCAATTGTTGTGGTGTAACCCTTGTAGGTTGTGGAAGGCTAGGAGGAACAACACGTCCATATTTATAGTTGTGAGGGGTAGACTCCCTTGTTGCCATAATTTTACTTTCAAATATGTCACAAAGCCCTTTTACTCTTTCCAATTGTTGTGGTGTTGCTCTAAAGAAGGTGTTGCTCTTTGTATCCTCATAATGTGCTATCATTTCATCCGTGAGAATTGACCACGTAACAAGTTTTTTACGAGAACAAAGCCTTTATACCATAAAAATTGATCCGGTTCTAAATATGAAGATGAAATACATACCTTTTGTAACAGTGGTACACCATGTAGATCAAAATATTGCTCCATCTGAAGTATCCAATTTACTGGATCCTTGCCATCAAACTTCCTCATCTTGATTTTTCTTGATTTTAGGACCTCAAACTTGAAACGACTGTAACTCTGTACTTGCGGATATTTAAGTTCTTAAATTTCTACCTGTAGTAGCACTCTGTGTCCTCTTTCCAATGCCACCAGTCTGATCGAAATTGGATTCTCCAAAAAAGAGTTATGCACAATCTCCCAAGATGACCAGATTATAGACCTTTCCAGAAGATCGAACTTGTATGAAGTGCCACATGTCATTGTTTTTACCTTTGGATCTGAAAACGATAAATAAAAAGCTACAGTCCGTCCTCTTTCTGTACCTTCTTACGAAATTTCAATCCGATCCCCTTATGACAATTTTCCCCATGTCACCTGTTTTGAATGTGATTCAAGAGTCTGCAAAAAGACGAACTTCCTCAGATCATATCTCCGCAAATATCGAGTGAAAATCTCTGAAATTCAGACCCAAGGTTCAGCGCGATTTCTTCTCAAGTGGGTTTGTTTTTGCGACTTCTGAAACGTCACAGAAAAAAGTTATAGAGAAAATGCCACGATGACTTGTTTGGAGCAGCGAAACCCTAGAATCCAAAGCTCCGATACCAAATGTTATGAAACCAGCTCAAGAAAAGATAGAAAAGATAGATCAACGCCTTAGAATTCAGCCTCTTCGAGGGGGCAACCTCCTTTACATTACATAAATGAACAATTCTTCGATGATACAAATGAAAATACCTCCTTTCTATATATAGGAGTCTAAGGGGTCATACCATAATCAGAGCCGACATAACAATAATAATGTAAGGGCACAATAATAACAATAGTGGGCTTCTATGGGGCACATAGTAATAATATGGGCACTACATGGGTACATTAATATAATAAGTGGGTTGTACTAATAACAATAAGGGGTTACACTAGTAGTATAGGGGCCTAACATTCTCCCATAATTCTTAACAAACTTGTGATAATACCCTATCAACCCGAGAAATCCTCGCAAATGCTTTATGGATGTAGAGATTTTCCATTTCTTAATGGCTTTAATTTTGCTAGGGTCTACCTTAACACCTTCATGAGATACAATATGACCCAGATATTCCACCTCTTGTACTCCAAAGAAACATTTGGAGCTTTTTGCATATAATCATTTCTCCTCCAATAGTTTGAGCACACGGTCAACATGTTGAACATGATCCTTCCAAGACTTTCTATAGATTAGTATATCATCAAAAAATACTAACATAAATTTTATAAAGAACGGTTTTAAAATCGAATTCATCAAACCTTGAAATGTAGAAGGTGCATTGGTAAGACTAAATGGAATGACCAAAAATTCATAATGACCCTCATGAGTTCTAAATGTTGTTTCAAAACTGTCTTTAGTCTTCATTCTGATTTGAAGATATCCTAAACGAAGATCCAACTTGGTGAAGTAAATTGATCCATGCAATTCATCCAATAGTTCATCAATGACCGTAATGGGAAAATTATCTTTAATAGTGAGCTTATTGAGCTCCCTATAATCCAGACACATGCGCCATGATCCATCATTCTTTTGCACCAATACTGCTGGAGCAAAGAAAGAACTTTGACTAGGTTGAATTATACCAACCTCTAACATTTCTGCAACGATACGTTCAATTTCACTCTTTTGGGCATAGGGATATTTGTAAGGCTTGATGTTTGGAGGAACACTTCCTGGAATCAAATGAATAACATGATCACAAATAGGTGGGAGACCTTTGGGAGTCTCAAATACCCTTGAATGATTGTCCAAGACTTTTTGGAGATCTAGAGAAATAGATGATTTCGATGTGGGAACCTCTGGCGAACATAATTATGCAATTATGCCTCGTTGTTCTTTCTTTAGAAGCTTTGTCATTCCATTAGAGCTTATTATCTTTCCTAGTTTCCCTACAATACCTCTTAATTCAACTTCCTTTCCTTCCGAAGAAAATTTCATGAAAATTTGTTGAAAATTAAAAGCTATTGTACCCAAGGATTGCAGCCATTGGATTCCTATTACAACATCAACACCACCCATTGGAATGGAAACCATTGGGCTATTCAATACATATTCTCCCATGGATAGATTTATATTATGGTGCTTTCTAGAGCAATTTATGGTTCCTCCACTTGCAACCATCACTTGACACTCTGGTGATGGATATAGGAAGAAATTCAATTCCTTGGCTATCTTACAATGAATAAAATTATGGGCACTACCCGAATCAATCAACACTATTACCTTTTTCTTCTTGATATGTCCTTCTATCTTGATAGTTTGAGGAGTGGTAATTCTGGCCAATGCATTACAAGATATGGTCAGATTCATTTCTTATTTCTCTAGGGTTTGTTCCTAGTGTATATCCTCTTCTTTTGACATTTCTTATTCCTTTTCTTCCTCCTCTTCACTTATGACCTTTAGTATATTTTCTATCACAACTGTAACAAAGACCTTTTGCTCTTTTTTATTCCAATTGTTGGGGTTTCAATCTTGCAGGTTTTGGAAGGCTAGGGGAAACAACACTTCCATCCTTATAGTTGTGAGTGGTAGGCTTCCTTGTTACCATAATTTTTCTTTCCATTTTTCTTGCCAACCTGAATGCCTTCCCCAATGAGTCAAGTTCCCAAAGGTGAACCTCATGTTGAGTGTTATCCTTTAAAGTCCCTATGAACACATAAATCCTATGCTCCTCTGGAATATCTTTTACCCTTATATTCAATTTTTGGGAGTCCTCAATGTGCTCCATCATTGAACCCTTTTGGTTGAGGTTTATCAATTGGCTAAAAAAAGTGTTTCTTTTTGTATCCTCATAATGTGCTATCACTTCTTCCATAAAAATTTCCCAAGTGACAATTTGTTTATGAGAGAAAAGCCATCGATACCATACAAGTTGATTTGGTTCCAAATATAAAGTTGCAATGCGTACCTTTTGTGTTTTTTGCACATTATGGAGATCAAAATATTGCTCCATTTATGGTATCCATGTTATAGGATCCTTGCCATCAAAATTCCTCATATCGATGTTTGGAACATGGTGGGTCTTCAATCCAACGTTAGAGTCTATGAAATCATGATTAACATTTCTTTTGTTCTCATCATGAGTTTCCTTTACTACCTTTTCACCATTAATAACCATTTCTTGTAGCAACTTAGTCAAATCTATCTTCAAATCTTCCATGTTGCCTTTCAGTTTTTCTTATATACCATCCATCTTAGTGTCCATACCATTCATCTTAGATTCCACGCCATCCATCTCAACTTGCACGCCCTTCATATTAGCTTCCATGCCATTCATATTAGCTTCTATTACCTTTTGTGAGAGTGAAATTTGTTGCACTTGGTCTCGTAATTTTGATATATCATGTTGCATTTCTTTCTCTTCTTCACGAGTCATGTTAGAGCTTTCAAGTTGCTTACTAGGTTTTTCCATTTTCTTTCTTTGGGGCATCAATTAATGATAATTATGCTTCACTGTGCCCTTTGAACTTCAAACTAATTTTTCAACCCAAACTTATGCAAAATTTTAAAAAGACTATACACCTTTTTTTGCTTTGTAGAAGCTCGATATTGAATCTGTTGTATCTATGTAATTACGAATCTCCAAGGTTTGAAATTGCTTCCTACGGTAGCCCTCTGAGTCCTCTTTCTAATGCCACCAGTCTGATCAAAATTGGATTCTCCAAGAAAGAGTTATGCCCAATCTCCCAAGGTGACCTGATTATATAATGTTTCAGTAGAGTGAACTTGTACGACATGCCACGTGTCACTATTTTGAACTTAGGATCTGAAAAATATACACACATAACTAAAGTTCATCCTATTTCTGTAACTTCTTATGAAATTTCAATCTGAGGCTCAGAGAGAAAATTATGATTATTTTCCCAAGGTCATCTGTTTGGAATGTACTTCGTGAGTCTGCAAAAACCCTAACTTCCTCAGATCATATCTCCTAAAATATAGTGAGACAAGATCTCAAATTAAGACTCGAGGTTCATAATGATTTATGCTCAAATGGGTTTTTTTTTAGCTTCTGAAATGTTGCAGAAAACAATTATTGAAAAAATTCCATAATGACCTGTTTGGAGCAGTGAAACCCTAGAATCTAAAGCTCTGATACCAAATGTTATGAAACCAGCTTACAAACGATAGAAAAGAAAGATCGACGCCTTAGAAATCAACCTATTTGAGGGGGGAACCTCCTTTACATTACACAAATGAACAATTCTTGGATGATACAAATGAGAAAACCTCATTTCTATATATAGGAGTCTAAGGAATCACATATAATGAAGGCCAACATAACAATAATAATATAAGGGTACAAAAATAACAATAATGGGCTTCTATGGGGCACAATAATAACATATGGGGACAATAGGGGCACAACAATAACAATAAGGGCTACAATGAAAATAGTAATGGGGAATCACTAGTATTATAGGGACCTACCACTATGCTACACTACGTAGAAATGTTGAGTGTATGCATTCTCTTGACTATGACTTGCAAGCAAATGTGAGAAAGGTAGACCACTTACATTGTGCAAGTGTGCTTTCTATGTAAGATTCCTCCAATGCATGAGCGATGGGATCGTGTAGTTCGAGTGGAGGAAGCGAAACCTGGGTGTTTGGTTTATCTTCAATTCATAGCAGAGAGTGATGAGGAGCCTTACGTGTTTCAACAATTTCCTGATCGGAAGTGAAAGCAACCTTAGGACAACGAGGGCCTGGCATAACAATCAGCTCGAGCTGAAGTTCCTTGACAGTCTGGGGGGTTTCAACTTCATCGAAAGATAGATCATCGTAGACCAGTGCCTTAGACATATTAACAATGATTGAATCAACATCATGATTGGATGAATAAGTAGAGAGATCACGACAACCAAGATCAGAAAATTCAGGATGGTTGTCGGCATCCTCATGGTTTGATGAATCGTGCAGAGGGGTAGATGAGAAGCATGTATGTTCACCCTCTGTGTTTCTAGAAATGATAGATGATATATTTGATGGATTTTAGAGGAATATATGTCCTCTCCACAATGTAATCACAGAATGATATTTGATGTGTCCTGTGAACGATCGGACGTAGAAACATCAGGAAATGAGTTTTCACAAGGGAATCAATAGTGGAAGAATCACAAGGGTTTTCAGGATAAAGCAGATGAGGCGTGGATGGAAGGGTGTCATCATTCACTATGGGTTCTTCTTTATATTCCCACACGCACTCATCATGAATGATGGCATAGGTTGGTTGCACAACACTAACTCTATCAATAGCTTGATCCTCATTCACAATAGGTAAGGAGTCTAGATTGGAAGAACACAATATAGTACAATCCAGAGGATCAAAATAACGTGGGGACGGAGGTTGAGGGAATGAATCCACGTGACAACCAACAGTCTTTCAAGCCAAATATGCACAGATATCAAGAGCATGTCGGGTGGGGGGATGTGAAAGTTCAATAGATGCCTGTGCATAATCTCCCATATCACTCTACAATGGTGAAGTTGTTTGATGAGGTGAAGGTGGACAGTCACTTGTGACAACAACTGTGCCTTCTTGTGATTGCGCAACTCCATCATCAAAGTGTCCTGAGCAGGGTTCGGATGATTTTAAGAATTGTGGATTTTCAGATATGTGAAGAAGATACTCAAATTTTCCATAAAGAAATTCCCAATCAATTTCATCTTGCGGAAATCGGTATGCAAGATTACAAAAGCATGTGTAAAACTGCTCAACAGATTCATCAGTTGCTTTCCATAATTTCAGAATTTCTTTATCGAGTGCTTTCCATAATTTTAGAATTTCTTTATCGAGTGCTTTATGGTTAAAGTGATTGAAATTATGGTCTATCTCTGTGACAAAATGAGCAAGATAATGAATATATTTTTCGGGCAGCGTGGCACACTAGTGCATTGGGTGCCCTCGAAGCATGTAGACGAACAGAGTGCAACTCGTGTACTCTTCAAAGATTCCATGTCTTTCGCATGAGCCTACAATGTCGACCGCATGCCTAACCAAGGCTACATAACCTCCACCATCATATTTTTTGTGTGACAAGTTATCCAAGAGCTCTTCTGAGATTTTGAAGTCATTTCCATAAGACATACACTCTGGAAGAGAAACTCTGTAACTAGTCATGATGGATATGCAGTGATTCAAAACAGATGTGAGGACTTAACTTGTCATTTGACCCTCCTTCTAGCGCCAGAAATGTTGACGGTGTTTGACCAACCAAGATTTAGGGGATCACCCTGGTATGAAGTCCCAACTAGACCTCACACCATTTGGTGTGGGAGTCCCATCCGGTACGATGGCCCAGTTTCCATTATCTTAAAGATTTGCTTCAACCCTTGCTTGTCAGCACATGATAGTGGTCTGCTTTGTCTTGCGAGAAGTGAGGTTTGCATGCCTGGTGATTGTAAGTCTCACTTGTGTCAATGGTTCTTTCACCATAGAGGGAGAGGGTGGTAGTGAGTCCCACGTCAGTTGGGAGTAGTCCCAACTCTGCTAGGAACACAAAAAACAACAAGACATGCACAACTTCCGGTGGAGTAGTCCACATGGATGCAGAAGTCACAACACACAACGAAAGATAACACATATAACACTCAGTGGATTAGTCCGCGTAAGTACAACGATTGTTATAGCAATTTTTATGTGAAAGGTCTGTCTGATGTTCGAGAGAGTAGTCTACACGGGCGAGACAATGTTAATAGCATATAGAACGCATTTTCATTAACATATATGTATTACAACAAGTGAATTAGTTCAAGTGTTAAACACAGGTTAAAGCGACATGCATTACAAGTGTTAAATATTAGTCTCACAACAGTTACAATACATGTGTGAAAACGTGCTGGCTTGTTAGTAGGCTTCTGAATTAAGCGAAAGTTCCAAGACACATCGTTACACCATACATCACTAACCCCACGTGCGGAGCATTGGAGCCACTACTTACTCCTCCAAGAAAAGATTACAGTCTCTCAAAGTAATGTGGGAGGAGCTGAGGTGAAAAAGTTCATTGCATGTACAAATGAGGGGGTATTTATAGCCAAGGGTGAAACTAAGCCTTGTGGCTGTTCGACTACCCTCATGATTGTTTGACTTCCGTGACTTTTAAAATTTACATGATTCTTTGTACAACATGTGGGTCTCTTGGACTTCCATGTTACATTACATTGATAGACAATGTGGCCCATAATAGAGATGTGGACAACATGACTCATGACATGAATTGACATGATAGTGCTAGTACATTCATGCTGCTGCTAGTGTGCATGTCGAGTTGCAGTGCTATTGGGTGATGGATGTCTGTTGAAAATGGAAACAAGAAATGATAAAAATAGACATGTTAAAAATAGCATTTCTATAAATACCATTTCAAGATATATTCCAACTCTATTGGAAATAGCAAAAAAATAGAAATGCTAAAAATAGCATTGCTATAAATAGAATTTCGGGATAGATTCCAATTTTAATTAGTCCCTGAATTGAGAATTAAAATTCGAATTTAGTCTTAGAAGTTGTTTGAAAAATAATTAATTAATTCATCTTGAGTTAATTAGTTGGAGAAAATCAAACATGAAGTCTATGTGAAGACCTGCAACAGTTATCCCTTTGATTGAGGAAGTTATCCCTTAATTAAGGAGATAAGGATGAGTTGTATTTGAGTTGTAATTAGTTAGCTCAGTTAACTGAGTTAAGTCCAGTTAAATTAGTTCCAATCAGTTGGAGGAACTAATTGTGAGTTCAGTCAGTTAATGCATGCATGCATGCAACTAGTGTTCTCCAGATAACTGAATATTCTCTCATAAATAACTCATGCATGCCAGTTCAAACAAAGACCCAGTTGAGATTAAAGGAAGGGACAATGTGCTATCAGTTGGAGGAATTTTCCTATATAGGAAACTCATCCATGCAAAAGGAATTATCTCCTTCGGGATTGTGCTGTTATTTCAGAGGTCAGTGTTGTGTGTGAGGTAAGAATCACACAGGTTGCAGCTGGAGGACCCAGGATAAACTGCGCAAGGAAATAGGAGGCTTGGAGGACTGAAGGAAGGCATATGTTGTGTCTATTCAGTCTATGAGCAGCA
Organism: Pinus tabuliformis; assembly: GCA_031772625.1. NCBI lineage: Eukaryota > Viridiplantae > Streptophyta > Pinopsida > Pinales > Pinaceae > Pinus > Pinus tabuliformis. The sequence continues at coordinate 1,973,674,094 of CM062818.1, read as the reverse complement.
TTGAGGGATTGTACTGAGAGATGGATGGCTTATGAGCTAAAGATTTGTGTAATCTGGAGATATTTACACTTGTATGATAATACAGATAGCGGGGTTTTTAGTTGAGGCTTTCCCAAGAGTATTCTTCTGTGTTTCATGTGTATGATTTCTTCTTTTGTGTTATATGTGTTCCGATTTATCTTGCTCAAATTTATTAAGCTTCTGCAAAGTTTGATAGTAGAAGTAGATCAATTATTTTGATTTAGTTACATTGCATTATCACGTGATCTAGAGTGAGAATTTCTACATGGTATCAGAGCTAGCTGATCCATAGAGAAATTTCTACAATGTCCTCATGGTGTGTCACAGCTTCACCTCCGCATGGCAAAGTTCATTGAGTCTTCGATGGTCATTAGTTCTCTTGATGTTGCTTTTTCACGTTGCTCCTTGCTTTTATGTTGGAAGGCTCGACAGGTTTGTCTGTTCACGGAAGGTGCATGTTCATTCGTTCGTCTGTCAGTGAGCACATCTCGCATATTTGTTCATCTATCCATCTGCGAACACATCTTTGCTTGATCGTCCTTTTGCGAGAACATCTCTTTGCATGAATCGTTTGTTCGTCCATTGGTGAAATTTTCCTTTTGCATGTGCTCCCCTTCGTTCATCTCGTTCGTTGTCATGCCATGTTTATTTGTGTACCTATTCCTGCAGTCACTCATGAAAAGATGACATCAAATCCCAAAACCTCCTAGTCTACCATGATAAATGATCACTTCGGATGTAGGTGAATGAGAGAGGCAACAAGTTTGCGAGGCGGGATGGAGGCTCCGGGCACTACTAATGAAAACTGCGCAAGAGTCATTAGGTGATGGAGATGGGCAATCCGGATCGAAAGTAGTCCATGAGGTCTGGCCTAGGTGGAGGACAAAACTAAGCAGTTTTTTAGGGGAACAGTCTGGGCTGCAGGAAGGCTGGGCAAGCAAAATCTGCACAGTTTCCGGAACAATCAGGCAATGGGGATTGACAGCAAAACCTGCACAATTTTTTGGAGGAACAAGTCGGGCTACAGGGAGGCTTGGAAAACAGAAATTGCGCAACTTTTTGGAGGAATTGGTCGAGAGGCTGGAAACCAAAATTGCACAATTCCTGGAGGGAACTGGCAACTGGCTGCTATTTCACTATTAGTAGAAACTGTGCAATTCCTGAAGGGAACTAGTAGTCAACTGGCGGGAGCTTGGAAACAAAAACTGTGCAATTCCTGAAGGGAACTGGTAGTCTGGTGCTGGGAGTTTTTGGCGAGAGAAATTGCATTGATGCTTGGAGGTCAACCTGCTGATCAATTCTATGCAATTTCTGAGTTGAGCGGACTACTAGGCAGTAGAGGGTCTGCTCCTGAAAACTGCACAATTTTCTGGATGAGTCGCTGGTCGACTGTCTGGAGGGATGGCTAGAAAAATTGCGCAACTTCCCGAGAGAGACAGGGATGGGCATTGGGTGTCTGTTCGACTTGTCTGCGCAATTTTCTTAGTTAGCAGAGCAGGCAATTCTTGTAGCTTCTGCGCAATTTTTCAGGGGAGTCAGTCCCGCGGTGGCTATCGGGTGAAACTCTCCAGTAGACCAACATGGAGACTGATTGATTTTCTTGCAGGCAACACAAATTGAAATGACTTGCTTGTTTCTCTTGCGCTGTTCTGGGTGAGAGTCAATCGAGTCAATTACGGGGTGATGGTCCAGCTGTCAGAGGGGAGTCTAGTCGTTAGAACTTCAACAAAATGACTAAGTGTGTGAACGAGTGAAAGATGCATATGTTATCTTCCAACACACACTTACATGACTTGACGAGGAGATGACTCAAACCATCCAGACACACATGCTCAACATGACTGATCGACGGTGTAAGCGACAAGCACGACACTTGTGATTGATTGTTGGTTGACTGTGACGATGCTTGCGTGATAGTGAATGTGAATATGTGTGTGAGTGAGACAGATGTTTTCATAGTGAACACAACAAGTATACACGAATCAAAGACTTTTTGTATAACTAGAACATGGTCGCAAGCATGCCTTTGACATCAATATGCAAGAACTTGGGTGAAATGATTAAGAAAGGTGGGTGTGAAGGCTCAAACTCACGAAGTGATCCCGAGTGTGTGCAGTCATCAAGTGAAACTCTCAAGAGAGGCTCTGAAATTGGGTGTAGGCCAAAATTTTGGAGAGTGGTTGTAGTCGCTACAACACTAAGCTATCGAAAAAATACCACCATCATGGTTTCTTGTTAGAGTGTATCTTTGTTATGAAACTAGCTCAAGAAAAGATAGAAAAGATAGATCAACGCCTTAGAATTCAACCTCTTCGAGGGGGAAACCTCCTTTACATTACATAAGTGAACAATTCTTCGATGATACAAATGACAAAACCTCCTTTCTATGTATAGGAGTCTAAGGAGTCACAATATAATCCAGCCGACCTAACAATAATAATATAAAGCCACAAAAATAACAATAGAGGGATTCTATGGGGCACAGAAATAACAATATGGGGTAATAGGGGCACAACAATATAAATAAGGGGTATAACTACAATAGTAATGGGGTAATAACTAGTATTATAGGGACCCAACATGCCCCTCTCCTTCAAAAAAGTGTTGTCCTCAACGCTTGAGTAGTTCTGGATACTTCTGCATAAAATTCTCATCCTCCCATGTGGAATCTTCAGCGGATAAGTTCTTCCACTTGATAAGATACTCTGAAATTGATCGATTTCGTAGCTGTCGAGTTCTTGTTTCTGTGACTGCTTCCGGTTCCAATATAATTTTTCCTTCCTCGTCAAGTTCTGGAAATATTGTTTGAATTGGGAGCTTGTCACCTATAACCTTCTTTAAACATGAAACATGGAAAACTGGGTGCAATCGAGAAGCTGCAGGAAGCTCCAATTTGTATGCCATAGTACCAATCTTTTGCAACACCTTGTACGGACCATAATACTTTGGTGATAATTTATTATCCTTCTTAGCTTGCTTTAGGGACATTTGCTTATATGGTTGTAGCCGTAGGAATACCCAATCACCTACATCAAAACTTCTTTCACTGCGATGTTGATCTGCCTGTTGTTTCATTCTATTTTGTGCCAACACGAGGTTATCCTTTAAGAGTTGGAGGACTTGTTGTTGATGTTCGATGTGATGTTCCACTGCCTGAACCTTAGAATTTTCTCTTAAATATGATGTGATGGATGGTGGTTGATACCCATAAAGTGCCATAAATGGGGTCATTTTTGTTGTTGTATGGAAGGAAGTGTTATACCACCATTCAGCCAGAGGCAACCATTTGACCCATTGTGTCTGTTTATCAGATACAAAGCAACGAAGATATCCTTCCAAACATTTGTTTACTATCTCAGTTTGCCCATCAGATTGAGGATGATAAGATGAGCTATGAGCTAACTGAGTACCAAGACAAGAAAATAATTTTGTCCAAAAATTTCCAGTGAAAATGGGATCTCTGTCACTTACAATAATCTTTGGGTTTCCATGTAGCTTTTGAACTGTTTCCATAAATGCAGTAGAAACTGTACTGGCTTTAAATGGATGTGATAATGCACAAAAGTGTGCATACTTGGTAAGTCTGTCAACTACCACCATGATGACACTCTTTCCCTCAGACTTGGGTAAACCTGTGATAAAATCCATTGAAACCTCCTCCCAACGTTGGCTTGGAATGGATAAAGGTTGTAATAGACCCGGTGTCTTAATTGTTTCAACTTTATTTTGCTGGAAAACCAAACATTCCGCCACAAACTTTTGAATATCTGATTTAAGGCCATCCCAAAAAAATTCCTTCTTAACCCTGTGGTAAGTTTTTAAAAATCCTGAGTGCCCTCCTAAGGGAGAAGTGTGCAATTCCATAAGAATCTTTTGTTTTAGCTGGGAATTCTTACAGAGGTATAAGCGATCTTTGTACCATAACGAATCATTTTTCCAGCTAAATGTATCAGAAGTACTGGAATCTTGTTGTAGCTTTCGAATAAGTGCCCACACTTCTTCGTCATTCTTCCATTCCTCCCTTGCTTCGTTTATCCAATCTGGTTGGATAATAGAAATGGCACACAACAATGCTTCCACATCCTCATCCTTTCTTGAGAGTGCATCTGCCACCACATTTTGCTTCCCTTTTTTGTAGATGATTTCAAAGTCATAACCCAACATCTTTGTGACCCACTTTTGTTGCTCTTCAGAGGATAATCTTTGTTCTAAAAAGTATTTAAGGCTATCATGATCCGTTTTTACCTTGAAGTGTCTTCCCATTAGGTAGGGTCGCCATTTCTTAAGTGCATGGAGTATTGCCAACATTTCCTTCTCATAAATAGCTTTGCTTAAAAACTTTCCCTTGATTGGACGACTTTCAAAAGCAATGGGTCTTTCATCTTGCATTAGAACAGCACCAATTCCATTTCCTGAAGCATCACATTCCACAATAAAGGTTTTTGTGAAGTCCGGTGTAGCTAAGACCGGTGCTTGGCACATTGCCTCTTTAAGATGTTCAAAGGCCTTTGTTGCTTCCGGAGTCCATGAAAATGAATCTTTCTTCAATAATGTTGTTAGAGGTGCTGCTATTCTCCCATAATTCTTAACAAACTTGCGATAATACCCTGTCAACCCAAGAAATCCTCGCAGATGCTTTATGGATGTGGGGATTTTCCATTCCTTAATGGCTTTAATTTTGCTAGGGTCTACCTTAACTCCTTCATGAGATACAATATGACCCAAATATTCCACCTCCTGGACTCCAAAGAAACATTTGGATCTTTTTGCATATAATTGTTTCTCCTCCAATAGTTGTAGCACCCTGTCAACATGTTCAACATGATCCTTCCAAGACTTGCTGTAGATTAGTATATCATCAAAAAATACTAACACAAATTTTCTAAGGAATGGTTTGAAAATTGAATTCATCAAACCTTGAAATGTTGAAGGTGCATTGGTAAGGCCAAAAGGCATGACCAAAAATTCATAATGACCCTCATGAGTTCTAAATGCCGTTTTCGGAATGTCTTCAATCTTCATTCTGATTTGATGATATCCCGAACGAAGATCCAACTTGGTGAAGTAAATTGATCCATGCAATTCATCCAGTAATTCATCAATAACAGGAATGGGGAACTTATCTTTAATAGTGAGCTTGTTGAGCTCCCTATAATCCGGACACATGCGCCATGATCCATCCTTCTTGTGCACCAATACTACTGGAGCTGAGAAAGAACTTTGACTCGGTTGAATTATACCAGCCTCTAGCATTTCTGCAACCATACGTTCAATTTCACTTTTTTGGGCATAGGGATATCTGTACGGCCTGATGTTTGGAGGAACACTTCCTGGAATCAGATGAATAGCATGATCATGATCACGCATAGGTGGGAGACCTTTGGGAGTCTCAAATACCTTGGAATGATTGTCCAGGACTTTTTGGAGATCTGGAGAAATAGATGATTCCAATGTGGAAACATCTAGCGAACATAATTGTGCAATTACACCTCTTTGCTCCTTTTTTAGAAGCTTTGTCATGCCATTAGAGCTGATTATCTTTCCTGGTTTCCCTGCAATACCCCTTAATTCAACTTCCTTTCCTTCCGTAGAAAATTTGATGAAAAGTTCTTGAAAATTAAAAGCTATTGTACCCAAGGATTGTAGCCATTGGACTCCTAGTACAACATCAACACCTCCCATTGGAATGGAAAGCATTGGGCTAGTCAATACATATTCTCCCATGGATAGCTTGATATTATGGCACTTTCCAGAGCAATTTATTGTTCCTCCATTTGCAATCATCACTTGACACTCTGGTGCTGGATATAGGAAGCAATTCAATTCTTTTGCTACCCTACAATGAATAAAATTGTGGGTGCTTCCTGAATCAATCAACACTATTACCTTTTTCTTCTTGATTTGTCCTTCTATCTTGATGGTTTGAGGAGTGGTAATTCCCGCCAATGCATTACAAGATATGGTCGGATTTATTTGTTCTTCATCTAGGCTTTGTTCCTGGAGTATATCTTCTTCTTTTGACCTTTCTTGCTCCTTTTCTTCTTCCTCTTCACAATCTATGTAGAATAATTTCTTCTCAGCACACTTATGACCTTTAGTGTATTTGCTATCACAACTGTAACAAAGCCCTTTTGCTCTTTTTTCTTCCAATTGTTGTGGTGTCAACCTTATAGGTTGTGGAAGACTAGGGCAACAACACTTCCGTCTTTATAGTTGTGAGTGGTATGCTTCCTGGTTGCCATAATTTTGCTTTCCATTTTTCTTGCTAACCTGAATGCCTTCTCTAATGAATCAGGTTCCCAAAGGCGAACATCATGTTGGATATTATCCTTTAAAGACCCTATGAACACATCAATCCTATGCTCCTCTGGAATATCTTTTACCCTTATGTTCAATTTTTGGAACTCCTCAATGTGCTCCATTACTGAACCCTTTTGTTTGAGACTTATCAATTGGCTAAAAAAAGTGTTGCTTTTTGTATCTTCATAATGTGCTATCAATTCTTCCGTAAAAATTGCCCAAGTGATAAATTGTTTACGAGAGCAAAGCCATTGATACCATACAAACTGATTTGGTTCCAAATATACAGTTGCCATACGTACCTTTTGTGCGTTTTGCACATTATTGAGATCGAAGAATTGCTCCATTTGTAATATCCATGTGGCGGGATCCTTGCCATCAAACTTCCTCATATCGATTTTTGGAATATGGTGATTCTTCGATCCAACATTATCATCTATGGAATCATGATTAACATTTCTTTTGTTCTCATCATGAGTTTCCTTTACTACCTTTTCACCATTAGTGACCCTTTCTTGTAGCAACTTCTTCAATTCTTCCATGTCTGTCTTCAAATCTATCTTCAAATCTGCCATCGAATCCTCCATCTTAGCTTCCATGCCCTTTATCTTAGATTCCAAGCCATTTATCTTAGATTCCACGCCACTTATCTGAGCTTCTGTTAGCTTTTGTGAGCGTGACATTTGTTGCACTTGTTCTTGTAATTTTGATACATCATGTAGCATTTCTTCCTCTTCTTCATGAGTCATGCTAGAGCTTTCAGGTTCCTTACTAGGTGTTTGCATTTTCTTTCCTCGGGGCATCAGTTACCGATAATAATGCTTTACTATGCCCTTTGAATTCCGTTAAACCAAGCTTACACAAAAAAAAAAAATACACACCTTTTTTCACTTTATAGAAGCCTGATATTGAATCTGATGTATCTCTGTAATTTCAGATCATCCAGTTCTAAAATTGCTACTTGTAGTAGCCTTCTGCGTCCTCTTTCCAATGCCACAAGTCTGAGCCAAATTGGATTCTCCAAGGAAGAGTTATGTGAAATCTCCCACAGTGACTTGCTTTTAGAATGGTTCAGTAGAGCGAACTTGTACGACGTGCCACCAGTCACTGTTTCAACCTTTGAATCTAAAACACACAAACAAGAAACTACAGTCCATCCTCTTTCTGTACCTTCTTACGAAATTTCAATCCGATCCCCAGAGAGAAAGTTATGACGATTTTCCCCAGGTCACCTGTTTTGAATGTAATTCAGGAGTTTGCAAAAAGACCAACTTCCTCAGATCATATCTCCGCAAATATCACGCGAAAAGCTCTGAAATTCAGACCCAAGGTTTAGCGCGATTTATTCTCAAATGGGTTTTTTTGCGACTTCTGAAACGTCCCAGAAAAAAAGTTATAGCGAAAATGCCACGATGACCTGTTTGGAGCAGCGAAACCCTAGAATCCAAAGCTCTGATACCAAATGTTATGAAACCAGCTCAAGAAAGGATAGAAAAGATAGATCAACGCCTTAGAATTCAGCCTCTTCGAGGGGGCAACCTCCTTTACATTACATAAATGAACAATTCTTCGATGATACAAATGACAAAAGCTCCTTTCTCTGTATAGGAGTCTAAGGAGTCACAATATAATCCAGCCGACCTAACAATAATAATATAAAGCCACAAAAATAACAATAGAGGGATTCTATGGGGCACATAAATAACAATATGGGGGTAATAGGGGCACAACAATATAAATAAGGGGTATAACTACAATAGTAATGGGGTAATAACTAGTATTATAGGGACCCAACACTCTTGATCAAAATGTTTTGGCCTTAAATCACTCCATTGGGAAACAATATTTTACTATACCAGATATAATTGTTAAATGTTTTTCTAAAATGCATAATAAAACATTTTATGTCTTTATGAGAAGAAAAGAACCAGATTAGAGATAAGTTATTATTTTGTGTCCAAGCAGCAGTTGCAAATCAATTACTTGGTCCTAAATTTCCTAGCAAGATAGTTGACTCCATAAGGCACTGGTATCGATTGCTTAAAATCTAATCAAGTCCTATAAATCTTGCTAAATCTAAATCAAGTACTTGGTCACTTCACTGTGTCTCCCGAATTGGCTGGTTTCCAATCAGTTCTTCTTCATTCCATTTTCATAGGGTCTATCCCCCTTAGCCTATTGTAGGGAGACAACTTAAACGGAGAGATTGGGGATCAGAGAGACAACCCCCGATCTGAGCTGTTTTTGTGGTGCCTAGAAATTTTGTGCGACAACAGGCTCTTCGCTTGGGAATCAATTACATCCTATTTTGATTCAGTCCCTCTGAAAATATGAAAGGAAATTCATCAACTGGAATCCCAGTAGTTTGGGGATTTCCCTTAATTTTTCAATTCGAAGATTGGTGTCAAGGGTTTAAAATGGCTTCCAGACCCATGAAAGTTCAGGAAGAGGAGATTATATTTTCTACATTCCCTCTTGGTTCACCAACAATTGGACACTCTGTTTCGCATGGTTTTAAGAGACAAACAGGTGTATAATTACAAGATCTTTGATGTGCAGGAAGATATTAAGCGCCTTCTAAGGAATATGTGTTACTTCCTTGATGATATGGATTCTCATCTTAGTAGGGTGGAAGGTTACATTTGTTGGATTCAACCTTAGGGGACCTAACTGATCCTCTTGAAGGCACTATTGACCCTCCTTTTGATAATCCTCCAAATTTTATAGTTATCTCTTCTAATTAAGGATGATGAGTGTCTTTGAAGTTTTTGTTTTCTATCGAGATGTTTAAGTGGTTGCTATTATTCCTCATGGTTCTCTCGGTGAATACATGTGGTGATGTTACTTTGGGACGAACTTGGTTGGTTCTCAACTCATCTCTTGATATAATGTTCTCGACTCATGGATATTGTGATGCACTCTCTAGTTTACGGGAAGGGATTTGGGCAAGTCACTCTATCCCTTCTTTTTTATAGCTCGAAGTAAAGACTGATGGATGGATTGACGGTGGGCTTGTCTACAAGTTTTCGTCTAGGCTTCAACATTAAATAATTATGGTGATGGACCTTTTGGATCTTGAAAACATTTCTTGTTGTACTCCTCCTCTATGAAATATGTTGATGCTTTTTTGTTGTTACTTTGCCTTGTGTTACTAGATGGCCTAGTCCAGGCCTCTTTCCTTATGCATTGTTTTGGTCTCTAGTTTTTTGTTTCAATTTGTGGATAGCTCACACTGTGTTTTAAGTGTTGATTGTTTTGAATCTTGATGTTTACTATAGTTTTTGAGAAAGTATACACTACAATGTTGTTATCGTTTGCAAAGGTTGCAAATTTTACTTCAATGTACAATCTCTTATATTAATTAAAACCATTTGCACACGTTTAAAAAAAAATGAAAAGTGGATGGTAGGAATTTAATATCCAAGGAATATTTTAGAATATTCTTAATAGTAGTCTCACATCAACGTTGAAATTCATCTCAAAAGTAGTTATTCTCTTCCTACCCTTTTAATTAAATTGATTAACTAAAAAAAATGTGATATAAACATGCTTCACATGAATATGAGTTATGGTTCTTTGGACCATTGTATTATAACAAATCCTATTTATAAGTTAAGGGTCTCCATGGTAAAGTGGGGTGAATATCCATGGTGAAGAATCTTCTTCCATGTTTTTTCTAATGTATATATGTTTGATTCATACTTTAATTCTTTTTATAAATAATAATAATAATAATAATTAATTATTTATGGGAGCTTTCTAGCCTTAGCATATCTGCAGTTAACAAAAAAGAATCCATAACTGACAACAACATATCGGGGGAAAGGGGGTGAGGGGGGAGTATAGGGGGAGTTGTGAAGAAACCGACTTGATCATGCATATGGAAATCGATATGTTCCACCCTCACTTCTAGACTACGAAGATGGTCATTCGTACGACGGTGATGGCGTCAGAGACTGTCCAACTACTCCAGAATTTCATTCTGGCTATACTGAATGTCATTGAAGTAAGCCATAATTTCGTTTTTGTCTTCATACCTGTGGTCCCTGAGGATATCCATATTAATTTGGATGTGTTGGAGTTGTTCAACTATAGATTCCATGGTGACTGGAGCTACTACATGACTAGGCGAACGAGTTGGAGAGAGAGTCTCAATATCCTTGGATTCTTGACTACCTGAATTGGTCGAGAACACACTAAGGCTAGGCTCAGGATGCCTCCTCTGAAATTGCTACCCACCCTTGTGGCGAGGGCGACCCCATTGACGGGGCATGGAGAAGAGGACTGAGTCGACCAAATGGTAGAGGCAAGCCCCCGAAGGAGCAACAATAGAGCACTTGCAAAACCCAACACAAGTACCAGAACCACAAAACCACCCCAAAGGAGAAGACTGCATCGGGGCACTCGCCACCCACCCTCTAAAGCAAGACAAACAAACAACTTCCCAAACTGGAAGGTCGAGCGGTAAAAATCGAGTCCACCACCCTCCACCACAGACAACACAACCACAATTAAACAAGAAAGAACACATGGGTCGCTCCCCAGTCACCCCAAAGCCGTCCTCACACCAAGAGACGCCTAGGAGAGACCACGAAGAGCCTGCAACCTCGCACCCACCCAACACCAGATAGGCAATCTTCAGAACATACAAACAAGCAAAGAAGCTGAGAGACACAAATTTCTTACCCCACTCAGAGATTTGAATGCCCGGAGAGAGGATTTTGTTGAGCGTGAGCCAATGACGGGCCAAATCTTGGAGTCGACTCAGTTTCGCACCCGTTCACGTGCCCAGGTCCCAAGGACAGAGCAATGATAAATTCCAAACCACACCACAGAGCCTCTAACCTCCACAACGCCTCTCAACCAAGGCCAAAACCCCAGGGAGCCACCATGGATGCAGACCCACACACCTCGCTTGCCAAAATTCATCGCTCGAGCTTCCGCACTGGACTGCGTTCCAAACTTTCCTGCGAATTTATCCACGGGGAGAGCAAGATCTTCCCTCATACCGACGGAGTGAATACCCAGATTTCGCATGATGTAGAATTAATGTGCGTGTGGAACTAGAACAGATCCCAAGAGCGCTAATTTGATACCTGTGTTGACGTTTGGTCACCCCATCAAAGAGACATTTTATATATATGCAACATTTTTCTTTAATAATTGTGATATTTCAAATTTCATTTTCAAATTATATATATATATATACTAATTTAAAAATGAAATTGTGAAATATCACAATTATGACTATAAATTATTATTATTATTTAAATCTATTTTTATGTAATAGATATATTATCCATTAAAAAAATGCATCTACCCTTTTTAAAAAATTTGAAATCTAACCAATTAAATTCAATAAATATATTATTTTAATTATCACTTTTATTACTTTTACTTTTTAATAAATTCAATGTTATACTTTATTATTTTAGTTAACCTTCGACATTCCCATACTAAATTCTATAACACCTCTTGACTTGACTCAATAACCATCCAAAGATTAAGAAAAGGTATTTTCTACGATGCTTCTATCGACCCATGAGTGAGATCCCCTTCAATGGGCAATACTTTTCTTTTTTAAAGCACGTTTCCCAATACCTTTTTTTGCCACATTTTTCATTAATCTAGCTAAGAAAAAAGACTAATTATTACATTATAAATGTAATTTTAAAAATCTAATTCATAATTATAATTATGTGCAAATTTATAATTTTCATGTGAATTTAAAATATACATATTTATATCTTTTTATCTATAGTTAAATATTTTACATAAATATACAATACATTTCAACAATATTTTAATCTGATTGTGCAACTAAAATTTTAGAGAATATTTACTGCATATCAATGGTGAATGTTTTGGGAATACCATACATTTTAGATTCAAATCATGTAAATATTTTTAAGGAAAATGAATACTTTTAGCGTTTTATTTAGTTTATTTTTGTTAGCATAATTTAATATTCAGATAGTATATTATATTATATAGTGGTATTTGGAACTTTTTCTAGTATATTTATAGGTTTTATTATTATTTTTATTATTTAGTGTAGGTTCATATTTATTATCATTATTTTTTATGGTATGTTTTTTATGGAATTTTTTTCCAAATATTTTAAACCAATTGTATTTGCCAAGCTAAAGAACAAGGAGGGGTGGTCAAAAGATATTAAGTGTAACATCGGAGTTAAACAAGGTTGCCCCCTCTCCCCTACCCTATTTGGCATTTACATCGATAAGCTCGAAGGTTATTTAGAAGAAGCAGGATGTGGTGGCACAATCTTAGCTGGGATAGTCATTATCCTTCTTCTCTATGCTGACGATATTGTTCTTATGGCAAGGTGCCCTTCTGATCTTGATAAGCAACTCAAGCTTCTTAAGGATTTCTGCTCTACCATGGGTATGACTGTTAATACAGACAAAACTAAAGTTATGATTATCAAATCTAAGAAGGACACTTGCGCTAATTTTACGTATGACAATAATAACTTGGAGGAAGTGTATTCTTACAAGTACCTAGGAATTGATATCCATCACAAGCTCAACTGGAACCATAGCATTGAGAAAAAGATCAATGGGGGATGGAAAACTTATTTTGGTCTTGAAAACAATTGTAAAACAGCAAACCTCGTAATGTGGGATAAAAAGAAGTTCCTCTTTGAAACTTTAGTCACTCCTATTATCTTATATGGCTGTGAAGTTTGGGGCTGCAGCATCTCCAGAGAATCATGGAGGAAGATTGAGCAAATCCAGAAGCGTTTTATAACTTATAACCTGAAAATTAAAAGTAATACACCCTATCCTATTCTCCTTATAGAACCATGTCTTTCTTCTATTGAGAGCCTAGCTATGCTCAGGTTTCTGATGTACAAGCACAAGCTCAATAACATAGACAATCATAGACTTCCTAAGCTAGCTTTAAATTCCAGCCAAAATCACGTAAGGCTTAACCGAGGATGGCATAAGGACACAAGGGCCTGGTTAAACTATTGGGAGATCAATGAGAATGATGCTTTGCAAAACATAAATAACATTAAAGATATTGTTACTTCTAAGTTCAAAGAAAAATTGTGGTGTGAGAAAGATTTAGCGTCTAAAAGAAAATTAAGTTATTATAAGAAGGTCATCAATCCCACCCTTGAAGATCAAAAGTATCTCTCTATTCTAACTAGCTCAAAAAAGAAAATTAATATAGCAAAGATTAGAACGAATTCTCATGAGCTCCATAGCGAAACTGGCTGCTGGGTAGTTCCTAAAACGTTATGGATGGAAATGATCTGCCATATTTGTGAGAATGGGAGCATCGAGGATGAAAACCACTTCCTCTTAGAGTGCCCTGCATACAACCACATTAGATCTCAATTTCACAACCTTTGTTACAATACTGACCTTCCTAGCCTTTTACAATGCCAAAATTATAGTGAACTCGGGAGGCTTCTCTCCAAACTTTTTGAGCATAGGAATAAAATCTTAAATCAAAATAAATAATTTGTCTTTTTAGGTCCGATAGATCATTATTTGGTCTCAGCGGACGTTAACCATCATCATCAACATCATCATTTATAATTTGGATTTAAATAAAGATTAATAGTAAATATATTTTTGTTTAATTTAAATATAGTTTAATTAAACTAAAAAATAATAAAACCATAACTTTCAGCACAAAAATAAAACAATTAATGTATTGTTGAATGCCATAAAAGAAAATATGATTAATTAATATTGTTTATATTAACATATATATAATATATATGTTTATTATATATATTTATGTATTTTATTTTGTATATATATATATATATATATATATATATATATATATATATATATATATATTTTATAATTAAATTTATTAAAATATGTTTTTAATATAACAAGGGTCACATAGTAGCTAGTATCTATGGCTTAGTTTAAATATAACTTACCGAAACAAAAAAAGATAACAAATACAAAGATTTCATCACAAAAATAAAACAAATAAAATATTATATTGTTGAATATTATCACCAAAATTTAAGAAATATGATTAACTAATATTGTTTATATCTGATGAGGCTTCTGCGACCCATATTATGAATATTCTTGAATGTCATCACAAAAAATTAAGAAATATGATTAACTAATATTGTTTATATTTGAATGATGCATATTATGAATGTTGAGAGATATTTCCATAAAACTCACATAACGAAGCTATAAATGGATGCTTTTGGAACCAACTAGTGTGGTTCATTATCCTTGAGATGAACCACACTAGTTAGTAATTTTTTTATGTGATTTTTACTAAGAGATCTCTCAACATTCTTAATATTGTTTATATTAAAATACATATATCTATATGTGTGTGTTTTAATATTGTTTATATTAAAATACATATATCTATATGTGTGTGTTTTATTTATGCACTCAATTTTGTTTTTGACTGCATATTAATTTGTCGTTGACCAAAAATTTATGCTGCTTACCCATGGTTTAACATCAGGAATTCAATTTTTATATTTTTTGTTATTATTTAAATTTATTTATTTGTAAGGTGATTGGTTGAGGATTGTTTAGTAACTTCCATTTCTATTAATTACTAATTTTTCCTTTTTAGTTTTATTTATTTTTCATATAACTTTCTTATTTTTATTTTTATTTTTTCTATTATTTCCATTTTCATGACTTATAGTTTTTTTTCAATTTAAGGTGACTTATTAGTATATTAAAAATATATTTCAATAAATTTAACTATAAAAAATTATATATATTAATAAAAAATAAAACGCACATATATATAGTAAACATATATATTAAAGTGTATATATGTTAATATAAACAATATTAGTCAATAACATTTCTTAATTTTTTGTGATGGCATTCAACAATCCAATATTTTATTATTTGTTTTATTTGTGTGTTTATTGCTTTTAATTTAATTTAGGTACTAGCTACTATGTAGCCTTTGTTAATAGATATAATTGTCTATAATTAAATTTATTAAAATATGTTTTTAATATAATAATAAGTCACCTTAAATTGAAAATATTGTGAAATAAATATAATTCATGAAAATAGAAATAATAGAAAAAGAAAAAGAAAATATCAAAAAGTTAAAAAAAGAAAAGAAAAGAAAGTAACTAATAGAAATAGAACTAAACAACCCATAATAAGACCTCAACCAATCGGTGTAACATCTCGCAGTCTAGAGGGTTGAGGGTTTGGTCGAGGGAGCTAGGGTTTGGCCACGGAATGCAGGGTCGAGGGCCTAAGGCTCTGCAGGTGGGAGCTTGGAGCCTGTGACACTGACAGGTGTGTACGGGAGGAGGACAACAGTGAGGCAGCAGATGAGCAGGTGGCAAGAAGCGGCAACAGATGGGGACAGCTGGAAGGTCGTAGGTAGGGTGCCTGGGAACGTGGGCCGCAAATGTTCCCCCTCTGAAAATGGCAGCAGAAAGACTATCGAGGGTTTGTTTCCCGGTTATCCTCGCGTTGTCACCATCTCCGAGCTACTCAAGGCTGCTCCTTGACAATGAAGGAGGGCGGAACGAACCGTTTGCAGACAGTTTATTCATGTTTACTTGCTGCAATTTGTTTAATCATGGTCAAACCTAGCGAAGCCGTCGATCTCGATCCCGAGCCGGAAGACATTCTGTCGGTATGGGGAATGGACATAACTGCACAGAATATTGAACGATTCATCGGGCCAGCTGGACGCCATGGAAATTCTAAATCTGGTTCGGAAGTGACCTGGAGAAACAAGAAAGTGATAGGCCTTCTGGAGGAAAGTTTGGGGCTGGCCGTGCTGAGCAGTCAAGGAGCTACAACGTTTTCTTTCCCTCAGGAGCCGATATCCTAGGAGGTAGTTTACACTCAGGCGGAATCTCAGCAATATCATCAAGTAAGTACTGTGAAACCCCTCTCGCCTGAGCATTTTTATTCTGGAGGTCTTGAGGACATTGTTTTCAATTGCGGGTTGCGGAATCTGTCCCGGAATAGCCCGAGATGTGGTCTTAAAGCAGATTTAGGGTTTGCCGAAGCAGAACAGTCGCCGGTCACTAGTAAAATCATATTAGCCAGAGATCTGTCAAACCCTAGGTTGGCATTTGGGAAGGTTGGCGTAGGGTCTGGCTGGGGCTCGGCCCATAGGAAGGAAGCCCCCGATAATGAAGATGGAGGGGGTCTCCCCAAAAAGTCAAGGGACTTGGGGTTTTCAGAAGGGCTAGCGGGAGGTTCTGAAAGCAGGATTATAACAGACAAGGAAGAAAGAGGAAACCCTACCTCAAGCGTAGGAAAGAATTCGTCTCTGCAGCAGGAAGAAGCAGCAAATGGTGCTGCAGTCACCCAGATCAGGGAGGAGGGTTCAGGCAAGAGGCAGACGGGGGAAAAAAGGAAGAAGCAGAAAATCATAAAGAAAAAAGAGCCTGCAGCAAATCTTGTTTTGGGAATGGATGTTCAGATAGAAGATGCCATTGAGGTGGCTGAGCGTACCCTGGTGGGTAGAGCAAGGGGAAAGAAACATTCTGCTCAATTTATCCAAAATTGGGCCTCGCAGCAATGGCAGTCGGCTCCAGACAAAGGTTTCCAGGTCACAGTCTTGGCGAAAGGTTGGTTCATGGTAAGATTTGAGAAAAAAGAGGCGGCGGATTGGGTGCTGGGGAAGAATTGGGCATTTGGCAGTCACCCTGTAATGTTCAAGCGTTGGACACCCTTGTTCGACGCGCAGCGAGAGAAGGTCGAGGACATCCCTATCTGGGTGCGTGTACCTAGTCTGCCACCTTTCTTATGGGTGGAATCAGTCTTCAGATCCATAGGGAACCACCTCGGATCATACTTGGAAACAGATATGTCTTTTCTTCAAACTAGGGACAAGGCAATGGCTCGGATTTTGGTAAGTTTGAATCCCAGAGAAGGACTTGCGGAAAACATTAAAATTCAATATAAAGACTTCATTTTTGATCAGCCTTTGGACTATGAACATCTACCTTTTAGATGTCATAGATGTCATGTGTATGGTCATCTGGCAAGAGACTGCCCTCTGGGATTTCGACGCAGGCGGAAACAGAAGAAAGCCGAGGTGGATACTTTGGAAGCAGAGAAGGAAAGGCCCTCGGGGTTAGAAGAGGATCAGGAGCCGGATCCCATGGAATTGGACAGGAGTAAGGAGGAGAAGATAATGGAGCCAACTCAGCAGGAGATTTCAGCTCGGGAGGTCGCACCTGTACAGCCACAAGAGCCCGAGAAGTTTGTTCAGGACTCCACTGAAGCTCCAAAAACAACCCTCTTTGAAGACACAAAGGGTATGCGCTTGGACTCAAGTAATCCATCCTTATCTCCATCGTTAGCAATAAAAGATGCTAGTTTAATTTCTAGTGCTCATATTAGTAATTGTCCTATATCTGCTGATTATTCACAAGTTGATAGCATCATTACTTCCATCCCCAAATTAGATCTAAACTGTGAGGGGGTTCCGGTTGAGAAGAGTGAAGAGAGGAATGTTCCACTTCCAGGTTCAAAACATTATAACCTTCGTTCTCATGACAAAAAGCCGACTTCCCTGGAGCCAGTAGGGGGTTTAGGTATGGATCTAACCTTGAGTACCAAGCAGAAAACTCGAGGTAGAAAATCTGACCTGTCAAAAGCTCAAGTGAGAGCAAAGATGGATGTGGCTGATGGGAAACAAATGTCTATCTCTGGGGTTCTTAGAGCTGTGAAACCCTGTGTGGAGGTTATAAAATGATCTTTCTTTCCTGGAACTGTAGGGGTTTAGCCAGTAAACCTAAAAAACTGGCTCTCAAAGAAATTTTCCATCGATATAACCCTGATGTCCTCATGCTGCAAGAAACTTTAGGCAGGAGTGAGGAAGTATCGACAATTTTAACCTCTCTTCTCCCAGGATGGAACTTTCAGGCAATGGACTCCATAGGACACTCGGGAGGTATTGCCATGGGCATCAGGGAAGGAAGATTGAAATTGATTAACCTGTGGGGGATGGAGCATGCTTTGGGTATGGAAGTCCTATCCTCTGATCTAGGAATTCCTCTGATGATAGTAAATATATATGGCCCATGCCAAGGGAGAGTTTCTTTCTGGAATTCCCTTCTCTCCAAATCTGTGATGAGGAATCAAAACCTGGTGGTAGGCGGAGATCTCAATTTTTCTATTGGAAATGCTGAAACTTGGGGACCATCAGCCAGAGAAGACTCGCTATCAGAATTTTTTATGAATATGCTCAACACCCATAATCTGATGGATGTAAACCTGTTGAAATTAAGGCCCACATGGAGGAACCGTCAAACAGGTGAAGCTAGAATTGCAAAAAGATTGGATCGGTTTCTTCTTTGTGAAGAGTTAGCTTCAAGGATTCCGGCTTTCCATCAATGGGTGGGAGAGGGAGGAAACTCGGATCACTTTCCAATTCTTCTTGAGCTTTCCAAGCCTCCACATAAGCCGGCAACCCCTTTCAAATTCAATTCCTCATGGCTGCAGGAGGACTCTTTCAATAAACTCTTTAGAGAAACCTGGAGAACTCCAAGTAGGAACTCCACTGAGGATAAGGGCTTCCTATTCATGGAAAATCTTAAGAGATTGAAAAAAGCAACAGTGGAGTGGTCGAAGGCTAGGAAGCAGAAACAGAATGAAGATCTAAATCAAATTGGCCTAGAACTCCAAGACCTGGAAAGTCCTGATTCTGATGGCTATGAAACACAGGAGAAAAAGGACAGAATCCTGTTGTTGGAAGGTCAACGAAGTAAAATTCTGCTAGCAAGAGAGGAGGAATGGAGGTTGAAAAGTAGAGCGATTTGGCTGAAGGCAGGAGATGAAAACACAAAATTTTTCCACAATTATGCCAAAGGGAGGAAGAACTCGAACACCATCTGGAAGCTAAAGGATGAAGAAGGCAGAGAAGCAAATACATTTGAATCTCTCTCACTCATGGGGAGAAGCCATTTCCAGAAGTTATTCACTGATCAAGGGGAAGTAACGTTGGCAGAGGTGATCAGAACGACCCAATGCTTTCCTCGATATGTGGAGGAGGAAGAAGCGGAGGAGCTGATGGGAGAAGTCACAAAGGAGGAGGTTGAAAGCATCATTAAATCAATGGCTAAAGACAAGAGCCCTGGCCCGGATGGGTGGACAAATTCGATTGGAATTAACGGAGGTGGTCGAAGAATCCAAGAGGAAAGGTGTTGTCTATCCTCCTTTCAACTCAACTTTTATAGCTCTTATACCCAAAAAAGAAGACCCAAGCTCCTTTGAAGACTTTAGGCCTATATCACTTTGTAACTGCATTTACAAAATCATTGCAAAAGTGATAGCAGTCCGAATAAAGCCGATCTTGTCAAGATGTATTTCAAATGAACAGTTTGGGTTTTTGGATGGTAGACAGATCCATGAGGCCATTGGGGTTGCTCAGGAGACAATCCATAGCGTCAAATAGATGAAAAGGAAAGGGGCGGTTGTGAAAATTGATCTATCAAAAGCTTATGACAAAATTAGTTGGACCTACATTAGGATGTTACTAACACATTTGGGCTTCGGAATTGACTTTATCATTTGGATTATGGGATGCATCACAAGTGTTAGTTTCAACGTCTTGATAAATGGAGTAGCCTCCTATTTTTTCAAAGGACAAAGGGGATTGAGACAGGGATTCCCTTTGTTGCCCTTGCCCTTTCTTTTGGTTGCTGAAGGACTGAGCCAATTAGTCTTGAAGGATAAAAGGGATGGAGCCATAAGAGGTTTGGAAGTGGTGATCAATATGTTCATTTCTCATTTATTATTTGTAGATAACATCTTACTCTTCAACAATGGGAACATATATGAAATAAGGAACTCAAAAGGATTCTAGATCTTTTCATGAAAGCCACAGGAATGCAAGTGAACTATAGGAAATCACAGCTGATTCTGGAAGGCTTTAACAGGCAGGAGATAGCCCAAATTTCAACAGTCCTACCCTTTGATGTGCACAAACTCGATGATCCTTTTAAGTATCTGGGGTTCTGGTTGAAACCGAATGCTTATCGAAAACAGGACTGGAACTGGCTACTAGCAAAAATAGAAGCCAGAATTACTCACTGGAGTTTCAAGTGGCTTTCAAGAGCAGGAAGGTTGACCCTAATCAAATCAGTCCTCCTAGCAATTCCGGTCTATTGGGCAGCCTTGACATGGGTTCCTAAAGGCATTCTGGAGAAGATAAGAAGGATTTGTAGCAGATTTCTCTGGGCAGGATCAAAGGAGGATTCAGTTCTACCTTGGGTTGCTTGGGAGAAAGTGGCAAGGCCAAAAGAATGGGGAGGATGGGGAATAAAAGACCTCATAGCTTTTGGACCTTCATTGGCAGCAAAATCAGGGTGGAGAATAATCAAAATGGGAAATCTCTGGACGAAAGTGGTGAAAAGGAAATACATTGACCCTGCCCCTTTAGAAGACTGGATAAGAAATCCCATTAAGAAAAGAGGGAATGTTTCTGTGGTCTGGAAGGCTACCATAGATGCTTTCAAGATCATTGAGCAAGGTCTGTCTTGGCAGGTTGGAAACGGGGAGAATCTTAGAATAGGGAAAGATCCCTGGGTAGGCTGTAATGAAAATTTTGCTTTATCCCCGGACCTTATCAGGCATCTCGACTCCAAAGGAATTTATTTCCTCAATCAGGTAGAGAAACATGGTCACTCAACAATCTGGGGTCAAGCGTGGCTATCAGGAGAGGAGTTGGATCTTCTGCCCCATTGGTGGAATGATTGGAAGGCCTATACCCTAGAACTCTCCAGGTCAAATGTGAGACTGAGAGATAGACTGGATCAACTGGTGTGGGCCCATGCAGAATCTGGGTCCTATTCCCCAAAATTTGGGTATAAATTCCTTATGTCAAAGAAAGGTTGGGGGAATCCGGAATGGTGGGCCAAGCATTTGTGGAAGCTAAAATGCCCTGCTAAAGCCAGACTTTTCTTCTGGTGTATTCTCAAGCGAAAGGTTCCAACATGGGACATCCTTCAAGCCAGATATAAGTCAGGACCGGGGAGATGCCCGCTTTGTAAAAATGAATCCGAAACAATTAGGCATCTATTTATAGATTGTCCTATTGTTAAAAAAGTGTGGCTGGAGGTTGGGAAGCTCATCCAGAAGAATGTAGTCTGGGAAGGGGAAATATTTTCAGATGTTTGGCATAAATGGTGGCATCTATATCCAGAGGGGACTTTGCGGAATTTACCTCCCATCATCGCATGGGGCATCTGGATAGCCAGGAATAGGAGCATTTTTTTAGATAAGGACACCCCTTTTGAGGCTATTGCAATTCAATGTACTTCTATTTACACAAATATTCCCGAACCTGATGCTGAGAAGATGCCCAGACAAGTTAGAGAGGAACAAATTAAGGATGGTATTCCATGGGCTTATTTCGATGGGGCATCCCAGAACAACAGAACAGGAGCAGGGCTGGTTATTCATATAAATCAAAACCAGAGCCTGAAAGCCTCTGTGGGTTTAGGCACTGGTACAAATAATTTTGCGGAGTTGTCTGCTCTAAAATTGCTTTTATGCTGGCTTATTCACAGGAACATCTTCACAGTTCAGATCTTTGGGGACTCTATGAATGTTATTAAATGGTTCAATGGGCAAAGCAGATGTCAAAACTATATATTGTTACCTTTATTAGAAGAGACTCAACAGTTAAAGCTTTCCTTTAATGTCTTTTCTCTCTGCCACATCTACAGGGAATGCAATGATACAACAGACAGGCTTTCTAAAGAGGGTTTGCAACAAGATATGGGCTGTTGGAGAATAGTGGAGGAGGACCATGGAGAGATCTATGTGTCGGATCAACCTCCTTACTCTTAGTCTGTTTACTCTTTGGACTCTTCAGGCTTTGCAAAGCTTGATTTTGTTTTCAGCTGTTATGATGTTTATCTTTTTTAGTTGTTTATTAT
This sequence comes from Pinus tabuliformis, assembly GCA_031772625.1. Classification (NCBI taxonomy): domain Eukaryota; kingdom Viridiplantae; phylum Streptophyta; class Pinopsida; order Pinales; family Pinaceae; genus Pinus; species Pinus tabuliformis. The sequence continues at coordinate 1,973,651,860 of CM062818.1, read as the reverse complement.
ATTAACTGATTTCAGATGTTGCATGACTTATGTATCTACTTCCTATTTGGGTTGTTTTCCTCGATGAGGAGACCCGGGAAATAGATGCATTGTTTTTACCTTTCCATGGAGATGCTCAGACTTATGATAAAACTGTATAATCTGTTTTTGCTTGAGCTAGAGACGGGGGTTGTTTTCCTCGATATGAGGAGGTCCACGTTTTCAGATCAATGGTATATCTCTTTACTCATGGTTTTGGACAGGATGGGCAGTCACTTCCTGTAGAGCTCTATGATTTTCAAATCATACAACAAACTGAATGCTTCGGCATATACTATGTAACTTTTTATTTTGTTATAAAAAGTTCGATTTTTTCTTTGGAAAAAAAAAGACCTCAACCAATCACCTTACAAATAAATAAAATTTAATAATAAAAAAAATATAAATTCATCATAATTTTTTGGTCAAAACAAACTAATCGTTAGTCAAAATCAAAACTGAATGAGTTATATCATGCTTGCGGATAATAATAAGTCATCTAAAATTGAAAATATGGAAAAAAAAATCTATAATTCATCAAAATGGAATTAATAGAAAAAGGAAAAAAAATCAAAATAAAAAAGTTAAATGAAAAGGAAATAAAAGTAAAAACAAAAAATTAGTAGCTAATAGAAATGGAAGTTATTAAACATCCCATAATAAGACCTCAACCAATCATCTTACAAATAAATAAATTAAAATAATAATAAAAAATAAAAAATTGAATTCCCAATGTTAAACTATGGATATGTAGCATAATTTTTTAGTCAAACACAAACTAATACGCAATAAAACAAAATTGAATGCATAATACCATGCGAGCTGCACTTATAATAAATAGGTTATCACTTAAGATAAATGATATCATTACTTAAGATAAATGATATCATTTACATTTAAAAATATGATGAAAAACAATTTGATAAATTATGACTTTGTATGGTTTGAAAGATAAAAAAATTAGTCATGAGTGTGTCTTTAGGTGACTTGAATGTTAGAGTTTCAATAAAGAGGCCTTGGAACTTGTAAGCTTAGGTAGCGTCCTATCTTCTAGCTATTGCTAAAAGCTTTCATTGCTCCTACAAATTAAGTTGATGTACAATGTTTTTCATCAAGTAATGAAGTATTTCTTTGTTCTTCAATTTTCTTGATCTATTTCGTAGAAGGCTTTTAGATCTTGCAATCTATTCTGTGGGTCTTGTACTCTTACATGGTATCAAAGGCTTGACCTATGTTTGATTCCACCCGTTGCGTTTAAGGGGGAATGTTGGAGTAATTGTCACACTCACCCCATCGAGAATCAATTACTCCTCTCTGAGAACATGAGACTAAGTGCCCACACAAGGTAATGGTAAGGGTTTAGAAGTTTACTAAGGCCTTCGAGTTTTAGTGTTATGGCAAACCTCAACATGGTACCCATATACAACCTCTCAAAGGAGTCAAGATGACCCCTCAAGGAAAACTTTAACACGAATTCATGTGGTCACTCTTTGAGCTTTATCACAAAATGCCAAGCATGTCCTTGAAATTGAACTCATGTGGATGGGAGAACAAACCTTACTATCAAGCACTTGAGCTACTAACTCAAACACACAAACCATGCTCCCAAGCACACAAGCTACTAACTTGAAACACATGTAGATATATGTTTTAATAAGTGTCAGGTTTAATGATCAAGAACATGTACTTCTTCATAAGAGGTCACATGTTTAAATTCAATAAAATAAAGCATACACATCTCCATAAACTCTAAGAATGAATCATATAACCAACATGAATCCTTTATCTCATAAATAAAAACATCATACACCAAATTAAACTGTTATTCTCATTGTTTAAATGGTATATTAAGAAAAAACCAATTACATATTTATGAATTAAATATAATAGAACTGAATTTGGCATGACTGAAGATAGACGATGTCGCATCATTCAAAAAAAAAGTGGAGTGTTAAAATGAAATATTGTAGCAGTCGGTTGGTTGGTAGCCGACTGAAACACAATTAAGAATAGCGGGGAAGGGTGGAAAAACACTAAATGGCTAGCTCGATATAGCCAAATAAGGATCGTCCATTTTAGCATGTGACAGAAAATGCGAGAAGTGCAGAGAAAGGGAATTTGTTAAAACTTGTCTTGCAATCCTTGGCGTGAGTAAAAACTTGGCAAAAATATTAATTCAGTTCCACACCACACCACAACAGTTTGGCGTACACTACTGGGATTGGGCTGGAGACCTTTAAAGAATGGCAACGGGTGGCCATGACAAAAACCAGGAAGCAGTGGGAGAAAAGATCAATGCTTTCCAATTTCTGCAAGGGTGTCAGCCAGCAAAGTATATGGGAATATGAAAGGAATGATGTGGCAGAAACGTGGGTGAAGACAAAGCACGCGTCGAGAATTTTCATTGTGGCGGCCACATCTTAGAAATTAGTCTCCTACACGAATAGGATTGCATTGAAGATTTGCAGGAGTTGGGGATACAGGGGTGCAGGTGTGGAATTCAGTAATAAATCGTTAGAATCAAAAGTGGTGGCTTTTGAAAAATTGAATTGGGTATTATAATTGATGAGCTGCAAGAAATTAATAATTTCAGGAATTGAAGCAATGAGTAATACAGAGAGGTGTATCAGAGAAGGGCCTGAATGGTTGGATAAGCTTTTGTTTTGCAATTATTTCAGTCCCTGTATGTTTCACAAGTCTGGAAAGCCTGAGAAGAATCATTTCTGTATTGAGTGCAATGAAGGACCAATATGTTCAGCTGGATTGGTTTCAGGGCACAATGGCCACCAGACACTACAGATTAGGAAGGCCTCTCACCATGATGCAATAAGAGTTTGTGACATACAGAGGGTAATTGACATATCTGGGATCCAGTATTACAGCATCAATGGTGCCAAGATTGTGTTTTTATTGAGGCCCAAGGCTAAGCTTCATCATGGGAGAAGCAACACACGTTGTATTAATTGCAGGAGAGGGCTCCATGATACAGGTATGCTTATGTGTTCTATAAAATGCAAGCTTAATGCTGTGAGAAACAGCTTGCTGGGTAATCATGGTGACAATAATATTAAACAGACTAACAACAATAACAGCTTTCTTGATGATGATTCCATGATTTCATTGTGTTTGAGTAATGCCAGAGGACAGATTGGTCATGAATCAATTAGGCCTGATGCTAGTGTTGTATCAAGGCCTGATTCTAATATTCCTATGGTCACTTTTAATGAGGATTGCAATTCAAGACTTTTTGATCCTTTCTTTCAGCCATTGAAGAAGGGATTGATCAATTATGTCAGGGAAATGGGGTCTGACAATAACAATAGTATTGAAGGTATTGAAGGTGGTGATTGTAAGATAACAATTACATTCAAATTTTCTCCAAATCCAGTGTTACAATCCACAAGATCCTCTCCTCCAAATATCAATGGAAGTACTAATGATTCTACTGATTCAACTCTTCAGAAGCATCAGCAGCACAACCCTGAATGTTATTTTGGAAAGGAAATTAGACCTGCAGATCTGTACCAGAAGAAGTCCAGGTTCAAAACCTCCTTGCCAACTTTGGAAGATAGAGAGCTTGACATCTTAGCTTCCTTTTCAATGAGTGATCAGGCACAATATGCTTCCAATTCTCATTGTGATAATTATCCTGTGCAGAAGAGTTTCAGGAAGAGCAGAAGAAAAGAATATACTCCCCATAGAGCACCCTTGTATTAGAGACCATTATACATACACCAACATGTATACGTTTGTATTATTCACTCTTCTTCTGCCAAACTTGATTATGTTTAAATTTAATTATCTTTACCATTGTTAACCTCATTCAGAACCATTCTTGGCACTGCTACTTATTATTAAACAAGATGTTTATTCTATCTGTTAACAAACTTCTGTTGCATCTGAAGTATTACAGATGTTACATTGCAAATTGCATGATGCTTATCTCTTCTGGGATGTAAAATTGATTTCTTAAATCTATAGATATGCAATCCATTATTTCATCCAATATATATATATGGCAGAGGAGCAAAATAGGTGACAATTTTATCCATTAGGACAGAAATGTGCTTACACGTGGTGTGTGAATGTGTTTGATATTTACCATCACAACGTGATAACCATGCATTGATTTAGGGAGGATCTTATCTCTTTGGTTGTCCTTACATCATCATCATCAGTGCTGCAGTTAATGGTTTGTTTGTTTGGGGTTTAGTATTTATTTAGTTTTAGATACAAATTTTATGACAGGAGTTTTAATTCAAATTCCATGAAAAAAAATGAGGTGGAAACTAATTATGTAAAGCATCAAACTAGACTAAATTTTATTATTTTAATAATATAATATATTTATATATTTATAATTATATATTTATTTTTAATTATATTGATTTAATAATTATATTAATAATATTTAATTTTAATAAAAATAATTAAAATTTTAATATAAAATATTTTATACATTAAAAATATTATAATAAAATATCATTAAAACATAATAACTTATCCAAAAACAAAAATAAAATATAATTAAATTATAATATAAGTGTTAGATTATCATGAAGTTAGTTATTCAACAGTTTTAAGAAGTTCAACTTCCACTACAATCATGTCTTAACCATTGTTACTTGATTTAAGAAGTTTAACTTCCACTGCAATCATGTCTTAACCATTGTCACTTAACTTAAGAAGTTTAGATTCCATCACAATTACGATTTAACCATTGTTACTTGATTAAAGGGACAGGTTCCATCACAATTATGTTTTAAAGGGAATTTATTGGTCTTTTCTATTGTTACTTAACTTAAAAAGTTCAGTTTCCATCACAATTATGTTTTAAAGGGAATTTATTAGTCTTTTAAAGTGTTATTGTTAAAATCAAAACTTAGGTTTTATATTGAAACGTTTTGAACCCATATTATTAGCTTAATACATTTTCTCGGTATAACTGAGTCAATAAAATTAATTTATATAGATAATTTAAAAATAGCTAAAATTTTAGTTTAAAACATTTTATATATAATAAAATAGCACAAATATTCATGAGCAGATAAATCTCTAGAGTACTATCACAGATCTTTCTTTGAATTTCCCCAAATGGTTAATTAGGTTTATTTCTTATGGTTTTCAAGATTTTTTTCCTGGAACAGTTTGACTTTTAGTTATTATCTAGTAGACATATTATATGAGGGGAAGTGATATGGGCTTTAAAAGCAGAATTTTGATTTTTTGATGATTGATTATTTTTTCACCAAATAATTTTTGGCATGCACAAAGTGTATATGTAAAGATTTAATTTTCACTACATTGAATGAAAATTACAATCTTTCTTAGGAAAAAAGGTTATAATAAAATAGCATAAAAGCATAATGGATTATGCCAAAGTATAAACAAAACATCATTAAGTTATAATACAGGGACCATAGCAATAAGCAATGGGTACCAACAAGCTCAACATCCACCATAATCCCAACAAGCTCAACTTCCACCACAATCATGTCCTAACCATTGTTGCTTGACTAAGGAGATTTTCGTGTTCTCTTAAATTGTTATTGTTAAAGTCAAAAAATTGTCATTGTTAAAGTCAAAAAATTGTCATTGTTTTACATATTAGGAGGAGACCAAATATCAAGTTTGACCTTTAATTCTTTAGAACCAGTTGGATCAAATAAATTTGATAAGGTAGGTATCAATTTATTGATTGTTCATATGGAAGTGGTTTCCCAAAACTACAACCATTGGTGTAGGTGGGTCATTTACATTTCAATCTTTTAAACTTTCAAAGTGATTTAGACGCACATAATCACATGACTTTGGAATTTGTGAAACCATAGAGAATCTCTAACGAGTTTCTTTTATCCAAGGGACCATTGACAAGATTGCAAGGATCCTAAGGAAGCATAAGGTGGCTTCAACGTTTAGGCCTTTAAATACCATCCAGAGCTCCCTTAGATTTGTAAAAGACCTAGTGGACCCCATGAATATGAAGGGTGTTTATGTCATACCATGCTCTTGTGGGACTCCCTACATTGGTGAGATTGGTCGCTTGATTAATCAAAGGATTCGTGAGCATGTCGCTGACATCAAGCATGATAGGACCCGCTCCTCTACTTTGGCAGAACATGTAGATAAATCTAGGCATTACATCTACATTGAGGAAGCCCAAGTCATTGCTAGGGTTAGTCATTTCCATCATCATAAATTGAGGGAGGTCCTAGAAATATAAAAAAGACCCAATAATTTGAATAGAGACGATGGTTGGAATATTAGTAGAAGTTGGGTCCCTGTCCTGTCCTCCTATTTTTTTAGGTTTCTTTTTGGGATTTATTTTGTTTGTTTGTTTATCTAAGTAGGTATTGGTGTCTGTTTTATAGTTCTTGTTGTTGATTTATTCTTCATTAGAGTTTATTTTCTTGACCCTAAGTATTACTGTTAATTGTTTAATGGGCCTCAACACCATATTTTATTGTTTTTTTTTCTATGTAAAACTAAATCTATTAATGGAAACATAATATATAGTGAGGCCCTGGCCTCTGCGGGTCTAGGTCAGCCATATGACCATTTTAAACAACAAGACTTAAAATCGAGACTGCCCCAGATGGGGAAACCAGTCCGAGAACGAGATAAAGATAGGTACCTTCTGCCCACGCAGGGGCTACAATTCCAGAACTCAAAATTTACTGCCATGGTAAAATTCAAAAAATACTACCAAAATTGACCACTGTAAAAAGAAAAAAAAACTCAAAAGACCAAGCTTGACACGTGACATGTGGCATACAACTGCTAGGTGTCTTAGGATGGTGGATTCTCTTCCATGATCGGACACCCATACTCGCTTGAATCAGTATCCTCTGCCTGCCTGCCACCCGTGGTGTCTTGTGGCTCTCTGTCTTCAACTTGAATGCCTTTGGCTTTGCTGGTGGCATTGCCTCTCGATGTCTCTGGTCTGCTGGTGGACGGATGGTCCTTGGCTTTCTGCGGATGGCTTGAGCTCAGCTCCTGCTGAACATTTTCGTGCGGCAGAGGGAGCTGGTTCTTCGCAAGGTTGAGGCCTGGATCCATGCATGAGCCAACTACCTCCCTAAAGTCCACTAAGACGATGGAAATGATTAACGGTCTATCCATGGAACAGAGAAAACAGAATTGAGCGTACTGGGTAGTAGCAGTAAGATTGGTAGGCTGGGTGACTACGTCAGTGCAACGAACCTCACTGAGGCTAGCTTGTCCTCTTCCGCTACACGTATCCAAATATCTGTCATGGAAGCGGGAAGAGGAAGGGCTGGGGGGTAGGGAAGCCGAAGGGGAAGTCGAAGCTGAGGGAGGCAGTGAAGGGGGGCAGATGGCTTTGCCCCTGCTACCACCACGCCTGCATCTCATGCGATGACGACGACGCATATTTCTCTGAGTGGGATGCTGCAGCGAGAAGTGAGCCAAAGTGGCAGGGAGCGGGGTGAGAGCAGCAGAGGAGATACTATAAAGAACAGGGGGAATCAAGTAAGGGCCAGAGGCAGGGGCCGAGGCCTCAATTTGCAGGGTGCAGTGAATAGACTGGGAGAAGTGGTGACCATTGCCTAGGTCGACACAGCAAAGAATTTTGCAACACCTACCTGTTGCAGTTTGAGAGCTTGGCTCTGCTGCAGTAGGGTGGCAAGAGCAATTCAAAGGTAGAATGGAGGATTGTAGAGGGCTTGGCTCCATATTTTTATGCTTATAGGGGATGTCTTGATCCGCACAATGGGTTAATGGTGCTGGCCAAGGGGCAGAGGCCTGCCTTAAATTCCCACAGGGGAAAGCACAGATTACCATGTGGCTCGGCCACCTGCCAGGCCGACGTCATATCCGCATTGAATTCTCATCTGCCACCCGCATCTGGGGGCCCCATATTTTATTGTTGACCCTGTTTTATTTATTGATTACTTTTATTTGAAAATAAATAAATAAATAAATAAATAAATAACTATATATATATATATATATATCTATATATATATATATATATATATATATATATATATATATATATATATATATATGTTTTAATTTACATATTTTCTATTAATTATTTTTAATTTAGTTTCTTTTATTTATATTAATTATGTTTATTTATAAAATGATCTTGTATCGATTAGGGTTTTGAATCCTTTTTATATTTTTTGACTTCCCTCATTGTTTGGAGTTTGATTTTGATTTTTTTGATTCTTGTTAGTTTTTTTTTTAAATAATATTTGATTTTAATAAATTAATTTAAATATTATTTTTCAAAAACTAGCCGTTTAATATAGTCGTTACTTATTAATATTTGTTTTTAATAAATTAATAAACTAATATCATAATTTAAATATTATTTTTCAAAAACTAGTCATTTAATATAGTCGTTACTTAATAATATTTGTTTTTAATATATTAATAAATTAATATCATAATTTAAATATTATTGTTCAAATATAGTCATTACTTGAAATTTTGGTCTCTACATTGCTATCTATTTAAGCCTTTGCCATGGTCTTCCTCTTCATCTGGTCCTGATGATGAACCACACTTGTTGGTTCAAAACACGTCGGCCAAAAATTTCTCTTATCTGATTTCTATCGAGAGACTTTGCTTAAGTTCATCATTAATTAAGACACCTTTTCTCTTTTTCCATAAAAAAGTAACAAAAGATTAAAAAATCCACACTAATACATTGCCATGAAGCCTTAAATTTCCTAGCTAGGAAAACATCTCTTACATAGGCACAATCATTAGGTCAAGTACGTTAAGTATTAAGATTATCTCCTCCCACTTAGTCAATGGGTATATGTGTAATAGGGCACTTTAGTGATGTTGGCACGTTACTGAGAGTGATGCCTTCTTGCTAGAGTTTTAACTATATTATGAAGTCATATAAGTCCCTACCTAATGTGAAAATTTGACCCACAATTCCTCCACCTAGTTATTCATCATGAACAAGGATCCATAGCTACTTTTCCTAGGCTCCAGATAAGTGAATATAAGTGGGAAGTGCTTGTAGTACCTAAGGTAGATAGCGAAACTTAGTCCCAACTCGCCTAGATTTTTCTCATATTTTCGAGGGAGATTTCACTTTAGGTGATTGTTTCAAGGGTTCACTATAATTGTTTCTTACACCTTCATTGGATGAACTTACATCTCCATCATCCCAAGCTGACATTCAAAGGACCTTTTTCCTTTGTATTGATTGAACTTGGGGATTTCACCGCTCTACAATCATTTTTGGAATACTAGTTTTTCTTGGTTGAATTTTAGAGTATTTATAGGCATGTATTCATTATGTTTTTTCAACCCTATGACTACTCAATTGTACTTAATGATAAAAACCATAATCCACAATGTACAACTCAAGGGGAAATTGTTAAGATGGTCACCGTTGTCACCTTAGCAAATCTTATCTTCACTTTAAGTTGGCTCTCCTCCAACTCAAAGAGGGTATCCCTAGTAGGAATACTAACACCAAACAACAAGGCACAAGGTGAAGTTGAGAAGAGCCTTAGTAAAACAAAGCTTTGGAGTTGTAACAAACCCCCTACTATTCCCCACCCAAATTAAGGATAGCGGGGGGCAATTACTATGATGGCTTGGCTCCCATAGTCACATTATTCAAATGGGGTTTGAATTTTTCACTTTATTCTACCCTTCTAAAACTCAAAACAAATGATACCATCACATTCATCTCATTGAGGTGATTCTGGTGATATAAATATGTCCCAATCTGATGCTCTAAAATATGTTTCCTGATTGAAGCCATGACCAATTAAAGGATGCCATGTCACACCCACATGGTCCCCACATGGAGCCCATGGATACCAATTTATAAGCCACCTGTCATTGTTGACTGGCTCATACTTTAGGTCACAAACTAACCCTTCTTGATGGCTCATAAGGCTCAATGGAGAACTTTACACACACACATATGTATTTATTTAACATGTGCAGGTGCGAACCACCCTTTCCACCTCACCTTGGGATTTCATCTTGGGAATTACATTCATGCTCATTGTTCAAACCTGTCACGATGATGAGTACTAAGATGACGTGGAATTGTAGAGGGTTTGTTGAGCCTTAAACAAATGTTAGGGCGATAGGGATTTATAGAGTGTTGTTGATCACTAAGAGATAAAGATGAGAACTTTCCCATTCTCTAAAGTCTATCTCCTAGAAGATTCAACAACATGCAGCATGAAGACAATGAGGGATGACGCGGGAAGGACTTGGAATGAGGGCCCATTTGAGTACGAGAAGGTGAGAGAACAACCACTAAGTGGAAACAGGCCTGCACAACCCAATTGTAGCGCTTATGTCATCCCGAAAGGGAGACCCTCAAAAGGAATAAAGGGTGCACTCCAAAGAATGGCTCGGGCTGACGAGGATTCAGTATTACGTGGAAGCGAAACATGCACATCCAATAGAATCCTGGAGGGTGATCATGCGACTACTAAGCTGTATTGGTGCTTGAAGAAGTAGCCAGGTCGGGGTGACATGCCTTGGAGGACCACGGTCACAAACATTGGTTGCATGTGGCGCCTTGTTTGCATTGACACTAAAATTAAATGCCCAAGTATATGTATGCCATGGTTAAAGGTGCCAAGTAAAGGGAATTTTTTTTCTAAGGGACAAGGTGATAATATGATGCCTGAGCCTATGCATTGTTTACAAGGTATGAAGGGATTCTTCCCAATGCTCTTATATGAGTGTCTTTCTGATGCAGGAGCATGTGACTTAGAGGGAAAAATCTTCAAACATATTCCAAAAATGAAAAAAATCTACACGCAAGGGAGTGGGGTCCTTTAGCCAGCAAGTTTTCATGCTTTTCTAGCTTAGGATAATGATAAAATTAAGAATAAAGATCAAGTTGTAATAAGTCGCTTTATGATAAGCTGTAGTAGCTTTATTGTTTTAAATCACTTATGTAAAAGTCATGCTTTTGTAAAGGATAATGGTTGAGAAGGCTTATCTATTATTTATAAATAAGAAATAGAGGGACTCTCAGAAGAGAGAGCTAGAAGCATTATCATCTGAAGAAAAAAAAACCTCTCTCTGCATCTGATTATTGACTCTCTGTTAATTGGTATTTCATGCTCGTATCAGTCCTGGTTTTGTGTGGTTCTGTGTGTATTAATGGAGATTCAATTGTTGTTTTCAATAAACTCTTAATATTAGACCTGTTGGGGATTTTTCGCTTCATATCAGCCAGCACAGGCTTCTTAAATGCATTATTAAGTCCCGCAGATAAAACTCTGTTTTATAAAGAGAAATCGAAAAATTCACTCAGCTGGGGTATAGTTTTGGACCTGAAATTCTATTAGATTTGGTTCATACCCATATTGGGTCCGAACCAACATCGCATCGCAGAACCTCAAGTGGAGCGGAAGACCATTGCAAGTGCCGAACTTCGATAGCGCGACACTACCAGAGCCGAAACACTATAGGGAGACTTTAATAAGTTATCGGGTCCGCGATTGTTATCACATCACAAGGTGGGAGCAGGAAAAGTTAGGCCTTTAGAACAGTGGAGTCGCCGATTGTGATCTCTGATAACACCACGTGTTATCGCATCAGAGAAGGAGTGTTGAAAGGGGCTGATAGTGTATTTTGTTCCTTTGGAACAAAATCCCCGCCGATAGTGTATCTTGCATTGAAAATGCAGTTTCCCCATTTATTAAAGCGCCGATAGTGTTTTTGTGTAAATCCTATGGATTTACAGTTCCGATAGGAATAGAGGTCGGTTTGTCAATTGTGAACCATAACCAAGGTAGGGGGAATTGGGAAAAAACCATGAGGCTGTCAGTTTAACGGTAAATGATTGATACACCAATTGAACTAGAGGGAGAAATTTGGCCTGATATTGAAGAAATTTCAGATAGATTTGTGAGGTTGTCTATATTGCCTGCACCCATGCCACCACTAGTGGTATTAGAGTAGCCAGCTGACATTGGATTGAATCTCAGAAGCAGAAGAAGGAAAGTTACTATGGCTTTCATATTTGGAAGAGGACAAGGACGTGGTGGAAGAGGACGACCTGTTGCAAACGCTAAAGTAATGGAAGCTGTGCAACAGATGCAAACTAGATTGGATGCATTAACAACGCGCAAGAAAATAGATGATGGAGATGTTAGTGAACCTGAGATTGAAGCTATAGAGGAGGAAGCTATCGCAGTTACTCCTGAGATGAGGTTCTTTCAGTCAGTGTTGAGATCCACAGCCAGGCCAAAGACTGAAGTTCCAATATATGAAGGAGGACTGAATCTAGAAGAATTGATAGATTGGATTAATGGCATGGAGAAATTCTTCAACTATGAAGAAACAAAAGATGAGAAGAAAGTGAAGTTTGTTGTCACCAAGATAAAAGGCCATGTAGCACTTTGGTGGGATGGTGTGCAGGCAGAAAGGAAGAGACTTGGCAAGCAACCAATAAAAAATTGGAGCAGGATGGTAGCAAAACTAAGAGGTAAGTTTTTGCGAAGTAATTATCAGAAAACCTTGTTCAAACAGATGCATAATCTTAGACAGAGGTCTATGACAGTGAAATAATACACATAGGAGTTCTACAAGGTAAGCATAAGAGCTGGAGAAGCCCAATATACAGATGAGAAGGTGGCAAGATATATGAACGGTCTTAGGATGGACATTCAAGATGAAATAAGTTTGTTGTCTCCTAAAACAGTAGAGGAAGCTTATCAGATGGCATTGAAAGCTGAAGAAAAACTCATGAGGAATTAGTCTGCCAGAGGGAGAGGTACCTTCTGAGGAAAGGGAAGTCAAGGTGGTAGAGGAAGATCTACAACACCTAAAGATAGAGCTAGTAGTAGCTTAGCCCAGCATGCACCCACAAGAGGTGATGCAAGAGGCAGAGGAAGATTTTCTAGAAGAAGAAAAGGCAGAGGAAGAGGCAGAGAAATAAGATGTTACAGATGTAGTAAACTGGGACATAGAGATTTTGAGTGCCCAGAGAATGTATAAAAAAGTTAGAGGAATGAAATTGTTGCTCCAGTGGAGGGAGAAGCACCAGTAGCAGCAGTGGCAGAAGAAGAAAATATACCAGAGAGAGGAGAATTTTTGGTAGTTAATAAAGTTTTGCTCAAGCTAGCAAAGGAGACATTTGAACCATCACAAAGAAAGACTTTATTCAGGACAGTGTGTAAAGTCCAAGGGAAATGTTGCTGGATGATCATTGATAGTGGCAGCATTGATAATTTGGTCTCTACAGAAGTGGTGGAGAAATTGAAGTTGAAGACAATGAAACATCCAACACCTTACAAGGTGTCATGGTTGTAAAAGGGACATCAACTGTTGGTGAATGAACAATGTGAAGTGGAATTTCAGGTGGGAAAGTATAAAGATAAAATTGTTTGTGATGTGATTCCAATGGATGTGTGCCACATATTGCTTGGAAGACCTTGGCAATATGACAAAAGAGCCATGCGTGATGGGAAAAGAAACACCTACAAGTTTGGAAAGGATGGTGTCAATCATACGTTGTTGCCTCCGCAAGAAGAAGATGTACCAGGAAAGAAGACTAATCCAAAAGCTCTGTTACTTGGAGGAAAGGAATACTTGAAGCAGATTGAAGAAAATGAGGTAAATTTTACTGTAATTTTCAAGCCCAAGGTAATAATGACTTCTACTAAAGTTTCTAATTTACCCATTGAAATTCAAGAAATGTTGGAGAAATATTATGATATTATTGTTGATGATTTTCCAAATGAATTACCATCCATTAGAAGAATTAGCCATCATATAGATTTGATACCTGGAGCAATTCTGCCTAACAAAGTAGCTTACAAAATGACTCCTACAGAAAATAAAGAGGTTAGGAAGCAGGTGCAAAAATTTCTTAACAAAGGGCTGATTAGAGAAAGTTTGAGTCCTTGCGCAGTACCAACAGTGTTGAGTCCAAAGAAAGATGGAGGCTTGAGAATGTGTACAAATTCAAGAGCCATCAATAAAATCACAATCAGGTACAAATTTCCTTTGCCTAGAATAGAATATTTAATGGATTGCTTGAGTGGAGCAAAGTATTTTTCAAAACTAGACCTTAAAATTGGGTATCATCAGATAAGAATAAGAGAAGGGGATGAGTGGAAAACCACTTTTAAGAAAATGAGGGGTTGTATGAGTGGAGAGTAATGCCTTTTGGGTTTTCAAATACACCAAGTACATTTATGAGACTCATGAATGAAGTTCTTAAAGAGTTCATTGGTAAGTTTGTAATTGTATATCTAGACGATATATTATTTTATAGCAGGTCTAAGGAGGAGCACGTGAGACATCTGAATTATGTCTTACGAAGGCTGCAACAGGAGAAATTATTGCTGAATTTGAAGAAGTGTTCATTCATGAAAGAAGAGCTAGAGAATACTTCTCGGAGTGACTTCTCTACCCCCACCGACTAGTTTTCATGCTTTCCTAATGGACCAACCACTTGTACTTTTCCTAAGCTCCATGCAACCAACTTGCCAGGAAATCAAAACCCATTCCTTCTTTAATTTTTGTCCTTTATTGCTTGTAACTATTTACCAAAGAGAACATGGGCATGTCCTTGTCTTGTATTTAAGCCAATACACAGTATTCTCATTAAGATCTGCTTAGTCAACCCATGACCGATATTTGAAACAAGCAACTCCTTAAACAATATCCCTCTTCAAGTAATGGAATATGTGTCCCTTTTCAGAACTTAAACAAGAACGGGAAAATTACAGATATAACCATAAATACAGAGATGCAACAAAAATAATAGTTCATTTCATTAATACCAAAATACTGAAATATGCTTACAAACATAATGGAAATAGACTAGCTTAGACATGATAGCTTATCTCTGAGAAGATATGTGGTGGCTACATGCCTTTGAACTATGTCACAATGAGGCTCAAGGGCCTATTTATTATTGTACAACAAGGGAAAATCTTAAACAGCCAAAACCCTAAACCCTAGAGATGGAATGTCGAGAATTTGTGGGTCTTGTTGGGGTTAGTTGGGTAGCCAACTTCTTGGGGTGGTAACTTGGTCATATTACCTCCGTTTGGTGCGTATGATACCTTTTCAGAAAGGTCTCTCCAAGTACTACATGATATGTGGAAAGGCCCTCCCTATGGCTATGGTCCTACTACAGATTTCAAAAAAAGGTCATTTAGGGGGTCAAACTGCTTTTGAAGTTCAGGACCCAAAAAACTGCTAAAAATAGTAAATGTTGAAACAAACAAGGAAAAAAATGAAACCGACGGGAGGTCTCCGTAGAATAGGTGGGTGACCACCAATATCTACTTGGATAATTCCTCCCTCCTTAGGAAGAAATGGTCCCCATTGAGTGCAAAGCCTTCACGAGGTGAGGAAATTTATGTTGAACTTGTTCCCTGGTGAAGGAGTTGGTCTGCTTTGACAACTAGATATAGATGGATGCTCTCTAGGCGAGTATTATTGATCTGCATGTCCATAATCTGATCAGTTGTGGCTTGTTTCATCCAGCCCAGGTTTAGCTTCGTTGGTGTGAGTTGTTCTGCAATATTAGATGTGTCTAACAATGGTGGAAAGTATGCCCAAAGGCGGTTTACATTGAACATTGGGTGTAGGCCAAGGAACGGTGGGATGCTAAGCTTGAAGTCATTATCTCCTACAACCTTGGTGATGGTGTATGGCTTATACTGGAGTGGGTGAAGCTTGTGGTGGGGTCCAGCGAGGCTCTCCTTCTACAAATGTAGCCAAAATTTGTCACCCACCTGGAACTTGTGCGACACTCGATGTTGATCATGGCACTACTTATAATTAGATTGGCTTTGTCCAATATATCATGGACCTACTGACACATGTGCTGAATTCATTGAATGGATATGTTAGCCATATCGGCTTCGGATTGTGTAGAAAATCTGTGTAAGGTTAACCCGATAATGTAATATAAATCAAAGCAGAATACTATAACCTACTTCTACTATCAATTTGCGGAAGCTTAAAGATTGAGCTGAACAATATAACCAGAAGAATAAGAATCAATGGCATAATACACATGAAAATACTTTGGGGAAAGGCTCACCTAAAACCCCCACACTATTGTATTATCATACATGGTGGAAATACATAGGAATTATACAAAGCCTTAGCTCTTACAGCTAGCCAGCTCTCAGTGCAATCCTCACAGATGCTCACATGAAATCTTGGCTTCTCTCCAGGCTTCCTCTCTGCCCTCCAAGCTCCTATTTCCTTTTGTTTTTCCTTGTGGATGATTTTACTATTACCAAGTGGAAAACCTCCTTCAAAACTGCGCAATCCTCAAGGATAAATCCTTGACTGAATGCATGAGTTTTCACCATGAGAAAACACATGCAACTGATAGTAAAATGTCCTTGAACATTAATCTCAACTAGTTCTTTCTCATAATAGACATGCATGAGTTTCTGATGAGGGAATATTCAGTTAACTGGAGTAGCACTAGTTGAGTGCATTAATGCATCAGCTGACTGTTAACTCACTATTAGTTCCTCAAATAGTTTGGAACTAATTTAACTGGAATTAAATCAGTAAACTGAGTTAACTAATTGCAACTCAAATATAACTCAATCTTATCTCCTTAATTTAAGGGATAACTCTTGCATGACTTCAGAAAGACTTCTAACTTGAATTTCTCCAACTAATTAATTTAAAATAAATTAATTAATTATTTCCAAGTAGTTTTTTTTCACTTACTGGTTCACGGATACCCGGGTCAGTGGGTAGCCGCTACGTCCAGGGTTTTAAACACTGAGTGGATGCCACCCGAAGGGCATCAACACCCCTCGGCCTATTTACTGACCTAACCCCAAGAGCTTTCGGGATTCGACCCTGTGACCTCCCATTGGCGAGGCACTTGATTTGACCGATTGAGCTAACTCTTGGGGCCTTATTTCCAAGTAGTTGTTAAGACTAAATTCGATTTTAATTCACAATTTAATTCAAGGAAAAATTAAATTGGAATATTCTTGTTGCCATATTTCAACACTCACTCTCAACAAGAAAGGGATTATCTGCCACCCCGATCCTGTCTCTATGGAACTCAAATTTACACTTTGACAATGCCTTTGTATAATGTTAGCATCTTGCTCCTCTGTCAAAATATACTACAACAACATGATCCTCCTCTCGACTTGTAAAAATCCATGGGCAACAAATCTTTCCTTATGCTTCTCCACACTACCATCAATAGCTTGCTTTACCTTGTAAAGTCAACGAGAACTCACAACTGACTTGTTCTTCAGTCTCAGAACCACGTTCCAAACACTGTTACGAACTATGGATTCATACTCCTCCACCATAGCATCAACCCAAATCGACTACTGCACTGCTTCCTCAAAGGAATATGGCTCGGTCTCAACACATTCCCCTTAAAGGGCCATGTATCTAGTGTACCTCTAAGGTGACCTCCTCTGTCTGCGCTGAGAAGATGGTGCTCGCACATTCTCTCTCGCATACTCCAACAATCTATCAACTTCTTGTGTGATTCCATCCATCTTTGGAAGGCTCTGCTTGATTGGATGTATCCACTCCTGGAACCTCTGCATGTGGCTGCTTCACATAAGTCTGAGGCTCCTCATCCTTAGGAACCAACAGTTCCTCCACAGCCTTTAGTTGGAGCTCCCTCTCAATGGAAACTTGCATGGCATTTTGCTCATCAAACTTGGGATCTCTGTGAACCACTTTCCTCCGACTGTTAGGCAAGTACACCCAATAGTTGTGAGGTGTATCAGTGTACCCCAAAAATATCCCCAACTCTGTTGTTGGCTCAAGCTTCTTACATGCATCGTTCATCACATGGAAATGTACCGATGAGCCAAAGATCCTGAAGTGACCCACATCTAATCTCTTACTGGAGAAAGCTTCCTCTGGTGTCTTCATCCCAAGCATGTGATGCGGGTTTCTATTCTGCAAATAGACCGTTGTGTTGCATGCCTCAGCCCACAAGTGAAGTGGTAGACCTTGGTCATGCAGCATTGCCCGTGCTGCCCCTACAATAGTTCTATTCTTCCTCTCGGCTACCCCATTCTGTTGTGGTTTATGAGGTGCTGTCAACTCTCATTTAATTCTTTCTGCTCCACAGAAGTCCTTAAACTCTCGAGAGACATATTCTCCACCGTTGTCACTTCTCAAGGCCTTGATCTTCTTCCCTGACTCTTTCTCGACCAAAGCTTTGAACTCACAAAACTTTGTAAAAGTTTGGTCCTTCTTTTGCATGAAATAAATCCAGCATTTATGAGAATAGTCATAAATGAAAATCACATAATACCTTTGCTTCATTTTGGATATCATCGAGAATGGTCCACAAAAATCATTATGAACTCGCTCTAAGATAGCCTCTACTCGATTGTCTCGACCATGAAAGGAAGACTTGGTGTACTTTCCCAAGGTACAACCTTTGCATGTGTCAACTTGCTCAAGTTTACCTTTGGGAAGTCCTGTAGATATTTGCTGCATTATCTTCAAAGCCCAATGATGAAAATGGCCCAACCGCCTGTGCCATAACTCACCAATGTCTTGGCTTTGCACCAATTTTGCTTTCGTACTCAATGCTGCACAATCTTCTACCTCTGTTTTATAGAGATTCTTAACCCGAATCCCTATCCTCTTGGAATAACCCGTGTCTATGTGTCTTAGGAACGCCTTTCCTTTACTGAAGACAACATCGTAGCCTTTGTCCTCCAACATCGCGACTGATACCAAGTTCTTCTTCAGTCCAGTTACATACATCACATCTGTCAAGGTGAGAGGACCTCCATGCTCCTTCTGAAAAGCAACCGTGCCCACTCATGAAACACTATACCTTCTGTCTCACCCATCTATATGCGCATCTTGAGGTCTTTCTCCTCCAAGGCATTAAATAAATTTTTATCACCGGTCATGTGGAATGAGGCTCCACTATCAAGATACCAGACACAACCCATCATCTATGACACCATGCATGCGATGAGGGTAAAGTCCATTTCGAATTGAGAGGCTAATGCCTCACCTTTTGATCCTTCCGAGGATCCCTTCTTGGACTTCTTTGATGGGAAATTAGTCACATAATGTCCCATCTTGTGACAATTAAAGCATATTACTTTAGACATGTCATCCTTCTCCCCTCCATGAGAAGAATTCGATTTGAAATGGGAAGCCTTCCCCTTCCCTTTCCTTGCCTTACTTGCTAAGGCCAGATTTTCTTCATCATCATTCTTGGATGAAGAACCATCTCGTGTGCTCCTCCTGATCTCCTCCTGCATAAGATCCAACCACAACCATTCCCAATCTGACAGTTTCTCCCTTCCATTCACAGAGTCCTAGTAGCTATTCCAACTCTTTAGAAGGCCAAGGAGAGCGAGGCTCACCATATCATCATCGGCAGTAGTTATTCCCACGCTGCCAAGCTCATCTCTACAGGTGGTGATCTTGTTCAGATATGTGGAAATAGTATCGCCCTTCTCGATCTTGATTCTTCGAAGCTTATCCTTGAGCGCCAATTTCCTTTGGTTGCTACTGTTCTGGTATAGGTCCTTCAATGTCTTCCACTTTGAAAATGGAGTATCCTTCCCATGGAGACTCGAGACAATATGGTCTCAAAATCCCTCAAGGATGATCTATCTCGCCTTCAACACACACTTCTTCCACTCAGGCAACTCTTGTTCATTAGTTGAAGCTGACTTTGAGATTTCTTGATCAATGAATTCCTTCAAGCCATTGTCTTCTAATACAACCTCCGTTCTATCTTTCCATGCTATGTAATTCGAGATACCTTCCAAGGCATACTCGAGTCTCAAGCCATAGAACACCATTGGCCAACCTTGAATTATGATATGAATTCAATTTGCACCTGCAACCCCGAACTTCAAACTTCTAATTATCTTCTCAGTATACTGTTCACAGCTCTAATACCATGTAGAAAATCTGTGATAGGTTAACCCGATAATGCAATATAAATCAAAGAAGAATACTATAACCTACTTCTACTATCAATTTGTAGAAGCTTAAAGATTGAGTTGAACAATATAACCAGAAGAAGAAGAATCAATGACACAATACACATGAAAATAATTTGAGAAAAGGCTCAGCTAAAAACCCCATACTATTGTATTATCATACATAGTGGAAATACATAGGAATTATACAAAGCCTTAGCTCTCACAGCTAGCCATCTCTCAGTACAATCCTCACAGATGCTCACAGGCAATCTTGGCTTCTCTCCAGCCTTCCTCTCTGCCCTCCAAGCTCCTATTTCCTTATGTTGTTCCTTGTGGATGATTTTAATATTACCAAGTGGAAAACCTCCTTCAAAACTGCGCAATCCTCAAGGATAAATCCTTGACTACATGCATGAGTTTTCTCCATGATAAAACACATGCAACTGATAGTACACTGTCCTTGAATATTAATCTCAACTGGGTCTTTCTCAAAATAGACATGCATGGGTTTCTAATGAGGGAATATTCAGTTAACTGGAGTATCACTAGTTGAGTGCATTAATGCATCAACTGACTGTTAACTCACTATTAGTTCCTCAAACTGTTTGGAACTAATTTAACTGGACTTAACTTAGTAAACTGATTTAACTAATTACAACTCAAATATAACTCAATCTTATCTCGTTAATTTAAGGGATAACTCTCACATGACCTTTGTTGGGCCTCCAAAATGTCTTCAAAATGACATCCACTTTCACCTTTATCGCCACCATTTACTCACATGTCCCATCTCCATAGCCATATAACTTTTCATTAGCCACCATTCTCATAAATATATGGGTTAGGATCCTTATTTACCAAAGTTATTTATTTTATGTGCTTAAAGTGAATTTATGATTAAAAACTAGGAAATTAACATGGTTTCATGTATCTATATATGTGGCTTGAGTTTCATGACATGTGTAGGTTATTTGGAAGCTTCCAAGGCACCCTTATGTGGTCTCCAATGCTCAAATTCGAATTCCCTTCAAAGGAGATTTGGATATGTGTCCTATTTGGATTGTAACTCTATGAGGTGTCTCATCATTTCCTATTTCGATTAGAACTCTATGAGACACCTAGGGGATTTGTGTCTCATTATGAGCTATTTGGTTGTAACTATATGAGATTTTAGTGGATCCTCATTAAATAGGGTAGCTTCTTATGCTTTTTTATAAATAGGATAGCCTTTTCCTTTGAAAGGCATGTGTAAAGTTGGGGAAATGCTCATGTTTTGAATATAGAATTTGGATTTGGCACCATGCTCATGAGTGATGTTCACTTTGATTTGGTTATGCTTGTATTTGGAGCTTCTCAACTTTCCATCCCTCATGCTTTTAGATTGGCCATATATAATGTGTGAGATTTATTGTTTTTCATAGATTAAGATTTATTGCTTTCATAGATTAAGATTTATTTATTTCATTTCTTTTCCTGTGTGAGAGGTTAAGAGTGATTGTTTTTATTTGCTTTCATAGATTAAGATTTATTTCTTTCATATCTTTTCTTGTGTGAGAGGTTAAGAGTGATTGTTGTTATTTTCTTTCATAGATGAAGATTTATTTCTTTCATATCTTTCCCTATGTGAGAGGTTAAGAGTGATTGTTTTTATTTGCTTTCATATCTAGAGGTTAAGAATTATTGTTTTTGCTTTCATTTCATATCATGTGGTTTTGATTATTCATTTCATAGGATCCTGATTTGATAATGCACACATAATACCTTAGAGTAGATTTCATTTCATGCAATTTCATTTTTGAAAGAGTGGTGTGCTTTTCAATTTCCGTAAGTGTGGTATATTAAGATTTCAATTCTTGCAAGTGTGATAGATTAAGATTTCAATTTCAAACACTGTACTATAATTTTCTTTGAATTGATTGTTGAATTAGAATAGGTGAATTTGGTTTATCATTATTTGGTTTAGTAGTTAGATCGATCTAAATTGGAAGTAAATTTCTAGCATATATAGTGCAAGCACGCTTCGCAAGTTTTACGAAACCCCAAGGTTGACAATTAAATGATAGGCAATCACTTTGCCCAAAAACTTCAAAAAGACTTCTCACTTGAATTTCTCTAACTAATTAATTTAAAATTAATTAATTAAATATTTCCAAGTAGCTGTTAAGACTAAATTCAATTTTAATTCACAATTTAATTTAAGGACAAATTAAATTGGAATATTCTTGTTGCCATATTTCAACAGATTGGATGTGAGTAAAATCTTCTTGAGTAGATGAAAATGGTATGGCCACATCAATGGGACATAATGGCTGAAATCCCAGCCCTACCTAAAAGGGACTATGGCCCATTGAGCTATGGATAGCTCTGTTGTAGATGATCTGGACATAGGGGAGGCTTTCATCCCATGTGCATGGATGCTTTGAGTTGTACATGCGTAGAATGTGTACGATCATCATGCTGACGATCTCTATTTGGCCATCAGTTTGGGGGTGGAACGTCGTGGACTTAGTAAGTTTTGTATCCAACATGGACCAGAGAATTAACCAAAATTCACTTACGGATCTGTTGTCTCGATCTGAGATAATGGATTGTGGGATCGAAAAGTGTACCCACACTCACTCAAGAAGATCTTAGCAGTGGCCTCTGTTGTGATACTTTTCTTGCAGGCTACCATGATGGCCATCTTAGAGAATTTTTTGATGATCATGAAAGCACAGTTTTTGTCGTGCTTAGTAGAAGGAAGGCCCAACATGTAATCCATGGAGATGGATTACCAAGGTCAACTAGGAGTAGGTAGAGGAGTATATAGGCCTTGGTTCTTGATGGTTGGTTTGGAAATGGCGCATGTGGTGTAGGATCTAATGTACTTCCCAAAATCTTGTGAAGTTTCGGCCAATAAAAATACTTCCACAGTACCGCCACTATTTTCTCTACTTTGAAATGTATAGTGACCCAACTGTAGTGTGCCTCCCAAATCATCTTGGCACACCTGCTTGAGGGAACACATATGTGTCCCAAGTGGCATAACAGTGCATCCTGGAGGTGAAAATTTGGAACTTTCTTCCCTTCCAAGAGTGTCTGATATGTGCTGTCGAATTCTAGATTGATCTTGTAAAGATGCAGCCACCTCGAAGTCTCGTGCCCTCAAGAGTCAAGCACAATGATCAACACCATGACTGGTGGTCAGTTGAGGTAGTCTGCAACATTATTGGTGTTTCCCTTCTTGTACTTAATGTTCAAATGGAACTGTTGCAGGTATGTGGACCATTTCCGATGGAAATCATTCTGAAACTTTCTTTGTGTCTGTATGAACTGCAGGGGTTGGTGTTCTGTGTGGATGATCATTTCCTTCCTCAAAATGTAATGCTTCAATTGATGGCGGGCCTGTATAATGGACTACATTTCTTTTTCCTAAGTGGGATACTTTCGAACTATGTCTAAAAGTGTCTCATTGTCGTGAGCCAATGAATTCCCCTTTTGAATAAGAACTGCACCAATAGCATAGTCGAAGGCATCTATCTTAATCTCAAATGGTTGTTGCAGGTCTGGTAATGTGAGAATTAGTGCAGAGCAGAGGTGAGGCTTCAAATTAGAAAATTCCTTTTGTTGGGTTTCAGACAAAAACAAATTCTTTCACTTCGCCCTTGGTGACTTGACTTAAAGTCCAAGTGATATGAGAGAACCCCAACACGAACTTGCAGTAAAAATTGATAAGACCCAAAAAGTTGCGAAGCTCTGTTAGAATGGTTGGGGCTGACCAATCCTGAATGACTTGTGTCTGAGCTGGGTCCACATACACACCCTGCGCATCAATGATGTACCCCATATATTGAACTTGGGTCATGGAAAAAGTGCATTTCTCCAAATTGGCACACATCTTGTGTTGTCTCAGGGTTTGAAGGACTTGTCGAATATGGTGTAGGTGCTCTTCTGAACTCTGGTTGAATATCAAGATGCTATCTAAATAAACCACCACGAATGCATTGGTGAAGGGTTGAAAGACGTTGTCCATCAATATCATGAAGGTTGTGGGGGAATTCGTCAACCCAAAAGGCATGACGACCCATTCAGAAAGGCCTTCCTTGGATTTGAAGTCAGTCTTTCACACATCGAAGGATTCAATAGGTACCTTGTGATGACTAGACTTCAAGTCAATCTTGCTAAAATATTTGGCCCCCTTGATCTTGTCCAGAAGGTCATCAATCCATGGGATTGGTTACCTATTCTAGATAGTGATCTTGTTCAGCACCCAATAGTCAATACAGAGTCTCCAGAAACCATCCTTCTTTTGTACCAATACAATCGAGCTCCCACAGGGTGACGAGCTTGGCCTAATGTGCCCTTTCTTCAAAAACTCTTGAATCTTCCTCTTGATATCATCATTCTCCAGAACAGAGCGTCAATAGATCGATCCATTGGGTAGCGGTGCACACGGGGTCAGATCGATGGAGTGCTTGACCTGATAGTGTAGATGTACCCCTGTAGGTGAGGTGAAAATATCCTTGTACTCCTCCACGACCTTGTCCATCTACTGCTGTTGTGCAGAGGAGCCCTATCTGGAAGTCGTGGCCACAACCTTCTTCTTGCCTTGAGGGAGAATCATTAGGAAAACAAATTTCTTAGTCTGGGAAATGATCTTATTGCATTGTTTTGCAGTTATCAAAGAGATTGTGGTAGGCGGGGCTACCTCCGATATCCTGTACAACTTATTGCCCAAATTAATAATCACAGAGCAAGGTTTAGACTCATATACATCATGTCACTTCCACAAGTATGGTTGTCCTAATAATACATCACAAACTTCAAGAGTAGAAACATCACACAGTACCTCATTTGTGAAGGGATTAATGCTATAGGGAAGGTGACACTGCTAGCTAATGTGGATATCTCGTCCTTGGTGAAGTCAGTCGATGGTGTACGGTTGCATATGTGTTTTCATCCGTAGGCCCAACTGCTTCATGACCTCTGCTGAAATTAGGTTCTTTTGGCTCTCGTTGTCAACAATGAACTGCAACAAATAACCCTTCACCCACATTTGTGAGTGGAAGAGGCGTTCCCCCTCCTCTAGATATTCAAGTTCATTCTTCTAGATCTTGGTGGTGGCCATAGTGGCACTAGGATCCACATCAATGATCTGCTTCCCATTGTCATTCCCATTTTCGGGTTATGAGTTGAAACATGCGTTTGATTCGAAAGCCTTCAGCTCGGCCACCAGTGACTACTTGGCTCGACACTCACTTGTGTTGTGAGTGGAGCTCCTATGGAACTCACCATTTTCTCGTGTCCTTATTTATCTTCATGGTGTTGTTCTTTGTCTGCGGCTTTGGCGAGTTGTGTTGGGTTGCCCCGCCATGGCTTTGGCCTTTGTTATGTGGTTTGGGGGCACCTTTCGTTGCTTCAGATTCATAGATCCAAAGTCTCACTTCTTCTGTTTAAACTTCTGCTCAATCTTGACAATGTATTGTTATTTCGTGCAGAGCAAAGAGATGTCTAGGAACTCCATCTCATATTGAATGTACTTGTGTAGATAGTTGCAGTAATTGAGTACCAAATGTTGCTCAGAATCCTTGATACCTAACTTCGTGCGGAGGGTATGGAAAGCATTTGTGAACTCCAAAACATCTTGTTTCCTTCCCTGCTGCAACCTAGTCCACTTTATGTATTTATCTCCATACCTTCTAACAAGGTAATATTGTTCCTTGATGGCATCTCATAAAGAATACCAAGTGGGTGCGGTTAAAAACAGTGAGGATTCCCTCTGTCCTTTTGTTCACGGTAGGTTTCCCACTAGTCCTTGACATGTGGGGCATCTTTGAGAAGTGAAAAAGTAATATTTTCTCGATTGGAAAAGTCGTGAACTGAAAAATATCCTTCTAATAGATTCAACCATTTATCTATGGTGTCTCCATCTATTTGACCCTCAAATATGGGAATATTGAATTTAACTTGTACCTTAAAAGGAGTAGTGCCTCCAAAGTGGTTGCTAGACGAAGAAGGATCTAAGCAAAGTTATCGATCATTGCGTTCCTTTGTCACTTGAGGGCTTCCTTGAGAAATTTTTTGAAAGGATCTCTTGCCCCCTCATCTTTATTTTCTTCCACCATGGGAGGCTGCCAGGTTTTGCTAGGCTAGTCTTGCAAAGGTTCAACCAGTTCGAGCCCTGATTCCTGATACCCTAACTTGTTGGGGACATGCAAATAAAAACAAAGAAAGAGCAGACCATTATGATACCACTAATCCAAACTTAACATGAACTCAACAAATTACAGATATAACCATAAATATAAAAATACAGTAGAAATAACACTTCATTTCATTGATATCAACATACTAAAATATGTTTACAAACAGAATGGAAGTAAATTAGCTTAGGAGATGGTAGCTTACCTGTAAGAAGAGATGTGGTGACTACATGCCTCTGAATTGTGTTACAATGAGGTTCAAGGGCCTATTTATTAGAACAACAAGGGAAATCCCTAAACAACCAAAACCCTAACCCTAGGAGATGGAACACCAGGAGTTTGTGGGCCCCGTTGGGGTTAGTTGGGTAGCCAACTTCCCAGGGTCGTAACTTGGTCATATTATCTCCGTTTGGCACATATGATACCTTGTTTGAAATGTCTCTTCGATTATTACAAGATTTGTAGCAGGTCCCTACCTATGACAACAAGCCTACTGCGGACCTAAAAAAATGCCGTTTATGGGGTCAAAACTGCTATGAAAGTTCAGGACCCAAAAATTTGCTAAAATTAGTAAATGCTGAAATAAACAAAGAAACAAATGAAACCGATAGGAAGTCTAGGTGGAATAGGTGAGTGGCCACCAATATCCATCTGGATCAGCCCTCTCTAAATGATTTTTAATTTACAATTACGTAATTACAATGGAAAGTTTTACAAGGGGGAATTAACCCATTGGGGATGTCACAATCCCCACACCCTTAGAGGAACACCGTCCTCAACGTTTTATGACCAGACATAAAACAAAAACATGCCTTAAACTAAGCATAATTAATTTGGAGCTTTATGTTTGCAGCTCGATTATAATTGCAATTCACATATATAGTTGCTTTCTCAACAACTAATAAACATGAAAATTATCCTTGGAACAACCACTTTTTGTGGCTCCATTGTAGTCGCCTTGGTGCATTTGTTGTGCACTTTGATATCTTCATGCCGTTGAAGTCCTTTTTGTAGTTAGCTTCATTCACCTAGACTGGAAAATTCCCATGATTTCATATAACATGGCATAGAATCCTTCAATAGATTTATCATAAAGAATTTGCACAAATTTAAATTACACCTCTCATCTTGTCCTTTGAATGGGTACTCAACCATTCACACAAGTCTTTAACAAAGCCCAGTTATCATGTGTTCTAAAAAACTCCTCCCTGTTACACCACATTAACCACAAATCGGTCATTAACAAGCCCATTTATCATGTTTTCTCAATATCTCCTCGTTGTTACACCACATGGATACAAATAAATCATTGACAAACCCATTTATCAAGTGTTGTCAACATCTCCTTGTATCAGTAGTAATGGTTTGTTTGGGTTTTAGCATTAGTAATGGTTTGTTTGGGGATTAGTATTTATTTAGATTTAAATACAAATTTTATGACAGGAGTTTTAATTCAAATTGAAAAAAATGAGGATGGAAACCATTATCTAAAGGATTAAAACTATTTCATCAAGCTTCTGATTTAGACTAAATTTTATTATTTTAATAATATAATATATCTATATAATTATAATTATATATCTATTTTTAATTACATTAATTTAATATTTATATTAATAATATTTAATTTTAATAAAAATAATTAAAATTTTAATATAAAATATTTAATACACTAAAAATATTATAATAAAATAGCATTAAAAGATAATAACTTTTCTAAAAAAAAATACAATATAATTAAATTATAATATAAGTGCTAGATCATCATTAAGTTAGCTATTGAATAGTTTTAAGAAGTTAAACTTCCACCATAATCATGTCTTAACCATTATTACTTGATTTAAGAAGTTCAACTTCCACCGCAATCATGTCTTAACAATTGTTACTTAACTTAACTTAAGAAGTTCAGGTTCCATCACAATGATGTTTTAAAGGGAATTTATTGGTCTTTTAAAGTGTTATTGCTAAAATCAAAACTTAGTTTTTATATTGAAAACTTAGTTTTTATATTGAAACATTTTGAACCCATATTATTGAACTTGTTCCCCATCTATTGAACTTGGGTCATGGAAAAAGTGCATTTCTCCAAATTGGCACACAACTTGTGTTGTCTCAGGGTTTGAAGGACCTGTTGAATATGGTGGAGATGCTCCTCTGAACTCTAGTTGAAGATCAAGATGCTATCTAAATAAACCACCACGAATGTATTGGCGAAGGGTTGAAAGATGTCGTCCATCAATCTCATGAAGGTTGTGGGGGAATTCGTCAACCCGAAAGGCACGACGAACCATTCAGAAAGGCCTTCCTTGGATTTGAAGGTAGTCTTGCCCACATCGGAGGATTCGATAGGCACCTTGTGATAACTAGACTTCAAGTCAATCTTTCTAAAATATTTGACCCCCTTGATCTCGTCCATAAGGTCATCAATCTGTGGGATTGGTTACCTATTCCAGATAGTGATCTTGTTCAACACCCGATAGTCAATATAGAGTCTCCAGGTCCCACCCTTCTTTTGTACCAATACAATTGGGCTCCCACAGGGTGGTGAGCCTGGCTTAATGTGCCCTTTCTTCGACAACTCTTGAATCTTCCTCTTGATATCATCATTATCCAGAACATAGTGTCAATAGATCGGTCCATTGGGTAGTGATGCACCCAGGGTTAGATCGATGGAGTGCTTGACCTGGCAGTGTAGATGTACCTTTGTAGGTGAGGCAAAAATGTCCTTGTACTCCTCCACGACCTTGTCCATCTACTGTTGATGTGCAGAGGAGCCCTATCTAGAAGCCATGGCCACTACCTTCTTCTTGCCCTGAGGGAGAATCATAACGAAAATAATTTTCTTGGTCTGGGAAATGATCTTATTGCATTTCTTTGCAATTATCAAAGAGATTGCGGTAGACGTGGCTACCTCCGATATCCTGTACAACTTATTGCCCAAATTAATAATCACAGATCAAGGTTTAGACTCATATACATCATGTCACTTCCACAAGTATGGTTTTCATAATAATACATCACAAACTTCAAGAGTAGAAACATCACACAACACCTCATCTATGAAGGGATTGATGCTGTAGGGAAGGCGACACTGCTGGCTGACATGGATATCTCGTCCTTGGTGAAGTCAACTGATGGTGTATGGTTGCATATGTGTTTTCATCGGTAGGCCCAACCGCTTCATGACCTCTGCTGAAATGAGGTTCTTTTGGCTCCCGCTGTCGACAATTAACTGCAACGAAGAACCCTTCACCCACATTTGTGAGTGGAAGAGGCGTTCCCCCTCCTCTAGATATTCAAGTTCATTCTTCTAGATCTTGGTGGTGGCCACGGTGGCACTAGGCTCTGCATCAATGATCTACTTCCCTTTTTCATTCCCCTTTGTGGGTTATGCATTGAAACATGCTTCTGATTTGGAAGCCTTCAACTTAGCCACTAGTGACTACTTGGCTCGACACTCACTTGTGTTGTGAGTGGAGCTCTTATGGAACTCACCATTTTCCTGTGTCCTTATTTGTCTTCATGGTGTTGTTCTTTGTCTGTGACTTTGGAGGGTTGTGTTGCGTTGCCCCACCTTGGCCTTGGCCTTTGTTATGTGGTTTGGGGGCATCTTTTCGTTACTTCGGATTCGTAGATCAAAGGTCTCACTTCTTCTGTTTAAACTTCTGCTCAATCTTGACAGCGTATTGGTATGTCATGCAGAGTGAAGAGATGTCCAGGAACTCCATCTCATATTGAATGTACTTGTGTAGACAGTTGTGGTACTTGAGTACCAAATATTGCTCAGAATCCTTGATACCCGACTTCGTGCAGAGGGTATGGAAAGCATTTGTGAACTCCGGCACATCTTGTTTCCTTCCTTGCTACAACCTGGTCCACTTTATGTATTTAGCTTCATACCTTCTGACAAGGTAATATTGTTCCTTGATGGCGTCTCATAAAGAATACCAAGTGGGTGCGGCTGAGAACAGTGAGGATTCCCTTTGTCCTTTTGTTCACAGTAGGTTTCCCACTAGTCCTTGACATGTGGGGCATCTTTGAGAAGTGCAAAAGTAATATTTTCTCGATTGGAAAAGTCGTGAACTGAAAAATATCCTTCCAATAGATTCAAACATTTATCTATGGTGTCTCCATCTATCTGTTGGGTGTGGAGCGAAATATTTTCTCCTGTTGTTAAAATGACTTCAATCAGAACTATTTTAAGTCTTGTAGCAGCTGAAGATTCGCATCTTGAGCAGTTAGATGTAAAGACACCCTTTCTCCATGGGGATTTGGAGGAAGAGATATATATGCAATAGCCACAAGGATATGAGGTGAAAGGGAAGGAGAAACTTGTGTGCAGGTTGAAGAAGAGCTTGTATGGTTTAAAACAGGCTCCAAGGCAGTGGTATCTAAAATTTGACAAGTTTATGTCTGAACAAGGTTATACTAGATGTCACTCTGATCACTGTGTTTATTTGAAAAAGAAAAATGATGGCAGCTATATTATATTGTTATTGTATGTAGATGACATGCTTGTTGTAGGATCTAACATGCAGGAAATAAATGTGCTCAAAAGAAAATTGGCAAATTCATTTGCAATGAAGGATTTGGGTGCCGCAAAACAAATCCTTGGTATGAGAATAACTAGAGACAGGAAAAATAGAAAATTAACATTGTCTCAGAATGAGTACATACAAAAGGTGTTGAAAAGATTTAACATGCAAAATGCAAAACCAGTTAGTACACCTTTTGCTAGCCATTTCAAACTTAGCAAAGAAATGTGCCCAAAGACCCAAGAAGACATGGATTATATGTCTAAAGTTCCATATGCATCAGCAGTTGGAAGTTTAATGTATGCAATGGTCTGCACAAGGCCTGATATTGCACATGCAGTGGGAGTTGTAAGCAGGTACATGAACAATCCAGGAAAGGAACATTGGATGGCAGTGAAATGGATTCTCAGATATTTGAGAGGTACCACTAATCAGGCATTATGCTTTGGTGGTTCAAACATATCCCTACATGGATATGTTGATGCAGATATGGCAGGTGACAGAGATAATAGGAGGAGCACTACAGGATATGTATTTACTGTCGGAGGAACAGTTGTCAGTTGGGTTTCAAAAATCCAAAGTGTTGTTGCACTTTCAACAACAGAAGCAGAGTATGTTGCTGCTACAGAGGCTAGTAAAGAAATGATTTGGTTACAAAGGTTTATGGGTGAATTGGGTAAGGAGCATGATATGGGCACGTTATACAGTGATAGTCAAAGTGCCATTCATCTTGCAAAGAACTCAGCATTTCATTCCAGGACAAAACACATACAGCTCAAGTACCATTTCATACGATCAGTGTTGGAAGATGGAGAGTTGAAGCTGGAAAAGATACACACTAGCCAGAACCCTGCAGATATGCTAAAAAAAGTTGTAACCAGGGAGAAACTAAGAATATGCTCAGTTTCAGTTGGTCTTCAAGGATGACGATGAAGATGAGAAACAACCAGGTCCAAAGAGGAGTCATTTTCCAGCAAATGGAGCAGCGGTGGAGTTGCTACAATCAGTCTCCAAGTGGGAGATTGTTGGGTGTGGAGCCTGATTATCTTCTATAGTACCGGCATATTGGACCCTAGTTCAAAATGGGGCTGCAACGCCGCCCATAAAATAATCGCTGTCGTGGGGGGTCCGGGGGGGGCGACAGCAACTTTTGGGAGCCCCCCCTGCTAAAAACAGCTGTAAAATTGCCTTGTAAAAGTATAGTAATTTCTAGTCAATCTGGGCCATTCATTAGGCAAATGATCTGACGGTAGAACTTATGTTTAGTTTAGGGTTTTTTGCCCCATAAGGCAACCCATCTCTTTATATGAGGGCATTGTATTTGAGGCTATGATATATAGATGTGTATCCGGTGAGCGAGAAACATAGAGGTGAGACTGTGAGAGAAAACAAAGGATATTACAGTGGTTTTGCTGTAGGTTGTATCTCTTCATTTTTGCTAGATAATAGAAAGGAAGGACTGGTTGTTCGGGGTGGACGTAGCCCAAACTGGGTGAACCACGTATATCTGTGTCTCTCTTGTTTTGTGCGTTTTCTGTGTTTATATTTCTGCAATATTTTATGTGTTCCATTGCTCCGTAATATATAATTTTCTGACACTATCTATCCCTAAAATATGGGAATATTAAATTTAACTTGTACCTTAAAAGGAGTAGTGCCTCCAAAGTGGCTGCTGGATGAAGATGTGTCACTTGTGGGTAGCCACCGAAGGATCTAAGAAAATTTATCCATCATCGCGTTCCTCTATCACTTGAGGGCTTCCTCGAGAAAATTTTTGAAAGGATCTCTTGGCCCCTCATCTTTATTTTCTTCCACCATGGGAGGCTGTCGGCTTTTGTGAGGCTGGTCTTGCAAAGGTTCAACCAGTTCGAGCCCTAACTCCTGATACCCTAACCTCGTTGGGGACATGCAAATAAAAATAAAGAAAGAGTAGACTATTATGATACCACTGGTCCAAACTTAACATGAACTCAAAAAATTACAGATATAACCATAAATACAGAGATGCAATAGAAATAACACTTCATTTCATTAATATCAACATACTAAAATATGTTTACATACAGAATGGAAATAAACTAGCTCGAGCGATGGTAGCTTATCTCTAAGAAAAGATGTGGTGACTACATGCCTTTGAACTGTTGTACAATGAGGTTCAAGGGCCTATTTATTATTGAACAACAAGGGAAATCCCTAAACAACCAAAACCCTAACCCCAGGAGATGGAACACCAAGAGTTTGTGGGTCCCATTGGGGTTAGTTGGGTAGCCAACTTCCCAGGGTCGTAACCTGGTCATATTATCTCTATTTGGCACATACGATACCTTATTGGAAATGTCTCATCGAGTACTACAATATTTTCCACATGACCCTACCTATGACAACAAGCCTACTGCGGACCTAAAAAAATGTTGTTTAGGGGGTGAAAATTGCTATGAAAGTTCATGACTCGAAAATTTGCTAAAAATAGTAAATGTTGAAATAAACAAAGAAACAAATGAAATCGATAGGAGGTATAGGTGGAGTAGGTGAGTGGCCACCAATATCCACCTAGATCAGCCCTCTCTAAATGATTTTTAAATTACAATTACATAATTACAATGGAAAGTTTTACATGGGGGAATTAACCCATTGGGGATGTCACAATCCCCACACCCTTAGAGGAACATTGTCCTCGGCGTTTTATGACCATACACAAAATAAAAACATGTCTTAAACTAAGCATAATTGATTTGGAGCTTTATGTTTGCAGCTCGATTATAATTGCAATTCACATATACAATTGCTTTCTCAACAACTAATAAACATGAAAATTATCCTTGGAACAACCACTTTTTGTGGCTCTATTGTAGTCTTCTTGGTGCATTTGTTGCGCACTTTGATATCTTCAAGCCATTGAAGTCCTCTTTTCAGCTAGCTTCATTCACCTAGATTGGAAAATTCCCATGCTTTCCTATAACATGGCATAGAATCCTTCATTAGTTTCATCATAAAGAATTTTCACAAATTTAAATTATACATCTCATCTTGTCCTTTGAATGGGTACTCAACCATTCACACAAGTCTTTAACAAAGCCCATTTATCAGGTGTTCTAAAAAACGACTCCTTGTTACACCACATTGACCACAAATCGGTCATTAACAAGCCCATTTATTAGGTTTTCTCAATATCTCCTCATTATTACACCACAATGGCTACAAATCAATCATTGACAAACCCATTTATCAAGTGTTGTCAATATCTCCTTGTTGTTACATCATAGTGGCTACAAACAAGCACATAGGTTCATGTAGAGCACATAGAGTTTCATTTCAGTATTGAAGAAAGGTATATAGTAAATAGTGAGAGGCTTTTATTAGTTGCATTACCCTTGAAGGGATAAGAGTGCACACTACAAAAACTTAGTGGAACTTCCACTTGTGTTCAAAGCCCACTGGCCCTGTTTGACTTCACCACTAAAAAATTATCAACCAACGTAGTCTCTAGTGGGTTTATCATCCGTGTAAGGCACAACCATTGCTCGATGATTATCGACCAACAAGCCTTCTAGTTTCTTATTTGGATTATCATCTCAGCTTACTCTGTGATTATCAACCAATAAGCCTTTTGTGTTTCTTAGTTGTGCTATCATCAAGGTTTCTCTACTCCACTAAAATCTCAATTGGAATCAACACAGTGCTAAGGGGAACACATAACCAATCCTACAATCAAGGATTTTGATTATTAGTTACTGCACCTACTTCCATGACCATCAACATTTCCTTGGTATCCATATGACACAACATGATCATATAAAAGTCACATTCTTATGACATTAAAATCATTGGTTAGCTACGGCTTTCCCTACCCCATCGATTCCTCACACAATTGGGAATCTAATTGGACAACATAATATGTCATCCCATCTAGCCATCCACATTTTCATCAATTAAATTTATATAATCATTCTTTCAAATGAATGATTCTTAACAAACCCCTATCAAACAAAATGAAATTTATACTTACATATCAGAATGATCATGAACATACATTTGCATATTTAATTAGAGTAAAGGTCAAGAGAACTTCCTTTTGAGCCATTCTCATGGCTTCCATCTTGCTGTGAACCTGGATTGATAATTTAATGTGAGTTAAATTAACCCAAAAAATTAAATTACACAAGAGGATGTATGCTCCAGTTGTTTGGCTAGAATAAGAGAAGATAAAGAATTTCTTTAACGCTAACAAAGAAATTGAAGCAAATAAATAAGTAGGTCCTTCCAAGAATACAAATAATCCTAATCATTTAGAAGAGGAATCCCAAGAGAGCATGGATTTAGAAGACAAAAGAAATGAACTCAAAAGAAAACAAGAACAAGAGTAAATGAAAGAAAAGATAAAGAAAGTAAGGGCATAGAAGTAAGCCAATAAGAGAGCCAAGGAAGAAGCAAAGAAAAATAGGAAGAAGAGAGAAAGAAAAAATAAGAACAAGATAGTCAAAAGCAAGAAGCAATTAGAAAGAGGAAAGAAGTTATCAAGAAGAAAACAAAAGGAAGGAGGACGAAGAACATAGAATGAACCAAGAAGAGGAAGCCAATAGGAAACAAGATAACGAAGCTAAGAGAAAGAAGAAAGAAGAAGAGGCGTTGGCTAGGCGGCTCGAAGAAGAATTACTTGTCAAGGAGCTAGCTGGTAAAGAACAGTAGGCCAAATCAAAGAATTCAGAGGCAAAAAAAATATTTCCCACCTTGAATATGCAACCTCCCACACCCATCACTAGAGGGTACTTTATGAAAAATGTGATGGGGGTCGCTTTAGAAGAGGAAGAAATGATTCTAGATCTTTCGAACTTCACATTTGATCAGTTCAAGTTCAAAATTTCCCAAGAAATGAGAAAGTGTTTACCTAGGAATCTCGATAAGCCTATATTAGTCATCTTGGAGAGGGAAATTGTGATGAATACCAAGATCAATCCTACAACAATAAGTTATGTCGGTGTTTCATTCATAGCTGCAATTGAGAATAATGTAGATAATTTTTCAAAGGAAGTTAAGGAATTAATAGGAGAATTAGCCATTGCAAAGCAACAAAATGATTAGCTTCATGTGAAGAACAAAGTCTTGTTAGCTACAAATTCCCACTAGGAAGATCTACAATCAACAATCCTTGAGGAACATTGAAGTCTTGGAGGAAGGAATAAGGTGTGTTTATGATGAAATCAGGATTTTACAAAAATTAATAGCCCCACTTCCCTAGATGAAAAAATACTTAGAAGGGAGAGGAGCATTGATAAGATTTGCACTCTCAGTTGTGGATCACATCCTGTAATGGAGCACAAAGGATCCTGATGCACTGATCGAACTACCCAGAAAATATATATTGACTACCGAATTGGACAAGATAGAAGTGAGGATGTTTATACAATCACATGAGAGGTTAGGAAAAATCATGGCTATGACTATATCTGCTTATCAAAATCTTCACAATGGATTGAAATCTCTCATCAAATTTCACAAGCCTTACCTTCTACTAGTGCATTGGGAGAAACAAGGCTAGAAGAGAAAGTTTAGCAAGAGATTCAAGAGGTGATAGATTCCATGAAGCAAGGTTTTGTGCGAGATGATTTAGAAGTTAAAAATGATATAATCACACAATATGTCGCAAATCCAACGAAGCTACATCCGAAGCTCTCGTTGCTTTTGAGTCCTTTGCAAACAGAATCAAAGGTCTTTCTTCATAATTCTTTAGAATGTCAAGTGAGATTTGATAATGAACTAACACATAAGGTCACATTGTGTAGAATTTTTCACTGTAGATCAACAGATTATGCAATATACTAAAGAAAAACACAAGATCTACTTCTACAACAAACTTTGTGGAAGCTTAATCGAATATGAGCAAGATCAATGAGAACACATATAACTGAGAATGAGAAATAAATCACACATAACACAGAAGAATAACCCGGGGAAAGCCTCAGCCTATGATCTGAAAATGGGGCACTAAAAGTTTCTTGTCAAGCCTACAAGAACCTCTCCCACTCCTAAAGCTTAAATATTCCCAAGATCTAGTGATTAACCAACTGCGGAATTAAAAGTGCTTGAAAATAGGTGTATGCTTGTGTTTGTTTTTAACCGTTAATGTGCTTTAAGTTCACTTGCTTATGCTGATATAAAATACATATAACAGTAAATAAAACAGCAATGCAAGGCAACAACAAGCAAACACACATAACAACAATAATATATGGAGTTCACCCAAAACTCTTGGGCTACATCTCCTTGAGCTCTAGTCAACTCAACTAGGCTCTCTGGGATTATGGTTGAAATCCTTTTACAAGCTCCACGCTCAACTCCATTGTATTACATAGAAACAATGGGCTTAGAAAGCCATCTTATCCCTGGCTTTGCAGTTCTCCGGCTCTGGCTCTTGGCTCTGGCTCTGGCTCTGGGCTCTTGGCTCTGGCTCATGGCTCAAGCCCTAGCTTTGACTCTGGCTCTAGCTCTGGCTCTGGCTCTTGGCTCTGGCTCATGGCTCAAGCTCTGGATTTGGATCTGGCTCTGGCTCTGGCTCTTGGCTCTTGGCTCTGGCTTCTCTGAGGTCTCTCTATCAGCCTCTATGTGCCTCTGTAATTCACTTGACCTCCAAGTGATTGTCTCAGCAACTTTTAGCTCTCTGGTTCACTCGCTCGACCTCCAAGTGACCCCAAAGACTCCCTCAACTGTCTGCACTTTCTACTTTGCCTACTCTCTTTGCTCTCTGGCTTCTTTGAGGCATTCTTCTGGCTCTGCGGCTTTCTGTCCGTTTCTCTGCATATAATCATTCTTCTGTCTCTTCATCTGGCCCTCTGGCTTCTGGCTCTATGGCTCTGCACGTTACAAACACATCATTATTTACAAAACGCCCACTTTCCACGTGACACAATGATCAAAGGCAGTTACAAAGGAGTCGGGCCCTTTCTTCAGGCGAAAACCCGAAAATGGAACAAAATTCCAATACGCAGATATTTTCTGAAAATACACTATCGGGTGCGAAATCCCAGACTTCAAATTCTCTGAAATCATGCTTATAAACCCTTTCAAGACTGCCTTTTATGGCTATCGCAAGCCCACCATTGATCTACGTGATCTCCGATCCAACGACTGATAGTCTGTTTCGGGTGGCTTATGTGCATGGGGACAACCCGCCCAAAAAGGTGGTTTTCTATCTCCCGCACCTTGCCACGTGTCGGCCAGTGTATGGGTTCGGCAGAGCCCGTTCAATACCACTTACCGCTTGATACCTGCCCAAAATCTTGCTTACAACGGAACTCAAAATTTATAGGGCTACATTTATAAACCTTTCAGTTCCGCCTATCTATCGCAAATTTCTATTGCATGGCGTAATGGACAAAACACCATTTACACAGGAAATACATTGAAAATACGAATTTTCAGATTTCGAATTTTATGCAATCGGGTCTATAAACCCTATTGGGTTTGCGCCCTGATC
This sequence comes from Pinus tabuliformis, assembly GCA_031772625.1. Classification (NCBI taxonomy): domain Eukaryota; kingdom Viridiplantae; phylum Streptophyta; class Pinopsida; order Pinales; family Pinaceae; genus Pinus; species Pinus tabuliformis. The sequence goes on along the minus strand of CM062818.1, from coordinate 1,973,613,744 downwards.
GCTTATCACAATCGCGCTGCCCAATGGTCCTTTGTATCGGGGATCACCGATCACCCGATTGCTGAACTGCCGATATGCTGATCGTCGATATGTCGATCCGCCGATCGCTGGTATCGAACCTTGCATATCGCATCGACGAGGGTCTATGTCCCTACTCCTCTGATCGTCGATCGCCCCGATCGCCGATATCACAATCGCTAATCTCTCATCAGGAATCCTTCATGCCTTCGGCTTAAGTTCGCCCTTTGAGCCTTTCTAATGAGATTTTCTTAAGGAGCCTTTTAGGCCATTTTTAGAATAAATGCCTACTTTTCCAAAGGACAAAGACAACCTTCTTTCTACAATAACTTCTTCATCCGAAGTCCATTTTAGCCCATTCAAGTTGCAGTAGATTTAGAATGAGAAGATCTATGCAATGGGACTATTTCCAAGAGCATCCTTGGACTTTTATTTTACTTTGTGAGGAACACTCTAGACTTAGAAGTCTATTCAAGATCCATTTTGGATCACACCTTGCCACTAAAAGAACTTTTGGTCTCCAAAAGACTGACATACTGATTTGAACAGTAAATGAGAGAAACAACGCCCTCTTCTCTCAGCCTCCCTACACTTGCCTTGCATAGTGCCTCTAAACCAAAGCCTTTGACCACTCTCCTTCCTGGATGTGATGGTCCTCTTGGGAAGAACTGTTTTCCTCCTTGACTTCATGCAGAACTCCTGCTGAAATGGTCACAGAAGGTAGTTCGAACTTCTCTGCCTTGATCATAGATCCAACTCGGCTCAAACAAATGTGAAGTTACATCTGCTTCAAAAAATTTTCATTTGTACCTGTTTGACAAGCTGTCAACAACAACTGTTAACAACAACAGAAATACAGACAACTGGATGGCCTAAAACTCTTGCTTCAACAAAAGAAACATATTTCACATCTTGTGAGCACCTCCATGTCTTACATTTGCATACAAATGATGAACTAGATAAAAAGCCCACAAAACATGCCTTTACAACAAATGACTCTTCAAGTCAAGCATGTAGAAAAAGACCTCTAGGAATATTTTTCAAAATGAAATACTTCATCATTATCTCCATCTTAGAGACCAAGTTAACTTCTCCCAATTCAACATTGCATCACATGCATGTCAAAGAAATCAACGCTGCAAGTCAATTACACATACATGTTCAAATAAAAGGAAATCATCAATGTCCCTGTATTCATACACATCATTCTCATGCATGCATTTCATCCTTCAAGTTTCGCGTAAGAACACTGTACTTTCGAAGCTGAAATGAAATATAATGTTGCAACAATAAAGTGAATCTCCTACTCAACTTTTTCCATTCACCTTCTTGGTAAAAACCTACAACTTGCATTCCATTAACAAAGAAATTCAAATAGATGCATCAATAGACATGCAATCTTAATTGGATAAGAACTCTAATCATTTCTTACTAATCCATTTCAAAGGTCTTGCCTTTGTCTGCACATCAACATCACCATGTGAATAATCCTGAAACACATCATCCATGGAAACTTCGTTTCCATCTCTGCCATCTTCTCTTTCCACTTTCTTTAGCTTTTATGGAAGCATTGTTGGATTCAGAGTTCAACATTTTTTATCAAGATTCCCTTGCTTATAGCAGTAAGTGCAACACATGTGCATCCTCCTGACAACATGATTTACCTTGTCCAATGGACCTTTGGCTTCTTGCTTCCTTTCCTTCAAAAGTTTCCTGTATGTGGCCATTCTCTTCCAACATCTAGAAACATTATGGTTATCCAAACCAAAAAAGGAACAAGCAATTCCTTTCCCATATCTATGTGGAAATTTATCATGCTTTGCAAAATCAAAAAGAAGACAATTAAAAATAGATTTATACCTTTCTCTTTCACCTTTATTGCCTTCATGAGGAGGTGACTCAAATGAAGAAGTGGCTCCCTTTGGAACACCATCAATCTCTTCAAGGCTGTTAGAGTTTCCACAACTCTCTGGTTCAAGTGTGTGCTTCTAAACACCTGCATCCCGCAAATGATATTTCAAGCTATTGCATTCCTCTCGAATACAATATTCACACTCTTGAGGTAGAAGACCTGCAATGCAACTCCTTCTTGGAGTTGTTTGAATGGCCTTCATGGCAGCTTTGGAACTTCCTCCATAAGACTATCCATAGCCAAGACCCAAATACTTAGGCCTTTCCTCAACTATTATTGGCTCAAAAATACCTTGTGCATGTTTACCCAAGCCTTTTCTTTCATATCCCATCTTGGACATTAGCTTGGAACCTATGCCTCTGGTATATTTTTCAAAAGAAACAATATAAGCATTCTTAGAGGAATTTGAAGACAAACAGGAACTGTTCACCTCTTCTTCAAGCTGATACTTGACCAAGGCTTCTTTGGCAACAAAGAGCTGTGACTCCAAATCATGCATCCTTTTCAGGTTCATATGAGCAATATGAAGTTGTCTCTCCATTTCTTGCAATTTGTCAGAAAGCAACTGCTTCTCTTCCTCCACGGAATTCAACTGTTCTCTAAGTATGTTGCTCTCCCTTTCATCCTCATACATTTCTCTCACCATGTCCATCATGATGAACAAGTCTTGCTTCATGTCTCCATCAAAGAGTCTTGTGAAAAAAGCAGAATTTGAGGACTCACTTGTGGAAGTAGTCATTATGCCAATGAACAAAAGAACTTCAAACAAGATTAATAAAGAGCTTATTCAACAACCTTTTGTAAAAAACCTCTTGTGCTTCAAGAATTGCGTTGAGGTCCTTTGGGATAGAAAAATGCCTTTAGCCCTTCTTCCTTCTTGTCCTTCCTGGACTGAGCTATCAATAGCTTTCCCTTCACCTCTGTAAACTCAAACAATAGTCAGTCTGCAACAAGCATCCAATCAACCTCTGACTGTTTAAACACCTTTTAGACAAGCAATCCTTGCTTTGTCAATCAAGCATTCTGATATAACCTTTCTGAAGGTGGGGTTAACAAATCTCAGGCTCTGATACGACCTGATCTAAAAATGGGGCACTAAAGGTTTCTTGTTAAGCTTACAAGAACCTCTCCCACTTCCAAAGCTTAAATATTCCCAAGATCTAGTGATTAACCAACTGCGGAATTAAAAGTGCTTGAAAATAGGTGTATGCTTGTGTTTGATTTTAACCGTTAATGTGTTTTAAGTTCACTTGCTAATGCTAATATAAAATGCATATAATAGTAAATAGAACAATAATGCAAGGCAACAACAAGAAAACACACATAACAACAATACAATATGGAGTTCACCCAAAAATCTTGGGCTACGTCTCCTTGAGCTCTAGTCAACTCGACTAGGCTCTGTGGGATTATGGCTGAAATATTTTTACAAGCTCCACGCTCAACCCCATTGTCTTACACATAAATAATGGGGTTAGAAGGCCATATTATCCCTGGATCTGAAGCTCTTCGAATTTCTAACTCTGGCTCTTGGCTCTGGCTCGTGCCTCTGGCTCTAGCTCTGGCTCTTGGCTCTCAGCTCTGGCTTCTCTGAGCTCTCTCTCTCAGCCTTTGCGTGCCTCTGTAATTCGCTTAACCTCCAAGCGACTGTCTTGACAACTTACAGCTCTCTGATTCACTCGCTCGACCTCCAAGCGACCCCAAAGACTCCCTCAGCTTGCTACACTTTTCGCTCTACCTGCTCTCCGCACTCTTTGGCTTCTTTGAAGCATTCTTCCGACTCTATGGCTTCCTGTCCATTTCTCTGTGTATAATCATTCCTCTGTCTCTTCATCTGACCCTTTCGCTTCTGGCTTTGTGGCTCTGCGCGTTACAAACGCATCATTGTTTACAAAACGCCCACTTGCTGCATGGCACAATGATCAGGGGCAGTTACAAAGGAGTCAGGCCCTTTCTTCAGGCGAAAACCTGAAAATGGAACAAAATTCCAATACACAGAGATTTTTCGAAAATACACTATCGAGCACGAAATCCCGGACTTGAAATTCACTGAAATCGCGCTTATAAACCCTTTCAGGTTTGCGTTTTATGGCTATCGCAAGCCCACCGTTGATCTGTGTGATCTCTGATCCAACAACTAACAGTCTGTTTCGGGTGGCTTATGGGCATGGGGATTACCCACCCGAAAATATGGTTTTCTCTCTCCTGCGCCTTGCCATGTGTCGGCCAGTGTATGGGTTCGGGCGAAGCCCGTTCAATACCACTTACCGCCTGAGGCCTGCCTGAAATCCCACTTACCACAGAACTCAAAATATATAGGGTTGCATTTATAAAGCTTTCGGGTCCGTCATTCTAACTCAAATCGCTATTGCATGGCGTAATGGCCAAAACCACATTTACACAGGAAATACATTAATAATCCGAATTTCCGGATTTCAAATTTTATGCAATCGGGTCTATAAAACCTATCAGGTTTACGCCTTGATCACTAATCGCAATCGTGCTGCCCAATAACCCTTTGTATCAGGGGTCAACGATCACCTGATTGCTGATATTCTGATCCATCGATTGCTGATATCGCACCTCGCATATCGCATCGGCGGGGGTCTATGTTCCTGCTCCTTCGATCGTCGATTGCCCCGATTACTGATATCGCAATCGCTAATCGCTCATCCCGAATCCTTCATGCCTTTGAGTTAAGTCCGCCCTTTGAGCCTTTCCTATGCGATTTCCTTAAGGATCCTTTTAGGCCATTTTTAGAAGAAATGACTCCTTTTCCAAAGGACAAAGGCAACCTTCTTTCTGCGATAACGTCTTCATCCGAAGTCCATTTTAGCCCATTCAAGTTGCAGTAGATTCAGAATGAGAAGATCTATGCAATGTGACTATTTCCAAGAGCATCCTTGGACTTTCATTTTCCTCTATGAGGAACACGTCAGACTTATAAGTCTATTCAAGATCCATTTTGGATCAGCCTAAAACCCCAATCTCTGTATTATCATACAAGTGGAATTATGTTCAGATTACAAAAAGAATCAACTCACAGGCTATCCTGCTCTCTCTATAATCAAACAATGCTACTCATAGATAGTCAAAGGCTTCTCAACCTTCTCCTCTACCCTCCAAACCTCCTATTTCCTTGCGCAGTTTTTCCTGGGGTCCAGTGTTTCCTCTTGTGTGAATTCCCACCTCACATTGCTCACTTGGCTCAAAATTAACTGCACAAACCTGAAGGAGATAATTACTTCTGCATGGATGAGTTTCCTATATAGGAAAATTCCTCCAACTGATAGTACACTATCCCTTCCTCTGATCTCAACTGGGTCTCTGTCTGAACTGACATGCATGAGTTATTTATGAGAGAATATTCAGTGATTTGAAGTGCAACAGTTACATGCATGCATGCATTAACTAACTGAACCCATAATTAATTCAACAAATTGTTTGAACTAATCTAACTGGACTTGATTCAGTTAACTGAGCCAACTAATTACAAATCATCCTTATCTCTTTAACTGATGGATAAATTCCTCAATCAATGGAGAAACTATTGCATGTCTACACATAGACTTCATGTTTGATTTTCTACAACTAATTAAATCAAGATGGATTAATTAATTATTTTACAAACAACTGTTAAGATCAAATTCAAATTTTACTTCTCAATTTTAGTTCAGGGACTAACTAAAATTGGAATCTAACTTGAAATGCTATTTATAGCAGTGTTATTTTTAGCACTTCTATTTTTAGCATTTCTTGTTGCCATTTTCAACACTCCCTTTCAACAAGAAAGGCATTAGACTCGAACCCGATCCTGAACCTTTGGAATGTTCTGCATGCAACACTTCTCCCAAGTGTGGTTGCTCCAACAACTCTAGAAACAAAAAATCTCCTAACCGACCTCTCTGTCGGGCTAGAAACATACTCTGATGTTGAAGCTCCCTCTACCGTTGACAAGTGTGCCCTCTCTGACCTCTAAGATGCTGCAACACTCCATTCATCTTGCACCGTTGCACACCTCTCTATGCCATCCTGCACTGGTGCAACACTCATGTGCCTCTCGCATTGTTGTAGCCTGCTAGCTCTGCACTGTCTTGGGATTCCTGCACTGTAGCTCTCTCTGCTGCTCCATCCACATCTGCCTCTACCCACTCAGCCAGTCCTGCTACTCCTCGTCGGGGCTCCCGTAGCAAGGTCTAATCAAAGAGGTTGGGTACCTCAATGATCCTGCCCCTATTCCAGCCTTTTCGGGACTGTCACTCCACATCGCCCCACCTCCAACCTGGATGTATGGATGCATGTGATCCCTTTGCCCACTTGTCTCGAAATTTCCCCCTACTGGAGGTGTCTGCATGAGTGGATGCCTCCACTCGGTCTCCTCTCAGCTTCTCTAGTTGTGGCTGCTCCACAACCTCCTGAAGTTGCTTCACCAATTGTGGCTCCTCCACAATTGTATGAGACTTCTTCTGGTGCTGCATATTGAGAGGTAATGTACTCTCCCTCTCAACCACCAAGTCTCCATCAGTTGCCTTGCTCCTCAAGGATTTGCATGCATCTTGAACCTGAAGAGCATACAGGTTCTTGACTCGTGAACCAATTTGCTTCACCTGTCTCATGGTGATGTGTCGAAGGAAAAAATTTTCCTAATTGAAGACTACATCATAGCCTTTGTCTTCTAGCATTGCGATCAACACCAAATTTTTCTTCAGTCCTGGTACATACTTGACATCATTCAAGGTAATGAAAGCTCCATGCTCCCTCTAAAAAACAATCATGCCTACACTTAAGACGCTATACTTTTCATCATTACCCATCGCTATGAGTATCTGGAGATCTTTCTCCTCCAAGGTACTGAACAAACTCTTGTCATCGGTCATGTGGAAAGAATCTCCATTGTCAAGAAACCAACCACATCCCACCATGGAGGAAACCATGCATGCGAAGAGGGTGAAATCCAACTTGAACTGTGAGGCCAATTGTTGGTACCATCCCATGACCTCATTTTTCCTCCTAAAACATATCATTTGCCTACCTCTTTCAATCATACATCTCTTAGATCCCTTGAAAATTGATTAGTTAATAGTACTATAGTTATTAAAATGCATTGAAATTGATTTAGGAGTTTTATGTTAAAGAATTAGGAATTTTTGGTAAAATGACTACAGGAAGTTCCAACATCCTGTAATTGGTTTATTGTTTGACATGTGGCATGACAGGTAGGCTAGAGTGAAGGGTAGGGATGAAAAGTAGAATGTCCAAGCATGGACGAATAGCTATCCTACAACAGAACCGACCCTCCTACATGCACGGTCAACGATGGTCAAAGTATAGCATGTTGGCGACAAAGGCAGCAACAACATATCATTCTAAATTGATTTAGTTTTGTTCCTTTTTGAAATCAGTTCAAAATAGAAACATTTTAAAAATCACGACATGATAAAAGTGGCAACAGCCACATCATGAATGTACATTCGTTTTCGAAATGTAAGGGTTGTAAAAACATATGTAAACACAGTTCTGTGTAGTAGTTAATGTTGGTTATCATTGTATCGTTTGAAAACAGAGTTTGAACTTAATACCAAGAACACGGTTGCAGTCACGATTTTTCCTTGTTGCATTGATTTTATAATCGGTTGATCACAGTCCAGTATACCTTTGAAACGCGGATGGGCCCTGCGTTAAACTGGTATACTGTCATTTCCTTTTTATTCGCAACTTAGGGTATTAAATGATATGCACAACAATTAGAATTGGTTTTTGATTTCAATAGAATGCGTATGGGTGATGTTTATGATAATGCTTGAACAGTTCATCACTGAGATCGTGAATCGTATCCTGTAAGGGATTCGATCCTTTGTTGTCTTTTAAAGCAATGTCATGAACTCAGTTATAATTTCAAAGTATGCTTATAATTTCCGTATGTCTTTATCTTGCATGAATATTAGTGAATGCTGAGTATTTGCTGAATAGGGGTTTTATGCATAGTGTCTCCGTAAGGAGATTGAAATCTTGGTTTAAAGTGATACACAGTGTTTTAATTTGGTAAATGAATTGAATGACAGTGTTTTAATTAGGTAGATTAACTGAGTGACCTAAGTGTTTGGGTGATAGGTAACATACCTCAATCTTCCGTAAAGAAGTCCTGTGACCTACCATCATAACCACTTAGCTAATAATCCTTTATGTCTATATACTATAGACGCATGCCTCTAAGTCTACGCATCCTGGTCGATAATAAATATAGCCTAGTCTAGCACCCTAGATAGGACACTACACCAATGCGTCACCTTCAGATCCTTCCTTGGATCCCATCTTGGATTTCTTCAGTGGACAATTTGTAGCAAAATGGCTCACCTCATGACAATGAAAGCATCACACTTTCGATTTGTCAAACTTCTTCCCACCATGGAAAGAACTCGATTTGGGATGAGAATCCTTCTCCTTACCTTTATTTTCCTTACTCACTAAGGCGTAATTTTCTTCATCCTCCTTAGATGAAGAACCATCTCTGGTGCTTCTTCTGATCTTCCCTTGAATTAGATCTGACCAAAGTCATTCCCAATCTGGCAGTTTATCTCTTCCATTTACCGAGCCTTGCTAGCTATGCCAGCTCTTAGGAAGACCAAGGAGTGCAAGACTCACCATGTCATCATCAACTGTCATGATCCCTACACTTCCAAGCTCATCCCTGCAGGTGGTGAGCTTGTTCAGATATCTAGAGATCGTGTCGCCCTTTTCACACTTGATTTTCCAAAGCTTGTCCTTCAACGCCAGCTTCCTCTGATCGCTGTTGTTCTGATATAAATCTTCCAATGTTTTCCACATCGAAAACAATGTCTCCTTCCCATGGAGATTCGAGACTATGTGGTCTCAAACTCCCTCTAAAAGGATTCTCATTGCTCTAGCCACACATTTCTTCCATTCCGCCAATTTTGTAGCATCAGTCAGCTTGGGGACATCTTGATCAATGAGGTCCTTTAGACTGTTATCCTCTAATACTGCTTCCATGCGATCCTTCCAGGCTATATAATTCGAGATGCCATCAAGGGCATACTCGAGTCCTAAACAATTGAATGCCATTGGTGAAATTGAGATGTGATAAGAACTTGATTTCTATATTCAGGAACTTCAACCTTTGAACTTCTCCCTTCTTGTATATTGTTCTTCGCTTTGATCATCTTTTCTCCGATACCATGTAGAATTTATCGATGTAGATCAACAGATTATGCAATATACTAAAGAAAAACACAAGATCTACCTCTACAACAAACTTTGCGGAAGCTTAATCGAATATGAGCAAGATTAATGAGAACACATAAAACTGAGAATAAGAAATCAATCACACATAACATATAAGAATAACTTGGGGAAAGCCTCAGCGTAAAACCCCGATCTCTGTATTATCATACAAGTGGAAATATGTTCAGATTACAAAAAGAATCAACTCACAAGCTATCCTGCTCTCTCTGCAATCAAACAATTCTACTCATAGACAGTCAAAGGCTTCTCCAAACCTTCTCGTCTGCCCTCCAAACCTCCTATTTCCTTGCACTGTTTTTCCTGGTGTCTAGTGCTTCCACTTGTGTGAATTCCCACCTCACATTGCTCACTTGGCTCAGAATTAACTGCTCAAACCTGAAGGAGATAATTCCTTCTGCATGGATGAGTTTCCTATATAGGAAAATTCCTCCAACTGATAGTACACTGTCCCTTCCTCTGATCTCAACTGGGTCTTTGTCTGAACTGACATGTGTGAGTTATTTATGAGAGAATATTCAGTTATCTGAAGTGCAGCAGTTACATGCATGCATGCATTAACTAACTGAACTCACAATTAATTCAACCAATTGTTTGAACTAATCTAACTGGACTTGACTCAGTTAACTGACCCAACTAATTACAACTCATCCTTATCTCTTTAATTAATGGATAAATTCCTCAATCAATGGAGAAACTGTTGCATGTCTACACATAGACTTCATGTTTGATTTTCTACAACTAATTAACTCAAGATGAATTAATTAATTATTTTACAAACAACTGCTAAGATCAAATTCAAATTTTACTTCTCAATTTTAGTTCAGGGACTAACTAAAATTGGAATCTAACTCGAAATGCTATTTATAGTAGTGCTATTTTTAGCATTTCTTGTTGCCATTTTCAACACATTGGTCGTTGTTGAATATAAGTCTTGGCATGCATATTTGGCTCGAGAGTTACACATTGAGGAAACTAACATGCCCATTATGCATGTTGTTTCATAAACAATTTTTTTTTCTTTCTTAAATTCCATTGTAAATTTGAAAATAACAACATTTTTGGAAGTAGAAGTATAATGTAGAAATGAAAAGACAAGTGGAAGTTGAAAAGTCATAAGGGAAATTGAATAGTCATGAGGGAAGGTGAAGCGCCACCTTACTTTTGTATAAATATACCTCACTAGCTAGAGGAGAAGGAATTTCAGTTTTGCACTTCATTTTGAGCACCTTGTTTTAGAGAGCTCATACATCTTTTTGAGAAATCAAATGATAACATAACATCTCCACTATTGGATTTCATGGATGATGCTTATGATGGTGCACTAGAAATTTATGCATAATATAGAGAAGTGGATTGAACCAAGGCGAAAATTTCATGCATGTATTGTTCAGCATTGTGAGACTCATCTCTTGGTGATTCGATGATATGTGTTTCTAGTTACATGTGTTAAAGTTAATGAAATAATTCATTGATTGTAACAGGTATCTTTTTCGAAGTTGTGTGTTATTTATGCTTTTATCATCACTGTTGGTTGTAAACAAACTTTCAATCGATAAAAAAATAATTTTTTGTCCATGTATCTTAAATGAAGCATGCTAACATCCTTCCTTTAAAGTTTAATGTTATTTATACTTTAGTTGTAGCAATGTATTCTATAAATTACTCGTCTAGTATTTCATAAAGATATTCTAGCTTGTTTTTGTGAAGGGCTATATCAGTTTTCTCAAGTGTTTCTCATTCTCTCCAAAACAAATCTCGAAACAACATGGTGGCAATTGAGCCCACATACCATATGGGGCTCCTATCACAAACAACGCGAGGTCTAATTGGGACTTCACACCGAGGAGACCCCATTACTATTAGTGGTACATTTTTTCCCATCAGTGGAAACCAAATAATTGAGGGTTTTTGCAACATCCCATCGATGTTGCAACACAATATTGATGTTGTTAAATCTTATTGATGTTAGAGCAGAGTTTTGTTGCCACGACATAAAAAACGTAAGCATTAATTCAACACCTCACTAGTGTTGCAACACCTCATCAATGTCACAACACCATCCTAATGCCATGACACCATGCCTTGATATAACAACATGTCATTAGTACATCAGTAATAGGGGTGTGAATCAACCACCAACAAAACCACTACCATGTGGTGACATACTTTTCCTGTAACCTCTTTCTGCTCCTCTTAAACTTGTGCAATTGCTGATATGATGTTATTCTAGGATGAGACTTTTGTTATAGTTCCTCTAGAACAACCCTCCAACCACGAAAACATCCTCCATATACCACCCCCTTCTCTACCTTCTTTCCTACCCTCAACCCTCTTTGAAACTTTGAGAAACCACAGGTCTAAATTCTCAAACTGTGGCTACTTCAACATGCCCAACAAACCTCTTTTCCTTTCATGCCCTACCTAGTTCCTTCCATGATTGAACTCGAACTGCTAACCCATATTTTCTCCAAGTGTAGGAGCCCTAAAATAGTACTTGTTGTGACTCAGTCCCACACAAGGTTAACTACAAGTCTTGGCTTTTGATCAGCTTCATATATGAGGTAAGACAAATAGAAATCTCGACCTTGTAGGATTCATCTCTACCTCAAAATAGAGATCTTGAACTCGGCATCATTATAGTTGAAGGCTACACAAAAAGTTGGCTGATTCTACTCTAAACCTGTGCCAAATCAATACCAAAAAAAAAGACAAAAATTTGTGCTTCCTTTTTCTCCTAATCAACTCGACAACCTGAGGTGTGTGAGGTCTTTCTTGAGGAAGATTTTTCACTTATTAGATGTGTCAAATGGATCTTCACACAAAACTTATTTATATTCTTCTTCAAGGGCTCCAACAACTACCCTTTAGGGCTTGTACCACTGTCATTAGGCCTCTTAACACTAGGCCAACTTGATCTATTCTTGTGCAAGCCCGCACTCATACTTCAAAAATTCATAACTCGTTTTCTACAACTCGGGTTTGAATGATTTTTTATGCCTTCAGTTTCTTTCAAAGTCCTCTCTCATCTCCATCACTCAAATCATCAATCCTCATCATGGTTTCACACCCCACATGCTTGGGTGCAATACCCACAGGCTTGGGTTCTAATCCCAAAATTCATACTTGTGTGCCCATTCCTCCAAAACCCACTAACTTAGGGTTTGGAGTACCCTCCCAAGCTAAAAATCTCAACACTCCCTCTTACCAAGCGAGGTACTTCCAATGCTAGGAAGTCTCCCTCATCATCATCACTGAGGACACTAGCCCATCTTGTGTCCATCACTACAACATACTCTATACAATGAACCCTACAATCTCGGTAGTGCCTTTGCCTCATCTCATTTAATCTCGAAGGCCTTAACACTTCCATAGGGCTACTCCCTCTGAAGTTAGGATCCCTCTGAGTCTACACAATATCCACTGGCTCAACCTGTCACTGATCTTTTGTCCTACAAGGTTAGTTCGAGTTGCGGTTGAACAGGAAACATCATCCTCATAACCAAGTCCTTTAAGCAGTCATCCTTCTATATTAAAAACAACTCGTGCACATCCCTCCAATGCCAGATAGATAACATCATGATCGAATGAAGAAACTAGCCTACCAATCTATAGTCCATGCCAAAGAAATCCTCTAGCTATCCCAACCATCCATGAAAATTCAATGAAAATCCATGATCAACAATCCACCCTACAAAAAACTATTGTTCACTAGACTCACATCCAATCCACCAAAACTCCCATCTAATTTTACTATCGAGCCAATCAATACCACATATCCATGTCTTCAACTGATCTCTTTGCTCCATGATCTAGCCAATATTAGCTCCCTCTGAGTTGCTTCATTGTGCACACTCTCATTCACTAACCCTTCATAGTAGCTATGATATCATGTTGTTTTTACATGATATTAGTGTCTAGGATAGGATCTTAGATCACTGATGCTACCAAACCAAGTATCACAACAAGTCTATTTTGCAACAACGAAAAAAATACAATAGTAAATCAACACGTGCACAATATAGATAAATTTAAAAAAAATTATACAACCCAACTTCGTTATATTAATCTAATTGAATAATACAACAATCTAGGACTCCCATGCCAAGGATAATGACCCTCATACATCCATTGATAAAATATATATAATGTATAGGTCTTGGTATCTGTCATGATGACCACCAATCTACCTTGACTAAGATACTTTGGCCATCTAATTGATGTATAGCTCCTCACAGTTTCCTTGGTCGTAGCCTGTACACATTTTCCTAGTCCTTTATCTCTTGATCAACAACATCTACCTTTATCAATGCACCAAGTCCATCTGGCCATTCAATCTCGACTCCAACTGCTCTCTCGTTGACCATTAGTCCTTCAACACTTCAACACATCGAGACTCTTGTTGAGTTGTTCACAACTCGGTTTTTGAACAACTCTCATCTACTCACTGCTACTCCTCAACTACTCAGGGACTTCATCCCAGTATAGTCTTACTATACTTCTCCAAGGAAAACTAACATAGGGAACAAAGGGATGTCACCTATCATTGCAAGATGTCCTTCTCCCATAATGAACATGGGCTAGGAAAACTTCACAACCTCTTTTGTAGATGTATTTCTCCATAAGGCAAGTCTAGGGCTACTCAAACTAATTTTGGTTGATTAGACCTATTCATTATTTTTCTACTACTTCTAACAATCCCTTAGTCCTTACGGCTTGAAGCAATCCTACACAATTCTCCCAAATTATTCTTTAGGTTGCTCCAAATCTACCTTATCTAGGAATACACTTGGTCCACTCTCACACTTCCCTCCAACAAACCACGAGTTTACAATACTAAACAACAAACTATCCAACACTAGGACACTACATCCACCTGCAAGTCAACATCAACTCAAGATATGACATACTTGTCCTACAACCTCCTACTACTCCTCTTGACCCTGTGTAACTTATGATGTGATTTTATTCTAGGATGAGACTATTGTTCTAGTTCCTCTAAAACAATGCACCAAACATGAAAACCTACTTCATATACTAGAACCCTTGTAGCCTATTCCATGCCTTCTTTCCTACCCTCGTCCCTCTCTGAAACCCTGAGAATCCATGGGTATGAATCCTCAAATTGTGGTTACTTCAACATGTCCAACATACCTCTTTTCCTTCCATTGCCTACCTCATTCCTTTCATGATTTAACTTGGCCTACTAACCGATATTTTCTCCAAGTGTAGGAGACCTACAATAGTCCTTATTGTGACTCAGTCCCGCACAAGGTTACCTATAGGTCTCGGCTTCTGATCCATAAAATATTGAGGTAAGACAACTAGAAATCTCGACCTTGTAGGATTCTTCTCTACCTCAGAATAGAGATCATGAAATCGACATCATTATAGTTGAAGGCTACAAAAAAATGTGACTGCCTCTCCTATAAACCTGTGCCAAATCAATATAAAAAACAAAGACAAAAATTCATGCTTCCTTCTGCTCCTAAGCAATCAGGCAACCTAAGGTGTGTGAGGTCTTTCTTGAGGAAGATTTTGCACTTATTAGATGTGTCAAATGACTCTTCACACAACACTTATTTATATTCTTCCTCAAGGGATCCAACAAGTAACCTTTAGGGGTTGTACAACTGTTATTAGGTCTCCTAACACTAGGCTGACTTGATCTCTTGTTGTGCAATCCCACACTTATACTTCAAAAATTCATAACTCAATTTCTACGACTTAGATTTTGATGATTTTTGATGCCTCTAGTTTCTTTCAAAGTCCTTTATCGTCTCCATCACTCACATCATCAATACTCATCACGGTTTCACACCCACATTCTTGGCTACAAAGCCCATAAGATTATGTTCTAAGCCCACAAGTCATACTTGTGTTCCCATTCCTCCAAAACCCACTAGCCTAGGGTTTAGAGTACCTTCCAAGCTACAAATCACTACATAATGTGATGTCCCTTGAGGCCTTTCCTTCATGAGGGGCACCAATATAAGGAATTTACTAAAGTAGCATTGCCAAGATAATCAATGCTTAACAATTTCCACGTTTCCCTTATTATCTACATCCATTCTTTGGGTTGAGTGTCATTTGTCGTTGGGGCTAGCACCTTATATCCTCATATTTTAGTCAGGGCCCAAAACATTTTCCATAGGGGGAGGATGCAACTAAAAGAAGGATAAAATCATATGAAGCCTCAAATGAAGAAAAGGAAAAATGCAAAAGATGCCTGGGGTATAGTGTCATGTCCCCAATTAATAATTTTTCTAAGGGAAATTCCTAATTTTGCAATTTTGGTGATTAATATATATTTAGATAAATAAAATTAGGAGAAATAAGTTGTGGAGATATTAAATAAATTTTGGAGAAAAGGCAATGGTTGGGACTTAGGAAAAGAAGAAAAATTAAGGTGAAGATAAGTTGTGGATATTAACAAAATGGAAATCAAACCATGTGAAGAATAAAACCATGGTATCAAAGCATAGTGTGAGAGAAATCAAACCATGGTATGAGGAAGGGAAAACAAAAATAAAAGGAATATTAGAGCTTCATTTTGATCATTCTATCTTGCCATTTCATTTTCAGAAGTTGGAGAGTTTTCTTGAGCTTCTTAGCCAAGTCAACAAATTTTGTTTAACACAAGGAATTTCCAAGCGGAAATTCCAACTCTTCTTCAGTGAACTTTGAGTGTTATTCTAGAAGAGAAATTTGTGAGAAGAATTTGGTATCTATGGGCCAATTTGCAAATATCTTTTAGCTTGTGCGAGTTGGAGGACATCATTGTGGAATTCATGGTACTCTGGTGTTAGGACCCTATACTACTAGTGTAACCCCTTATTGTTATTAGTACAACCCACTTATTATATTGATGTACCCATGTAGTGCCCATATTGTTACTATTGTGCCCCATAGAAGCCCACTATTGTCATGTTAGGCCCCTATACTACTAGTGTAACCCCTTATTGTTATTAGTACAACCCACTTATTATATTGATGTACCCATGTAGTGCCCATACTGTTAGTATTGTCCCCATAGAAGCCCACTATTGTTATTATTGTGCCCTTACATTATTATTGTTATGTCGGCTCTGATTATGTTATGAACCCTTATACACTTATATATAGAAAGGAGGTCTTTTCATTTGTATCATCCAAAAATTGTTCATTTATGTAATGTAAAAGAGGTTTCCCCCTCGAAGAGGCTGAATTCTAAGGCGTTGATCTATCTTTTCTATCTTTTCTTGAGCTGGTTTCATAACATTTGGTATTAGAGCTTTGGATTCTAGAGTTTCGCTGCTCCAAACAGGTCATCGTGGCATTTTCACTATTAATTTTTTCTGCGATGTTTCAGAAGCTAAAACAAAAACCCATTTGAGATGAAATCGTGCTAAATCTCGGGTCCGAATTTCATAGCTTTTCGCGCTATATTTATGGAGATATGACCTGAGGAAGTTGGTCCTTTTGAAGACTCCTGAATTACATTCCAAATAGGTGACCCGGGGAAAATCTTCATAACTTTCTCTTTGAACATCGGATTGAAATTTTGTAAAAAGGTACAGAAAGAGGACAGACTCTAGTTTCTTGTATATATTTTTCAATGCCAAAGGTTGAAACAGTGACACGTGGCACTTCATACAAGTTCGCTATTCTGGAAAGGTCTATAATCAGGTCATCTTGGGAGATTGTGCATAACTCTTTCTTGGAATTGGAAAGAGGACACAGAGTGCTACTACAAGTCACAATTTTAGAACTCAAAGATATGAAAGTACAGAGTTACAGTCGTTTAAAGATCGAGCTCCTAAAATCAAGAAAAAGAAAGATGAGGAAGTTTGATGGCAAGGATCCGGTAAATTGGATACTTCAGATGGACCAATATTTTGATCTACATGGTGTACCACTGTTACAAAAGGTATGTATTGCATCTTCATATTTAGAACCGAATCAATTTTTATGGTATGAAGGGCTTTGTTCTCGTAAACAACTTGTTATGTGGTCAATTTTCACGGAGGAAATGATAGCACATTATGAGGATACAAAGAGCAACACCTTCTTTAGAGCAACAACACAACAATTGGAAAGAGTAAAAGGGCTTTGTGACATAGTGGAAAGCAAAATTATGGAAACCAGAAAGCATACCCCTCACAACTATAAAGATGGAAGTGTTGTTTCTCCTAGCCTTCCATAACCTACAAGGGTTACACCACAACAATTGGAAGAAAAAAGAGAAAAAGGGATTTGTTACAATTGTGATAGCAAATGCACTAAAGGTCATAAGTGTGTTGAGAAGAAATTATTTTACATAGAATATGAAGAGGAGGAAGTAAATTATCAAGAAACATCAAAAGAAGAAGATATACGCCAGGACCCCACCCTAGAGAAAGAAGAAATGAATCAGACCATATCTTGTAAAGCATTGGCAAGAATTACCACTCCTCAAACTCTCAAGATAGAAGGACATATCAAGAAGAAAAAGGTGCAAGAAGTAAAATATCACATTGAGAAAGAAGAAATGAATCCAACCATATCTTGTAATTCATTGGTCAAAATTACCACTCCTCAAACTATCAAGATAGAAGGACATATCAAGAAGAAAAATGTTCAAGAAGTGAAAGATCACATCGAGCATCAAGAAATGAATCCAACCATATCTTGTAAAGGATTGGAAGAAATTACCACTCCTCAAACTCTAGAGATAGAAGGACATATCAAGAAGAAAAAGGTTCAAGCAGTGAAAGATTACATCGAGCATCAACAACAAGTTCTCCAACTTTTAAAGGATAACGCCACTTCGGTGCAAAATCAAATGAAACAACAGGTAAATCAACATCGTAGTGAAAAATGGCGACCTTACCGAATGGGAAGACTCTTCAAGGATGAGGATGTGGAAGCATTGTTTTGTGTTATTTCTATTATCTAACTAGATTGGATAAACAAAGCAAGGGATGAATGGAAGAAGGACGAAGAAGTATGGCCACTTATTCAAAAGTTGCAAAAGATCCCAATTCAAACAATATTCCCAGAAATTGAAGAGGAAGGAAAAATCATATTGGAACCTGAAGGAGTCACAGAAACAAGAACCCGACAACTACAAAATCGATCAATTTCAGGGTATCTCATCAAGTGGAAGAACTTACCCGCTGAAGATTCCACATGGGAAGACAAGAATTTTATACAGAAGCATCAAGAATTACTCAAGCGTTGAGGACAACGCTTTTTGAAGGAGAGGGGCATGTTAGGCCCCTATACTACTAGTGTAACCCCTTATTGTTATTAGTACAACCCACTTATTATATTGGTGTACCCATGTAGTGCCCATATTGTTACTATTGTGCCCCATAGAAGCCCACTATTGCCATGTTAGGCCCCTATACTACTAGTGTAACCCCTTATTGTTATTAGTACAACCCACTTATTATATTGATGTACCCATGTAGTGCCCATACTGTTAATATTGTGCCCTTACATTATTATTGTTATGTCGGCTCTGATTAGGTTATGACCCCTTTGACTCCTATATATAGAAAAGAGGTCTTTTCATTTGTATCATCCAAGAATTGTTCATTTATGTAATGTAAAGGAAGTTGCCCCCTCGAAGAGGCTGAATTTGAAGGCGTTGATCTATCTTTTCTATCTTTTCTTGAGCTGGTTTCATAACATTTGGAGAGCAGGTATTTGGTGGATTCCGAGGTTGATATTTTGCCATGAAATTTATTCAGTGGAGGGCGGGTATTCTTGGATATTTTCAGAGGATGATAACACTGCTATCAAAAGGGCTGAATTTCTATCACTAGGGCCTTTGCATGGGTTTTTCTGGGCCATCTTCAACACAGAAAATGAAGTTGAGATTTTGTGCAGGATTTTTGTTGCTATTTCTTGTTCATCTTTGAAGGAATTTTGCAAGGGAGGTTCCAATCGCTTAGGGAGGGAATTGGAGCTAAATTGCAGCAATTATTCTAGGTGGGACGCAAAACTCTTTTTCTAGGAATTTTGTCCAATTTTGGGTGTTTCATGTCAGCTAGAATCATCCCAAATGATTTTTTGGTTTTGTTGGCCTATGTGTGTGGAGTCTATAGGCAATTTTATAGAATTTTTTGAGTACTACTAGTATTCGGGCCATAATTGCTCATTCTTGTAGTAGGGTGTATTGCTGGTTCACTGAGCAATTTGTATCACATTGTGGGTGCAATTTTGGCTTGGAGTTGGATTAAAAATGTTATGGGTTTTCTTGGGTTATAGGATCTAAGGAGTTTGTGGCTACAATTTCATATCGAGTCGGGCATTATTGAGGTCAATATTTTGGTTTCCTTCCAGCAGTAGTTAGCATAATTTCTGGGCAATGCGCAGATTTTATGGGAGCCATTTCTAGTAGTTGGATCAATGAGATCTCACCTAGGGTTTGCCTAGCTCACATAACAAGCCCATGTTGCATTTTCCCTTGTTGTTTATGTACTCATATTCCTACATTAATAAAATGGCTTAGTTGTTTGGCTCAGTTTCTTGTGTATTTTGATGGACATGTTTGGAATTTATTCATTGTTGTTGTTTCCTTATACATATCTCTCTTATTTGCCGTAAATTTCAATTTGGAACATTACAATGGTATCAGAGCATGATCTTGGACATATGTGAGTAAGCTAGAAAGATCATGGAGCTTTTAGATATGCATGCACAAGTGATTGGAGAATTTATGGACACTCCAATGAAACAAAAGGGGCAAAATACACAAGGGATCATGGAGGAGTTGGTGAGGGAAAACGCAACATATTCTAGACAAGATGCAACAAATGATGGGAATGTTGATACATAACCAGTAGAGAATCGATGCACATGCACACGCAGTCAAGAGGACAAGTGCCAATGGCCAACCTAGCTAACCCACCATGCCTCATTTTTTGGATGAACCAGAGAAGGAGAGGAAACTAGACACCTTTATTGATCTGGATCTTGTGGGGAGGCCCCCAAGATCTAAAAGATTGAAATGGATTTTGGGGGAGAGGCCCCCAAGATCTGAAAAATTGAAATGCCAGAAGAAAAATAGGAGAATGCCCAATAAACAAAACCACATAGAAATTTTTTACTAAAGATGGAGAACACTGTAAAAGCTACATTGTGGCAAACCAACTGTCCTTTTACAAAATGCGACTTGTTACTTATAGTATTTTTTAGTTCCAATACCATAGGTCAATTCCATGCGCTAATGAATGCCATGGATAGATGTCACAATACCATGGATCAATTCCATGAATGAATGAAAACCATGGGTAGATGTCATAATACCATGGGTGGATGTCGCTTACAATACCACGGGTGGATAAATACCATGGGTGGATGCCACTAACAATACCATGTGTAAATTCTATGGGTGGATGAATACCATGGGTTGATGCCATTTTCTATTCGGATCATTCCTCCCTCCTTAAGAAACAATGGTCCCCATTGCATGAAGTTCCCTCCTGTGAAGCCTTTGTTGAATATGAAGAGCCACTGAAGAGAAGGGTCTTATGTGATTAACCGATAACCATGATGAACAAAGATCTGAGGATAGAGATACCCTATAATGCTTGTGACCAACTGTGATACTAAAAATGTTCGGCCTAGAAAATGGACGTTTATGAAGTGTGGGTTTGTGGATGACCCATAACCATGATGAACGAAGATCTGAGGATAGAGATACCCTATAATGCTTGTGAAAAACTGTGATACTAATAATGTGCGGCCTAGAAAATAGACTTCGATGAAGTGTGGGTTTGTGGATGACCCATAACCATGATGAACGAAGATCCGAGGATAGAGATACCCTGTAATGCTTGTGACCAATTGTGATACTGGGAGTGTGTGGCCTAGCAAATGGACTTCGATGAAGCGTGGGTTTTTGGATGACCCATAACCATGAAAAACAAAGATCTGAGGACAGAGATACCCTGTAATGCTTGTGACCAATTGTGATACTAACAATGTGCGGCCTAGCAAATGGACTTCGATGACAAGGATTTTGTGTAGTTGACCCATAACCATGATGTTGGTTGTTGATGAAGTGGCAGGTGCCTACATAGCCTGGGATGGGAGGGAATGTCTCCAAATAACCCAAACCGAATGTTGCTATGCTGAAACTGCTGAATGTTAAGCAGGTGCCTACTAAAGCGGGGTGGGAGGACAAATCTCCAAAGGGAACCCACTCTGAATGCTGCTCCAGAATTAAAATGGACATAACTATGTCAGTATAACCCATAATATTTATCATAACCTGTGTTTGGAAATAGAAGGACCATTTTTCATCTTCCCATGTGTTGGAAATCCTTATCTGGACACTCTAGAATCTCATATTCGCGCTGTAACTTTTCCGTCATCACAAAAGTTCTGAAAAAATAGCTGATTTTAAATCAATGATATCTCCCACATCCGAACTCTGATTTGACCCAATTTGCTTTTAAAATTGAGTGATTTTTCGAGGGGAACTCAAATCTACAATCACTTTTATGAAATTATGCACCAAAATTTCAAAAAAATATAGGAGATTCCCTGTCCACGAATTGTCATAAGAAACATTTCTGCAGCATAGATGATTTTAAATCAGCGATATCTCCCTCATTCGGTCTTCGATTCGGCCGATTGTTTAATTTGGGTATTTTTTCGCAAGGAATCCAGATATGTTATTTTTTTTTTTTGTAAATTTTGAACCAAAAAATCAGATGTAATCTGCAAACTCGCTGCCCAAAAACATTCCTGCAAAAAAATGAAAAAAGAAAATTTTTTCTCGCTTGGCCCAAGAAAATGCTTTGTGGAGGACGTAGTACATGCCTGAAGTTTGTTAAATATTGCTGAAAATTTGAAACTAAAATATGCATCAAACCTTCATTCCCATGGAATCATAACCTTCTCTGATACCACTGATTTGGATTTAAACAGGAACGCAACAAATTACAGATATAACCATAAGTACAGAGATGCAGTAGAAATAAAACTTCTTTTCATTAATATCAAGTACTGGAATATGCTTACAAACAGAATGGAAATAAGACTAGCTTGAGTGATGGTAGATTATCTCTGAGAAGAGATGTGGCAGCTGCATGCTTCTGAACTCCAAAATGTAGCTTTTACAAAATGCGACTTGTTACTTATAGTATTTTTCCATTACAATACCACGGGTCAATGCCATGCGTGAATGAATACCATGGCTATATGTCACAATTCCACGGATCAATTCCATGGGTGAATGAATACCATGGGTGGATGTCACAATACCATGGGTGGATAAATACCATGGATGGATGCCAATACCATAGGTAAATTCCATGGGTGGATGAATACCATGGGTTGATGCCATTTTTTAGTCAGGTCATTTATAGATTTGTTGAGGTCCTTCTTGGAAAGGATTGATGAGTATGGGGCATTAGGCCCCAGGATCAAGAGGGCTCTCTCATTTGAGGAGCGTAGATTAGGGACTAGATCATCATATACTGGAGGGTAGTTAGAGGGTGAGACCAGGAGGAGCTTTTGTTGGTGGAGACCTAACTTTAGATATCATGAGCCTGAGGAGGAGTTGGAGCATGAGGTTGATGGCATGTGGGAGGGGCACGTATATATACCTAGAGTGATGTGGGAGTCACCCTTGTTGGAGATTCCTTTGATATATTTGGTTGAAACCTTGGTGGAGACAATTTACCATACACCTGTAGGGCACCTTTAGAGATGACAGAGTTTCCAGATGATCACTGCCTACAACAGGTTGATGAAGTGTTAAGAGACACTGAGGTATCTACCATTGATGAGGCACTAGGAGACATATCCACTATTGATGAGGTACTAGGAGACATATACACCATTGATGAGGTGCCAAGAGACACAAAGGTATCTAGAGTTGTGATTGCGTTTATAGATGATAGCCACTGACAATAGTTTCCACAACTCCAAGCCAACCTTATAGCATTAAAAAGGAAGGCCATGATGGTTCAAGAGACCATTATGCAGTAGAATGAGGAGCTGGAGAACATGAGAGTGGTTTGTTCCAAGTCAGCGGCCAAGCTAACTCACGTTGGGGAACAATTGGATTCCCTAGAGGCACAACTAGGGGAGTACACATTGGAGTGTTAGAGTAGCCCTCTTCAAGCATATATAGATGGGACTTGCAACATTAATAGTTTACCTATGTACATTGGTGAGATAGAGGAAAAGTTACCTAGTCAGATTATTTTTGTTGAATAGACTAGCGAGACAAGGTGACATGAGCTGCATTGGGTGTAACATTCACAGGATCGAGGGCTTGTTCTGTGTACGAGTGTTCACGCATTCAATCCATCTCTTGGGGTTGGATGGCGAGAGATATTGAGTTGGTATCTAGTGGAGCTGGCTAGGTTCCTATAGATATCCATGGCCAGGAGCATAGTCCAACAGGGGCCATGGGTTAACAGTGGAGGTTGAGGGCCAGAATTTTTTTAGGATCTAGGTGGGATTCCCCACCATGTTATGGATTTGGATATTGGAAGTATGGTAGATTCAGTGATTGAGCATCCACACACTTTCAGATATCCATTAGCATTAGTGATGGGTTCGATTGATAGGGGAGTATGTTGACTCAATGAGTTATTTGGGCATGTTGGTTTTGCATGGAGTCACAAGGAAAGTAGCATACTCTAGAAGGGGTTGGTCGAAGAAGGTGGCATTGAAAGGCCATCAAACGGGGAATTTTATGGAGATAATTCTCTGTTATTGGCATATTGGACGCAGGAGCTATTGAGGCTAGGCACAGTACTGTTTGGTACATGTATCTAGTTGGACAGTTAGTGGAGCAAGGTGTGCTTCACATTGATCAGGATGGCTTGGGATCCTGGTATCGAGGGATTCCTTATCAGGACAGTGCTAGTATTGGGGATGACTGAGTGGCACATGTGGGACCTTTGTATTATTGGTGGTTACAGTGGTGATCAATAGTTAGAGAGGTCACTTGTTCAGGCATTGCTTGAGGACAAGCAATTTTTTTCGGGGAGGACTGTCATGTCCCCAATTAATAATGTTTCTAAGGGAAATTCCCAATTTTCCAATTTTGGCAATTAATATATACTTAGATAAATAAAATTAAGAAGAAGATAAGTTGTGGAGATTACCAAAATGGAAATCAAACCATGGTGTCAAAGCATAGTTTGAGAGAAATTGAACCATGATATGAGGAAGGGAAAACACCAATAAAAGGAATACTAGAGCCTCATTTTGATCATTCTATCTTGGCATTTCATTTTCAAAATTTGGAGAGTTTGCTTGAGCTACTTAGCCAAGTTAGCCAATGTTGTTTAGCACAAGGAATTTCCAAGTAGAAATTCCAACTCTTATTTAGTGAACTTCAAGTGTCACTTTAGAAGAGAAATTTGTGAGCAGAGTTTGGTATTTGTGGGCTGATTTGCAGAGATATTTCAGCTTGTGCGATTTGTAGAGATATTTCATCTTGTGCGATTTGCAGGAGGATGCAGTGGTGGAATTTGTGGTACTTTAGAGATAAGGTATTTGGTGGATTCCAGGGATGAGATTTTGTAGGAAATTTCTTTAGTGGAGGGTGAGTATTCTTGGATATTTTCAATGGCTAAGAACATTGCTATCAAGAGGGCTGAATTTTTGTCACTAGGGCCTACGTAGGGGGTTTTATGGGCCATGTTCAACACATATATTTAATTTGAGATTTTGTGCAGGAGTTCTATTGAGATTTCTTGTTCATTTCTAGAGGAATTTTGCAAGGGAAATTCTAGCAGCTGAGGGAGGAAATTGGAGCTAAATTGTAGCATATTTTCTAGGTGGGACGCAAAACCCATTTAATAAGAATTTCATCCAAATTTGGGTGTTTTGGGTGAGTTGGAATCAACCCAAATGATTTCTAGGTTTTGTTGCGTTGGGTGTGAGGAGTTGTTGATGGTGTTGGACCTGCCAACATTCAGGGGATCACCCCGGTATGAAGTCCCAAATAGACCTCACACCATTTGGTGTGGGAGTCCCATCCAGTATGATGGCTCGGTTGCCATTGTCTTGAGGGTTTTCCTCAAATCTTACTTGTTAGCACAAGAGAGTGGTTCACTTTGTCTTCGAGAAGTGAGATTTGCATGCCTCGTGACTCGTGAGTGTAAGTTTACTTGTGTCAATGGTTCTTTCACTATGAGGGGAAATGTTGAAGGTGAGTTCTAGGTTGAAAGGGATCAGTCCCAACTCAGTGAGGAACACACAACACAAAGGACATAACAACTTCCAACAGAGCAATCCACCTGAATGCGACAGTCACAACATACAAGGTAAGATAACACGTACAACACTCACAGATCAGTCTGAGACAAGTGCAATAGTTTTTACATCAAGGTTCATGTGAAAGGTTTGTCTAATGTGCGACAGAGCAGTCGACACGGATGGGACATCATTAACAACATATACAACACATTTCCATTAATAGATTATGCATTACAACAAATGAATCAGTTCAAATGTAGAACACATGGTTAAAGCAACATGCATTACAAGTGTTAAATATCAGTCTTACAACAAATACAATACATGTGTGAAAACGTGACGGCCTATTGATAGGCTTATGAATTAAGCGAAAGTTCCAAGACACATTGTTACACCATACATCACTAACCCCATTAGTGGGGTGTTGGAGCCACTACTTACTCCTCAAAGAAAAGATTACAGACTCTCTTGGCTATGTGGGAGGAGATGAGGTGAAAATTACTTTCATGTACAAATGAGGGGGGTATTTATAGCCAAGGGTGAAACTGACCCTTGTGGCTGTTCAACTACCCTCATGACCGTTTGACTTCCATGACTTTTCGACTTACATGACTTTATGTTCAACAAGTGGGTCTCTTGGACTTCCATGTTACATCACATTGATTGACAAAAAGCCCATAGTGGACATGTGGGAAACATGACTCATGACTTGACTCGACATGACTTGACATGACAATGCTGGTACATTCGAGCTACTGCTGGAGTGCATGTCAAGCTAGAGTGTTGTTGAGTGATGGATGTCTTCATGGTGTATCATAGCTTCACCTTCACATAGCGAAGTGCATGAAGTCTTCGATGGTCCTTGGTTCGCTTGATGAAGCTTTAGCATGTTGTTCCTTGCTTTCATGTTAGAAGGATTGACAGGCTCACTTGTTTTTGAAGGTGTATGTTCATCACATTCGTCCGCTTCACATGCTTCATTCGTTCATCCATTGGTGGACTTGCCATTTGCATGTTCTCCCTTTGTTAATCTCGTTCATTGTCTTGACATGTTTCTTGGTGTACTTGTACCTGCAATCACTCATGATTGGATGACATCAAATCCAAAACCTCCTAGTCTACCATGACACATGATCATTTAGATGTGAGTGATTGGGAGAGGCAGCAGGGTTGTGATGCAGGATGATGGCTCTGGAAAACTGATGATGAAAACTACACAAGAGTCACTGAGGGATGGAGATAGACAATCTAAGTCAACACTGACTGTCTGCAAGGTCTAGCATTGGTCGGGAGGGAAAATTGCACAAATTTTGGGAGGGACAGTCCACGTTGCATGAGGGTAGGGTAGGCATGGTCTGTGCATTTTCCGAAATGAACAGTCAGAAGGGGCGAGACATGAAAATTTGCGCAATTTTTCGGAGGAACGGGCTAGGCTACATGAAGGGTCAGCAGGCAGGGATTGCACAATTTTTCTAGGGAATTGCCCAAGAGACTGGCAGCCAGAACTGCGCAATTCCGAGAGGGAACTGCCAGTTGTCTACTGGGGTCACTGGTAGCCATAACTGTGCAATTCCTAGAGGGAACTGATAGTTGGCTACTGGGGTCACTTGCGACCAGAACTGTGCAATTCCCAGAGGGAACTTCCAGTTGGATGCTGGGGTCACTGGGAGCCAGAACTATGCAATTCCCAGAGAGAAATGCTAGCTGGCTGCTGGGATCACTGGCAGCCAAAATTGTGTAGTTCCCAGAGGAACTGCTAGTTTGCTGCTCAGTCACTGTCAGCAAAAACTGCGCAATTCCTGGAGAGAACAGGCAGTTTGCTGCTGGGAGCTGCTGGCTGGGAAACTTGTACTAAGGTCAATAGGCTGGCTTGCTGATCATCTCTGCTCAATTTCTGAGTTGAGATGATTGATGGGCAGTGAGAGACCTGCTCATGAGCACTACGCAATTTCTGAGATGAACAGTCGATCGACTATCTGGGTGGCCAGCATGAGTTTTGTTTTAGTTTCTTGCAGATAACACAGCTTGAAAGAACTATCTTGGTGCTTTTGTGTTGTTCTAGATGAGAGTCGATCAAGTTAAAATTAGGGTGATGGTCCGGCTGTTAGTGAGGATTTTAGTTGTCAGAACCTCAACAAAAATGACTAAGTGTGTGAACAATTGAAAGGTGCATAAGTGCTCATATGAATACACACGCATGACTTGACGACGAAACGACCGAACCATCCAGACACAATTGTTCAACATGACTGACTGACGGTGAAAGTGACAAGTGTGAAACTCGTGATTGATCACTCATGATCAAGACGACACTTGCACAATAGTGAATGTAACTCCGTGTGTCAATGCGACAGATGCTTTCATGGTGAACACAACAAACACATGCGAAGCAAAGAATTTGAGCATAACTAGAACACGGTCTCAAGCTTGACTTGGACACCAACATGCAGAGTCTTGGATGTAATAAACAAGCAAGGCTAATGAAAGGGATCACATGAGGTCAAGGAGTGAACCCAGGTGTGTGCAGTCATCAAGTGAAACTCTTCAAGGGAGGCTCCGAAATTGGTATAGGCCAAAATTTTGGAGGGTGGTTGTAGCCGCTACAACAGTTGGCGACACACTGGTAGAACTCTAGCTTCTCTATTTCGGTTCATGCTAGGACAAGGCCTTGGTATTTTAGGGAGTATTGAATCATTGTGCAGGTTATTTCAATTTCCCCACTTACCCCATGGACATAGATGGTTCACCCTTTGCTGACTCAATCAAACACAATCAAAAGTTCATCTTAGATCTCAGTTTTTCAAATCTGGGAAGGGTAGTTTAGCTCGCGAGTTGAAGATTTTCAGAGTATAATTTCTCATCTTTGGTGTTTCTCCGCTGCTAGCAGGCCTGGACAGTACCTCGGTGGAGTCACACAGGAACACACACATTGCTCCACTGCTAGTGAGCCTAGTCAATACCCCGGTGGAGTTGCATGCTTCAGCTCTCTATGTAGGAAGCCTTTCTCTTCTTTCGCCTTTGTATTTTTAAAGAGAACTGTGAATTGACACTTATTTGTTTTTGGGGTGGAAGAGGGATCCCGACTTATTGAGAGCAGAAGAGGTTTTTCCTTTAAAGAAGCATGTAAGAAATATGACAAAGGTTTGCTCGTTTAGATTTTTCCCCTTCTCCGTTTCTACTAATTGGATTAGCTTCAACACATAGAGGAGAACACTGAGTATAGGCATGGGGTTTCCGAGTGTTAACACAAGTTCACGGTTGGACCAAAGATTCCCTTACAAACGGTTCATATTTTCCATCAAGACTTCATCGGCCGAAGATTGTAACCAAGCACTGATAAAATGGACACAAGACTGGCCAAGTGCTGCAGTGTCACAAGTCTCTTAAAA
This sequence comes from Pinus tabuliformis, assembly GCA_031772625.1. NCBI lineage: Eukaryota > Viridiplantae > Streptophyta > Pinopsida > Pinales > Pinaceae > Pinus > Pinus tabuliformis. The sequence goes on along the minus strand of CM062818.1, from coordinate 1,973,584,968 downwards.
TTTCAACCACATACTCTATTCAAAAGCCAGAATGTAGTAGTTGGCAGCAATTATTTAAAAAAAAAAAATAGTAATATACCAAACAAACAAAATGCACGTGAACAAAAATAGTAAGCAGAATAAAACAAAGCAAAAGAAAAGATAATGAGCAAAACAAACCAAACGGGACAACGAGAAGCAAGAAGACTATGTACAAGGCATGGGCACAGCCCGACCTACTGAACTAATGTTTGAGGACTTGGCCGTTTGATAGGAAGATTATCAATCCTCTCGTCAAGTGATTGAAAATGATACGTGTGTGGGCCAAGTTTCTCGTGAACCACTGCCGGTCCACCGAGCTCCGCTACAGGAACCTAGTGGCATTCCAGAAAACCCTCAAGTGAAAACAACACTACTCTCTCAGGTACTGTGTGCAACATGGGCTTAGATGATGGCATGGGGTAATTGCTTTTACTTCGAGAAGGGTTCAAGTTTCTGAAGTCAATGCGTAAGCGGATCTTCCCATATTTCTTATGTGGAGGATTTAAATAAAAAGACCAGGTGTGATGGCAAACTTTTCAAGTAATCCAAACACTTAAAATGTTAGTCAATATATTCGGTGAAGGGAGTACAAACAACATGTATGTGTTACCTGTTCTTTATTGTAATAGCTTGTCTTCTCCTTTACCTGGAATCTCATGTTGGATTGTTCGTGTGTAGTGGGTACTCAAGTCATCATCTACTCATGCAGGCCCATCCTGGTACTATTAGATCAAGTGGCCAACGATTGGTCTCTACTGCAGTGTGTAACTTGTACCAAGATTAGTCATCTTCATATCATGGTGGATTCCCAAGTTTCTCTATTCGTCCATAATTTTGGTCTTTCATGTGTTCAGCATGAGTGCTTCAACATTATTGTTTGTGACTCTGAACTTCAAACAACTGGAAATCATGAATTTTTCATTGTTTTGGATGATTGAGATGCACTCGGTCCTTGAGTCATCATGTGTTCCTGATTTACCAAAACTCATGGTCCACAACTTGTCTGTACATGGACCGCTTGGTGTGCTGGTGCTGCTGCTACTACTGTTGTTGCTACTACTACTACTAACAGAAAAAAAAAAAAAAAAAAAAAAAAAAAAAAAAAAAAAAAAAAAAAAAAAAAAAAAACTGTACAAGTTTGATTATCATTAGTTGGGCGAGGAAGGAGTCCCAGCTGCTTGTCTGATGATGTTGAAGTATGCTGTGCAGGATAACACTCCAATGTCCTTTCCAAGAGGCAATTGCCAAACATGAGTTCTGCAAAGGCCAATGGTTCGTTCTCGTTGTCAAGGGGAGTGACATTGTGTTTCATATACCTCTTAGATAACACATGGATTTGGTTGCACCTACCCTTGTACGGAAGCCACAGGCAAGACGAGTCCGTAGCAAAGTATCCATCTAGCTTAGCTAGGCTAGTCTCTGTCGAGCAGTAGACCATATGATTTCGGGATGTCCACAACAACTATGTTAATGCACTGGTGGACTCGACTGTCATGAGATAGTCGGATGATTACGTCTCATAGTTCATCAATCGCTGGTACTGATGTTCTATCAAGTTGGATGATTCTCACAGATGTTTTGCTCCATCGTGCATTGATCTTCTTAGCAGTGGAGAGCGACATGACATTGGTTACCGCACCAGAATCAACCAAAAATTTGTGGACATTATAGTTGAAAATTTTAAATGAAAGAAGGAATGGGGGGAAACCTAAGTTTTTTTCTTCCATCTAGAGTGTATTGAGCACAGTGGACAGTGATCCGGGAGGTGTGCATGCTTCCTTCCTGGTAGAGGTCGTGCTATCTATTTCTGTTTGTCCCAATGTGCGCAGTGGGATATCTCACTGGCTCTATACTTTGGCTAACTCAAACAAATTGATGATCGCTCGAGTTTTCTTCATGTCATCAACTATGTTGTAACCAGAGGTGGTGGACTCACCAAGGTGTCCGGGGTGGAATGGATGCTCGTGCTGTCTAGCGGATTTTTCTGCAACTTGCTGCTTACGGACGTGTTCTTATCCGCCACTGTCTTCCCGAAATTGCTTTATGTTTGTTGATTTGAGGCAGCTGGTGGATCAACCTTCTTTATCAGCCGTCTCACTTTCTCTTGCATCTCCTCAAGTGTTGGGGGATCCCATTTACTCCTAAAATTGTAACGATCATTTTTCTTTTAGGGCTACTTCTCAATGTTCATCTTTGAGACTACTTGCGAGCACTGACATGCGTTCACCACATGCCCAAAAATTGGTGCTTCATCAGGTGAAACCTCTTTGTTATCATTAGTGTCTTCCGGTTTCTCCTGTATGTTGCCATTTGCATTGAGTGTATGAGTGCAGGCAGAGGTAGCAACTCGCTTCCAATCTGAACAAGTTTTATCGAGATGAAATTATTCATGGAAGGAACAATACTTAGGATCAATGCATTGATCAAGTTGGAACATAATATTCTGTGCAAATTTTGAACCGAACTGGTTGTTTCTTGATGAGTCGGTTGATGAAATTCTTGTCTGTCTCTGTCTGGGCAGATGACTGTTCACGAATGTGTCTGTCTTTCATTGCTTCAGAGATTTCGATGGTCAGGTTATTGACAAGGCGAGTTGGGGTCTCAATGTTGGTTTCTTCCTTGTCTCTGCCTTTGCTCACCGTTGCTTGGGGCTTTCTGCTCGTATCCTTGGAGTCTTTCATTGATTCGTCATCCTTGATGACTCCAATGGTGTGCAAATATTTCTCAACAATAATATCCTCTTCGCAACTTTCTAACAGTGTTGGCTTCGTAGCTCACTTGACGAACTACATAATGGTGGTTGGTAGTGAAGATGTGTAATAGTCGATAGTGATGGAGTCATGAGGTCTGCTCTCTGATGCAAACTTGTTCAAGATATGCATAAAAGTCTGATTGAAATATTTGACTTTCTCTTTTCCCTCCATATTGAGGCTTCCCAATTCTTTGAGTAGCATGGGTGGAGTCTTGTCATCAGCAAAATTTCAAGGAACATACGTTTGAAAGAACCCAGGTTCTGTATAGAGTTGGGTGGAAGGCTGTGATACCAAGCAACTGCCCGATCGTCCAAGGTACATGGAAACAATTTACATGCTACGTCGTCATAACGTACCTCAAGGGTCTGCAGCTGTAGGTAGAAGTTGTCTAAGTGGTATTCTGACTTCACCACACTATCAGGGTGAAACTTGATGTTCATTCTCTTCGCTTGCTTCAACATCTTGTGAAGAACAGCCAGGAGAGCCAATGGTCCCTGAGTCATCCATTCAAGATTTGGGTCAGCCATCTCTTCATCCTCTTCATACTCTTTGTCTTCTTCCTCTACTTCAGAATCTGATGGTTCTAGATCTGAGTCTTTTGGTTTGCATCCGCCTCCACTTCCTCTGCTGCCTTCCCTTCCACCTCTTATACCGGAGTTTGATCCCAAGACCACAAGAGTGCCTTGTTCGTCTTCAAAGAATATTGGAGGTTCCTCTCCATCTTCAATAGCTTCTTCAAAACCTTCAAGACTAGTAAGGACAACTTCTTCTACCGATGATACAACAACCCCTGTGGGAGTGGATTTTGGCTTCTTCGATGCGTGTGGAAGATATTGTATGCCTGGGATCAATTCAACTACTTTCACAAACAGGTGAGTGATGGGATAGACGGAGTGAAGGTGTTGATATGAAATCTCGTGTTCAATTCTAGAAGGTGAGGAGTAGCCAACTACTGAGTCGTGAGAGGGGGAGTGTGAGTTACTGCCTTGACCGGATCATTGATGAGTGAGTGTGAGGGGAATTTCAGCCATGTACCACTGGATGCCCTCCTTCTAGTGCCAAAAATGTTGATGGTGCTAGACCAGCCAACGTTCAGGGGATCAACCTGGTATGAAGTCCCAACTAGACCTCACACAGTTTGGTGTGGGAGTCCCATCTAGTATGATGGCCCAGTTTCCATTGTCTTAAGGATTTGCCTCAACTCTTGCTTTTCAGCACAAGAGAGTGGTTTTCTTTGTGTTCAAGAAATGAGATTCGTGTGCCTGATGAATGTAATTGTAGTTGTTTCAATGGTTCTTTAAGTGTAAGGGGAAAAAGGTGAAGGTGATTTCCAGGTTGAAAGGGATCAATCCCAACTCGGCTAGGAACACACAACATAAAGGACATACATAGCTTCTGGTGGAGCAGTCCACTCGGATGCATAAGTCACAACATACAAGGTAATATAACATGTACAACACTCACGGAACAGTACGAGACAAGTGCAATGGTTGTTACAAAAAGGTTCATGTGAAAGGTCTGTCTGATGTCCGACAGAGCAAGTCAACACGGACGAGACAACATTAATAGCATACACAACACATTTCCATTAATAGATTATGCATTACAACAAATGAATTAGTTCATATGTATAACACATGGTTAAAGAAACATGCATTACAAGTCTTAAAGATCAGTCTTACAAAAAATACAATACAGGTGTGAAAACATGCTAGCCTGTTGACAGGCTTTTGAATTAAGAGAAAGTTCTAAGAGACATCATTACACCATACATCACTAACCTCGTCAGCGGGGTGTTGGAGCCACTACTTACTCCTCAAAGAAAAGATTACATACTCTCTTGGCTATGTGGGAGGAGTTGAGGTGAAAAGTCCTTTCATGTACAAATGAGGGGGGTATTTATAGCCAAGGGTGAAACTGGCCGTTGTGGCTATTCAACTACCCTCATGACCATTTGAATTCCATGACTTTCCAAATTACATGACTAAACAACTGGGTCTATTGGACTTCCACGTTACATCACATTGATTAACAATAAGCCCATAGTGGAGATGTGGGCAACATGACTCATGACTTGACTCGACATGACTTGATGTGACAATGTTGGTACATTCAAGTTGCTGGTGGAGTTCCTGTCGAGCTAGAGTGCTGTTGAGTGATGGATGTCTTCATGGTTTATCATAGCTTCACCTCCGCATGGAAAAGTGCGAGGAGTCTTCGATGGTCCTTGGTTCACTTGATGAAGCTTTAACATGTTGTTCCTTGCTTTCATGCTAGAAGGCTTGATAGGCTCACCTGTTTGTGAAGGTGCATGTTCTTCACGTTCCTCTGATTCGTGTGCTTGCTTCGTTCATCCATTGGTGGACCTATCCATCAGCATGTGCTCCCTTTATTCATCCCGTTCATCATCTTGACATGTTTGTTGGTGTACCTGTACCTGCAATCACTCATGAGGAGATGACATCAAATCTAAAACCTCCTAGTCTACCATGACACATGATCATTTGGATGCGGGTGACCAGTAGAGGTAGCAGGGCTATGATGCAGGATGATGGCTCCTGAAATTGATGATGAAAACTATACAAGAGTCACTAAGGGATGGAGACAAACAATCTGAGTCGACGGTGACTGTTTGCAAGGTATAGCATCAGATGGGAGGCAAAAGTGCGCAAATTTTTGGAGGGACATTACAGGCTGCATGAGGGTAGGGTAGGCATGCTCTGCACATTTTCCGGAACAAACAGTCAACAGGGGTTGGACAACCAAATTTGCACAATCTTCCAAAGGAACGGGCCGAGGTGCATGAAGGGTCAATAGGCAGGGATTGCATAATTTTTCTGGGAACTGCCCGGGAAACTGGTAGCTAGAACTGCGCAATTCCCAGAGGAAACTGCGAGTTGGCTATTGGGGCCAGTGGCAGCTAGAACTACGCAATTCCCAGAGGGAACTTCCAGTTGGCCACTGGGGTCACTAGCAGCCAGAACTGCGCAATTCCCAAAGGGAACTGCTAGTTGGATGTTGCGGTCACGGGTAGCCAAAACTGTGCAATTCCCAGAGGGAACTGCCAGTTGGCTGCTGGGGTCACTGGCAACCAAAACTGCACAATTCCCATAGAGAACTACGAGTTGGATGCTCAGTCACTGGTAGCAGAAACTGCACAATTCCTGGAGAGAACAGGGAGTTCGTTGTTGGGAGCTGCTGGCTAGGAAAACTGTACTAAGGCTGGGAGGCCGACCTACTGATCATCTCTGAGCAATTTTTGAGATGAGCTGACTAATGGGTAGTGGGAGACCTACTCATGAGCACTACACAATTTCTGAGATGAATAGTCGGTCGACTGTCCGAGTGGCCATCATGAGTGCCGTTTGAGTTGCTTGCAGACAAAATAGCTTGAAAGAACTAGCTTACTGCTTCTGCGTTGTTCTGGTTGACAGTCGATCAAGTCGAAAGTAGGGTGATGGTCCAGCTATCAGTGAGGAGTCTGGTAATAAGATTTTTAGCAAAAATGACTGTGTGAACAGTGGAAAGATGCATAGGTGCTCATACGAACACACACTCGCATGATTTGATGATGAAACAACCGAACCATCCAGACACACATGTTCAACATGACTGACCGACGGTGCAAGTGACAAGCATGACACTTGTGATTGATTGTTCATGATCAAGACGACCCATGCACGACAGTGAATGTAACTCCATGTGTGAGTGCAACAGATGCTTTCATGGATAACACAACAAAGACATACCAATTAAATACTTTGAGAATAACTAGAACACGGTTGCAAGCATGACTTGGACATCAGCATGCAGAATCTTAACAAGCATTTTGGATGAAAAGGCTCACACGAGCTCACAGAATGAACCTGGGTGTGTGCAGTCATCAATTGAAACTCTTTAAGGGAGGATCCAAAATTGGTGTAGGCCAAAATTTTGGAGGGTGGTTGTAGCCACTGCAACATGAGTCTATAACTAATTTTATAGAATTTTTTGGGCAATATTTGGGCTATTGCACATTCTTATAGTAGGTTGTATTGTTGGTTTTTTGGGTAGTTTGTATCACATCATGGGTGCGATTTTGGATTGGAGTTAGGTCAAATATTTTCTGCGTTATAGGAGAGGAGTTTATGGATGCAATTTCAGATCGATCTAGGCATTATTAAGGTCAAAATTTCAGTTTCCTTCCAACAACAGTTAGCAGAATTTCTAGGCATTGCGTAGATTTTGTGGGAGCCATTTTTAGTAGTTGGATTAGTGACATCTCACCTAGGGTTTACCTAGCTTGAATAACAGGCCCATTTTCTATTATTCCTTGTCATTTATGTACTCAAATTATTTCATTAATAAAATCAATCAGTTGTTTGGCTCAGTTTCTTTTGTATTTTTATGTGCATGTTTGGAATTTGTTTATTGTTGTTGTTTACTTGTACATATCTCTGTTATTTGCTGTAAATTTCAATGTGGAAAATTACATATAGTAAGTGCGTGAGAAAAAGTCTAATATGAACTCTACCCCCCTCATTATCCATTACCTAGTTCCTCAAAATTTCATGGTCCATATAAATAAATAAAATCTTAAGTCCCAACCTCGATGAGTGAGAACATGTTGTATATTTAAGAGGTATTGTAAAATCATAAAGCAAGTTGGGCCTCTTAAGGTACGCTTGAAAGAAATATAAATCATTAAATTAAAAGGTGCATCAGAGGGGTGGAAAATGCAAGTTGAGGAAAGGGGTAAATCATGCCTCTACAATTTCTCCCCTTTATCATTATATAACTCAAAGATGTTGGAAGTCCTTCAGTTGGAGCCATGACTATTGTTATCGGGAAATCTAGTGTCTATGCAGAGCTGCTAGTCCCACTAAGGCTGGTAGCTACCTTAGAAACAAACAAACTAAAACCACTTTCGTTTTCATTTATGAGAAATAGATAAGAGGGGAATAAAGGAGACCAACCTCTGTCTTGCGCTTGGTTCCTTGCTTGATTCCTCTACCTTCTGATAGATCTTTGCCACTCGCTTACTTGTCTACCCAACTTCAAAGAGCACCTGTAGAATCAAAGCAGCATAACACTATCCAGGAACATAGATCTATTATCATAAGAAATATAGGACCAGATATATATTGACCACACAAATGCATATATCATCAATCATACAAGAATGTGGAGGAAAACTTGAATAGCTTTATTAATAATCAAGAATAGCAAAGAGGATTACAACCAATTGTTCTGACCCAGCATCATCCTCTCAGCAAGAAAGCCCTTCTTCACCTCATGAAAAGCTTAGATCACCCAACACTATGATATTACACCAAGAAACTAGCAGCACTTCCTTACAAGATACAAAATTCCAGCCTCTGGATCTCTGGGATGAGGGATCCATATATAGATGTTTGCAAGGGGGGTGAGTCAGATTTTGAGATTTGATTAGTGTCCTCTCTCTGATAGTTCTTGAATCCACTTGGAGATTCATGATCTCTTACTAATCCCTAGGCGAATGCAGAGAGGCAAGTGTCACATGAGAAATGTCTGGAAGATTCCATGATCCCCCACCTTGCAGATTGACCCTGCCATTTGTCCACTCTTGCCCATCCCACCCATAGAAGGGATTTTCAAGATGCATCGCACCTCCCGTGTGTATTTAGGTGGGATGCAACACACTTTGACCATGGAGTAGGTGAGATGGTCCATTTTTGACCAGTTCTGAGCAGTTTTTCATGGAGAACTTATGGGAGAAGATGTAATCAGTTGATCTTGTTCTTTTAGAGGTTGGAAGAACACTTTTAGGGACTTAAGAGCCCTTGGTTTATGGACATTTATGATTGGGGTTGCAGTGCCCAAAAATGACTATAGCAGTTGCCCCCTAAAGCATGAGGTCGTTAATCTGTTGATGTCGGGTGAAATGCTTTATCATAAGGATCTGAAGTTTTTTCAAGCTGGAAGGTGACCTGTAATAAGATAAAATACAATACATTATCTTTATAATATTTTCATGATCTAGATAAGGCGGGCATTCCCATGCTCAACTTTATAAATTCATTTTCATGTACATAAGACAGACAATCGTCTGAGTGTAGACTGATGATTTTGGTAGAGCCATCATCCCTTAGGTTGGATGATTATCTGTGCAGTAATGATGTACATTTGATGTCTTTGTTTTCCTGAATATATATCGCAGTCCGGATGGATGAAACTAGATCCGGGGTCTTCAATCTCGTTTGATCTTCACTCAAAGTACAAGTCGATCCATATGAGAGATGTTCTGGAGTTGAACATGGAAAGACATCGCTTGATGACCAGCCAATGATGTAAGCTGTCAACAGGCGCGAGAGGAATCACCGATAATGATGATGACCGTCAAGGTACTACAGTAAAATTCACGTGGTATGAATAAGGGACTTGGCATCGAACACCACGGAAAATCTTTCGGTCAAAGGCCATTGATGTAAACCTGTCACCAGAAGTGAGAAACTTGCCATTGAGGTATGCAAGCTTCAAAGTACTGAAAGGGTTGTTCCTAGATCGACCTCTTGGATAATGAGCTGATGTCAACAAGAAGCGATCTGTCATAGGAGGGCCTTAGTGAATCCCACATCAATGACACAAAACGGAGCAAATGATTTTAATGGAGGTGAAAACGATCTGGTGATATAAGGTTCAGGGTGGCGGTCATGAACGAATGGAGCATAAATGTATTGCAGTGGGTGAGACACAGGTGAATTCTCTGAGCGACTTCTCTTGAACATATCGGTGACACTGACATGATGGATTGGTAGTGTTAACCCTAACTATGGATGGTGTGATGGACCCATGGTGATATAAACAGTGAACGGAATAACCCAACCCGACTCGGATGCGGAGTGAAAGTGTCATGCTCAAGAGCGACTTGCTACCAATAAAGTTTCTTCAAGTTTTCTTCCCAATTTTCCCCTAGTCATTGCTGACTAGTACCTCTTTATTTTTGTCAAGCTTGAGGAGGATAACATATGCTTGTTCTATAATTTTCCCTTCGGGCAAACCCATCACTATGTTTTAACGAGCCTAGTGATAGTGAAACTCGTTCTCGTCTGTATGGAAAAGTTTGTCACTATTCGGTTTTAACGAGTTTAACGACAAGGATAACTCGGTCCTTTTCAATTTTAGAGAGTCTGAAAAAGGGAAGTAAAGAAAATCCAATAATACTTTTTCGTCATATAATCCCTTAAGTCCGAAAAATTATAAAACAATACAAAAGGGATGAATTTTCGGTACTTTTAACGAGCCAAACAAAACAAGCACTCGATCTTTTTGTGTAATAATCCCCCAAGTCCAAAAAGATTAAAATCTAAAGGAGGGATAGCACTTCCGGTCACTTTAACGAGCTGGAGAGGCCAATCACTCGGCAATCTTTTCATATTTTACGAGTCAGTTGAAAAGAGCTTAAAGGAGACTCGTTCTTTGAGGAACGAATGATAAATTCAGGTAGCAGCTAATTCCAGGTAAGGTTTGGAATTTTCCAATCACGGCAGTGTCACAAGGATGGCTAACAGGATCACTCTTCGCAGTTGTTCCTCAAAAATGGTAAACAATCAAATGGGGGTGAATGATCGGCCAATACAGAGTGGAGGTGATGATGAGAACATGACCAAGGCTTCAAAGGCTGATGATAATACATTCACGATGGCTATTTACCAGAAATTGGTTCATTTTTTAATGAGCTTAAACTCTGGGGGAACATTTGCTCATTGCTTATGTTTATTTTTTAACGAGCTTGAATTCCACGTTAAAACTGCTCGATCCAGTCGTATGATAAGGACGTCTCATATAAAAACGACATTTTTTCGAAGCTTTGCCCCACATCCTTTCTTTATGCAAGTTAGGAAACGACCAATCCTACGAGTTTAAAGGGTTAGAGGACCTACAAATTTAAAAAAATAAATGGTCGCTCTTCGCTTGCATGCCAAAAGGTTTGCATGCCCCCAGGTATAGTGAAGTAGAGTTTCCAAGTTACCCCTCAATTTGCAGACAAAACATTTGTTTTATCGGGAAAGGCCTACCTTTAACAGAGGTATCTTATTCCGGTCTAACCCCATTTTCCTAAATGGACGGGTGTGTCAACCAGTCATATATCCTTCGCGGAAACCTACCCTATACCCAAGGTTTTCCTGTCGAAATAGGCCAGGGTGCATGCCCCCTGGGTTTCAGTCATGTCCTCCGAATCACTCGCGCTCATCAGGAGGATGGACTGGGGATTGATGAGACATTCCTTGCGTGAAAAGACCATTCAGGGTTGGTGTATGACTATTTGCTATGTGTGAACCGGGGAATGAAAGCTGGTCTACGAGCTTGACCACTCTTCCTTCATGTGGAAAACACATTACTCTAAAGAGTGAGGAGACAATGGCTCCCATGCAATAAATATAGTCATGTCCAAGGAGTAGATTATAATCCAGGGGTCCTTGGACTACCATTACGTTCATGTGAACGGTTTTCCTTCTCAATGTTATCGGCACATTGAGAAGGATCCCTAACAGTCGACTGGTTCCTTTGTCAAAGCCTGTTAGTTTTCTCATCTCAGGCAAAAGCGATGGCGAACCAAGCGCTTTCCACGCAGTTGAGGAAAGGATACTCACAGAAGCCCCTTCATCTATGATGGTACTGACCATGACCATTCTATATATTTGAGCAATGATTCGAAATGGTACACTAGCCGGTAAATGGGGATTGCCTAGTAGATTCCAATCGAAGGAAACAACCAGGTTGCTTGGAGGTGGGACCGAATAGACGGCTGGATATGACTCTGACGAACTTCCTTCCTGCGATAAAGGAACGGGTAGACTGCCCCCATGTTCATCGGAGTTTGTGCTTACGAAGAGAATTTGAACGGTGTCGTTCTTGTTCTCTTCAGTGACCGTATCATCTGAAGATGGATCCTTTGAAGGCAAGACCGGGTCAACTGCCACCTCGACCTTTTAACTTTCGTCTGGTGTGGATTCAGATGGTTTATCTTCAATGATAGATGCTTCGGTCGACCACAAGGGCGTGTCAGCCGGATTTTCAACTAGTCACGGACTCGGCAAGAGCTTCTTATATCTAGGAGGAAGCCGTAACGGTGAAATCGGATGGTCGTCCAAAACTCTTTTAGCCTTGTCTAAGAAGGGACAACGGTGGACGACGTGATCGCCTTCACACAGTTTACAAGGAAATTTACATTTTCCTTTTTGTCCAGGGGCTTCACTTTCACTAGTTGACGGTGTACTTTCAACATGATCATCAGAGGCTGATGACACTAGATTGTGCAAACGAGGAGACCAGTCCCTTAAGTTCCGAGGGATGCAAGGACAATCTTGATGATAGTGGTCTCCTTTGCAAATGACACACGACGATTTAGGTCTGGATGGTGCAATGTGTGGATTTTTGCTAGACGATGCCTAGTCGACCCTTTTCGCCTTTGGCTCCTTCTTCTTCTTCTCCTTCTTCTTCTCAGTTACTTGATTTTTGGCTTTACCAGCTTCATCAAGCGAAGATGAAGGAGGAGAGGAAGAATTGGACAAAGTAGAGGGTTGGGGGGTAACTTTGGTATCGTTTACTTGCTGACTTGATTGTTTAGGAATCACGGTGTTCTGAACGACAGAAGTTGAGAAGAGCCATACGGGCAAGCCGATTGTCAATCCTGGAAGCGACAATGTGGCCATATGGGGTGAGGCAACATCTCCCCAAGAGGAGAAAGGACTAGGATTTCTCCCAAGGGGAACTCCTTGGTTGGTGGACTCCATTTTTCTCAACCTAAGACCAACGTAGGAAAGGTGATATTTATTATGATTAAAATAAATTTTAGACGCTTTGACACAACTTGTTTTTTCAATTTTTAAGAGTCGAGAAAAAAAAAAAGATGACTCTAGTCGCCTTCGATTTTTAATGAGCCTGAAGTGACAAGTGCTCAGATGGACCTTTTCCTTTAAGGAGTCTGAAAAGGAACGAAAGAGACTGCTCTAGAAATCTAGACAGAGGGATTACCAAACCAATCACAAAACTACAGAATACTTTTTACGGTACGACATTCAATCTTCCCGAATGCTGTGTTCAGTGCATTGCGATCGATAGGGCGGCAGACATGGCTTCCTATGGATAAAGGATAAAGCCTATTGTGGTCTCCCAATATATACTCGACAGTACGTGGGAGCACAAGTCCGTACTGGCACTTATCGTCTCAAAGTGGAAGAATCACCCAACCATCAATGAAAACAACAGTTACCAGGCTTTACGACGCCGGAATACGTCTCTAGCCTAGACTTCTAAATGTTGTGTGTTAGGTTCCAAAGCTTTTTTAGATTCATTAAATTTATTTTACAGTTGATATTGCTTAAGAAATTTGCGTTTCAGGTTCACCGTGTGATGTAGATGTACAATTCCTAAAATGCAATCTAAGATGATAAACAATCATTTAATCTTATTTTTGCAATGAAAATCCTAGCTACTAAGGAAAGAGAGATGATATTCTTTCAACATAGAGCAGAGAGCACACACTGTATGCACTGTCCTAAATCAAACCAAAAAATAGTCTAAATGCAAATGCACATGCATGTATTTGTTTTCAGCCTTCTTAATGTGTGAATGATAAAAACAAAGCTAAGCGCAAATCTGAATTATTTTTCAAAGCGACATTACTAGCAAGTTTCTTTTCAAGACAAAATGAGGACAATGACGACACTTTGCAATTTGGAATTGAAAACTTGCTTTCGACACTTGAAAAACTACCAATTCAAATCAAATACAAGAGTAACAATGTAATCGACTATAAAAAACAATCAGATTCTCTTCTATGACTGAAAATGACACTTGCGACACTTTCAAATCAAGAAATGACAGTTTAATTACGCTACTTCTTTGTAAAGAGAACTGAAAATGGCTCGAAATACATAAAACATTTACAGTTATTTGCACAATGGAGGTAGAATAATGGCAAGGAAGGGGGTTTCAACTGAGGTGTACTGACTACAGACAACAAAACTCCTGAATAGAGCTGAAAAGAGTGAACACAGAAACCAAAATCTAAGAGCAGAAGAGGCCTTGTCTGATCAGCGCACCTGTAACACAGGGAAAAAGAGATGCAGCGCACCTACTACACTTGGGAAGTGCGATGCATCCAGAATCCAAAGAAGAGACAGTGCGATGGTCCAAGGACGAGACTTAAACTGGGTTCTGGGTCACAGTTTGCAGCTCAGTTCAGGGATTTAGGCTGAGCAAATGGTAATCAGTAAATCAATCACAGGGGTAGATCTAAGGAGGTTACTAGAGCCACTACAAGGGCAATTAGAGAGCTTGTAAATTGATTGTTCAGTTCATAAACAAAACCCGGAGATAGAATGAAGCAGCATTGATCTACTTTGCACTTGCATAGCAAATGCAGTTCGAAGGCTAGATGGCTTGACTTCAGGCTCTCTTTGTAAGTTTATAAAGCAAACAAATGTAGACAAACAAACAATCTATTCGCTTCCTAGTGGAGTCGCCATTTTGTTATCAGGAAATCTAGTGTCTATGTAGAGTTGTTAGTCCCACTAAGGCTGGTAGCTACTTTAGAAACAAACAAACAAAAACCACTTTCGTTTTCCTTTATGAGAAATAGATAAGAGGGTAATAAAGGAGACCAACCTCTGTCTTGCGCTTGGTTCCTTGCTTGATTCCTCTCCTTTCTGATAGATCTTTGCCACTCGCTTCCTTGTCTACCCAGCTTCAAAGAGCACCTGTAGAATCAAAGCAACATAACACTATCTAGGAACATAGATCTATTATCATAAGCAATATAGGACCAGATATATATTGACCACACAAATGCATATATCATCAATCATACAAGAATGTGGAGGAAAAATTGAATAGCTTTATTAATAATCAAGAATAGAAAAGAGGATTACAACCAATTGTTCTGACCTAGCATTATCCTCTCAACAAGAAAGCCCTTCTTCACCTCATGAAAGCTTAGATCACCCAACACTATGATATTACACCAAGAAACCAGTAGCACTTCCTTACAAGATACAAAATTCTAGCCTCTGGATCTCTGGGATGAGGGATACATATATAGATGTATGCAAGGGGGGTGAGTTAGATTTTGAGATTTGATTAGTGTCCTCTCTCTGATAGTTCTTGAATCCACTTGGAGATTCATGATCTCTTACTCATCCCTGGGCGAATGCAGAGAGGCAAGTGTCACATGAGAAGTTTCTGGAAGATTCCATGATCCTCCACCTTGCAGATTGACCCTGCCATTTGTCCACTCTCGCCCATCGCACCCCATAGAAGGGATTTTCAAGATTCATCGCACCTCTCGTGTGTATTTAGGTGGGATTCAGCGCACTTTGACCATGGAGCAGGTGAGATGGTCCAGTTTTGACAAGTTCTGAGCAATTTTTCATGGAGAACTTTTGGGAGAAGATGTAATCAGTTGACCTTGTTCTTTTAGAGGTTGGAACAACACTTTTAGGGACTTAAGAGCCCTTGGTTTATGGACATTTATGATTGGGGTTGTAGTGCCCAAAAATGTCTATAACAACTATGGACATCCTCCTTAAAGTCTTTCCTATTCCATCATTATCTTTATCACATGCACCTATGGATTAATGGGTCTACTCATGAAATGTCCTTCCCTTTGGGGGAGAGAAGCACTTAATAGGACTAAAGGAATAATCATCCATAACACAGGTGCGGTAACCTTTTTACAAATCTTGAGGTAGAAATACATTAGAAGGAAAGGTTTATGTGAACTAGTTTTGTGTCCCTGACATTGAACATGGTCCACAATGTGAAAAAGTCAACTACTAAAATCCTATTTCAACAACTGGAAATTATTTTTCTAACTATAAATTTAATAGTAGTTTATTTTCTATGGAAAATATCAAATAAATCACACTGCAATCGTCACAAATAAAAATATTGTGGAAGATAAACTAGAAACTAAGAAATTACTAGTGCACACACAATAAATTTGACATAGTTATTTTTGGACAAAAATCCTCAAAAAATCCCAACTTGGGAAAGTCGGTGCAACAACTGACAACTTTGTATTATTAAGAAATAGTGAGAAATTTATGAGTACAATTGGATGCTCAAACTGGAAATCCACTATAGGAAAACTAGCCATAAAAATTAGTGAAACACATTTTGTCTCACCCGACACTGATCCAACTCCAAAACTATCTCAAAATGGGCTCCACCAAACCCCTATGTCAACCTATACGTCAAATATGTGCAAGTATCTATATGCTCTATCTTGAACTGCAAATGATCAAGTCATTTTCCTAATCCAACCTCTGAGAATGACTTGCTGGTATCTTTCAGAAATTCTCCCAACCTCCAGCAACTGAATCGACCCTGTATTTGGCCAAATCAAACTCTGCCTTTGAAGATTCTATGCCATCATTGCACAACCTCAATGAGTGAACTCAACCCTCATGTAGATGACTCTTTGGAACTTGAATACTTCCTCCGGACTCACTATCCCTACCCCTCTCTATCTCTGCTTCCCTTCTCTTGTTCGAACTCTTTTGGAAGCTCCTGCTTCTCTCTAGAAAAGTGAACTACCCAAAGAAATTGATCTCAAGTGTGTGTCCTCCATCTACCCATTGGTTTCTTCTTATAATATTCTATTAGGACTCCAATGACCAAGATTAAAACGTATTCTAGGGCTAATATTATTTCCTTGTTGATCCATGTGAGTTTCTAGATGATTCACAACTTTCTCAATTAACACTGAGTAACTAACCCATTTTCCTAAGTTTAGACTTAAGAAATATTTTAAAATAGGCTAATAATATAATTGAGACTTTTCTAGGTGGAATTTACACAAACAATTTTTGGGTTATTGAGAACTCCTATGTTTTAGCCTCTCCAAAATGTTTCAAGACTAGATCACCTCCTAAGCTACAAAAAATAACACATTATGATTTTTTAATGGTTTTTTTCCATAATGATGTTGATATCACTTGATCTTTAGGGTACGTTTTAGGTGATACATTACACATGTAGTAGGTATCCCTTAAGAGATGGCTTGACACCTCTCTATGAAAATTCCTTTCAATTAATGGATATTATTACCCTAACTAATCTAAGTTTAATTGTTTACAAAAATTAATGAGTAATTCACAATTGAAATCTTCACCATAAAAAGCATTGTAGAAAATAAAATCAGGAACTGATAAATAGATATTCACACACAATAAAAATCAACACAATAATTTATGGACTAATGTCCCCAGAAAAACCCCGAAGGGAAAACTGGTGCAGCAGATGAGGGCTTATTTTATTATTATGTAGCAAATTTGGAAATGATTAAAACTGGATGCCTAACTAGCCATCCACCAGAAATAATCTGGAAAAATATCTGGGAGATATTTTCTCCTTTCGCAAATCAATTTGGCCTCCCTCTACCCTACTCAAACCCTGTCACTGCCAGCTCGACATGCCTGGAATTCACATTGCTTGGCCTGGGAAATTCATACTTCCTAATTTTAATCTCTAACAGAGTCTTCCAACCTCCCTCTACCTCTGGAAATGACTTGCTCTGCTTTCCAAGTGATCTCCTAGCCTTCAACAAATGAAACAACCCTCTTTCTAGAACTCACATTGGGGTTTTGGGATACTCGGACTATCTATTTGGCCTCTCTTCAGAATAATTTTAGCCTTCCTTTTCCTACCTCTCTGGCATTGCAAAACTATTGGGAAATTCTCCAGAAATCTCCTCAGTTGCTCCCTCAACCACTGATGCTCTCCTTCTTTGGCTCGAGCTCTCTTCCTTACTAAATCACTGCAACTAGATATCTTGATCTACCAAGGTAACTTTCTCCCCTTGTATGTCTATCTCTATCCCATTGACTTACTCTTATAATATCTCGCTAGAGCTTCAATGACCATGCTTATATATTTATCGACAACTAAGATCATCTCAGACTTGATCCAAGTCCTTTTCTGGAAGTCTCTAGAACATAATTCAGTCTCCTTAATTAATTCACCTTAATTAACCACTCTTCATAATTTAAACTTAGGAAATATTTAAGTGATGGCTAATTAACTAATTGATATGTTTTGCAAACATATCTCATGAAACCTTTTCTAGGTTTTGGTCTCATGTTCTTTAGTCTCTTGGACACAACTCGAGACTAGAACACCTATCCAATGCTGCCAAATCAATCAAATACTAACACTCCCTCTTATCGAGGAATGTGTTCTCTCCATGACACCTCTCTCCTTTGTAGTCAGACCATGTTGTTGGTGTCTGACATATATAACATACCATCACTATCTACCAAGATATTGTGCACACTCTACTTCAATTGCTAACCCTAGCTGAACCACTCAGTGTTTGCGTTGTTGTTGACAGTACATTGTGCCTCTTTGCATTATTGCTAACACTTCCTGTGTTACATCTGGTATCATGTTGTTGATGTTGTGACAAATACTGCAACTAAGAACTGATCTATTTCATATCTACTGTGTCTTTGCATTGCCTATGCAATTATCCCTTGAGTCTCTCATTACAACTAGCTTTGCTTGATCTATTAAGCATCTAATTGCACCCAACTATTCTTGTGCCTATCTAGTTTTTGGCTACAACTAGCTTTGCACTGTCCCTCAAGATCTAACTACACCTACTGACATCAATCCTCCTGCTACAAAATACTAGGGACCCTTGTAGCAAAGGTAATGATCCAAAGGAAACACCTATCAAATATTGTGCATCCTTGGACTCTTCTTGATCCTACAACTCTAAAGAATCATGCTCCTCCACCATTTGGAGGTATAGCTATTATCAATGAAAACTCCTGCAACATTGAGGCCAACTCATCTATCTTTGCCAAAGTTGTTGTCTCCTACTGCCCCTTTTTTCCATATTTCTCTTGGGACACTGAGTGACGTAGTGACCAAACTCACCAGATTTGAAGCATTTGACCTTCGACAGGTCCTTTTTCTTCTTCCTATCTCCCTTTGAGTTTTCTCCTTGGCTGGGACCTTTCTTTGCCTTTCCCTTACTAGCAAGGGATACATTCTCCTCTTCCTTCTAAACCTTCGATCCTTTGCTATTTTTGATAGAAGAACCCTCGACAAGACTAAGCCTTATCTCCTCTTGAGTGAAGTCACTCCATAGGTGTTCCCAATCTGGAAATTTATCTCAGCCAATAATCCTCTAAATAAACGTTGACCACTCTTTGGTAAACCCATTAGAGAAACTCTCAAAAGTTCTTTGTCTTCAGGCTTCTCTCCTACTAGTACTATCTCATTAGGGATGTTCTCAAGTCTGATGAGATAGGAAGTCATGCTCTGACCCTTCTGCATTTTCGTGGTCCTCAGCTTCTCCTTGAGAATCATTTTATGATTCTCTAATGGATCTTGGTATATCTTCACAATGACCTCCCATAATTCATTTTCCATATTCTTGTTTGCAATATGCGAGATGATCCTAAACCCTGTCCAGGACAACCCCATTTTCTTTGTCCATATCCTTCTTGTAATCAAGATATTGGATAGGATTTGTTGGTTTAGGTACAAGTGTTGCGACAACCTCTTTTAGACCATGTTTATTCAGCACGAATAATATTATGGCCTTCTAGATACCAAATAACACATGCTGCGACCATCTCAACGAAGTTCAAATAAACTAGAGATTGGATTTGGAAATATCCTTCTCCTTCCTACTCAACCTTCCTTCTGCTTTTCACACTCATTAAGGAATGCGCATATATACTCATGTTTTCCTCCAGAAGTCATTCTCCAGTATTTCCATTCCCTACTATGCGTCAATTGGTCAACTTGCTCAACCTTTCAAAAGTCCTTCTCTAGAATCTGGTACATGATCTACTGATCTTGAAGCT
Source organism: Pinus tabuliformis (assembly GCA_031772625.1). Taxonomy (NCBI): domain Eukaryota; kingdom Viridiplantae; phylum Streptophyta; class Pinopsida; order Pinales; family Pinaceae; genus Pinus; species Pinus tabuliformis. Next base: position 1,973,565,350 of record CM062818.1, on the reverse strand, counting down.
CGCACTGGTTGATTGGGAAAAATTCCATGGCCTACTACACATGGAAATCATGGATCTCCTCCCAGAAGCTAGAAACTAGAAACCCTCTAAGAAATTAAATAAATCCCTTTAGTGTTCTTTTCTCTTCTTGTCTTTGGGTATATTTACAGCTAAAATTCTTGATGCAAAATTTTTTGTGCCCATATCTGATAAAAAAATTAACTGATTTTCTCACCAAAACCCTTGATCTAGAAAATTCACTGTCTGCTGGAATTTTGCTATGAGCAATTCAAAGTTTTTTCTACTCTCGAACTCTAGAAATTGATTCTCCTACCCAACAATTCACATTGCGTGGCTAGCCTGCGTAGATGTGAATTTTGTGCTTCTTATCACCCTATGAAACTGCACGATCCCATGATCTTTCACTTTTGAGCCTCCGATCCAATCTTCAATTCTTTGATACCATGTGAAAATTACTTGTAATTACTGGATATTATTCTGCTAACTGTTGGCTTGTTGGGGCCTGACCTAGGTTCAAAAGTGTTTTAGCCAAACAAATCCTAAAACTACCGGCCCTTTTGGCAATAGTCCGCGATCGTGGATTGAGGTCTCACCCGAGGTAGTATGGGAGGGTGCTAGAACCAGGTTTCCGCACCCTAGGGATTTCTCGATGAAGTCTGGAATGTTCACGACCCAATCCTATGTGCTGTGCTACTTCCGCCCAACTACCAGTTTAGTGCAACTACCTTCACATGGCTTGGATGACGAGCACGACTATTCTTTAACCTTTACAATGCTTATTAGTATTATGGATCTTGATTTAAATTAAGTGGGCCCAATGCTTTCCTTTATCATTCAACATAAATAGGCATGTGTGCAATTATAAACTGTAAATAGATGCATAAACAGAAATAAAGCAACATATATGCGATATTCCAAAACCAACTTATCTTCATTAATGCTTTTTCCAATTATAATTCACTTCCTACCCTGCGCACATATCTGCAGGGGTCCGCGCACATAGCTGCGGACTCTACTAGGCCTATGCGCACAAGCTGCAGAGCCTCTTCTACTACTTCAACCAACGACTCAGAATTACAGACTTAGAGCGAATATTGCTTTCAGAAACCCATACTCTTAAGATCTCAACCAAAAGCTACCTCTAAAATTAGAGCCTCACTCTATTTATACATTCCCATGGTCTGCGGACCATGGGTAGGCCGACACCTTCTAGATTAAATTACAATATATTAGGGCAGAATACCCTTTGACTTGACTCATTACAACTCACGCTCGACTTGACTCATTACAACTCACGCTCTGCACACTTCGCGGGGCCTTTAAAATGCCATTACCCAAAATTGTGGGCTTTAAGTCCCAAAACCATTACGTGGGGGATCCACTGCCCAACAAGCCCCCAACATAATCATCGTGACTCGTCTCGAGTCACTCGTCGGTGTGGCGAGGTGCGCTACCAAGGCTTCGCGGTTCACCATCCCTGTGAGTGACGTACTACAATCTGTTGCTCTATCATTGCCTTCTGCAACGCTTCTTCAAGATCCTACACCATTGCCCCTACTAATTCGCTTAACTAATGATGCTCATTATGCTCTGCTAGGTTAACAAAAAGCAACCCCTCAAAGGATTTTAGCTCTAGCTAAGATGTCAAATGCATGAACTTTTTGTGCAAGAGCAATAAGCTTGCGATCTTTGGTCCAGTATACTCAATGTCTGCTAAAGCTTGTGTTGCATTTTTGCAAGAGAGCTGTTGCTATCCGCGAGGTCCCAATCTTCAAGTTTCGTCATGGGCATGCAACCCAGGTACGCACTTTTCAACAGAATTCTGTCTTTTATCCCAAGATTCACCGTCTTCGACTTATCTTTCATAGATCGTTTACCAAACTGCAGGTTCCGCGGAGACATCTGAACCAATCCTGCTATTTGTCGAGGAATTTTCAGTACATCTGCCACCGCTGACATTGGGCTCAGCGCGACGGCCATGGCTGTCGACATTACGTTGTCCCGAAGGTCCTGCATCTCTAATGTCGCAACCATGGGGCTTACTCGCAAGGCGACGAATTTCGACGGGTCCATACCTATTGGATAGCACAATGACTTAAGTCTCAAGATGCCACGGTTTGTCAGGTGGATGAACAGCTGTGATTTATAGGCCTGCTAAAATTCAAATTTGACAGTTCCCCCTTTTTTTGGCTCATTAATGCGATACTGGCAATAGATCGTTTCAAATCTAGTTCTGACTCCATTTCTTAATTTCCCGCCGCCCGCTCCTCATTGTCTTAAAAGGATCATCTTGTCATGAACAGTGACCTCAATGGTCAATTTCCAGCCTGTTCGTGCAATAGCACAACCCCTTATGCATGACCGTGATTCCTGCAATATACTTGCCCTACGCGGAACCCTTTTTCTGCGTAGCTCTCCTACAAACTTGTTTATAGTCTTGCACCTTCTTTCAACTGCCTGGGGTGCTGAGACTATCTCCTCTTCGATGAGTCAGGTGGTCGCACCCCCTTGGTGCATTGCTATCACGTCTTGGTGAGCAACCCACAACATGGTCTCTATTGTCACTGCAATGCGTGCTATTGGATGCGGTATGCTCTCTTGACTTCCCCCGAATGTTATCGGGAAATCTAGTGTCTATGCAGAGCTTCTAGTCCCACTAAGACTGGTAGCTATCTTAGAAACAAGCAAACTAAAACTATTTTCGTTTTCCTTTATGAGAAGTAAATAAGAGGGGAATGAAGGACACCAACCTCTGTCTTGCGCTTGGTTCCTTGCTCGGTTCCTCTCCCTTCTTTTGACAGATCCTTGCCACTCCTCTCTCGTCTAAATAGCTTCAAAGATCACCTGTGGAATGAAAGCAACATAATACTATCGAAGAACAAAGATCTGCAATCATAAACAATATAGGACCAGATATATATTCACCACACAAAAGCATATATCATCAAACATACAAGAATGTGGAGGAAAAATTGAATAGCTTTATTAATATCAAGAATAACAAAGAGGATTACAACCAATTGTTCTGACCCAGCGTCATCCTCTCAGCAAGAAGCCCTTCTTCACCTCATGAAAGCTTAGATCACTCAACACTATGATGTTACAACGAGAAACCAACAGCACTTCCTTACAAGATACAAAATTCCAGCCTCCGGATCTCTGGGATGAGGGATCCATATATAGATGATTGCAGGGAGGTGAGTCAGCTTCTGAGATTTGATTAGTGTCCGCTCTCTGATAGTTCTTGATTCCAGTTGGAGATTGATGATCTCGTACTCATCCCTGGGTGAATGCAGACAGGCAAGTGTCATAGGAGAAGTTTCTGGAAGATTCCATGATCCTCCACCTCGCAAATTGACTCTGCCATTTGTCCACTCTCACCCATCGCACCCCATAGAAGGGCTTTTCAGTATGCATCGCACCTCCCGTGTGCATTTAGGTGGGATGCAGCGCACTTTGACCATGGAGCAGGTGAGATGGTCCAACTTTGACTAGTTCTGAGTAGTTTTTCATGGAGAACTTCTGGGAGATGATGTAATCAGTTGACCTTGTTCTTTTAGGGGTTGGAACAACACTTTTAGGGACTTAGGAGCCCTTGGTTTATGGACATATATGATTGGGGTTGCAGTGCCCAAAAATGTCTATAACAGTTGCCCCCTAAAGCATGAGGTCGTTAATCTTTTGATGTCGGGTGAAATGCTTTATCATGAGGATCCAAAGATTTTTCGAGCTGGAAGGCGACCTGTAATAAGATACAATACAATACATTATCTTCATAATATTTTCATGATCTAGCTGAGGTGGGCATTCCCATGCTCAACTTTATAAATTCATTTTCATGTACATAAGACAGACAATCGTTTGTGTGCAGATTGATGATTCTGGTAGAGACATCATCCCTTAGGTTGGATGATTATCTATGCAGCAATGATGTACATTTGATGTCTTTATTTTCCTGAATATATATCGTAGCCTGGATGGATGAAACTAGATCCGGGGTCTTCAATCTTGTTCGATCTTCACTCAAAGTACAAGTCGATCCATGTGAGAGATGTTCTGGAGTCGAACATGGAAAGACATCGCCTGATTACCAGCCAATGATGTAAGCTGTTAACAGGCGCGAGAGGAATCACTGATAATGATGATGACCCTCAAGGTACTACAGTACAATTCACATGGTGTGAATAAGGGACTTGGAATCGAATACCATGCAAAATCTTTCGGTTGAAGGCCATTGATGTAAACCTGTCGGCGGAAGTGAGAAACTTGCCATTGAGGTATGCAAGCTTCAAAGTACTGAAAGGGTTGTCCCTAAGTCGACTTCTTAGATAACGATCTGATGTCGATAAGAAGTGACCCGCCGTAGGAGGGCCCTAATGAATCCCACATCTACGGCACGGAACGAAGTAAATGATTTTGGAGGTGAAAACGATCTGATGATATAGGGTTTAGGATGGCGGTCATGAAAGAATGGAGCATGAATGTATTGTAGTGGATGAGACACAGGTGAATTCTCTGAGCGACTTCTCTTGAACATATTGGCAACACTGACATGATGGATTGGTAGCGTTAACCCCAAATGTGGATGGTGTGATGGACCAATGGTGATATGACCAGTGAATGGAACAACCCAACCCAACTAAGATGCGGAGTGAAAGTGTCATGTTCAAGAGCGACTTGCTACCAATAAAGTTTCTTCAAGTTTTCTTCCCAATTTTTCCCCAGTCATTGCTGACCAGTACCTCTTTATTTTTTTCAAGCTTGAGGAGGATAACATATGCTTGTTCTATAATTTGCCCTTCGGGCAAACCCATCGCTATGCTTTAACGAGCCTAGCGATAGTGAAATTCATTCTTGTCGGTATGTACAAGTTTGTCGCTATTCGGTTTTAACGAGTTTAACGACAAATATAACTCAATACTTTTTAATTTTAGAGAGTCTGAAAGGGATGTAAAGATAACTCCAACAATCCTTTTTCATCATATAATCCCTTAAGTCCAAAAAAGAATAAAATAATACAAAAGGGATGAATTTTCGGTAATTTTAACGAGCCGAACAAACAAGCGCTCGATCTTTTTATGTAATAATCCCTCAAGTCCAAAAATATTAAAATCTAAAGGAGGGATAGCACTTCCAGTCACTTTAACAAGCTGGAGAGGCCAATTTCTCGGCAATATTTTCATATTTTACGAGTCAGCTAAAAAGAGCTTAAAGGAGACTCGTTTTTCGAGGAACGATTGAAAAATTTGGGTAGCAAGTAATTTTAGGTAAGGTTTGGAATTTTCCAATCACGGCAGTGTCACAAGGATGGCTAATAGGATCACTCTTCGCAGCTGTTCCTCAAAAAGGGTAAACAATCAAATGGAGGTGAATGATCGGCCAATACAGAGTGGAGGTGATGATGAGAACACGACCAAGGCTTCAAAGGCTGATGATAATGCATTCACGATGGTTATTTACCGGAAATTGGTTCATTTTTTAATGAATGAGCTTAAACTCTGGGGGAAACATTTGCTCACTACTTATGTTTAGTTTTTAACGAGCTTGAACTCCACAAAAAAAACTGCTCGATCCAGTCGTATAATAAGGATGTCTCATCTAAGATGGCATTTTTTCAAAGCTTTGCCCCGCATCCTTTCTTTATGCAAGTTAGGAAACGACCAATCCTACGAGTTTAAAGGGTTAGAGGACCTACAAATTTAAAAAATAAATGGTCGCTCTTCACTTGCATGCCAAAAGGTTTGCATGCCCTTAGGTATAGAGAAGTAGAGTTTCCCAGGTTACCCCTCAATTTGCAGACAAAACATTTGTTTTATCGGGAAAGGCCTACCTTTTACAGGTTACCCCTCAATTTGCAGACAAAACATTTGTTCTATCAGGAAAGGCCTACCTTCTGACAGAGGTATCTTATTCCGGTCTAATCTCATAAACCAGTCATATATCCTCTGCAGAAACCTACCCTATACCCAAGGTTTTCCTGCTGAAACAGACCAGGGTGCATGCCCCCTGGGTTTCAGTCATGTCCTCCCGAATCACTCGTGCTCATCGGGTGGACGGACTGGGGATTGATGAGACATTCCTTACGTAAAAAGACCATTCAGGGATGGGATTTGACTATTTGCTATGTGTGAGATGGGGAATGAAAGCTGCTCTACGAGCTTGACCACTCTTCCTTCATGCGGAAAACAAATCACTCTAAAGAGCGGGGAGACAATGGCTCCCATGCAATAAATATAGTCGCGTCAAAGGAGTAGATTATAATCTAGGGGTCCTTAGACTACCATTACGTTCATGTGAACGGTTTTCCTTCTCAATGTTATCGGCACATTGGGAAGGATCCCTAACGGTCGACTGGTTCCTTTGTTAAAGCCTGTTATATTTCTCATTTCAGGCAAAAGCGATGGCGAACCAAGCGCTTTCCAAGCAGTTGAGGAAAGGATACTCACAGAAGCCCCTTCATCTATGATGGTACCGGCCATGACCATCCTGTATATTTGAGCAATGATTCGAAATGGTACACTAGTCGGTAAACGAGATTTGCCTAGTAGATTCCAATCAAAGGAAACAACTAGGTTGCTTGGAGGTGGGACTGAATAGACGGCCGGATATGACTCTGACGAACTTCCTTCCTGAGGTAAAGGAATGGATACACTGCCCCCATGTTCATCGGAGTCTGTGTTTACGAAGAGAATTTGAACGATGTCATTCTTGTTCTCTCTGGTGACTGTATCATCTGAAGATGGACCTTCTGAAGGCAAGACCAGGTCAACTGCCGCCTCAACCTTTTGATTTTCGTATGGTGTGGATTCAGATGGTTTATCTTCAACGATAGACGTTTCGATCAACCACAAGGGTGTGTCAGTTGGATTTTCAATTAGTGATGGACTTGGCAAGAGTTTCTCATATCTAGGAGGAAGCCGTAACGGTGAAACCGGACGGTCGTACAAAACTCTTTTAGCCTCGTCTAGGAAGGGACAACGGTGGACGGCGTGATTGCCTTCACACAGTTTACAAGGGAATTTACTTTTCCTTTTCTGTCCCGACGTTTCGCTTTCACTAGTTGACGGTGTACTTTCAACATGATCATCAGATGTTGTCGACACTGGATTGTGTAAACGAGGAGACCAGTCCCTTAAGATCCGAGGGATGCAAGGACAATCTTGATGATAGTGATCTCCTTTGCAAATGACACATGGAGATTTAGGCTTTGACAACGCAGTGTGTGGATTTTCACTAGATGATGCCCAGTTGCCCCCTGTCATCTTTTGCTCCTTCTTCTTCTTCTCTTTCTTCTTCTTAGTTACTTGACTTTGGGCTTCACCAGCTCCATCAAGTGAAGAGGAAGGAGGAGAGGGAGAATCAGACGAAGTAGAAGGTTGGGGGGTAGCTTTGGTATCGTCTAGTTGCTTACTTGATTGTTCAGGAATCACGGTGTTCTGAACGACAGAGGTCGAGAAGAGCCATACGGGCAAGCTGATTGTCAATCCCGGAAGCGACAATGTGCCCATATGGGGTGCACCAACATCTCCCCAAGAGGAGAAAGGACTAGGATTTCCCCCAAGGGGAACTCCTTGGTTGGTGGACTCCATTTTTCTCAACCTAAGACCAACGTAGGAAAGGTGGTGTTATTCTGATTAAAATAAATTTTAGACGCTTTGACACAACTTGTTTTTTCAATTTTTAAGAGTCGAGAAAAAACAAAATATGACTGTAGTCGCCTTCGATTCTTAATGAGCTTGAAGTGACAAGTTCTCAGATGGACATTTTCCTTTAAGGAGTCTGAAAAGGAACGAAAGAGACTACTCTAGAAATCTAGACAGAGGGATTACCAAACCAATCGCAAAACTTTTGAATACTTTTTACGGTACGGCAGTCAATCTTCCCGAATGTTGTGTTCAGTGCATTGCGATCGATAGGGCGACAGACACGGCTTCTTATGGATAAAGGATATAGCCTATTATGGTCTCCCAATATATACTCGACGATACGTGGGAGCATGAGTCCGTACTGGCACTTATCATCTCAAAGTGGAGGAATCACCCAACCGGCAATGAAAACAACAGTTACCAGGCTTTACTACGCCAGAATACGTATCTAGCCTAGACTTCTAAATGTTGTTCATTAGGTTCCAAAGCGTTTTTAGATTCATTAAATTTATTTTACATTTGATCTTGTTTAAGAAATTTTCCTTTCAGGTTCACCGCATGATGTAGATATACAATTCCTAAAATGCAATCTAAGATGATAAACAATCGTTTAATCTTATTTTTGCAATGAAAATCCTAGCTACTAAAGAAAGAGAGATGATATTCTTTCAACATAGAGCAGAGAGCACACACTATATGCATTGTCCTAAATCAAACCAACAAACAGTCTAAATGCAAATGCACATGCACATATTTGTTTTCAGCCTTCTTAATGTGTGAATGATAAAAAGAAAGGTAAGCGCAAATCTGAATTATTTTTCAAAGCGACATTACTAACAAGCTTCTTTTCAAGACAAAATGAAGACAATGACGACACTTTGTGATTCGGAATTGAAAACTTGTAATCAACTATCAAGAACAATCGTATTCTCTTCTATGATTGAAAACGACACTTGCAACACTTCCAAATCAAGAAACGACAGTTCAATTATGCTAATTCTTTGTAAAAGAGAACTGAAAATGGCTCACAATACATAAAAACATTTACAGTTCTTTGCACAATGGAGGCGGAATAATGGCAAGGAATGGGGTTCCCACATAGGTATACTAATTATAGACAACAAAACTCCTTAATAGAGCTGAAAAGAGTGAAGAAAAACCAAAGTCTGGAGGAAAAATTAGCCTTCTCTAATCAGCGCACCTGTTACACAGGGATTTCAGTATGCATCCCACCTACAGCACACAGGAAGTGCGATGCATACTGATATCCTTGAAGAGAGGGTGCGATGGTGCAGTGTGAGACTTTTGATTCAGTTATTGATCACAGTTTGCAGCACAGTTCAGGGATTTAGGCCAAGCAAGTGGTAATCAGTAAATAAATCAAAGGGGTAGATCTAAGGAGGTTACTAGAGCCACCACAAAGGCAATTAGAGAGCTTGTAAATCAATTGTTCAGTTCATAAACAAAACCCGGAGATAGACTGAAACAACATTGATCTACTTTGCACTTGCATAGCAAATGCAGTTCGAAGGCTAGCTGGCTTGACTTCAGGCTCCGTCTGTAAGTTTATAGAGCAAACAAATATAGACAAACAAACAATTTATTAGCTCCCCAGTGGAGTCGCTATTTTGTTATCAGGAAATCTAGTGTCTATGCAGAGCTACTAGTCCCACTAATACTGGTAGCTATCTTAGAAACAAACAAACTAAAACTATTTTCGTTTTCCTTTATGAGAAGTAAATAAGAGGGGAATGAAGGACACCAACCTCAGTCTTGCGCTTGGTTCCTTGCTCAGTTCCTCTCCCTTCTTCTGACAGATCCTTGGCGCTCCTCTCTCGTCAACACAGCTTCAAAGATCACCTGTGGAATGAAAGCAGCATAATACTATCGAAGAACAAAGATCTACAATCATAAACAATATAGGACCAGATATGTTATGAAACGAGCTATCAATTCTTCCGTAAAAATTGCCCAAGTGATAAATCGTTTACGAGAGCAAAGCCATTGATACCATACAAACTGATTTGGTTCCAAATATACAGTTGCCATACGTACCTTTTGTGCGTTTTGCACATTATTGAGATCGAAGAATTGCTCCATCTGTAATATCCATGTGGCGGGATCCTTGCCATCAAACTTCCTCATATCGATTTTTGGAATATGGTGATTCTTCGATCCAACATTAGCATCTATGGAATCATGATTAACATTTCTTTTGTTCTCATCATGAGTTTCCTTTACTACCTTTTCACCATTAGTGACCCTTTCTTGTGGCAACTTCTTCAATTCTTCCATGTTTGTCTTCATATCTATCTTCAAATCTGCCATGTCTCTCTTCAAATCATTCATCTTAGCTTCCATGCCCTTTATCTTAGATTCCACGCCATTTATCTTAGATTCCACGCCACTTATCTTAGCTTCTGTTAGCTTTTGTGAGCGTGACATTTGTTGCACTTGTTCTTGTAATTTTGATAGATCATGTAGCATTTTTTCCTCTTCTTCATGGGTCATGCTAGAACTTTCAGGTTCCTTACTAGGTGTTTACATTTTCTTTCCTCGGGGCATCGGTTATCGATAATAATGCTTTACTATGCCCTTTGAATTCCGTTAAACCAAGCTTACACAAAAATTTTAAAAAAACTACACACCTTTTTTTACTTTATAGAAGCCTGATATTGAATCTGATGTATCTCTATAATTTCGGATCATCCAATTCTGAAATTGCTACTTGTAGTAGCCTTCTGCGTCCTCTTTCCAATACCACAAGTCTGAGCCAAATTGGATTCTCCAAGGAAGAGTTATGTGAAATCTCCCACAATGACTTGTTTTTAGACTGGTTTAGTAGAGCGAACTTGTACGACGTGCCACGAGTCATTGTTTCAACCTTTGAATCTGAAAAACACACACTAGACACTACAGTCCATTCTCTTTCTGTACCTTCTTACGAAATTTCAATCCGATCCCCAGAGAGAAAGTTATGACGATTTTCCCGAGGTCACCTGTTTTGGATGTAATTAAGGAGTCTGCAAAAAGGCCAACTTCCTCAGATCATATCTCCGCAAATATAGTGCGAAAAGCTCTGAAATTCGGACCCAAGGTTCAGCGCGATGTCTTCTCAAATGGGTTTTTTTTGCAACTTCTGAAACATCACAGAAAATAAGTTATAGCGAAAATTCCACGATGACCTGTTTGGAGTAGCGAAACCCTAGAATCCAAAGCTCTGATACCAAATGTTATGAAACCAGCTCAAGAAAAGATAGAAAAGATAGATCAACGCCTTAGAATTCAGCCTCTTCGAGGGGGAAACCTCCTTTACATTACATAAATGAACAATTCTTGGATGATACCAATGACAAAACCTCCTTTCTATATATAAGAGTCTAGGGAGTCACAATATAATCCAGCCGACCTAACAATAATAATATAAAGCCACAAAAATAACAATAGAGGGATTTTATGGGGCACAGAAATAACAATATGGGGGTAATAGGGGCACAACAATATAAATAAGGGGTATAACTACAATAGTAATGGGGTAATCACTAGTATTATAGGGACCCAACAAGATATATATTGACCACACAAAAGCATATATCATCAAACATACAAGAATGTGGAGGAAAACTTGAATAGCTTTATTAATATCAAGAATAGCAAAGAGGATTACAACCAATTGTTCTGACCCAGCATCATCCTCTCAGCAAGAAGCCATTCTTCACCTCATGAAAAGCTTAGATCACTCAACACTATGATGTTACAACGAGAAACCAACAACACTTACAAGATACAAAATTCCAGCCTCCGGATCTTTGGGATGAGGGATCCATATATAGATGATTGGAGGGAGGTGATTCAGCTTCTGAGATTTGATTAGTGTCCTCTCTCTGATAGTTCTTGATTCCAGTTGGAGATTGATGATCTCTTACTGTCTTACTCATCCCTGGGAAAATGCAGAGAGGCAAGTGTCACAGGAGAAGTTTCTGGAAGATTCCATGATCCTCCACCTCACAAATTGACTCTACCATTTGTCCACTCTCGCCCATCGCACCCCATAGAAGGGCTTTTTAGTATGCATTGCACCTCCCGTGTGCATTTAGGTGGGATGCAGCGCACTTTGACCATGGAGCAGGTGAGATGGTCCAACTTTGACCAGTTCTGAGTAGTTTTTCATGGAGAACTTCTGGGAGATGATGTAATCAGTTGACCTTGTTCTTTTAGGGGTTGGAACAACACTTTTAGGGACTTAGGAGCCATTGGTTTATGGACATATATGATTGGGGTTGCAGTACCCAAAAATGTCTATAACACCGAGAGTGAGGTGCTGCCTTAACCTCGTCATTCGACCAATTACCTTACGGTCATACTCCTATGATTCATCCTTAGGTTTACGCGTATCCGGCTGCAACTTTCCAAGTTTTTGGTTCAGAAAGTCCTTGTTATGAAACCAGCTCACAAAAAGATAGAAAAGAGAGATCCACGCCTTAGAATTCAGCCTCTTCGAGGGGGCAACCTCCTTTACATTACATAAATGAACAATTCTTGGATGATACAAATGAAAAACCTCCTTTCTATATATAGGAGTCTAAGGGTCACAATATAATCCAAGCCTACCTAACAATAATATTATAAAGCACAAAAATAACAATAGAGGGATTCTATGTGGCACAATAATAACAATATGGGGGTAATGGGCACAACAATATAAATAAGGGGTATAACTACAATAGTAATGGGGTAATCACTAGTATTATAGGGACCCAACATGCCCCTCTCCTTCAAAAAAGTGTTGTCCTCAACGCTTGAGTAGTTCTGGATACTTCTGCATAAAATTCTCATCCTCCCATGTGGAATCTTCAGCGGATAAGTTCTTCCACTTGATAAGATACTCTGAAATTGATCGATTTCGTAGCTGTCGAGTTCTTGTTTCTGTGACTGCTTCCGGTTCCAATATAATTTTTCCTTCCTCGTCAAGTTCTGGCAATATTGTTTGAACTGGGAGCTTGTCGCCTATAACCTTCTTTAAACATGAAACATGGAAAACTGGGTGCAATCGAGAAGCTGCAGGAAGCTCCAATTTGTATGCCATAGTACCAATCTTTTGCAACACCTTGTACGGACCATAATACTTTGGTGATAATTTATTATCCTTCTTAGCTTGCTTGAGGGACATTTGCTTATATGGTTGTAGCCGTAGGAATACCCAATCACCTACATCAAAACTTCTTTCACTGCGATGTTGATCTGCCTGTTGTTTCATTCTATTCTGTGCCAACACGAGGTTATCCTTTAAGAGTTGGAGGACTTGTTGTTGATGTTCGATGTGATGTTCCACTGCCTGAACCTTAGAATTTTCTCTTAAATATGATGTGATGGATGGTGGTTGATACCCATAAAGTGCCATAAATGGGGTCATTTTTGTTGCTGTATGGAAGGAAGTGTTATACCACCATTCAGCCAGAGGCAACCATTTGACCCATTGTGTCTGTTTATCAGATACAAAGCAACGAAGATATCCTTCCAAACATTTGTTTACTATCTCAGTTTGCCCATCAGATTGAGGATGATAAGATGAGCTATGAGCTAACTGAGTACCAAGACAAGAAAATAATTCTGTCCAAAAATTTCCAGTGAAAATGGGATCTCTGTCACTTACAATAATCTTTGGGTTTCCATGTAGCTTTTGAATTGTTTCCATAAATGCAGTAGAAACTGTACTGGCTTTAAATGGATGTGATAATGCACAAAAGTGTGCATACTTGGTAAGTCTGTCAACTACCACCATGATGACACTCTTTCCCTCAGACTTGGGTAAACCTGTGATAAAATCCATTGAAACCTCCTCCCAACGTTGGCTTGGAATGGATAAAGGTTGTAATAGACCCGGTGTCTTAATTGTTTCAACTTTATTTTGTTGGCAAACCAAACATTCCGCCACAAACTTTTGAATATCTGATTTAAGGCCATCCCAAAAAAATTCCTTCTTAACCCTGTGGTAAGTTTTTAAAAATCCTGAGTGCCCTCCTAAGGGAGAAGTGTGCAATTCCATAAGAATCTTTTGTTTTAGCTGGGAATTCTTACAGAGGTATAAGCGATCTTTGTACCATAACGAATCATTTTTCCAGCTAAATGTATCAGACGTACTGGAATCTTGTTGTAGCTTTCGAATAAGTGCCCACACTTCTTCGTCATTCTTCCATTCCTCCCTTGCTTCGTTTATCCAATCTGGTTGGATAATAGAAATGGCGCACAACAATGCTTCCACATCCTCATCCTTTCTTGAGAGTGCATCTGCCACCACATTTTGCTTCCCTTTTTTGTAGATGATTTCAAAGTCATAACCCAACATCTTTGTGACCCACTTTTGTTGCTCTTCAGAGGATAATCTTTGTTCTAAAAAGTATTTAAGGCTATCATGATCCGTTTTTACCTTGAAGTGTCTTCCCATTAGGTAGGGTCGCCATTTCTTAAGTGCATGGAGTATTGCCAACATTTCCTTCTCATAAATAGCTTTGCTTAAAAACTTTCCCTTGATTGGACGACTTTCAAAAGCAATGGGTCTTTCATCTTGCATTAGAACAGCACCAATTCCATTTCCTGAAGCATCACATTCCACAATAAAGGTTTTTGTGAAGTCCGGTGTAGCTAAGACCGGTGCTTGGCACATTGCCTCTTTAAGATGTTCAAAGGCCTTTGTTGCTTCCGGAGTCCATGAAAATGCATCTTTCTTCAATAATGTTGTTAGAGGTGCTGCTATTCTCCCATAATTCTTAACAAACTTGCGATAATACCCTGTCAACCCAAGAAATCCTCGCAGATGCTTTATGGATGTGGGGATTTTCCATTCCTTAATGGCTTTAATTTTGCTAGGGTCTACCTTAACTCCTTCATGAGATACAATATGACCCAAATATTCCACCTCCTGGACTCCAAAGAAACATTTGGATCTTTTTGCATATAATTGTTTCTCCTCCAATAGTTGTAGCACCCTGTCAACATGTTCAACATGATCCTTCCAAGACTTGCTGTAGATTAGTATATCATCAAAAAATACTAACACAAATTTTCTAAGGAATGGTTTGAAAATTGAATTCATCAAACCTTGAAATGTTGAAGGTGCATTGGTAAGGCCAAAAGGCATGACCAAAAATTCATAATGACCCTCATGAGTTCTAAATGCCGTTTTCGGAATGTCTTCAATCTTCATTCTGATTTGATGATATCCTGAACGAAGATCCAACTTGGTGAAGTAAATTGATCCATGCAATTCATCCAGTAATTCATCAATGACAGGAATGGGGAACTTATCTTTAATAGTGAGCTTGTTGAGCTCCCTATAATCCGGACACATGCGCCATGATCCATCCTTCTTGTGCACCAATACTACTGGAGCAGAGAAAGAACTTTGACTCGGTTGAATTATACCAGCCTCTAGCATTTCTGCAACCATACGTTCAATTTCACTTTTTTGGACATAGGGATATCTGTACGGCCTGATGTTTGGAGGAACACTTCCTGGAATCAGATGAATAGCATGATCATGATCACGCATAGGTGGGAGACCTTTGGGAGTCTCAAATACCTTGGAATGATTGTCCAGGACTTTTTGGAGATCTGGAGAAATAGATGATTCCAATGTGGAAACATCTAGCGAACATAATTGTGCAATTACACCTCTTTGCTCCTTTTTTAGAAGCTTTGTCATACCATTAGAGCTGATTATCTTTCCTGGTTTCCCTGCAATACCCCTTAATTCAACTTCCTTTCCTTCCACAGAAAATTTCATGAAAAGTTCTTGAAAATTAAAAGCTATTGTACCCAAGGATTGTAGCCATTGGACTCCTAGTACAACATCAGCACCTCCCATTGGAATGGAAAGCATTGGGCTAGTCAATACATATTCTCCCATGGATAGCTTGATATTATGGCACTTTCCAGAGCAATTTATTGTTCCTCCATTTGCAATCATCACTTGACACTCTGGTGCTGGATATAGGAAGCAATTCAATTCTTTTGCTACCCTACAATGAATAAAATTGTGGGTGCTTCCTGAATCAATCAACACTATTACCTTTTTCTTCTTGATTTGTCCTTCTATCTTGATGGTTTGAGGAGTGGTAATTCCCGCCAATGCATTACAAGATATGGTCGGATTTATTTGTTCTTCATCTAGGCTTTGTTCCTGGAATATATCCTCTTCTTTTGACCTTTCTTGCTCCTTTTCTTCTTCCTCTTCACAATCTATGTAGAATAATTTCTTCTCAGCACACTTATGACCTTTTGTGTATTTGCTATCACAATTGTAACAAAGCCCTTTTGCTCTTTTTTCTTCCAATTGTTGTGGTGTCAACCTTGTAGGTTGTGGAAGACTATGGGCAACAACACTTCCATCTTTATAGTTGTGAATGGTATGCTTCCTAGTTGCCATAATTTTGCTTTCCATTTTTCTTGCTAACCTGAATGCCTTCTCTAATGAATCAGGTTCCCAAAGGCGCACATCATGTTGGATATTATCCTTTAAAGACCCTATGAACACATCAATCCTATGCTCCTCTGGAATATCTTTTACCCTTATGTTCAATTTTTGGAACTCCTCAATGTGCTCCATTATTGAACCCTTTTGTTTGAGACTTATCAATTGGCTAAAAAAAGTGTTGCTTTTTGTATCCTCATAATGTGCTATCAATTCTTCCGTAAAAATTGCCCAAGTGATAAATTGTTTACGAGAACAAAGCCATTGATACCATAAAAACTGATTTGGTTCCAAATATAAAGTTGCCATACGTACCTTTTGTGTGTTTTGCACATTATTGAGATCGAAGAATTGCTCCATCTGTAATATCCATGTGGCGGGATCCTTGCCATCAAACTTCCTCATATCGATTTTTGGAACATGGTGAGTCTTCGATCCAACATTAGATCTATGGAATCATGATTAACATTTCTTTTGTTCTCATCATGAGTTTCCTTTACTACCTTTTCACCATTAGTGACCCTTTCTTGTAGCAATTCTTCAATTCATCCATCTTATCATCCATGCCATCAAATTTAGCATCAATCTTAGCTTCCATGCCATCCATCTTAGCTTCCATTCCCTTTATCTTAGATTCCACGCCATTTATCTTAGATTCCACGCCACTTATCTTAGCTTCTGTTAGCTTTTGTGAGCGTGACATTTGTTGCACTTGTTCTTGTAATTTTGATATATCATGTAGCATTTCTTCCTCTTCTTCATGAGTCATGCTAGAGCTTTCAGGTTCCTTACTAGGTGTTTGCATTTTCTTTCCTCGGGGCATCAGTTACCGATAATAATGCTTTACTATGCCCTTTGAATTCCGTTAAACCAAGCTTACACAAAAATTAAAAAAAAACTACACACCTTTTTTCACTTTATAGAAGCCTGATATTGAATCTGATGTATCTCTGTAATTTCAGATCATCCAATTCTGAAATTTCTACCTGTAGTAGCCTTCTGCGTCCTCTTTCCAATGCCACAAGTCTGAGCCAAATTGGATTCTCCAAGGAAGAGTTATGTGAAATCTCCCACAGTGACTTGCTTTTAGACTGGTTCAGTAGAGCGAACTTGTACGACGTGCCACGAGTCACTGTTTCAACCTTTGAATCTAAAACACACACACAAGAAACTACAGTCCGTCCTCTTTCTGTACCTTTTTACGAAATTTCAATCCGATCCTCAGAGAGAGAGTTATGACGATTTTCCCCAGGTCACCTGTTTTGAATGTAATTCAGGAGTCTGCAAAAAGACCAACTTCCTCAGATCATATCTCCGAAAATATCGCGAGAAAAGCTCTGAAATTCGGACCCAAGGTTCAGCGCCAATTCTTCTCAAATGGGTTTTTTTTGTGACTTCTGAAACGTCACAGAAAAAAAGTTATAGCGAAAACACGATGACCTATTTGGAGCAGCGATACCCTAGAATCCAAAGCTCTGATACCAAATGTTATGAAACCAGCTCACAAAAAGATAGAAAAGAGAGATCTACGCCTTAGAATTCAGCCTCTTCGAGGGGGCAACCTCCTTTACATTACATAAATGAACAATTCTTGGATGATACAAATGAAAAACCTCCTTTCTATATATAGGAGTCTAAGGGTCCCAATACAATCAAAGCCTACATAACAATAATATTGTAGGGCACAACAATAACAATAGTGGGATTCTATGTGGCACAATAGTAACAATATGGGCACTAAATGGGTACATCAATATAAATAAGGGGTATAACTACAATAGTAATGGGGTAATCACTAGTATTATAGGGACCCAACAGTCCTCCTTTAGTCCCTTTTCGAGCTGTTTAATCTCCGCGTCAAGCATCATATTCTTCGTTTAGAGTAGTATCATGTTTCTTTCTAGTTTTCGAAGTTGCGCATTCCCTTGCCACCTGAATCCCTTCATACTCCTCTTCACACGATCTTATGAGTTCTTAAGTCTGAACTTCACGCATTGTTTTCTTCATCGAAATTGCTACATCCACGGCCTCTTACGAAGGTTCTTCAAGGACCTCAGTTCTTATACCATTCTGCAACCTCGGACTCGACTTCGCAGCCAGGTTCTTGCATAGCACCGTATATGCCCAACTGACCACTGGGGTGCGCAAGTTCCCTTTTTTATATTGTATCCGCTGACCCTTATTCATGACTCTATGTACCTTGGTGAACGCTCCCCCCCTCGCACTTGGTAGTGCGATCCTTTTCTTCCTCCAATGCGTCCTGTTTGGGCCTGCTATTGTAATACTGCTACGTGCTAGAATAGTCCGTTCCGTATATGTCTTGTGTGCTTGCAAGCCGTTCTGCCCTTTTCACCAATCCGCCTTAGGTGGGGTCTTGAAAATTGTAAGTGCATCCATCTTCTACATTCGTGCCAATTTCTGATATTCTGCTGACGTATATGCCCCCCTCGTGTGAGTGTCGCACGCAACGCCCATTCGAGTGAGCCGCACTGCTGCCATTCCGATACGGTACTTTCAACTTCATCTAAGGGTCCATCCATTCTTGTTACCCCATCATTTTTTGGCATTTCCCTTAATTCAGTTGTCACATGCCGTATTGATCAAATCATCATGTTGCAATTCAGCGTTGTGACTTCGTGCAAGCGGCTCTAGCAGCGTTCTATTTCTTCATCTGAATCCAAAGTACAGGAACTGTCATGCTCCCATGAGATTCTCCCATCTTCAGTCAGGTTCACATGATCTTGGTCTTGCACTGTTATCTGATAGATGAAATCCAACTCAACGTCGCTGTCATCCTCACGCACAGGTTCAATGTAGCACACCCTTTCGGCTGGATCTAGAGGAACTACTACCCGTAGGGACTTTTTCTCGAAAATCATTTTCCGCTTCTTCAAGTTGATGACTCCATTCATATCCGTGGCCCAGTCTATCCATAATAACGTGGGGTAACGGTTATTGTCATCCACAATCTCTATTACCTCAAAGTCCGTCTGCGTGGTCGCACCTTTGATATCCACTGTTACCCCTTGCAATCTTCCCATGGGCAAGACCTTTTGCTGGTTCACCATCCATAATTGAATAGGAGACCACTGTAACGCAGGCCTGCCCATGCATTCCCATGTATGTTTTGGTAACAAATTCACGTCTGAACCTAAGTCTAAGATCACCTGATCCATTTCATACTCACCAATTTGCATCGTCAATCTCATTTCCCTCCTAGTGTGCAGTGAATGCCTTCCCAATTTCCGGACTACACGCGTTTCACCCAGCCCTGCGCACCTAGTGATTGGCTCTTGTAGTCCTTTAACTGCCTTATGGTTGCGTAACAGTTTCATGCATGTCTCTAAAAAGGTAGTTAGCATAGAAGGATCCATTCTTGTCTCTGGTTGATCCTTACTACCTGAAGTAGAGGCCTCCGCGAAGCTCTTCTTAGCTTCCATAAACGTCTCCTTTGCGCGTTCCAAGTCAAACTCAAGTTCCTTTATAGGAGCCTTGTGAACCCATGTGTCGAGCTATAAAAAGGGTCTCTTTCACATCTAATTACCTCACATTAGTTTGTCAATCCAGGAATGTTTTGTTATTTCAAAGAGTGTCTCAGTATGAGGCTATCATTTGCCAGATTAATGTTATTAGTACAGTGCTAAAAAATACAAGAGTAAATGGATGCTTGTTTACAGCAAACTACTTTGAAATACTAAACCACACATTCAGAAAACTAAGCAATTTATCAGTCAAGGGTTCAGTAGCAGTAACTCATCCCTTTGTAAACTGATGGGGTCAAAGGAAATCAGAGAACAGATCATGGATCTGGGGACTGGACAGTAAATGTCAATGCCCACTATAGTCTTAGATCGTTCTTCACACCCAAAATAATAATAATGCAAATGACAGGAAATGGAACGACAGATAAGAAATAGAACAACAAATAAGAAATAGAAAAAAAAATAAGAAATAGAACAACAGACCTGAAATGGAACAACAAACAGGAAACTATAACAACAATTGAGTCTAATAAACAACAACACCTTAGTCTACAAGATCGAATGCAATAATCGTGTCCTTCAGGAATCAAATGGAAATCCTTCACTTTTAAGGACGAATTGAACAACACGCAAAAATGGAACAACACTGATTAATGATGGATTATAGAACAACGGTTGAAAACCATTCACACATGCACACGACACACCTTAATAGTAATCTGATCTTGGTAATCTTGTTATCAATCTTAGTTACAAAGAATACGACTGTATTTCAGAATGGAATAGCAAGGTCTCTAGATTCAACAATCGCAAATAACATAATCCCTAAGATGAGTTCAGTAATACCAATGAAATAAGTGTACACACAGATACTCTGTAATTGAATAGCAACAGTATTGTGTAAAGACCGGCAATATTATATCAGCACTTAAAAGAACAGTGATACGTTGCAAAGTTAATACAATGGTTCTGTCTTCAGAAACTTCAATAAATCAAACATAACAGAGCGTGTAATGTAAACTAACAGAACATATCATATTACCGAATAAAGTTGATAAGCAAGCCACACATAAACCAAAAGTAATAGTACAGGAGCAAGTGTCCTCCAGGGCCAGGCCCTTAGCTTCCAGGGGTACACCACTCGAAGTTATTCCAGACTCAGAGATGAAATAGCAACCAAGTTTTTATTAATGCAAAAGACATAATTACAGTAGATCAGTTCTCAATGAGACTCGATGATCAAAGTTTCAATCTTAAGGGAAATTACATAAAAACATAACAAACTCCTCGGGCTAACAGTGCTGCCCCTTTTATAATGGTGAAGGCGAAGATGTCTAGGTGAAAAAATAGTTAAAGCAGTGATCCCTCAGGATCAAAGGATCCCGAGGGATTCACCGAACCATTAGTTCTTTTCTTTCTTGCGCCGAGCCGATATCTCCACTTCCTTTCCAGGGCTGTGTTGATGCCCCGAAATTCGTTGCAACAACATCGGGGAAACCACCCGGTCCGGACCTTAGTGCAGCTCCTTTTCCGTTTGGGATAGTGGCTCCGACTGGGGATAATGGGACCAGTTTCCCAAGAATTATAAGTAAACGGGATGGATGAATGATTTACGATATAAGGTGGTAATAAGTGAACAACTAAACTATAAGAGAAATATAATAACTATAAGCTAATCCCGGGACTTATCGATTTGTAGAGTGCAGCGTTTGATAATCTGTGCTTAATGGCAGGCATATAGATGACTCTAACACTAAAGCATAGATGTTTAAATCATTTAAGATTGCTCTGCATAATTAGTTATGCAGAGCGATGATAGCGAATTACTACACTTAGTCATTTATATCATTGCTACACGCATGAGTAAAAGAGATAACAAATCACAAAACATTCAATAGTGATATGAAATGAAGATTTGCTGTTATATTGCATACATGTATTCAACAATAGCAAAGATAATAACACAACAATTCATATAATAGAAAAGAGCACAGATACAGATAATAGTACCATGTAAGCTGTTTGATCAATCCAGTATATTAATCACTATGTCGCGGTCCTTCCTTCAAACCAGAAAGCATTCCAAACAAGTGACAGTAGTGCACAATTGCATAAAACAGCCTTCTAAGCAAAATTAAGAACCATCGGTCGAGTTTCACAAAAGGATATAGACTGAAGCACAATAGTGCAAACTTCAGCCTTTAAGTCTTTTACAAAATTTTACGACCCTTTCCAAAACAATGAAAGGATCTATAAATACTATGCTAATCTAAATATCTAAATATCTAAAAATTGAAAAGCTACTAAATTGGCATTAACAAATATCATCTTCTTTTCTGGCGATCTGGCAGTCGGCGGCGATGCTTCATTCAGAGGTCTCTTTGCCTTTATTCCTTCGCTGACATATCGCCAGCATTGGCTCTACTTCTGGTGGAGTGTTGAGACGCGAAGTTAGCTGGGCGTCATATGTGGCATCCTGAATGTCGGAAATCAGGTATCGGAGGGCATCTGTTAAACAGTTAAGAGCCGACCTTTGAGAATGTGGTTTAATCAGAAAGAGCCAGTATGCGTCGGCGGTTAAAGTATTTACTTCGGCGATTAACCGTCCTTGTTTCTCCAGATCAGGGTAATTTCTCTGCTCCAGCATGTTTGCTATTGTTATGCTTCCAGGTGTGCACTGGGAAATCATGTTTGCCAGATAGAGTGTGTCGTTGACTAGATTGATCATGTTGCTGGCAATCATTTTACATCTTGAGGCCGCCCTTTCCGCTTTCATTACCTGAGTGTTCCATTCCATGAAGAGTATGTCCTTGTACGTCACATGGATTCGGGACAAATTTGCCGCTTTCCCTTCTGGAGTGTCTTGCCACTCAATATATTCCGATATGTCATCTTCGGCCTGATCTAGCTTATTCCTGGCCTTTTCTATTTGCTCACACACTATTGTAGATGTTTCACATAATGACTCAGCGTCAGCAAGTTGTCGGCACAAGAGTCTGATCTGAGATATTAATGCGCCATTTATTCGAGTTGCCTCTTCTATGAAATCATCAATACTCTGGGCGTCCTTGATACCTTCGAGCTGTGCTGATAGCTGAGTTATTTGCTCGTCTTTAGATTTTATCATCAGCTCATTTGATGCTTTTAACTGGGACAATGCCTCCGATAATTCTTTTGCCTTCTGAACCTCACTTTGGTCTATCCTCTGTTTTTCAATTTGCAGCTGCTGGGTTAACAAATTGTTTTCCTGCTGTTGAGCCAGCAACTGCTCTTCTACCTGTGCTGCCTTATTTTTCGTCTCAATTACTTCTGCCTGCAATGCATATATTTCATGATCTTTAGTCTTCAACAGAAGACTTACCTCTGATGCTTTGTCAATAGTTGCTGCCGAATAAGCTCCCGCAAATTGCGACAGCTTAGTCAGATCTTCGGAGGGGTCTAATTCCCCCTTCCAGACCACATTGCCCGTGACTGTTTGCTCAGGAGAAATAGAAGGTTGATCAAGCCTTCGTCTTTTCCTAGAGCGCCTAACAACGGCTCTATGCTTTGGACTGTAGAAAATGTCTAGGGGAGGAATTTCTTCCACCTGGAGATCAATTTGATCGGACGGGTCTTGAGTGATTACCTCGACATCCTGTAAAATGGGTGGGCCGCTGGTTCCTTCTAGAACCTGAGAAGAAGTAGTATCGGGAGAATTACTTGTTTTAGAGGTGTCTGAGTCTTTGGAGTCTTCCTTACCACTGATAATCGAATCGAATTGGTTCCATTCCTTAATCAATTCAGGATCGGTGGAGATTTGCTCACATTGTTCTGTGTGGGCTTTACTCTGTTCTTTTTCTTGTTCAATCCTCTGTTGTTCCTCAAATGCCTTCCGCTGCTGCTCCTCCTGTGCTCTCTGCTGCTGCTCCTCCAATTCCCTTTTCTGCCTATCTTCCAGTTC
This sequence comes from Pinus tabuliformis, assembly GCA_031772625.1. Taxonomy (NCBI): domain Eukaryota; kingdom Viridiplantae; phylum Streptophyta; class Pinopsida; order Pinales; family Pinaceae; genus Pinus; species Pinus tabuliformis. The sequence goes on along the minus strand of CM062818.1, from coordinate 1,973,541,812 downwards.
TTTCTTTGCTTTCTCTTCTTCTTCCTTCTTCCTCTGTTCCTCTATCTCTTTCTGTTTTCTTTGCTCTTGATCCTTTTGTGCCTTTTGTTGCCTTTCTATCTGCTCCCTTTTATGCTTCTCTGCCTGCAGCTTGTTTTGCCTTTCCTCCTGTTGTTTATCATACTCTTTAATTGTAACAGGAGGTGGATGTATCTTCTGCTGACCAGGCTCGCTTGAGGAAGATGCTGGGGTTGTGGATAATAAATCTAGAGGCAAAGTTTGCAACCTTTGCTTTCTAAGTTTATTAAATTCAGTTAACTCCACATCTTCGTATCTCATTGCAGCAAGCTGTTTGGTTTGGCTTATTGAATCGGCACCTGCGAACAGGTCATCAAACTGATCTTCTTGATGGACAATCTTTGACAGCTTGGCCTGTTCCAGGGCAATGAAAGCAGTCTTGTTTGGATCATAGAGTCTGTTTGGGATAGAGGCCAGGGATATCATTTGGAGTTTTGTTGCTTCTTTTTCTGCATGCTTGTAATTCTGCAGCATATAAACTCCAATTCTTAAAGGAAAAGAGGGCCATCCTCTCTTTTTCTCATCTTTGAGAGTTTGTGTGACACCCTCAGACATAATATGGTAGGAGATTTCCCGGGCTAACAATTTATCTGGGATGTATAGAGGGAGAACGTGTGGCCTAGCCTTGCTTCCAAAAACTCTAATATAGGTAAAATGCTCTTCCCCGAACCAATGCGCTACGGCTGGTAGGTCAAAAGAAGCTTCATAGGAAATTCTTGGGATGGGTTTGTCGAAAATAGAATAGTGGATGGGCACCATGAAACCATTGCAAATTTGATACAAATGGTCCTTGTAAGAGGGCTTCCATAATTTCCGATGGTACAAATGAATGGGTGTTGGATCATGGGTGGTCCATCTCCAACCAAGGACAGGAAACTCAGAATTAAAACACAGGGTATCCATAATGTAAGCAGAGTAATAAAATGGTGGGATTTTCCTTTCGGTGACTCTGGTTTTGGCTCTAAATTCACGAACAACTATGACCAACTTATCAGACATAATAGTGGCCCAATCCATAATTATACTATTGACAGCCGCTTCCATTAAGGGAACCATGTCAATATGGATATTAGCAGAGTCATGTAATCCCCACAATCTACACATCATAATCCCAGCATAGCAATAGGGAGAAGCCAAAGAAGCATTGGAGTACTTACCCGAACTTTCATGCTTGTGTTTGGCTGGGTTCGGATGGTGATTCATTCTCGTTCGCGAACTTCTCCACGAAGGTTCTGTTATAGACTAGCTCAGGTTCAGGCAAATGATACATCCACCTCAGGTCATCAGGCTTGAAGGACCCGAAAATCCTTCCATCCCTTGTATGAAAAGTTCTATCAGTGAGGGTAATTTCCTCAATTGCCCAGCGTACCACATCAGTGTAAGGTAGGACCTGCTCTCTGGCTGCTATTCTGTGCAAAAAGGAGTCGGCCAAGTCTTTGAGAGTTGCCTCGGACTTCCTTTGTTCATCCACACTAGCCTCAGTCACTGTTTTTTCCGGTTGCTCGGCCTCTAACAAATTATATGTACCCTGCCATGTAGTGCTAGGAAGACCAGTGCATGTAGTATCTGAGATTAGGCCTTTCTTCGAAACTATAGCAGCTTGACCTGCGACAGGTGTTACAGTAGAACCTGCAGCCTTCTTGAATTTCTTTCCCATCATGTTCAGGCTTCTCTCGACAGTTGAATTCTACGCAAATGCAAGAGAAATCGTAACAAGGAAATAACAACGACAATCCATAATGGGATAGATATATTACTTGAAGCGTGGCAAGATTAATTCTAAAAGTGGCTGCGGATCTAATGATTTGAGAAGGCACCGCAGATGCAATGATGGTGATTTTACAGCCTGCAGCTCCATAAATGACCATTACTTCGTTATTAAACCGAATGACCCCTTAAAGCGTGCAACAGATTTTTTCAAAGGTCTAATCGTAAGTGTTCGTTAAATCGAAGGGGCAAAGTTTTAAATACACATGCATTACCTTATCCCTGCATTTAACGGCATTTTGAAATCTGTGCTTTTGTCAATCGGATTCAAATATAACTTTAAAGTTTTGAAACAATCACCTTTTAGGAATTCTGGTCATCATTAAGCGTCATCGTATCGCATCGGGGGTGTGAGTGATATTATCGTTTGGGAGAGATCTTGGCGAATTCCGATTGCGACATCGCATCGTATTAGCACGCGAACACATTCCTAGATGTATATCAAATGATTTTCCGACTACCGATAGCGATATCACATCGCATCGGGGAAAAGATCTGAGCGTCTTATGAAAATGTATGGGATTCCGTCGACTACCGATAGCGATATCGCATCGGGTCGGGGCTTAAAGCGTTTTTTTACAAGAGGCAGCGCCGATAGCCGATCGCCGATATTACGTCGCATCGGGGTGTAAGATATGTGCTCTTTTTGTGTGTGCATTGAATACCGCCGATCGCCGATAGCGATATCGCATCGGAAAGGACCAAGGTAACATGCGATCTTGCGATTGCTTTTTCAGACTTAACCAAAAATTGCTTGTTATTTATTCAAAAAGGCTTTTATTCACAAATTCATTTGATTATCATACCTTTTTCGAACAAATTCATTAATGCCAATTAAAATTTTAAAAGGGACCCATTTCATATGTTAATTGTTCGTGATTAAAAATGTTATGAAATGGGGGGTTGTTGTAGGCCACAACAATTGGCGATTCGTTGGTAGAACCAGTTATCTCTGGACTGATAAACATACTTAAACTTTTTCAAATAGAATCTTTATAAGGGAAAGGAAATTTCTAATATAACTAGATGTCTATTGATTCTGAGTAAAGAAAAATTCTTCTATTGACTTCCTCTTTTTATAAAGAAAATAAATGCATTTTAAGTTTTAAAACAGGTCTTTAATGGTTCATAAAGGTAAAACAGAAAACTTTTCCAAATCAGCTTTTAAAGTAAACTCCTCTGTCATAGGTAGAGCCTCTGCTGCCAGCAAACGTTTATAGTCTCGGCAGGGTTACCTTTTAACCATGTTGTTGTCCATTGTTCCATTCACTTAAGAGTGTGACTAAACAGAATGAATTCAAAACATATTTTCACATTTTTGAATTTCATTTTCTTTTCTTCTTTGCTTAAGATAAAAGCCATTGTCCTGGTTTGGTGGCCAGATAATGACAATGCCACTCACGGGTAGTAATCAAACTGAACAAGCTGGCTCGTGATGAGACCCCTTGTCTTGAAATTTCAAGCCATTACCCTGTTTGATATGCAGTTTTGGTAATGTCAGTTAAATTATTTTCCTATGAACATGGTAAGCAGGATTGTAATAAGACCTCTTATCTTTAATCTTTTATATTTTAGAATTACACTCTGAGTAATCATAAACTTTTGGTGAATGGGATGAACAACTGTCTCCTTAAGAGTAAATGGATGACAGGTTGAGAGTTAAAGATGCTGAAGATGGATTAGCTCCTATTTTAATATAGATAACCTTTGGAGACCAATTTTGAAAACCCAAGATGACTCATAGAACTACGTTCAGAGAGAAGTTTATAAAAGTTAGACTGCGATCTCAGAATAGAAAGATATCTAATTTCCTAGAAATGATCTCTCTTGGTTTAAGACTCTATTATCCCAAAGCAAATAATGATAGTGCCCCCAGCGAGACAACTTTTAACTACAGCAAAAGGTCAATGGAAGATATCCCACATCCTTATTTTCTACAAATCCTACAAACTATAAAAACTATCAAACTATAAAGAGAAGGGGTTACCTCCTCAATTAAAGAATTTCTTCAAGATTAGACCATTGACAGGGAGAGAATCTCTCACCCCTGATAGATTTTGCAGTATAAAAGTGGAATGGCCTATTTTTTCACAGATCTGAAATGGTCCAAGCCACAGTTTCTGAAACTTGGAGTGTTTACCTTTGTCTTCATGGGCTTTGTCCCATTTCAGAACTAAATCTCCGACTTGGAATTGTTTAGGACTAGACGAGGCTAGATCAAAAGCTGCTTTAATGACTTGCTGATGTTTGGCGTGTGTAACCTTGGCCCTTTCCTCTTCAAGTTTGAGAATTTGATCATATCTAAACTGGATAGAGGAAGAAGGAGTTTCCTCAATAAATTTCACTAGGGCTAGAGATGGAAGAAGAAGATTGGTTGGTACAATTGCTTCTTTTCCATAGACAAGATTAAACGGAGAGGTTCCTATGGAGGCTTTCTGTGTTATCCTATCGGCCCATAATGCAAATACTAAGGCTTTGTGCCAGTTCTTATGATTCTCTTCGATTGTTCGCTTAATAATTTTGATTAGATTTTTATTAGTTGATTCTGCTAGGCCATTACCCTGAGGATAGTAATTAGCAGAATACTTTAATTTAAATCCTCTTTTGATAGCGAAATCAATCATTGCATTACCTGAGAAATAAGAAGCATTATCAAAGACGAGCGTTTGGAACACCAAACCTGGTAATGATGAACTGATCTATAAATTCAATGATCGCCTCAGAGTTTGTTGTCTTTAACGGAACTGCTTCTACCCACTTTGTAAAGTAATCGGTGGCTGTAAGGATATATTTGTGCTGCCTGGAAGAAGGTGGATTAATTTCTCCAATGATGTCCAATCCCCATTGTTCGAAAGGCTGTTCAATGTTGACTGGTTGCAAAGGGAAAGCTGGTTTTTGTTGTCTTCCACTGGAAGTTTGGCATTTGAGACATTTCCTTACATACTCGTGAGTGTCCTTAAACAAAGTAGGCCAATAGTATCCAGCATGAATAACTTTATGAGCTGTTGTATCAGCTCCAAAATGTCCTCCTGCTGGTCCGTCATGTAGCTCCTACAAAACCTTTTGAGCCTCAGGTTTCTCAAGACATCTTAATAGAACAGAATCATAATTTCTTTTGAAAAGCACATCATTGATAATCGAAAAACTCTTAGCTTTCAATCTAATGGCCCTTTTTTTCTTGTAGGACAAATTCGTAGGTGCATAACCATTCTTTAAATAAAAGATCAAATCTGCATATTGAGATTCGGAATCGGGAACACTTAGCTGATTAACTTCTTGAGTTTGCTCTGTATCGCTTGATTCCGGAATGTTAGATGCTCCTGCTAATATCCTGCAAAAACCTTGACCTTTAACAATCTTTGCTGGCTTTATTTCTAGGTCATATTCTTGGAGAGCCGCGACCCAATTTGCCCTTTTTTCGCCCAATTCTTTTTGAATTAATAGTTGCCTAACTGCCGAGAAAGGAACTATCACTTTAGTATGGGTTTTTAAAAGAAAGGGTCAATAATGTTTGACTGCTTTAAAGACAGCAAAAGCTTGTTTCTCAACATCGGAATAGTTCAATTCGGCGCCTTGAAAGTTTGAACTAAAGAACGAGATGGGCGCTTCCAAATTGTCATCATTCAACTGGGTGAGCACTGCTGCGTAAGATAAGTCGGATGCAATGGTATATAATGTAAAATGATTAGAAATATTTGGAGTATTCAGAGCTGGGGCATTGATTATTGATTGCTTAATGTCATTAAAAGCTTGCTTTTATTCTAATCCCCACCTGAAGGTTGAATTCTTTTTAATCATCGTTTGTAGTGGTAGTACAATCTGTGAAAAATCTGGAACAAATCGTTTAACGAAATTAATCTGGCCTAAAAACGACTGCATCGATTTTTTATTGTGTGGAAAAGGAATTTCAGAAATTTCCTTAATTCGATTAGGATCTACATAAATGCCATCCTTAGATACAATAAAACCTAAAAGCTTACCCTGGTTAAGAGCAAAGAAAGACTTTTTCGGGTTAAGAGAGATACCATGTGTTTTGCATCGCTGAAAAATCTGATTTAAATCATGCAAGTGATTATATCTCTTCTTAGAATATACAGTAATATCATCAAGGTAGACGACTACTGTTCGATTAATTAACCCTCTAAAGGCTGTATCCATAGCTCTCTGGAATGTCGCTCCTACATTTATGAGTCCAAAAGGCATTTTTTGATATGCATAAGTCCCCCATTTTGTTCTGAATGTGGTTTTAAGTTGGTCATCAGGATGAACTAGCACTTGGTTATATCCTGAGAATCTGTCGAGAAAGGACATCAATTCAGATCCTGTTACCGATTGGAGGATCTGCTCCATAGTAGGCAATGGGAAGTTATCTTTCAAGCTTGCCTTATTCAAGTTTCTGAAATCGATACAAATTCGGATGTCGCCGTTTTTCTTCCTGACTGGTACCATATTAGAGACCCAGTTTGAGTGTCGGACAGGGAAGATAATCTTAGCTTTTAAAAGCTTATTAAGTTCCGACTTTATCTGGCTCTCCAAATTCGGGTGTATTTTCCTTAACTTCTGCTGGATCGGCTTCTGATTGGGAAGCATAGGAATAGTATGTTGTATGATAGATGTATCATATGTCTTGAGGTCGTCATACTTCCAAGCAAAAACTTGTTTGTTTTTCTTTAAGAGTTTGATAAATGCTTACTTTTCTTCTACAGAAAGTCCTAATCCTAAGTTGATATTTTGAGGAGCTTGATCTGTTCCCAAATTAATCAATTCAAACCTAAGAGTAGAGCTTTGGAGTTTTGTATTAATTACAGGTTTAAACCTATCTTTAATGTCATAAAGATCTTCGAGCTTTACTACAGGCTTAGGAATCGCGTTATCTTGAGATGTTCTTTTCATTTGAGAATCATGCTCATCTTCTTCAATGATTTGATTGTCATAGGACTTTTCAGAGGTTAAGAATTGCAAGATATCCTCGTCATGGTTGAAAACCCTCCAGTTAGTGATGTTATCAGGAACTGAAGGTCTAAACATTAGTTCTATAGAAAATCTATCAAGGCTATAGTCTTCAGAAGGCAGAAGTTTGGAAGCTACGTTGGCTAGTAAATCGGCTGCTGAGTTCTGTGATCTAGGAATTGAGGAAATGTTGAATGCTGAGAAATGTGAAGTAAGATCTTGCACTAGCGATTGATAATGCTTAAGGTGGCTTGAAAGGCAATGAATTGCATTTCTCACCTGCTTAACAATGATTTCACTATCGCCGAATACTTTAATATATTGGACTTTAAGGTCGATTGCCTTATATAATCCCTGCACTAGAGCTTCATATTCGGCCGTGTTATTAGTGCACTCAAATTCTAATCTACAGGACAGCATTGTCTTTTCGCCTTGCGGACTAACCAAAATGCAACCTGCTCCTGAACCCTCGTTGGACTTAGAGCCATCAAAATACAAAGACCAAAATAAAGGAGAATTAACAAAAATATTTACATCCTTTTGATTTTCATTAAAACATTTGGATAAATTGGTTTGTGAAAAATTTTCTACTTGAGATGTACAATGGTTAACTGAAAAAGGAGAGGGTTGGGCAACAAAGTTGCCAAAGAATGATTCTGAGGAATAATTCCCCAAAATGTTGTTGTTGAAGGCCACAGGCTGGTTTTCTTGTTCGAAATCGGTTACTGTGTGGGTCATGTGTTTCTCACGGTCGATCCTTATTTGATTTGGCTTACCCTTGTAGGGGAGCCACATATGTGACCAATCAGTGGAAATGTATCCATGCATTTTTTCAGACCAATCTCTGCTCAAAATTAAACCGTAGAATTCAGGTATGTCAGCAATCAAAATATCTATTCTCTGTACAATTCTGGGATCAGCAGACAACCTGATAGTCGCGGAATTAATTTCTCCTACAACCTGTACTTTGGTTCTGTCTAACTGTACAATGTGAATAGCGGACTTCTGGGGTTCTATGTTCAGTTTAGAACAAACTGAAGCTGGCATAATATTAGATGAAGCCCCTGAATTGATTAAACAGTTATGCAGATTTCGATTATAGATTTCATAGGTCAGCAAGAAGGGTGGAGTATGAGAATTGGATCTATCTCCGATCAAAATTGAATCGGTAGCTTCAACCATACCTGGAGGGGGTTGTCCTGAATCATTAGCAGCTTTTGAACTGGGAAGAGGAGAAGAGGGGACAGCGTTCAACTCTCTTAGAAGCAATTTCTGCTGATGTTTTAACTTACTAAGTTCAAACATGGTTATGTTTGCCTTAGTCTTTTTCATATCATCAACAATATTATACTCCATAGAGTCAGATACCACTAGTGTCTTAGATGTCGAAGGAGAATTAGAAGTTGAAGGCTGGTTTTGGGGAGCTGCTACAGGCGACTTCTTTGGGAGAACTTTTTCCTTTGGTGTGGCAGCACCTGCGCTCCTTTTCTTTGTAGTTGTCTGGGTAGGTTCAGAAGCGATTTTACTTCTTGTAGTAACAGGAAAGGCTTCTTCTTGATTCTCGGTATCAAAGTTTGGGAGTATAAAATCCCACATGCCGTGGCATTCAACTACTTCTTCTTCATCATCTGTTTGGGAGGTTGTTTCCTCTTCCTCTTCTTCCTGTTCTGAGTCTGCATTAGATATAACATTGGGTGGCTTTGCTTCAGTTTTCTTGAAAGTCCTAAATGGTCTTTTGTTTGAAGTCTCGGCCACCTGTTTTTTAATCTCAACCATTTCATTAGACAATGTTTTAAGGACTTTTTGTAAACCTTCCATGTCATACGGGTCCTTTGGGGTTTTCTTCTTAGAATCCTCTTTAAATGAGACTTTTTTAGCTTTTCTATCCTCCAAGGCAGCTTTCTTCTCTAGAGCGTTGATGCGCTTCTCAACAGCAAGTGCATCCTTCATATTTTCGGCTAAGGTAGGTTTGCCAGCCCTGTCAACAAAAATAGCTATGTTTGAAGGGAGGGCAGTAATATACCATTCGCTTCTAATTTGTTCACTTGGTTTTGAAGCGGTAGGGATTTTATTTAGGAGTTTATTAAATCGGGCATTAAACTCTTTTATTGGTTCCCTATGCTCTATTCTCAAATTGGAGAGGTCATTTATTAAAGTGGCTAGAGACCTATCATCTCCATATTTGGTAAGGAACTGCTCTTGGCATGTGGCCCAGTTGGTAATAGAACCAGAAGGTAAGGAAAAGTACCAGGATCCTGCCGACCCTTGTAAGGTATAAGGGAAAAGCCTGACAACAACATCTTGCTCTGTCACTCCTTTTAAGTTAACTGCTAACATAAAATTGTTAATATGTTCTTCAGCTTGTGTTCCGTTATCTGGGTTAAATTTAGGCAACCATTTTTCGGGAGCATCAGGTAGATCATGCAATGGTCCGGGCATGTTGACTGCACCTGGCGTAGTCCATGGATCTGCCATTATGCTAGCGACAATAGTTGTTACTACTGTTGGGATTCCAGATGACTGAGGAGAAGAGATTGTTGAAGAGTGAGTAGTTTGAGATGCTGTAGTACCTAGTCCCTGATGAACAACAATGTGTAACGGAGGAGTGGATGGTTGACTTCGCAGATTAGGAGATGAGATGGAGGATATGGAAGAAAGGTCTTCACTATCAGATCCTTCAGTAATCTTTTTAGCCTTTTTCCTTTTCGGTAAAGGGAACTCAGTAGGTTCAATACCGAGTTTTTCGCTCTGAAGTCTGGTAAGTGGATGGGATAAGTTGAACTGCGAGGTCGCACTGCTTTGTGATACTTCAGATTTCTGAGGCGAAATCGAGAAGCTCTGAAGTTTATGGATAAGAGACTGAACTTCAGGGGATTCAAGACTTAATTGTTCTGAAATATGATGGGTGTGAGCAGTGGTGGTTGATTCCTCTTTTTCTCGATTGTGTGCCGGAGAACCAGCATGTGATTGAGAAGGAGGAGAGGATTTGGAGGGAGAATTACTCTTAGAGTGGCTTGCAGATTTGGGCCTGCTTGCCATTCAAAGTCGAGGCCCTCCTTCTAGCGCCAAAAATGTTGATGCCCCGAAATTCGTTGCAACAACATCGGGGAAACCACCCGGTCCGGACCTTAGTGCAGCTCCTTTTCCGTTTGGGATAGTGGCTCCGATTGGGGATAATGGGACCAGTTTCCCAAGAATTATAAGTAAACGGGATGGATGAATGATTTACGATATAAGGTGGTAATAAGTGAACAACTAAACTATAAGAGAAATATAATAACTATAAGCTAATCCCGAGACTTATCGATTTGTAGAGTGCAGCGTTTGATAATCTGTGCTTAATGGCAGGCATATAGATGACTCTAACACTAAAGCATAGATGTTTAAATCATTTAAGATTGCTCTGCATAATTAGTTATGCAGAGCGATGATAGCGAATTACTACACTTAGTCATTTATATCATTGCTACACGCATGAGTAAAAGAGATAACAAATCACAAAACATTCAATAGTGATATGAAATGAAGATTTGCTGTTATATTGCATACATGTATTCAACAATAGCAAAGATAATAACACAACAATTCATATAATAGAAAAGAGCACAGATACAGATAATAGTACCATGTAAGCTGTTTGATCAATCCAGTATATTAATCACTATGTCGCGGTCCTTCCTTCAAACCAGAAAGCATTCCAAACAAGTGACAGTAGTGCACAATTGCATAAAACAGCCTTCTAAGCAAAATTAAGAACCATCGGTCGAGTTTCACAAAAGGATATAGACTGAAGCACAATAGTGCAAACTTCAGCCTTTAAGTCTTTTACAAAATTTTACGACCCTTTCCAAAAAAATGAAAGGATCTATAAATACTATGCTAATCTAAATATCTAAATATCTAAAAACTGAAAAGCTACTAAATTGGCATTAACAAATATCATCTTCTTTTCTGGCGATCTGGCAGTCGGCGGCGATGCTTCATTCAGAGGTCTCTTTGCCTTTACTCCTTCGCTGACATATCGCCAGCATTGGCTCTACTTCTGGTGGAGTGTTGAGACGCGAAGTTAGCTGGGCGTCATATGTGGCATCCTGAGTGTCGGCAATCAAGTATCGGAGGGCATCTGTTAAACAGTTAAGAGCCGACCTTTGAGAATGTGGTTTAATCAGAAAGAGCCAGTATGCGTCGGCGGTTAAAGTATTTACTCCGACGATTAACCGTCCTTGTTTCTCCAGATCAGGGTAATTTCTCTGCTCCAGCATGTTTGCTGTTGTTATGCTTCGAGGTGTGCACTGGGAAATCATGTTTGCCAGATAGAGTGTGTCGTTGACTAGATTGATCATGTTGCTGGCAATCATTTTACATCTTGAGGCCGCCCTTTCCGCTTTCATTACCTGAGTGTTCCATTCCATGAAGAGTATGTCCTTGTACGTTACATGGATTCGAGACAAATTTTCCGCTTTCCCTTCTGGAGTGTCTTGCCACTCAATATATTCCGATATGTCATCTTCGGCCTGATCTAGCTTATTCCTGGCCTTTTCTATTTGCTCACACACTACTGTAGATGTTTCACATAATGACTCAGCGTCAGCAAGTTGTCGGCACAAGAGTCTGATCTGAGATATTAATGCGCCATTTATTCGAGTTGCCTCTGCTCTGAAATCATCAATACTCTGGGCGTCCTTGATACCTTCGAGCTGTGCCGATAGCTGAGTTATTTGCTCATCTTTAGATTTTATCATCAGCTCATTTGATGTTTTTAACTGGGACAATGCCTCTGATAATTCTTTTGCCTTCTGAACCTCACTTTGGTCTATCCTCTGTTTTTCAATTTGTAGCTGCTGGGTTAACAAATTGTTTTCCTGCTGTTGAGCCAGCAACTGCTCTTCTACCTGTGCTGCCTTATTTTTCGCCTCAATTACTTCTGCCTGCAATGCATATATTTCATGATCTTTAGTCTTCAACAGAAGACTTACCTCTGATGCTTTGTCAATAGTTGCTTCCGAATAAGCTCCCGCAAATTGCGACAGCTTAGTCAGATCTTCGGAGGGGTCTAATTCCCCCTTCCAGACCACATTGCCCGTGACTGTTTGCTCAGGAGAAATAGAAGGTTGATCAAGCCTTCGTCTTTTCCTAGAGCGCCTAACAACGGCTCTATGCTTTGGGCTGTAGAAAATGTCTAGGGGAGGAATTTCTTCCACCTGGAGATCAATTTGATCGGACGGGTCTTGAGTGATTACCTCGACATCCTGTAAAATGGGTGGGCCGCTGGTTCCTTCTAGAACCTGAGAAGAAGTAGTATCGGGAGCATTACTTGTTTTAGAGGTGTCTGAGTCTTTGGAGTCTTCCTTACCACTGATAATGGAATCGAATTGGTTCCATTCCTTAATCAATTCAGGATCAGTGGAGATTTGCTCACATTGTTCTGTGTGGGCTTTACTCTGTTCTTTTTCTTGTTCAATCCTCTGCTGTTCCTCAAATGCCTTCCGCTGCTGCTCCTCCTGTGCTCTCTGCTGCTGCTCCTCCAATTCCCTTTTCTGCCTATCTTCCAGTTCTTTCTTTGCTTTCTCTTCTTCTTCCTTCTTCCTCTGTTCCTTTATCTCTTTCTGTTTTCTTTGCTCTTGATCCTTTTGTGCCTTTTGCTGCCTTTCTATCTGCTCCCTTTTATGCTTCTCTGCCTGCAGCTTGTTTTGCCTTTCCTCCTGTTGTTTATCATACTCTTTAATTGTAACAGGAGGCGGATGTATCTGCTGCTGACCAGGCTCACTTGAGGAAGATGCTGGGGTTGTGGATAATAAATCTAGAGGCAAAGTTTGCAACCTTTGCTTTCTAAGTTTATTAAATTCAGTTAACTCCACATCTTCGTATCTCATTGCAGCAAGCTGTTTGGTTTGGCTTATTGAATCGGCACCTGCGAACAGGTCATCAAACTGATCTTCTTGATGGACAATCTTTGACAGTTTGGCCTGTTCCAGGGCAATGAAAGCAGTCTTGTTTGGATCATAGAGTCTGTTTGTGATAGAGGCCAGGGATATCATTTGGAGTTTTGTTGCTTCTTTTTCTGCATGCTTGTAATTCTGCAGCGTATAAACTCCAATTCTTAAAGGAAAAGAGGGCCATCCTCTCTTTTTCTCATCTTTGAGAGTTTGTGTGACACCCTCGGACATAATCTGGTAGGAGATTTCCCGGGCTAACAATTTGTCTGGGATGTATAGAGGGAGAACGTGTGGCCTAGCCTTGCTTCCAAAAACTCTAATATAGGTAAAATGCTCTTCCCCGAACCAATGCGCTACGGCTGGTAGGTCAAAAAAAGCTTCATAGGAAATTCTTGGGATGGGTCTGTCGAAAATAGAATAGTGGATGGGCACCATGAAACCATTGCAAATTTGATACAAATGGTCCTTGTAAGAGGGCTTCCATAATTTCCGATGGTACAAATGAATGGGTGTTGGATCATGGGTGGTCCATCTCCAACCAAGGACAGGAAACTCAGAATTAAAACACAGGGTATCCATAATGTAAGCAGAGTAATAAAATGGTGGGATTTTCCTTTCGGTGACTCTGGTTTTGGCTCTAAATTCACGAACAGCTATGACCAACTTATCAGACAGAATAGTGGCCCAATCCATAATTATACTATTGACAGCCGCTTCCATTAAGGGAACCATGTCAATATGGATATTAGCAGAGTCATGTAATCCCCACAATCTACACATCATAATCCCAGCATAGCAATAGGGAGAAGCCAAAGAAGCATTGGAGTACTTACCCGAACTTTCATGCTTGTGTTTGGCTGGGTTCTGCCTCCAATCTCGGAGGGGTTCGGATGGTGATTCATTCTCGTTCTCGAACTTCTCCACGAAGGTTCTGTTATAGACTAGCTCAGGTTCATGCAAATGATACATCCGCCTCAGTTCATCAGGCTTGAAGGACCCGAAAATCCTTCCATCCCTTGTATGAAAAGTTCTATCAGTGAGGGTAATTTCCTCAATTGCCCAGCGTACCACATCAGTGTAAGGTAGGACCTGCTCTCTGGCTGCTATTCTGTGCAAAAAGGAGTCGGCCAAGTCTTTGAGAGTTGCCTCGGACTTCCTTTGTTCATCCACACTAGCCTCAGTCACTGTTTTTTCCGGTTGCTCGGCCTCTAACAGATTATATGTACCCTGCCATGTAGTGCTAGGAAGACCAGTGCATGTAGTATCTGAGATTAGGCCTTTCTTCGAAACTATAGCAGCTTGACCTGCGACAGGTGTTACAGTAGAACCTGCAGCCTTCTTGAATTTCTTTCCCATCATGTTTAGGCTTCTCTCGACAGTTGAATTCTACACAAATGCAAGAGAAATCGTAACAAGGAAATAACAACGACAATCCATAACGGGATAGATATATTACTTGAAGCGTGGCAAGATTAATTCTAAAAGTGGCTGTGGATCTAATGATTTGAGAAGGCACCGCAGATGCAATGATGGTGATTTTAAAGCCTGCAGCTCCATAAATGACCATTACTTCGTTATTAAACCGAATGACCCCTTAAAGCGTGCAACAGATTTTTTCAAAGGTCTAATCGTAAGTGTTCGTTAAATCGAAGGGGCAAAGTTTTAAATACGTATGCATTACCTTATCCCTGCATTTAACAGCATTTTGAAATCTGTGCTTTTGTCAATCGGATTCAAATATAACTTTAAAGTTTTGAAACAATCACCTTTTAGGAATTCTGGTCATCATTAAGCGTCATCGCATCGCATCGGGGGTGTGAGTGATATTATCGTTTGGGAGAGATCTTGGCGAATGCCGATTGCGACATCGCATCGTATTAGCATGCGAACACATTCCTAGATGTATATCAAATGATTTGCCGACTACCGATAGCGATATCACATCGCATCGGGGAAAAGATCTAAGCGTCTTATGAAAATGTATGGGATTCCGTCGACTACCGATAGCGATATCGCATCGGGTCGGGGCTTAAAGCGTTTTTTTACAAGAGGCAGCGCTGATAGCCGATCGCCGATATTACGTCGCATCGGGGTGTAAGATATGTGCTCTTTTTGTGTGTGCATTGAATACCGCCGATCGCCGATAGCGATATCGCATCGGAAAGGACCAAGGTAACATGCGATCTTGCGATTGCTTTTTTGGACTTAACCAAAAATTGCTTGTTATTTATTCAAAAAGGCTTTTATTCACAAATTCATTTGATTATCATACCTTTTTCGAACAAATTCATTAATGCCAATTAAAATTTTAAAAGGGACCCATTTCATATGTTAATTGTTCGTGATTAAAAATGTTATGAAATGGGGGGTTGTTGTAGGCCACAACAGGATGATACGCTTTGATTTGGTTTTCCTTGTTTGCATATGGTTCTCCATCAAAGGGACAACGGTTAGCCTGGCCTTGTCCTTTCCTTTGGAATGATAGTCCTTCATTTTTCCTTTTTCCTGCATAAGAAAATGACAATTTTCAGTGTTTTTGATCTGCATATTAATCTCACAGGTTTTATTACAATTCCTTATCATTTACCTATTTCATGATCCAAAAGGTTTGTAAGTTCTAATTAAAAGATGCTGAAATAATTACCAAAAACATACCTTCTTTAGTACTCCACACACCCCCTCTGCTTACCCTTTTTCATGCTCTCATGAAAACATTGTAGTTGACACGTAAGGCAGTGAGAGAGTAGGTTGGAGATGGAATCTCATGTGGAGGTCTACAACCATGATGCATAACTAGGTGTTCAAAGAAATGGCCTGTCTGACTCTCAGGCATCTCATACATGGCTTGGTATCCAGGTGCAGGGTGCCAAATAATTGGACTCTGGAACCTATATCCTAACCAGGATGGCCCTGCCCTCAAAATGACTGCGCCATAGAGGTGCAAGCGGTTGGCGGCTAACTTAAAATTTTCATACTTAAATGGTTCCCTGAGTTGGATATTCAGATTAGAGATCTGATATCGAAATTAAGCCGCATCAATGGCAAGGTCTTTGATAGTGAAAAAGTATTCTATTCCCTATCGATTGATTGCTGTATGAATGGGTCCTAATGCTTCAATTACACCTGGAGTCTTCATGAGGTTCCTATGTTCTCTCCACAATTGTACTGGATCCCTAGGCTTAGCTCTTACCCACAAATCTAATCCGTTTTCTCGCCTTTGGAAAGCGTTATAGGCTTTAAGCCATTTAATTTGATTAACCCCAAATGAAATAAATGCCTGTAATTGGAGCTGCATTGATTTTCTCGCATTGGGTTTTTCTGGGGACATTGGTCCAAAAATAATGGTGTCATGTGGTGTGTTTGTTCTTGTTTCTGTTAGTTGTTGATCTATAATATGTTGAGCATGCAATGGTGTTTATTTTCAGTATTTACTTTGTAAATAACTTTTTAAAGAAAAATTAACAAATAGGTAGGAATAAATCAAGAAAAGTGCATGAAGGGTTTCTAAATTAAGTAAACTTAGAAACTTCAACAATCTTTGCTACTGAAGCAACACATATTCCTACCGAGATAAGCCTCTTTGTTAAGTGCAAGAGACTACTCATGAACCATGACTCCAACTAGCTTTGGACAAGATATAAAATGAAGTACAATACATACAATGCTTCATGGAGCAAATCCATGGTTGTGACAAATACATAGGAGTGACATATGAATCCTCTATAGACTCTCTTATCACCAACAAAGTCTTCTAGGGGACCAAGTTTACATCATGCAACAAATGTAGAGGGGCTGCATCAAAGATATGCAAAATAAGACATGATTTAGACTCCCATTAATCCATACATAGCTAATGACAAGGCATGCTAGACACCATGGGTATCTCCATTAGCAATACACCCAAAATATGACACATGATAGTACATGGCTTTTATAATCACACACAATGGTGCTCTTCTTTTATACATCCCTGAAATAATGATATAACATGAGTACATGGCAAAAATTAGCAAAGTTATATACTCCATATAGCAGCAGCAATAAAAATGCAATACATGGCATGTGCATTAAAACATAAGGCCCCCATGAGCAATGACATAAGATCTCCATATTTAGAAGCAATAGATGTACTAACAACATCATATGGTAGTACATGGACACTCAACACCTTTTCCATCACCATCAAAACAATGAAGATTCTATGGCAAAATCATCATAACCACTAGCAACCACCACCATGCTCCACATGTGCATCAACAACAAAATCAATTGAAAACATCATCATAACAATATGGCATAGAAGTAGAAGCAAATACATATCCTCATCATATCAAAGATCCATGAAGCTTAACAACCAATAATATACTATATCATCAAGTCAAGTCATGAGGGGCACATCAACAGGTAGCAACAACAACAATAACATAAGATCAACAACAATAACATAAGATCGTGCACTATAACACTATTTGCATCACTAAACTCATCATAGGTGAGAAACATGTCATCAATAATGCACAAGCAACAAATCAATGAGTAGCAAAACATCAATATACATCAGCAACAATAATAATCCTTCCTACATCAAAGTCAAATATATGTACTACATGCTCCTACAT
The DNA here is from genome assembly GCA_031772625.1 of Pinus tabuliformis. Lineage (NCBI taxonomy): Eukaryota > Viridiplantae > Streptophyta > Pinopsida > Pinales > Pinaceae > Pinus > Pinus tabuliformis. The sequence goes on along the minus strand of CM062818.1, from coordinate 1,973,524,483 downwards.
AGGAACACAATGCCAACCATATGCAATTCCATTAGGAAGAAACAATGCTCCCCCTGAATGTGTGATCCTCCATCACACCATAATCAAGCACATAAAAATATAGGGCTAAAAAATCCTCATTAGCATCAATAGAGACCTAAAAATATATTTGCTCCAAAAACTATCAACATATGTACATCGTTGATCCACCTAAAAAGAACAAGAATAACAATAGGTTAGAAATGAAAATGCACTCCAAACCTCATGAACTCCCCTTGAACACATGCATCTCTCAATATGTAGATTTATCTTCATGCACTCTTTCAGATATGGCTGCACATCCAAGAATCTACATGTAACTCATGATGCAACCATATGCTCCCCCTGAGACCATACATGCCTCATCTTTTGGTGGGAGTTCTTTGTTGCTCTTTTCTCCTCCTAACTTTTATAAGTTGATCTTTCTTCTTCTTGTGTGGTTTGCCTTGCATGTTTTTCTCTTTCTGATTGGATCTCTTGTAACACATGGCCAACTTGCAATCCTTGGCCTTATGCCCAATATTGTCACACGCAAAACATCTTCTGTGTTAGGTCCCTAGAATACTAGTGATTCCCCCATTACTATTGTTGTTGTATCCCTTATTATTATTGTTGTACCCCTATTGTCCCCATATTTTTAATATTGTGCCCCATAGAATACCTTTATTGTTATTTTTGTGGCTTTATATTATTATTGTTAGGTCGACTAGGTTATATTGTGACCCCTTAGACTCCTATATATAGAAAGGAAGTTTTGTCATTTGAATCATCCAAGAATTGTTCATTTGTGTAATGTAAAGGAGGTTTCCCCTTCAAAGAGGCTGAATTCCAAGGCATTGATCTATCTTTTCTATCTTTTTGTGAGTTGGTTTCATAACATTTGGTATCAGAGCTTTGGATTCTAGGGTTTCGCTGCTCCAAATAGGCTATTGTGGCATTTGCGCTATAACTTTTTTTTGCGATGTTTCAGGTGCTAAAAGAAACCCCATTTGGGTCGAAATCATTCTGAACCTCAGGTCCAAATTTCAGAGCTTTTCGCGCTATATTTGCAGAGATATGATCTGAGGAAGTTGGCCTTTTTGCAGCCTCCCGAATTACATTCCAAATAGGTGACCTGGGGAAAATCGTCATAACTTTTGTTTTGAGCATCAAATTGAAATTTCGTAAGAAGTTACAGAAGGAGGACAGACTATAGTTTCCTGTGTATATTTTTAAGATATTAAGGTCAAAACAGTGACACGTGGCACTTCATGCAATTTCGCTCTTCTGAAAAGGTATATAATCAAGTCATCTTGGGAGATTGTGCATCACTCTTTCTTGGAGAATCTAAATTTGATCAGACTGGTGGCATTAGAAAGAGGACGTAGAGGGCTACTACAGGTCGCAATTTCAGAACTGGAAGATTTGAAATTATAGAGATACATCAGATGCAATATCGAGCTCCTACAAAGTGAAAAAAGGAGTGTAGATTTTTTTAAATTTTTGCATAAGCTTGGTTTGAAAAATTAGTTTGAAGAAATTCAAAGGGAATAGTAAAGAATTATTAGAATTAATTAATGCCTCGAAGAAAGAAAATGGAAACACTGTTGGCTGATAAAAGGTGCCTTTTAAAACTCCTAATTATCCCACATTAATCATCAACCCGGGCAAGTCTTCTTATTTCAAGAGTGTACACAGTATGTGGTTGTTATTAATTCAAAGAATAATGTTTCCTAAATTGTAGTATAGATCTTGACACAAGAATAAATGGATGCATCTAATAAACTCCAATTGCAATTATTAAAGGAAATATCAAAGCTCAATCCTCTACTAAAATCAAATTTTACAGCAATTCAAGTAACATCATCATCAGCCAAGAGCACAGTAACAATAACTCATCTCTTCTTAGCTGATTCAATCTAAACTATACTCAATCTCTATAAAGCAATCAAAATAGGAATGCTATCAATTCTGAGAGTCTAATAGCAATAATCAAACTCTTACAGATGATTAAATCAATGCGATGCACTATCTAGATAATTTACGCTGTAATAAACAAAACTCAAATCAAATGACAACGTTGTAAATTATAAACAAAACATACACTATTTCAATACAAGAAAGTAATGAACAACGAATAAAGTAAACTCACAGAAACAAGAAATTATCAAACCAACCAAACTTTAGAAGAATCAGAAATATAACACAAGAAAGCAGTTAAATCCACTAGAGGTTGGGCCCTTAGCCGCCAGCGAACACTGCTAAGCTACTTCAGATAATGCGAGGGAACAACAACTTCAATTATATATTAATCATCGAACTTAAGTAGCATTACAATATAATCGCGTTCTCCAATAGCGCAAGTTTGTAATTAAATTTACACTTTGAAAAATAACAGAGATTCCTCTCCTTTCTTCCTACAATCACTTTCTTTTATAATTAGAAAGGGGTAAAGGGTAAATGGTAAATGCGATCCCTCAGGATCTCCCGATCCTAAGGGATTCGAAACCAATTTCTAACTTCAGACATCTTTCCTATTCCACGCTGATCCCTCTGATTCGCTCTCAGCCTTGTCCACAACCGACTCGTTCCTTCCTTTGCTTGTTGGATTTTGTTGTTCCAATGTCAGGGAACAACAATCATTCCTTTTGTCACTTTCCTGCATAAAGAAGGGTAAAAGTTAGCTAAATCGTAACTGCAAATAATTCCTTCATTTCTTACCATAATTCCTCAATATATTAGCGCATTAAGATATGAAAAAGATAAGAATCAAGGAAAATGATGATGAAATTAATAGTAAATACATACCCATTTCGTAACTCAACATACTCCCCTGCTTACCCTGTTTCATGTCCTCATGAAAAGTAAGTAATTCTGATGGGTTGCAATTAAAGAGTAGGCTAGAGAAGGAGCACTAAAAATTGGTCTGAAACCAGGATGTTGAGCTAAGAGCGCAAAAGTGGGCCCTTCCCTTCCTTCAGGAAATTCATAAATGGCTCTATAACCTTCAGGAGGATACCAAATGATGGGGCTATGAAACCAACATCCTAACCAATAGGGACCTTCTCTTAAAATGAGGTTGCTATAGGTGAAAAAATGGGTTGTAGCTGCCTTAAAATTTATGTAATTAAATGGCTCCCTCTCTTGCACACTACTAGTGGAGACATTCCACCTTAACTTGGATGCAGCCAGAGAAATTTCTTGAATGGATTGAAAATATAATACTTCGGTCTGTACAATCTCCTTATGAATAAGCCTTAAAATTTTAATCACCCCTTCCCTTGTCATCAGACTCTTATAACACATATTTCATTAAATTTGGAATTTTTTTATTACAATGTTATCAATAGAATTCAGGGTTTTGGTTATTTTGAAATTCTAGATTCATCATTTATTTCCAAATTTAATGAAATGTGTGTTTTATGGTTGGCAAGCATTTGCAAAGGGTGCTTGGGTTCACTTCTTACCCAAGATCCAATCCATGCTCTTGTCTTTGGAATGTGTTATCAGCTTTGAACCATTTAAGTTGATTGACTGCAAACAAGATAAAGGCCTGGAATTGGACATCTCCCACAAAAGGGTTGGGTTTCTTTTCCACCTCATCCTCTAATACAAAATTGCGCAGGTAAAATTCACAGCCTTTGAACCTTTACACCATGTTGTTGCAACAATTTATAAAATCTTCAACTGTTTTTAATTCAATTGGTTTTCCAGCTCTCACGGCTTTAATTTTCAATAGCAAGTATCATTCTAACAAAAACAAGGCATAATTAGTGGCGGGAGCCCTGCATGCCAAGACATTTGTATATAATGAGCAGATGGTGTCTGTCCGAGTTATGACCCTATCTAATATGAGTTTGATTCTCTCTATTTTCTCTTCTGCTTTTCTGTATCTGTCGAAGGTCTCGCTCTCTGTTGCATTCATTTCCCGAAGCTGCCTCTGCAACTCTTGATATTTTTGCTGGGAAACAGTTTCTTGTTCAAGCCGTTCTAACACGAGCCGAGCCTGTGCTAATTCTTCTTGAAGATTCAGAATAATGGGGTCATTGTGTGTCATGACGTCTTTAGCTTGTATTCTTGTCTGAGTGCTTATGCTATGAGAAAGGATGTGTTCTGCCTGAATCTCTTTATTATGGGAGGTCTAAGCCTCTATCTAAATAGCCATGCTATAAGAGGGTACATCCTCTATCTGAGTAGCTATATCTACAAAAATTGCATGTTGTTCTTCTTGAATGATGACTGGTTGAGTGGGTATGGGCTCAGTTTGAGTCCTTGTAGCCCTCCCTTCATATGATTCTGTCTGTACAGTCGCGTTTGCTATCTCCGAGGTTTTGTCTGGGACCTTTCCTGCTGTGATTTCCTTTATTTTTCTTTTGAGCCTTGTTACCATTTTGTGAAGCTCCTGTTGTTCTTTCCTAAGCTTTTTCCATTTGGCTCTATACTTTTTCGGAGGAGCAACTATTCTGTTGACAATCTCATCAATAGTTTTTGCTTCTAAAGAGCCTAGTTGCTCTCCCTGTCTCTTTTCTAAAATGACCATGTCCCCTGATTGATTATCGGCTTCCCGAAGCATCTCTGTCTCTACTTCTTCTTCTTGGCATATGTTCTCTGTGCTTATGTCTACCTGGCTATTTTCTACTGGGAGCGTGTCACCAGATTGGTTCTCTGCTTCTCGAATGGCCTCTACATCTGTTTCTACTTCATGGCTTACATCTTTTAAGGGAGATATAATTTTGGTGTCGCCAGAATTCTCAGGAGATTGGGTTGCTCCTAAATTAAAATTGAGCAGGCTTTCAGGCTGCATGTAATCATTCATGTTGGCCAAGACCTCATCCAATTCAAAATCATGCAACAAATCACCTTGGGGACTCATGCTTGGTGTAGAGGGAAGTCCTGATTCGTTCCTTTGTTCATCTCCAGAATGCCCTATCTCTTCCTCATGGTCTGATTCAGGGTTATCCTGGCCTTCTAACTTTAGCTACAAGTATTGTTCACTTACTGAGCTAAACAATTCTATAGGTTGACTGATACTGCCTTGAGGATTTTCGGCCACTCCCAATTTTTACCTCAACCTTGTGGATCGTCTACACTTTTGAGGTATGTTCCTTGAAAGGGTAGTCCTCTTCCTTTTTGGAATAGGGTTATGTGCAGGCAGGGCTAAACCTCCTTCGAGAGCTAATATTAGTTTATCCCAACTTGATTTTTGCTGGGAAAGGTTATAGCTAACAATTAGCCTAATTAGACAGTGGTGGCTTACTACGGTTTCTATGTGTTGGGACCGTCTTAGCCTCTCAGCGGTGTCATGCAGTAAAGAATTCAATAATGCAGGTAAATTTACAGAGCACTTTCATTTTAGAACTGCTAAGAGTTTGAGTTGATGCAGCCTTACCATGTCTTTGCGCCCGTTGCATGTAATGTAGTTCTAGATGATTCTTGCTAGTTCTCCCCATGGTTCTCCAAGAGAAGATGGCCGAACGCCTTTGCCCTTTTTGATCAGCTCCTATCCTTTGTCCCTGAAAGCCTCGATAGCGTCATGCAGCTTCAACTGCTTACCAGCCCACACTGGTCCTTCTGCCGGTAACCCAGATACTTCTACTATCACAGCGTCTGATACAGTGATTTTCTTGCCCCTTACCATGGATTGTCCATTCTGTAGATTTCGTAAGAATTCGATGGCAATTTCCTCGTTGGGTGGTTGAAATCTCATAAAGTATGCTATCCATCCAACTCGAGCTAAAATTTCTCTAGCTTTATCAGAAACAGCTAGTATTATAGGTTCTTTGTGCATTGTTCTTCCTCCCATAATGCCTGAATTCTGCAAATGATAAGTGTAGCAGGGAAAACACAGCGACGAATAGAGCTGATTGATGGAACAACAAATGGTTGTGATAGCTTTATTAGGTGATACTTTATAAATATAAATACCATTATTGAGGGCTATTATAATACCACATGCTCCATGATCATGGAATGTTGTATCATTTTGAAAAATCCAATGAAAAATGACAACACATTCATAAGTACACTGGAGGTCCTTGCCCCCCTTCGAAATAATAGGTCACCTACAACCGAATGAATGAAAGGGTAAAGTGCTGACAGCGAAGTACAAGAGTGATGGATTGGCAAGGTACGTTTATTAATGAAAGGATCATAAAGGATATTGGAGTGGTGAAATCAAGGCTTGTACCGAGAATTATCAATAAGTGATAGGTTGTTGTGATGTGATATGATAAAGAAAAAGGGACAGCATGCGCAAGAAATAATACTTTACTACCGTTATTCCACTTAAAACTATTGTGATTGATTAAAAAAAAAAATTACTCATGCATACAGGTTCAAGGTACGTTAGGGACATAATCTCTCCGTAGAAAAGATAAAAACATAAGAAGAGGGTATTGTAATAGTTATTGATGTAAAATAAAGCTTCAATACCATCAGCAGAGCTTATGTTGCCTACAAGCGTCCATAGCCTCGACGGAGTTGCTTTCTGTAGAGTCCCTACTTTACACCTCATCCTCTATCATTACCTACTGCTTTCATCACTTTCCTCTCTCTTTTACCTCATTTTCCACCCAGATCATTACATTAGTTGTCATTAAACATGATCAAGTGAGCTTTGCTAATGGATAATTGTTTTGTTTAGTTTCTGACATACTTGCAGGTATTCCGCAGCTTTCTGCTAATTCCGCAGCCATCTGCTGATTCCGCAGCCATCTACTGATCCCGCAGCCATTTTGTTTTTCTCAAAGATCCACGTGCTATTTTGCAGAATGAGCCACGTGGGCATGTTGGAATATACATACTCGAGGTTCCTGTGCCATCAGTTCAGCCGGCCACGTCACTTGTACCTCCGGTCAAAGGGGGTCAAGTTTCAGTCAAATAAAGACAGCTCAACGTGGATACGTAAGCTGTTTGATCACGTCGGTGGAAAAGGTGACCTGTCCATGTTTTGAAAGCCGTGGGGGACATGATCTAATGTTAGATTCATTGCCCATATCGACCAAGACCTCCAGCTTGACCACGAAGCCTATGACGTGTTAATTACATCTTTAATACGCATGACAGTTAGTTCATTTTCTATTTTTATGTTTACGTATTAGGCCATCTTACAGGTGCCTATATATACCTGCGTCTGCGTACGCTAAGGTTACCTTTTCAGATGCTGTAGTGTATGTATTTGTGAGAATTTTGGCACGTTTTCAAACTCTGTTTTTATAAAGAGCTGTTCCAGCACTTTTGGATTATGTATCTTTGCATATAAAGTAATGGAAACGTTGTTTTGAAGTCTTAAGAGCATCTGAGTTTTCTGTGGATAATATGGATGGAGGGCCCCTGTTCGTATTAGCCTTGTAAAGTATTTTCATGTTCATATTTCTGCAATTTCTTTATTTTACAAACATAATTTCTTTTCTTGAGTTATGTACAGCTTGATTTCTCTTTGTTGCTGCAGCCTTTATTTTCACTGATCAGGTTTACTTCTTTGCAGGTCCCGGGATTAAGTGTGTTGTGTTTGCTTTAAAATCTAATGGTAGTTGCAGTTGTCTTGTTCATGATGCTGCCCTTTTGACTCTGTTTTTCTAGACTAGTTTTAGCTTAGTTTTACAAGTTGGATGCTAATTCATTTATGCTCTCTTTATCATGAATGGCTTATATTTCAAGAGAACAAAACACTAATTAATTGCAGCTTGTATTTGAGTAGTCTTGGCTTGTGATACTAATACTTTTTCCACTTGTTACACATAATCACATATGTAGGAAGCAGTATGTTGGAAAAAGCTTAGTAGTGTTACAATTTGTCAATTAGAGTAGATTAGAGTTTTTATCAGTTCTTGGATTTGTTTTCAGCTACCTCCTAATCGTGTTTTATGCAGTACTAAGTGGTAGAAGCAGGGAGTTAGGAGGAGATAATCATTAACATCAATCCTTGAAGTGATTTTCTTGTTTCTTTTATTTGCAGCAGTATGGATAGAGACTAATGCCATTAGAACGTGGTCATTTACTTTCAAGTCATTTTAATTTACTCATTTCTTTCAAGTTCTTTTCTTTACAAATTCAGCAAGTAATTAGAAATCACCTTCACTCACACACACTTTCACTCATCTAGAACTCACTTTTCACACACTTGCACTCATCTGTTTATAACCATCACTCCATCAAAGATAAGTTAACCATAAACAACACCCCCAAAAACGACAAAAGCTCTAAGAAAGTTACTTAAGTACATATAGTACACCCTCACTTCATCAGCTTACGAGCCCCGGGTTGACAATTAATGACATCAATTTAGGAACACTAAATTGACTAAACATTTTGGCGCCGTTGCCGGGGAAGTGAAATTAAGTAGCCATACTTAGAGAAAAAAAAACATAAAAAAAATTCAAGGAAAGAAGTTAATAATCTATCCAAGTATGCTCTCCTCTTGCACTTTAAAGTGATCTGGAGGATCAGAAAGGAGAAAGTTATTGATTTAGTAGTCTCTTGAGTATGCTCTCTTCTTGCACCTAGAGTGAACTGGAAGATCAGAAAAAGAACTATTAACTTGACTTGAAGAAAAAATAAAAAATGACATGCATAGAGCTAGAGATTCTAGAGGACGGTTTTTAGCTAGAGCTCGAAGTTCAATTTTTACAAGTCTATCTGTTTCAAGGGATAGACAAGAGACACCCCCCTTATCTCCAACCGAAACTCCTAGTCCTAGAATTCCTGAAATTCAAGAGCCCAGAGTTGACTCCCCTACACCTTCTATTGAGTTTGAACCAGGAGAAGACTCTTCTCTTTCTCCTACAGAAAGACCAATTGTAATTGAGGAATTGGAATCATCTGAAGAAGAAGGAGGAATCCCTTCTCATTCACCTTTTGTAGAGGAACCATAAGATTTTGAAATCCCTAGGAGAATCATCATGGCAGAAGAAGAAGGAGGAGGTAGAGGTAGGGGTAGAGGAGGAGGAGGAAACAACAATAACAATAACGGAGGTAGAGGTCCCATAGGAGGAGGAAATAGAAATGGGGATAATTCATTTGGTTTTCCCATTGTTAATGAGGATTCCCGAGCTACTATGAAAAACATATCACCATCTGTCCTCCCTAACTTCCATGGGTTAAGGACTGAGGACCCTGAAACATTCTTATTTGAGTTTGAAGTGGTGTGTCGAACTTATGACTACCTGGATGACTCTCAGAAACTCAAGTTGTTCCCTTCAACAATGAAGGATCAAGCCTTGAAATGGTTTATGGGGTTACTCACTCAATCCATTAGGACTTGGGATGAGATGAAACAGACATTTTTGGATAGGTATTTAGACTATTGCATGCCTACTAATCACAAGGACGAGGTTTTTAAAATGATACAAAAAGAGGATGAAAGTCTAGAATATTTACTTGAAAGGTTTCAATATAACTTGAAAAGAGCAAAAATGAACACCTTGGATGAAGAGACCTTAAAAGCCCTCTTATTAAAAGCCATCAGGGATGAATGGATAGACATCTTAAACATGATGGGGAAAGGGGATATTTCTCAACTTTCTCTCAATGACATAGCCGAACTTTGTATTCATCTCTCAAGGGGCAAATCAAAAACTCAAAAAGGGCCTAGAGATCCTTCTCTCCTTAGGGCAAATAAATCTGCAACAGGATCAGTGAGTAGGGCTGAAATCGGCAGTATGCTTGATGAGTTTAAAACTGACATCTTAGGGAGTCTTAGTGAACAACTTGATACCCTTAAGATTCACAATAAACAAAAAGCAGAAGCTGAAGCTTTGGCTATCTTTTGCCCGAAATGTAGAAAGAAACATGCCTTAAGGGAATGTCCCTTAGATGCACACGTTGTAGAAACATGTGTAATTTGCTCAGAAACTCATGAGACCGAGGATTGTCCTTCCATCCCTGGCCTCAAAGCAGTCTTTCAAGAGGATCCAGATACACTCGAATCTCTCTGTTTTATTGCAAGGAGACCTTGGCAAGGACAACAGAATCAAGGGTTTAACAACTCTATGAATTCTCAATCCCAACCAAGTTGGAATCCTTGGCAACAACCTTGGCCTCAACCTCAAAATGCTTTCCAAGCATGGATGCAAAGCATGCAAAATCCTTATGGGAGATTTGCACAATTCTATCAATATCCTCCATCATTTCAGAATCAGCAAGCTCCACAACTTCCAAACCAAGGTCAACAACTATCATTGCCATACCCTCAACAACAACAAACTCCTCCACAAAATCAAAATTCTCAAGTAGCACTTCAATCCCAGCAGAAATCTAACCAACTTCCCTCTCAGCCATTACCGAATCCAAATAATAGGAACCCTCAAAATGCTTATATGATGGAAGGTCAACCATTCCCTACCTACATGGTTGTTCCTCTTAATGAAGTACAACTTAGATCAGGTAGAATCCTAGATCAACCTTCCACAAGTGTTCAACAACCAAGCATTTCTGAGGAAGAATCTCTCAAAGTCAATAAAGGTTCTGAAGTATCACTTCAAACCCAAAATATCCAAAAAGAAAAAGAAAAAGAATCAATCTCTACAACTCCCTTAGTTGAGCAACCTACACCCACAGCTACACCTCCCTTTCCTGAAAGATTGCAAATTGATAAAGGGGTAGAAAAGCAGATATGGGTGCCCGACTATAACTTCCTAGATGAATTGAAAAATGTATGTATCAAGATTCCCTTGTTACAGGCCATTAAGGAAATTCCTATTCTAGCGAAGACAATAAAGGAGTTGAGTTTGAAGAAAACAGTAAAAAGAACCAGAGATACTAAAAGGATACATCTAGTTGGAAAAATTGCAGACATAATGATGGGTAAGATTACCATGCAAAAGTATGTAGATCCCGGTAGCCCTATTGTCAAAACTCATATTAATGGGGTTGAAATCCCAAATACTCTTATTGACTTAGGGGCCGCGATCAACATCATGAGTAGACAGACCATGGATCAGTTAAAGCTTCCTAACCTTCTCTTTACACCCACTCTACTGCAGCTTGCAGATAGGTCAATCATTAAACCTGACGGTGTATTGGAAGACATTCCAGTCTCTCTAGATTCTTGGGAATATCCTGTTGATTTTATGATTTTAACTCCCAAGAACAATCTAGGAGGACATCCTCTTATTTTAGGAAGACCTTGGCTGGCCACAGCTGATGCTTTCATAAGCTGTAGGTCTGGAGACATGTATATATCAGATGGTAATTCCACCAAGAAATTCAACTTGTATCCCCCAGCAAAAGCCATAACAGAAATAGGAGAAGATGAATGGGTAGAGGATGAAGATACTATACAACCAGTTCTCACCATCTCTGAGATCAGTGAGGATAGTCAAATTCTCAATACATTAGAAAATTTTGAAGTATCTTTAGAATATGACTCTGAACATTTTCAGATAGATGCAGACATTGAATATCTCTCCTCTAGACAAATGTCTCTCTTCTCAATGGAAGAGTTTGGTAGTTCTACAGTTGAAATCCTCCCAGGAAAAACATTAAACATTAACAAAAACTTGGGAAGACCACAACGAGAAGAATTAACTAAACTGTTGCAAAAACATTCCACTGCCTTTGCATGGGAATACACTGACATGAAAGGAATCGATCCTAAGACTTGTATTCATCACATCTACATTGAAGAGAATAGCAGACCTATTAGGCAACCACAAAGAAGGATGAATCCAAATCTTAGGGAAATTGTGAAAGAAGAACTGCAGAAATTGCTCAAGGTAAACTTCATTTACCCCATCTCAGATAGCCAATGGGTTTCTCCCTTGGTTATAGTGCCCAAAAAGAATGGTAAATGGAGAGTTTGCATTGATTATCGAGAATTGAACAAGGCAACCTTAAAGGATCATTTTCCTTTACCTTTTATTGATCAGGTACTAGACACTTTAGCAGGTAAAAAGTATTTCTCATTCTTGGATGGTTTTAGTGGGTACAATCAAATTCAGGTAGCACCTGAAGATCAAGACAAAACCACATTTACTTGTCCTTGGGGAACTTTTGCCTACCGAGTACTCCCTTTTGGATTGTGCAATGCACCTGCTACATTTCAAAGGGCTGTATTAGGAATCTTTTCAGATCTGATTCATGATTGTGTAAAGGTATACATGGACGATTTCACAGTTTATGGTAATACATTTGAAGAAGCTTTGGAAAATTTGGAAAAAGTACTGGTAAGATGTAAGGAAACAAATCTTTCTTTAAGTCATGAAAAGTGTTTTATGATGTTTACTGAAGGGATTGTTTTAGGACATCATATTTCAGGAGATGGGATCAAGGTTGATAAATCCAAAGTTGAAGTCATCTCTAAGTTACCTGTTCCAAATTGCCAAAAGGATGTTAGAAGTTTTCTTGGGTTTACTGGGTATTACAGAAGATTTATTGAAAACTTCACTAGGATAGCGTCCCCTCTTTTCAAATTGCTTACCAAGGACTGTGAGTTTAAGTGGGATCCTGAATGTCAATCTGCCTTTGAAGCTTTAAAGTCTAGAATATCTGAAGCACCCATCTTAAGGGGGCCAAATTGGAAACTCCCTTTCCACATCTCTACTGATGCTTCAGATACAGCTCTAGGAGCTGTTTTGGGACAAAAGGATTTGATCCCTTATGCCATTTATTACACAAGTAAGAATTTGACTCCTACTGAGTTAAATTATACTGTTACAGAAAAAGAGTTCTTAGCTGTGGTACATGCAATCAACAAGTTTAGACATTACATAACCGGCTATGAAACCTTTGTCCATACTGATCACTCTGCCATAAGATATTTAATGAACAAACCTGTCACTAATGGTAGAGTTACAAGATGGCTTTTACTCTTGCAAGAATTCAACATTACTGTGTTAGATAGACCTGGAAAGCAAAACACAGTAACTGATTTCTTGTCTAGAATCCAAAACAATAATGAGAATTCTCCAGTAGAAGATAAGTTCCCAGATGAATACTTATTTGCAGTGACTACCAAGACACCTTGGTATGCAGATATGGCTAATTATCTTGTTACAGGGAAACTTCCTCTACACTTATTTCCTAATGAGAAAAAGAAAATCATTCGAGAGAGTTCACATTATGCTTGGATTTCTAATGAATTGTTCAAAACAGGGCCAGATTGTATAATCAGAAGATGTGTTCGGGAAGATGAAATGCCTGACATCCTTAAGGCATGTCATGATGAACCATGTGGCGGGCACTTTGCGGACAAGAGGACAGCCTATAAAATCCTTTCTCTAGGATATTATTGGCCTTCTCTCTTTAAAGATGCAAAGCAGTATGTTAAAAGGTGTGACAACTGCCAAAGAGTTGGGAAACCAACTCCTTCAAATGAAATGCCTCTACAGCCTCAGGTATGCATCGAACCCTTTGAGAAATGGGCTCTAGATTTCGTTGGACCAATTAATCCACCATCAAAGCAAAAGAAATATATACTGGTTTGTACTGATTATGTTACTAAGTGGGTAGAATCAAAAGCATTGCCTTCTGCCACTGAAAATTCAGTTGTTCAATTCCTTTTTGAGGATATCTTCACTCGTTTTGGTGTCCCAAGGGAAATTGTGACAGATCAAGGCAGCCAGTTTACATCTAATTTGATGGAAAAGCTGATGGAGGAATATAAGATCAAGCACAGAACATCTACTCCCTACCATCCGCAATCTAATGGTCAAGTGGAATCCACCAATAAAGTTCTTGAAGGCATTATCACCAAGACTGTTCATCTTCATAGAAGAGATTGGGCGGAAAGGCTCCCTGAAGCCTTATGGGCCTATAGGACCACATGGAAGAACACAACAGGACATTCCCCCTATGAACTTGTTTATGGGAAGGAAGTCCTGCTTCCTATTGAGTTCCAAATCAAGACCTTCAAGATGGCAGTCCAATTGGGAATAAGCCTCTCAGAAGCTCAAAGACACAGAATGGACCAGCTAAATGAGCTAGATGAAATGAGACAAGATGCAATTCTAAGGACCGATCTAGTTCAGCACCAAAGATCTAAATGGCATGATCGTCATATCAAAGAAAGAAAGTTTCAGAAAGGAGATTGGGCTCTATTGTTTGATTCAAAATTTAAAGACTTCAAAGGAAAGTTTCAAACTCATTGGCTTGGGCCATATGAGATTGATGAAGTCTTTAACAATGGAGCAGTTCGAGTAAAAACTATCAATGAATTCCATACTCCTCTTATTGTGAATGGCCACCGCTTGAAAATCTATCAAAAGCCATTCTCAAAAGAAGAGTTTGTCAAATTGTTCAAAGGAGATTCTGCAATCAGGCTGGTGGAGAAGGATTCTTCTCCTCCATCAGCCTAAAGCTTTGGTTTTTGAAAAAAAAAAAGAAAAAAGAAAAAGAAAAAAGAAAAAGAAAAAAAAAAGAAAAAAAAAAAAAAAAAAAAAAAAAAGAATAAATGTATGAGCCTGAAAACCAATCTCTGATTGGCAGTCTCATACAGAAAACTTGAGGTGAAAATCAGGGTCACCTGACACCTCATGTTTTCTAAAGAAAAAAATTCCCTTTCTTCCCTTATTTCATTTCATTTCATCATCACCACCATTTCACCCACCATTTCATCCATTTTCCACTCCACCTCATTTGTTTTCACTCATCCATCCACCCACTACACTCCATCTCATCAATAAAGTCATTTTTTTTTACAACTAAAGTGCTTTTGTGCAGTTGGAGGCCACTACTGCAGATTCCGCAGCCATATGAGGATTCTGCAGCCATCTAATGATTCTGTAGCTCTCTGTACCTGCACAAATAAAAAACACAGTCTGTTTGAAATTTCTCTGCAGCAGTAGTCATCAATAATAGTCATGCAAAAATCAATGAAGGGTTAAGTGGCAAGTTATCAGAGGCAAAACTAAGCGGGGAATCTAAGGTATGTTTCAAATCCTAAGCTAACAGTTATTTCATTATGTAAAGTTCTCTAAATTATGTTTCTTGTCACTAAGTGTAATGATTGCCTAGCCATAAGACCATATATCCACGTATCATCCACGACTATCAGTCCTTAATTACCATGATTTTAAATCTCACTTCCGGCTGCCTCTTCCATTAAGATCTCGTACTTAGGTGACGTAACCTAATGTACTACGTCTCCACTCACGCAGCCAAGTGTAATTTCGAAGCCGAGATCTAAGGACATAGCCGTTGTTTGTTCATTAACCCTTCTACCCTCTTACGCTCATATCATTTCACTCCCATTTCCACTCGCATGTTTCATTCCATATACGCTGTTACCACACTCTGTTATGCCGTGCTCACTACGCTGCCATTCACCATACTCTGTTTTTCCCTCTCCGTTAATTCGAAACACCAGTAGAGGTCTGTTACGGCTATATTCAAAGTTGAACCCATAATCCTCGGTGCTTGAGGCCGTAAATTCACTGTGTAAGGCCATTTTAAAGCCAAGCTCCAAAACAGAGCCGTGAATTCACTGTGTGATACCCTTGTTGAAGCTGTGTTCCAGAACAGAGTTGTGAATTTACTGTGTAAAACCCTTGTTGAAGCCGTGTTCTGAAACCAAAGCCGTGAATTGACTGTGTGAAGCCGTTTAAAGCCGTGTTTCAAATAGAACAGAGCCGTAAAAGCAAATGGGAAAGCTCTTGAGGGCAGAACCGGAAGGTTCAAAGTTTTTGGAAGGTTATCCTCAGGTCAAAGAGGCTCTACAAAAGGCAAATTGGCTACAATGTGTACAGAAGTTCAAAGGCTACCATAAGGAGGTGACAAAGGCCTTTGCAAGGTCCTTCAAAGAAAAAGATGGTCACGTGGAGATAGGAGACTTACAATTCACAGTCAATGAAAGCAGCATAGCTCAAGCTACCTCACTCCCACAGACAGGAGAAAGGTGGTTCAAGAACCGGGCAGTCCAAGATCAGCAGTGGAAACGAATTTTGAAAAACCCAGGTATGGACACAAGTATCTTTACCAAAGGGATTCCGGTTTCATATGTTAAAGAAGAGTGGACCACTTTACTCTTGTTAGTACAGAATTTTTTCACTTGTGAAGGCAGATTTGGAGTCTTATATGTCTATCATGCAAAGGTTATGATGCATTTTCTAGGTGATGACATTAATCTCCCTTACTTTCTCTTTTCAAGTCTTAAGAAAATGTGTGCAATGGTCCAAAAGAACCCTAGAAATGCTGAAGCACATTTATGTCATCACAGTCTTGTGAAATTGTTGGTAGAGGAACAATTAAAATAAAAAAGAGACTCATGGGAGAGGTTTCTCATAAGGAACCATTTTCAAGAGTTAGGAGAAACTTCTGGAGGATCCCCTCAAGTGCCAAAAAGAAGTAGAAGGAAAAGAGGAGAGGGGGTTAACCAAGAAACCACTGCCCAAACAGAAACCATTGTTCCTGATACTACTATACCTGAAACAACTGCCCAAGAGGAAACAGTTCAAGACCAGTTTGATGAGGGAACTGATATACAACATTCTGAACAGGATATTGATCCTGGATTTGCTGAAGATGATAACCAAGCAGCCCAAGGAATTATCTCTGAAACCCTCTCAGAACTTGCTCAAGAAATTGCTCAGAAAAGGAAAGAAGGGAAGAAGAAACGTAAGCAAGATAAGGGTAAATCTGTAGTCCAAGAAACTTCCCTCATCCCTGAAGATACTAGTGAGGAAGATACTCAACCCTTAGCTCAAAGAATGGCCAAACTTCACAAAACTGCTCTTTCCAAAAAGGACACAAAACAGAAGCAAAAAGTACCAAGAGAAAAACAACAGAAGGTACCAAAAGAAAAACAGAGTGCCACCTCTGTAAGAAGGAGCAGCAGATTGCAAAATAGAAAAGTAGGGGCCACAAAGGGTAAACAGTCATTCTTCATTGACTTAAGTTCACCTCAAAAAGGTACTACAAGTCCTCCACACGCTAATCACATTGAGACTTCTCCTCCACGTGAGGAAAGTCCGTTTGAACATGAACTTGAGCATGAACATGGATCTGAATTTGATTATGAACCAAGTCCCAAAAAGTCACCTGAAGTGGACTCGGAGCAGCAAAAAGTATATAATTAT
This sequence comes from Pinus tabuliformis, assembly GCA_031772625.1. NCBI lineage: Eukaryota > Viridiplantae > Streptophyta > Pinopsida > Pinales > Pinaceae > Pinus > Pinus tabuliformis. The sequence continues at coordinate 1,973,507,474 of CM062818.1, read as the reverse complement.
CTGGAAACATTGGAGCAAGCAGCCGCTGGCCCTAGTAATGTTCAGCCTTTAGAACAACAAGTCCACTCCTTGAAACATGAACTTTTTGAGATTGAGGTTCTAAATCGACATATCACGCAAGAAAATGAGAAGTTGAAAGAGCAAGCCAAATTGGATAAAATGATTCATGATAACACCATGTTACATTTGGGCCTGTGGCAAAGAAATAACAAGAAGTTAAGGAAGAGATGCAACAAGCTCAACAGAGCCTTGATCAACCTAAAGTTCAGATGCCTAGTAAAGAAGCCAAGGGTGAATGTGTCTACACAGAGAAAGAAGAGGAGATTGGATGTCTTGGCAGAGGCATCACAACAGGTTGATTGATCAGTATTTTTTGCATGAGGACATGCAATGCCCTCGTAGTGGGGGTATGTAGAGTCCCTACTTTACACCTCATCCTCTATCATTACCTACTGCTTTCATCACTTTCCTCTCTCTTTTACCTCATTTTCCACCCAGATCATTACATTAGTTGTCATTAAACATGATCAAGTGAGCTTTGCTAATGGATAATTGTTTTGTTTAGTTTTTGACATACTTGCAGGTATTCCGCAGCTTTCTGCTGATTCCGCAGCCATCTGCTGATTCCGCAGCCATCTACTGATCCCGCAGCCATTTTGTTGTTCTCAAAGATCCACGTGCTATTTTGCAGAATGAGCCACGTGGGCATGTTGGAATATACATGCTCGAGGTTCCTGTGCCATCAGTTCAGCCGGCCACGTCACTTGTACCTCCGGTCAAAGGGGGTCAAGTTTCGGTCAAATAAAGACAGCTCAACGTGGATACGTAAGCTGTTTGATCACGTCGGTGGAAAAGGTGACCTGTCCATGTTTTGAAAGCCGTGGGGGACATGATCTAATGTTAGATTCATTGCCCATATCGACCAAGACCTCCAGCTTGACCACGAAGCCTATGACGTGTTAATTACATCTTTAATACGCATGACAGTTAGTTCATTTTCTGTTTTTATGTTTACATATTAGGCCATCTTACAGGTGCCTATATATACCTGCGTCTGCGTATGCTAAGGTTACCTTTTCAGATGCTGTAGTGTATGTATTTGTGAGAATTTTGGCACGTTTTCAAACTCTGTTTTTATAAAGAGCTGTTCCAGCACTTTTGGATTATGTATCTTTGCATATAAAGTAATGGAAACGCTGTTTTGAAGTCTTAAGAGCATCTGAGTTTTCTGTGGATAATATGGATGGAGGGCCTGTGTTCGTATTAGCCTTGTAAAGTATTTTCATGTTCATATTTCTGCAATTTCTTTATTTTACAAACAGAATTTCTTTTCTTGAGTTATGTACAGCTTGATTTTTCTTTGTTGCTGCAGCCTTTATTTTCACTGATCAGGTTTACTTCTTTGCAGGTCCCGGGATTAAGTGTGTTGTGTTTGCTTTAAAATCTAATGGTAGTTGCAGTTGTCTTGTTCATGATGCTGCCCTTTTGACTCTGTTTTTCTAGACTAGTTTTAGCTTAGTTTTACAAGTTGGATGCTAATTCATTTATGCTCTCTTTATCATGAATGGCTTATATTTCAAGAGAACAAAACACTAATTAATTGCAGCTTGTATTTGAGTAGTCTTGGCTTGTGATACTAATACTTTTTCCACTTGTTACACATAATCACATATGTAGGAAGCAGTATGTTGGAAAAAGCTTAGTAGTGTTACAATTTGTCAATTAGAGTAGATTAGAGTTTTTATCAGTTCTTGGATTTGTTTTCAGCTACCTCCTAATCGTGTTTTACGCAGTACTAAGTGGTAGAAGCAGGGAGTTAGGAGGAGATAATCATTAACATCAATCCTTGAAGTGATTTTCTTGTTTCTTTTATTTGCAGCAGTATGGATAGAGACTAATGCCATTAGAACGTGGTCATTTACTTTCAAGTCATTTTAATTTACTCATTTCTTTCAAGTTCTTTTCTTTACAAATTCAGCAAGTAATTAGAAATCACCTTCACTCACACACACTTTCACTCATCTAGAACTCACTTTTCACACACTTGCACTCATCTGTTTATAACCATCACTCCATCAAAGATAAGTTAACCATAAACAACACCCCCAAAAACGACAAAAGCTCTAAGAAAGTTACTTAATTACATATAGTAAACCCTCACTTCATCAGCTTACGAGCCCCGGGTTGACAATTAATGACATCAATTTAGGAACACTAAATTGACTAAACACTTTCTAACCCTTGGGAACCATGGTCCTCTATGTATAATTGGGGAAGTGTCTTATGATGTCCATAGTAGAGACCAATGTGCTGGCTTGGTAACCAGGTGAACACATTGCCAAGAATCTACAAACACCATTACATCCTGTAATGTCCCTTCTAGTTTGACAACCGATTGGTCAGCAAGTTCCAACAAGGTCGTAGTTGGATCCAAGGCTGTAATGCCAAGTTTTTGACAGGTTGTTGTTGTGAGAATATTAATGGCTGCTCCTAGATCAACTAATGCATTGGGGAAGGAACATCCATTTATTTGTACTGTGACTATAGGGTTTCCTGGGTCCTCATATTTCACTGGTGTTTCTCTTCCTGATAATAAATCAGACAAAGTTCCGACTACGTGGACAGTTGGGGTTGTTTTTATTTTCCTCTTAGGCTTTTTAGTACACAATTCCTTAATAGTTTTTGCATAAATTGGAATGTCCTGAATAGCCTAGAGGAGGGGTATTTTTACACAAATATTTTTTAATTCTCCCAGAAGATCGAAATCAGGATATTCTATTGGGCGGGGTATAATCAATCTCTCTAGGAATGGTGGAGAAGAGGTAATAGTTTGATCATGGCTCTTCTGTTTAACCGTATTCTCCATTTGGGGTGTTTTTTCTACAGGTAACGATTCTTCTAATTGTATATTTTTATCCCCCTCTGACTCAATTATCCTTCCAAACCTTAATTTGAGTTCATTATACTCCCTCAACTCAGTTTCTAGCTCTGGTCCCTCAATAATTTTTACAGATTGGGCGGGTCTATTGTTGGGATTTGGGTTGGGCTGGCCTGGGAGCTGTGGTCATGGATTGGGTTGAGCGTTCTGATACAATGTGTAAGGTGCTAGTAGTGTAGGTTGAGGCAGGGGGATTGTTCCTGCTAGCTGGTTTGTAGGTCTTTGCCAGCTTGCCTGCCAGCTCTGGTTTGGTGAAGTGGAGAGTGGCCATTGGGATGGACATGTATTTCTCTTCTAGAATGGTGGAAAGTAAGAGGAATTTGGCCAACTATTGTTTTGATTTGATTGATTGCACCAAGGTGGCATAAAGAATGATTGCTATGATAAATTAGGAAAAGGTGGTTGGTTCTGCCACGTATCTCCTGTGGATTGTTGAGAATTATATTGCTAGAGCTGAAAGAAAGAAGATGGGTCAGTAGGCGTACTTGTTTGTCATGCTTGCCATTGGCGACGCTGATTTAACAGGTAGATTGATTCAGTTTCTTCCTCTTCCTCCTTGAAGACTGATTTTAACCCTGGGAGCGATGGGCAATTTTCTTTGGCATGATTTTTAGTGCATATGGCACAAGTCTGTACCATATCCAGCGGGCATTCTTTATGACTATGCTTCTTCCTGCATCGAGGGCAAAAGATCACCAAGTTCTATTTTGCTTCGGCCTGCTTCTGCTTGGCTTGCATGATGTCTAATTGTGTCATCAAAGTTCCCAAGATATCTATTTTGAAATCCTCCAGCAAGTTGCCGATTTCTGCACGAGTAATGCTTCCACTAGAGATTTTGTTGTCCCTGGTGGTCATATTGCATTCTGTTGGTTTCAATCTCATACTGCCTCTTGAGCACCTGATACACAAATTAATAATGTTAGCATAGTCTTCTTGATATATATCACCTTTACCCATAATATTTAATGTCTCTATCCATTGGTCTTTCATCCCTTTAATCAATGTAGTTTTTAGCACATTATCAGGCAAAGGCAGAGTTGCGTAGGGAGACCTTTGGAGGTTATATTGAAAACGCTCCACATACTCTTCCAACGTTTCACTAGGTCTTGCTACCATTTGGAATATTTCGTCTTTTAGTTCCCTAGATCTGCAATAGTCCTGATATTTTTTAAGGAAAGCGGTTTTCATTTGATCCCAATCATTTATGGTGCCCCCACCTAGTCCCATAAACCAATGCAGGGCTGCTCCTTTTAACGTAGAGGGAAACAGTTTTAGTTTCTGGGGGTCGATGGTGTAATCATAACCCGAACACAATACATCAAATTCAAACAGAAATGCATCTGGATATTCTGATGTGAGTCCATGAAAGGTGGGAATATTTTTTAGAGGGATAGCTTCCATGGGTGTGTTGACAGCTGTGTCAACGATAGCATACTGTAATGTAGAGGTCTGGGGTGCTTGTGGATTATTGGTCATTTGATCAAATATATGCCAGTGCCCTTCTGGGATCTCTGGAGCTAGAGAGTTATTCGTAGGATGTCTAAAAGGGGTGGGGAATGATCTTAACAACACTCCCGTGATCTGGGACACTAGGTGTCCTTTTCTCAATTACTACCTGAGGGCATCTGGGTTCCTCTGTTTCCCTTGTTTCTCCTCCTCCTTCATGAATGTTACAAGAATTCCCTTCTTGTGAGGGACTTGTGCGCGAATTTTCAATATCTTGAAAACTCTGCTCAGTTCCTTCTATTTTACCGTGGACCTCAGCGTAGGCTATAGATGGTGAGCCTGTGGCCCGAAGGGAGACAGTAAGTTGTCTGGAAGCAAAGGTTCAAGGACCTACAGATGGCTGAGATTCAACTTTCTTTAAGATATCATCGATGAAAATTGATCTTCCAAGGGTCACAGTGTTGGCATTATGATTCTGGTATGGCTCTATGTTACAGGTGTTGTACTTGATGGCAACTCTCTTAAGTGGCAATGCTCTGTTCAGGCTCTCAAAATGTAGGAAATTAAGAGGTACGCAGGTGAATGATTCAAAAGGTGCGGACCCGCAGGTACGCCGGCCAGAAAGTGCGTTCATACCCGCAAGTTACCCATTCTATTGGAAATAATACTGAGAGGGGGGTGAATCAGTATTATCTAATTCTTTTAATAAATCTTCTTTATTTGTTCTTTGAATTGTTTTTGCATGTCAGTACCATAAAATAATGAGCATGAACAAAAGAAAACAGATAGTCACACCAAAGAACACAAGATGTAAGGTGGAAACCCAATGTGGGTGAAAACCACCTGCTGCAATATGTCTCTATCTTCTTTCAAATTAGAAACTCCTTTTACAATGGTTTTGTACTGGTGCAGTCCTTTACCAGTACGCAGGCTGTAACCTTCAGAGAGCTACAACTCTCTCTCTCGTTTTCCAGTCTCTCCTGAAAGGGAGCTACAACCCCCTACTTCTTTTCTTACAAGGACCACTTTTCATAAATTTTCAAACTGGATCCATAAGCATCAAATAATTATCAAGTATAAGAGAATCACCCAGTCAACTGTAGTAACCAGATCAACAATAATAGGACCAAACCCAGAACACAACAATGATAAACAAAGATTTTAAGAGAAGTAAGCACCCTACTCAACTGCTCGCCTGCTTATGTAAGCAGCCTGCTCAACTGCTGGCCTGCTTACAGTACTCACCCTGTTCAACTGCTTGCCTGCTTACAGTACGCACCCTGCTCAACTGCTAGCCTGCTTATGTACGCACCCTGCTCAACTGCTAGCCTGCGTACCTCGCTCTGAGTCCATTGAACTGCCTGCGGACCTCCGCACCTGCAACCCTTCTGTGCCTGCGTACCGGCGCACCTGCAACCCTTCTGTTCCTGCGTACCGGTGCACCTGAAACCCTTTTGTGCCTGCGTACCGGCGCACCTGAAACCCTTCTGTGCCTGCGTATCGGCGCACCTGAAACCCTTCTGTGCCTGCGTACCGGCGCACTTGAAACGCTTCGTTCCTGCGTATGTACGCACTTTTCTCTCACTGTACCTACGTACCTTCGGGCATAGATGATTTCAAGACTTCAGAAATAACCCAGACAGTCAGATCTACAGATCTGAACATGCGCCGAAGAGATCTCGGTCCATCAGTAGCTTCGCCTTCTTTAGATCTAGACCAGATCCAACACTCCTAAGATATTCAACCAAAAACATGCTCAAGCCAAATGATCTCCTTTGCTTTATATAGGAAAGCTCTTCCTTAAAACATGGATCAATACCACGAGCCGACACCATAATAACACAATACCGTCGGCTAAATACCAAGAGTAAAACATAAGAAAACCCCACATGTGAATTTCTTTGCCTTGAAATGTGTGCACTGGGGGTACGCACCTCCTGAACGGGATAACTGCGGGTATGTACGCACTTTATGTAACACTGACCTGCGTGTACGCACCTTATGCAAGGTGTACCTGCGTACCCCTTATTTTCTTCAATATTTGATAGCTGATCATCAATCTCTGCTGCTGACTTGAAGTACTGTGATCTATCACCTGAATGGCTTGCCATCAAGGACAACACTTTAGCCATAATGCCAATAATCTCCCCCTTTGGACTTGATGGCAACCTCAAAGCTTCAGCTTCATTCTCCCCCTTTGACATCAAGGGAAAAGGGTTATGCTCCCCCTAAGAACATGCTCCCCCTGAACCAGATCTGCAACGAAGAACCATAATCCACCATGAAAGAGATAGAGACATATTGCAGCTACTTCCAAGATCTCCTTCTACACATCCTCCATAATGCCAACAATGCATTATATGCTCCCCCTGAACCTGTACCATCAATCAGAAGAGGGTCAGCAATAAGATGATGCATCAACAACCCCCAACTTTTGCCTGAGGTATTCAAAAGTGTCCCTGGGCAATGGTTTGGTGAGAATATCAGCAACTTGTTCCTTAGAAGGAACATACTCCAACTTGACCTTCTGTTCAAGCACTTGTTCCCGGAGAAAATGATACTTGATTGGTATGTGCTTGGTTTTTGAATGCATAACAGGATTCTTTGAGATGCTGATTGCACTTGTGTTATCACATAAGATGGGGATTGGTGGTGTACAAGTGATTTGAAAATCCTGCAAAGTCTGCATCATCCAAAGGAGTTGGGTGCAACAAGATGCAGCAGCAACATATTCTGCTTCAGCTGTAGACAAGGCAATCGAACTCTGTTTCTTGCTGAACCAAGATACCAGTCTGGAACCCATAAAGAACGCACCACCACTTGTGCTTTTCCTGTCATCCACGCTTCCAGCCCAATCTGCATCTGTATAAGCATGAAGTGTAAGATCTGTATCTCTAGGATACCATAAGCCATAATTTTGAGTCCCTTGAAGATATTTGAAAATTCTCTTCACTGCCTGAAGATGAGTCTCCTTCGGATTTGCCTGAAATCTTCCAACTATTCCAACTGCATGCATGATGTCTGGGCGGGTACCTGTCAAATAAAGTAAACTTCCAATCATAGATCTGTAGGTTGGTTGATGTACTGCTGCAGATTCATCATTTGCACTGAGGCTACATCCTGTGACCATGGGTGTACATACTGGTTTTGCATCTTCCATACCATATTTCTTCAAAATCTGTTTGAGATACTTGGTTTGAGATAAAAAGATTCCTCCTTCTTTTTGTTGGATTTGCAAACCAAGGAAATATGTCAGTTCTCCTAGCAAGGACATTTCAAATTCTTTCTGCATGACCAAGGCAAAGTTTTGACTCATAGCTTCTTCATTGCTCCCAAAAATAATGTCATCTACATACACAACAAGTATTAGCAATTTGTCATTTTCAACTTTTATATAAAGATTGCTATTTGCCGATCCTTTTGAAAAGCCTTGTTGATGAAGATATTTGTCCAAACGGTAGTACCAAGCCCTTGGAGCTTGTTTGAGACCATAGAGAGCCTTTTTCAATCTGCATACAAGATTTGGATCATTTCCAAGAATGAACCCATCTGGCTGTTCAATGTACACTTCTTCTTCCAAGTCTCCATTCAGAAAGGCTGATTTCACGTCCATTTGAAATACTTTGAAGTTTTGAAAACTTGAGAGAGCAAGGAACATTCGGATGGCCTCAAGTCTTGCAACAGGAGCAAAGGTTTCTTCAAAGTCTATTCCTTCTTGCTGCGCATACCCTTTACAAACAAGTCTGGCTTTGTTTCTAATTACTTCTCCATTTTCATTCAATTTGTTTTTGAAGACCCATTTTGTCCCGATAACATTCTTATCTTTTGGTCTAGGAACCAGCTCCCAAGTGTTGTTCTTTTCGATCTTCTCAAGTTCTTCATCCATTGCTTTCACCCAACATTCATCTTTGCATGCCTCTTTCACATTTTGTGGTTCAGTAGAGGAGAGTAATGCCAAATAGCTTGAAGCTTCTGCAACTGTTCTTCTTGTTTGTACACCTGCTTCTTTCTGCCCCATAATCTGAGATTCTGGATGGTTCTTCTGAACATATCTGGATGGAGTCTTTTTTTCTATTCTTGTTTGCTCCTCTGGTTCTTCTTGAGGTTCTTCTTCTTCATCATTCTGTCGTTGGGGGTAGCCTTCATCTTCTTCGATGTCTTCATGATGTACTTGCCTAGGAATGTATCCCTTCTCATCAACCACTACATCAATGCTGTCAACAATTCTGCCAAGTCTTTTATTGTAGCATTTGTATGCTTTGCTATGTGGAGAGTAACCAAGAAGAATGCCTTCATCTGCTCTAGGTTCAAGTTTGCCAAGCTGCTCATCAGTATTCTTGATATAGCATTTGCTCCCAAAGATTTTGAAGTGCTTTACTGAAGGATTCCTACCACTCCAGAGCTCATGAGGAGTTTGAGTGTTGTTCACCCGGACATTTGTTTTGTTGAGAATAACAACTGCAGCATGTGCAGCTTCACCCCAGAAAGTTGCGGGAGTTCCTGACTCATCAAGCATAGCACGAGCCATTTGTTGGACTGTTCTGTTCATTCTTTCCACAACTCCATTTTGCTGAGGAGTTCTTGCTGTAGAGAATTCTCTTCTTATCCCATGTTCTTCACAGAAATCAAAAAATTCATTTGAAGTAAATTCCCCACCTCTGTCGGATCTGAGGCACTTAATTTTGTGACCTGATTCATTTTCAACCAAGGCTTTGAAGGATTTGAATTTTTCGAATGCTTCATCTTTGTGCTTCATAAGTCCTAACCAGACAAACCTAGAAATTCGTCAATGAATAATATCAAGTATTCTTCTCCTCGAGGTGTTCTTTTCCTGAAAGGACCGCATGTATCTGTATGTACTAGCTCAAGAGGCATGCTAGCTGATCCTTCTTTCTCTGGAAAGTTAGTTCTGGTTTGTTTTCCAAACTGACATGATTTGCATATGGTGTTGTCAGGAATTTTGATATCTGGAAGATCATGAACTGCCTGATATTTGCATGCTTTCCTTATTTGTGAAAAGCTTAGATGTCCCAACCTCCGATGCCATAACCAGTGCTCATCATCCTTGCTCAGATAGCATTTTTGTTGTCCTTCTTCAAATATGTACAGATTATTTGGAGTTCTTTTGCCTTTGATCACTGTTTTACCTGTATCAAGATCACGAACAAGACATCCATTTGATCTGAATATAACCTCGGTTCTTTGATCACACATCTGGCTGACACTTAGAAGATTATGCTTCAATCCATCAACATACAAAACATTTCCAGCCTTGACCTTTTCTTTTAACTGAGCAATGCCTTTTCCTTTTATAGTTGCAGGAGTATCATTTCCAAAAGAGACTTTCTTTCCCTTTTCTAGAGTAGAATAAGACTCAAGTTTTTCTTTATCACCTGTCATATGCTTCGAACATCCACTGTCAATGTACCATAGATTTTCCTGTCCCTCTGCATAAAATGCTATCCCACATCTTTCTGTTTGAGGTTCCTTTATTCTCCATGTTTTGGTGCTTGAGGCTTGTTCCTTTTTCTGCTGAAACCTGCTCCTGCATTCAGAGTCTTCATGACCAAAGTTATTGCAAATAGAACATTCAACTTCATTTTCAAGAACTGAAAAATTGTTATAGGTCCTTTTTGTAATCCCCGTCATACTTCTTTGTTTTTGAGCTTCCCTAGTCATGATCGTTTTATATGCAACACATTGAGCTGCTTTGTGACCAAAGTTATGGCAAGAAAAGCATTGTCCATTGAAGAAACTTCTGCGGTTATCGAATCTACCAGCCAATTGATTGTAATTTCTATTGTCATCTATTCTTGAACCAAATTGAGAAGATTTTACCTGTGGCTGGTTGTAGCTTTTGTTCACCCTTAAGATGGATTGCCCCTGATAGTTTCTGTTTGTAATTCGTCCCTGCTTTACCTGATGATCTTCATTGTGCTTTTGCTCATTTCTTCTTGCTGCATCAAGATAACTTTTTGAGGTGGATGCTTGAGAAGTTTCTCCATTATAGCCCAGACCTGTCTTGTTTAGTGGAGACCGCTGCACATTGATAATCTCATCCAAAGTTTCAGATCCTTTGACAAACTTGAGATTAATAGCTTTTGTTTTCTCAATCTCTTTTCTAAGACCAACGATTTCACCTTCTAATTTTTCAAGATGTTTTTCCTTTTCATCAATTTGAAATTGTAGAGTATCAATGATCATGTTCTTTTCTTCTATACATCTCTTGAGTCTAGTAATTTCATCATAAAGGTTATCCACATCTATAGCATCCATATAATCATCATCTTCAAATGCCATTAACAACTTATATTCATTACCTTGTTCATCTTCATCACTGTTTGATAGACCATCACTATCTTCATGAGTGTAGTAGCTTTTCTTATTTGCATTTTGTTTCTTGTTCCATCTAGCAGGTTCCTTTCCTTTATCCTTATAAGGACATTTTGCAACATAATGACCTACTCTTCCACAAGCAAAGCATTTAAAAGGTAACTTACCTCTGAACCTTCCAGAACCCCTTTGAAGATTTCTGACAAAATTTGATTCTTCTTCCTCTTCTTCTGGGACGTGGCTTGCTTCATAATAATCTCCTTTGCCTGATGCCTTGAAAGCAGCTTCTCTTCTGTCTGATGGACCTCCCTTTCTCATTTCATAAGCAGTTAGAATTCCATGTAGCTGAGACATAGTAAGAATTCGTAGATTTTCCTTTTCTTCTATTGTAGATACTTTAGATTCAAACTTGGGGGACAATGATCTTAGAACTTTTTCAACCACAATAGCCTCTTTTATTTCTTCACCCAAATTTTTCATACAGTTAACAACCTCATCTACCCGAAGAAAATAGTTAGCCACACTTTCATCATTATACATTTTGAGAGTCTCATACTGAATTCTGAGAGTTTGAAGGTTAGCACGCTTTACCTATTCATCTCCTTCATAGCTCGTGACAATTTTGTCCCATATCTCTTTTGCGGATTTATAGTGCATTACCTTCATAAATTCTGATTGAGATATACATCCTAATAGAGTACTGAATGCTTTCGCATTTGTTTCATACTTATTTTTCTCGGCTGCATATATAGGAGTAGCTGAAGGAAAAGCGTAGCCTGTCTCTACGATGTCCCAAACTTCTGTACCAAGAGATTGAAGATAGGCAGTAACTCTTACCTTCCAATAATTGAAGTTTGTCCCATCAAAAACCGGTGGCCTGATTGATGCTTCTCTCTCGTAGTTGCTCATGATGAACGATCTACCTTCAAGCGATCAAGCTTCTCTGAAGGACCTGCTCTGATACCAATTGTTGGAAATAATACTGAGAGGGGGGTTGAATCAGTATTATCTAATTCTTTTAATAAATCTTCTTTATTTGTTCTTTGAATTGTTTTTGCATGTCAATACCATAAAATAATGAGCATGAACAAAAGAAAACAGATAGTCACACCAAAGAACACAAGATGTAAGGTGGAAACCCAATGTGGGTGAAAACCACCTGCTGCAATATGTCTCTATCTTCTTTCAAATTAGAAACTCCTTTTACAATGGTTTTGTACTGGTGCAGTCCTTTACCAGTACGCAGGCTGCAACCTGCAGAGAGCTACAACTCTCTCTCTCGTTTTCCAGTCTCTCCTGGAAGGGAGCTACAACCCCCTACTTCTTTTCTTACAAGGACCACTTTTCATAAATTTTCACACTGGATCCATAAGCATCAAACAATCATCAAGTATAAGAGAATCACCCAGTCAACTGTAGTAACCAGATCAACAATAATAGGACCAAACCCAGAACACAACAATGATAAACAAAGATTTTAAGAGAAGTAAGCACCCTGCTCAACTGCTCGCCTGCTTATGTAAGCAGCCTGCTCAACTGCTGGCCTGCTTACAGTACTCACCCTGTTCAACTACTTTCCTACTTACAGTACGCACCCTGCTCAACTGCTAGCCTGCTTATGTACGCACCCTGCTCAACTGCTAGTCTGCGTACCTCGCTCTGAGTCCATTGAACTGACTGCGGACCTCTGCACCTGCAACCCTTTTGTGCCTGCGTACCGACGCACCTGCAACCCTTCTGTTCCTGCGTACTGGCGCACCTGAAACCCTTCTGTGCCTGCGTACCGGCGCACCTGAAACCCTTCTGTGCCTGCGTACTGGCGCACCTGAAACCCTTCTGTGCCTGCGTACCCGCGCACCTGAAATGCTTCGTTCCTGCGTATGTACGCACTTTTCTCTCACTGTACCTGCGTACCTTCGGGCATAGATGATTTCAAGACTTCAGAAATAACCCAGACAGTCAGATCTACAGATCTGAACATGCGCCGAAGAGATCTCGGTCCATCAGTAGCTTCGCCTTCTTTAGATCTAGACCAGATCTAGCACTCCTAAGATATTCAACCAAAAACATGCTCAAGCCAAATGATCTCCTTTGCTTTATATAGGAAATCTCTTCCTTAAAACATGGATCAATACCACGAGCCAACACCATAATAACACAATATCGTCGGCTAAATACCAAGAGTAAAACATAAGAAAACCCCACATGTGAATTTCTTTGCCTTGAAATGTGTGCACTGGGGGTACGCACCTCCTTAACGGGATAACTGCGGGTATGTACGCACTTTATGTAACACTGACCTGCGTGTACGCACCTTATGCAAGGTGTACCTGTGTACCCCTTATTTTCTTCAATATTTGATAGCTGATCATCAATCTCTGCTGCTGACTTGAAGTACTGTGATCTATCACCTGAATGGGTTGCCATCAAGGACAACACTTTAGCCATAATGCCAACAATCATGAGGTGCGGACCCCCAGTTCACTCACTTCAAGGCAGAGAAGCGCGCTAACATGGGGTTTCTTATGTTTGGTCCGTGGTATTTAGCCCGTCGTTCTTGATTCTATGGTTTTGGCCCGTGGTATAGGATCTAATTTAGCCCCGGTTTGGATCCCTTGTATTGGTTATTGATGGTTTTGTCCCATGGTGTGAATAAGGGCTTGACTATAAATAGGGAAGGAGATCACTTGGCTAATGTATCTTTTGCAAATTGAATATCTTAAGATCTGAAATATTGGGTTATCAGTTTAAAAACTTGATCTATATAAAAGTGAAGTTGAAAGTGAATCTATGAAGTGTGATCTCTCGGGCGCATGATCAGATCTGGGCATCTGACTATCTGTGGCACATTGGTGGATTGCCAATTTGGCCCTAATCAGAGGTTCGCAGGTAATTAACTGTGCAAGTGCGGGGGTACGCACATCAGAAGAAGGCGCAGTGCGTGGGTACGCACAGCAGAAGAAGGCGCAGTGCGTGGGTATGTAGCGCGATAGAGGTTCAGGTGCGGAGGCACAGTGAAAGTACGCGGTGCTACAGAAGCCGCAAGAGCGTAGATACGCGGCGCAATAGCATCTGAGGGTGCGTGGCCACAGTAGTAGTACGCGGCGTGATTGAAGAAACACTGCGTGGGTACGCGGTGCAGTGGAAGGCTCTCTGCGGGGATACGCAGAGACGCAGAAGGTGAAGTGCGAGGCCACGCAGTCCAGATAAAGAAAAATTGCGTATCTGTCCTAAAACATTTGTAGATCATCTTCTATTTATTGCTGCAGAGTTCTGGGTTTATATTTCTGGAACTATCTTTCTGTTTACAGCATTCTGAGAAGTTGGGTAATTCTTGGTTGATTGTATAAGGAGTTTGGGTAATTTGCATGTACTTGATGTTTATTTGATATTCTTGGATCCATTTTGAAAATTTATGAAAAGTGGTCCTTGAAAGAAAAGAAATAGGGGGTTGTAGCTCCCTTCCAGGAGAGACTGGAAAACGAGAGAGAGTTGTAGCTCTCTGCAGGTTGCAGCCTGCGTATTGGTAAAGGACTGCACCAATACAAAATCATTGTAAAAGGAGTTTCTAATTGAAAGAAGATAGAGACATATTGCAGCAGGTGGTTTTCACCCACATTGGGTTTCCACCTTATATCTGGTGTTCTTTGGTGTGACTCTCTGTTTTTCTTGTTCATGCTCATTGTTTTATGGTACTGACATACAAGAATAATTCAAAGTATAAATAAGGAAGATTTAAAAAAAGAACTTGATAATACTGATTCACCCCCCCTCTCAGTATTATTTCCAACAATTGGTATCGGAGCAGGTCCTTCAGAGAAGCTTGATCGCTTGAAGGAAGATCATTCATCATGAGCAACTACGAGAGGGAAGCATCAATCAGGCCACCAATTTTTGATGGGACAAACTTCAATTATTGGAAGGTAAGAGTTACTGCCTATCTTCAATCTCTTGTACAGAAATTTGGGATATCATAGATACAGGGTACACTTTTCCTTCAGATACTCCTATAGATCTGGCCGAGAAGAAGAAATATGAAACAAATGCTAAAGCATTCAATACTCTGCTGGGATGCTTATCTCAAACAGAATTCGTGAAGGTTATGCAATATAAATCCGCAAAGGAAATATGGGACAAGATTGTCTTGAGCTACGTAGGAGATGAACAGGTAAAGCGTGATAAAATTCAAACCCTCAGGATTCAGTATGAGAATCTCAGAATGTATAATGATGAAAGTGTGGCTAACTATTTTCTTCGGGTAGACGAGATTGTTAATTGCATGAAAAACTTGGGTGAAGAAATAAAAGAGGCTATTGTGGTTGAAAAAGTTTTAAGATCATTGTCCCCCAAGTTTGAATCTAAAGTGTCTGCAATAGAAGAAAAGGAAAATCTACGAACTCTTACTATGTCTCATCTACACGGAATTCTAACCGCTTATGAAATGAGAAAAGGAGGTCCATCGGACAGGAGAGAAGCTGCTTTCAAGGCTTCAGGCAAAGGAGACTACTATGAAGCAAGTCACGCGCCAGAAGAATAAGAAGAATCAAATTTTGTCAGAAATCTTCAACGGGGTACTGGAAGGTTCAGAGGTAAGTTACCTTTTAAATGTTTTGCTTGTGGAAGAGTAGGTCATTATGCTGCAAAATGTCCTCATAAGGATAAGATTGACAAAGGAAAGGAACCTGCTAGATGGAACAAGAAACAGAATGCAAATAATAAAAACTACTACACTCATGAAGATAGTGATGGTCTATCAAATAGTGATGAAGATGAACGAGGTAATGACTATAAACTTTTAATGGCATTTGAAGATGATGATTACATGGATGCTATAGATGTGGATAGCCTTTATGAAGAAATCTCTAGACTCAAGAGATGTATAGAAGAAAAGAATATGATCATTGATACTCTACAATTTCAAATTGATGAAAAGGAAAAATATCTTGAAAAATTAGAAGGTGAAATTGTTGGTCTTAGAAAAGAGATTGAGAGAACAAAGGCTATTAATCTTAAGTTTGTCAAAGGATCTGAAACTCTGGATGAGATCATCAATGTACAGCGTTCTCCACTAAACAAGACAGGTCTGGGGTATAATGGAGAAACTTCTCAAGCATCCACCTCAAAGAGTTATCTTGATGCAGCAAGAAGGAATGAGAAAAAGCACAATGGAGATCACCAGGTAAAGCAGGGACGAATTACATCAAGAACAAACAAAGACTATCAGGTAAACCAGGGGCAATCCGTCTTAAGGATGAACAAAAGCTACAACCAGCCACACATAAAATCCTCTCAATTTTCTTCAAGAATGGATGACAATAGAAATTACAATCATTTGGCCGGAAGATTTGAGAACCGCAGAAGTTTCTTCAATGGACAATGCTTCTCTTGCCATAACTTTGGTCACAAAGCAGCTCAATGTGTTGCATATAAAACAATCATGACTAGAGAAGCTCAAAAACAAAGAAGTATGACCGGGATTACAAAAAGGACCTATAACAACTTTTCGACTCTTGAAAATGAATTTGAATGTTCTATTAGCAATAACTTTGGTCATGAAGATTATGAATGCAGGAGCAGGTTTCAGCAAACAAAGGAACAAGCCTCAAGCACCAAAACATGGAGAATAAAGGAACCACAAACAGAAAGATGTGGGATAGCATTTTATGCAGAGAGACATGAAAATCTATGGTACATTGATAGTGGATGTTCGAAGCATATGACAGGTGATAAAGAAAAACTTGAATTATATTCTGCTTTAGAAAAGGGAAAGAAAGTTTCTTTTGGAAATGATACTCCTACAGCTATAAAAGGAAAAGGCACTGCTCAGTTGAAGGAAAAGGTCAAAGCTGGAAATGTTTTGTATGTTGATGGATTGAAGCATAATCTTCTGAGTGTCAGCCAGATGTGTGATCAAGGAACCGAGGTAATATTTAGATCAAATGAATGTCGTGTTCGTGATCTTGATACAGGTGAAACAGTGATCAAAGGTAGAAGAACTCCAAATAATCTATACATATTTGAAGAAGGACAACAACAATGCTACTTGAGCAAGGATGATGAACACTGGTTATGGCATCGGAGATTGGGGCATCTAAGCTTTTCACAAATAAGGAAAGCATGCAAATACCAGGCAGTTCGTGGTCTTCCAGATATCAAAATTCCAGACAACACCATATGCAAATCATGTCAGTTTGGGAAGCAAACCAGAACTAACTTTCGTGAAAAGGAAGGATCAGCTAGCATGCCTCTTGAGCTAGTCCATACAGATGTATGTGGTCCATTTAGGAAAAGGACACCTCGAGGAGAAGAATACTTGATATTATTCATTGACGATTTCTCCAGGTTTGTTTGGTTAGGACTTATGAAGCACAAAGATGAAGCATTCGAAAAATTCAAATCCTTCAAAGCCTTGGTTGAAAACGAATCAGGTTACAAAATTAAGTGCCTCAGGTCCGATAGAGGTGGGGAGTTTACCTCAAATGAATTTTTCGATTTCTGTGAAGAACATGGGATAAGAAGAGAATTCTCTACAGCTAGAACTCCTCAAAAAAATGGAGTGGTGGAAAGAATGAACAGAACAGTCCAACAAATGGCTCGTGCTACGCTTGATGAGTCTGGAACTCCCGCAACTTTCTGGGGTGAAGCTGCATATGCTGCAGTTGTTATTCTCAACAAAACAAATGTCTGGGTGAACAACACTCAAACCCCTCATGAGCTCTGGTATGGTGAGACTCCTTCGGTAAAGCACTTCAAAATCTTTGGGAGCAAATGCTATATTAAGAATACTGATGAGCAACTTGGCAAACTTGAACCTAGAGCAGATGAAGGCATTCTTCTTGGTTATTCTCCATACAGCAAAGCATACAAGTGCTACAATAAAAGACTTGGAAGAATTGTTGACAGCATTGATGTAGTGGTTGATGAGAAGGGATACATTCCTAGGCAAGTAAATCATGAAAATATCGAAGAAGATGAAGACTACCCTCAAAGACAGAATGATGAAGAAGAACCTCAAGAAGAACCAGAGGAGCAGATAAGGATAGAAGAGAAGACTCCATCCAGGTATGTTCATAAGAATCATCCAGAATCTCAGATTTTGGGGCAGAAAGAAGCAGGTGTACAAACAAGAAGAACAATTGCAGAAGCTTCAAGCTATTTGGCATTACTCTCTTCCACTGAACCACAAAATGTGAAAGAGGCATGCAAAGATGAATGTTGGGTCAAAGCAATAGATGAAGAACTTGAGCAGATCGAAAAGAACAACACTTGGGAGTTGGTTCCTAGACCAAAGGATAAGAATGTTATAGGGACAAAATGGGTCTTCAAAAATAAATTGAATGAAAATGGAGAAGTAATTAGAAACAAGGCCAGACTTGTTTGTAAAGGGTATGAGCAGCAAGAAGGAATAGATTTTGAAGAAACTTTTGCTCCTGTTGCAAGACTTGAGGCCATCCGAATGTTCCTTGCTCTCTCAAGCTTTCAAAACTTCAAAGTATTTCAAATGGACGTGAAATCAACCTTTCTGAATGGAGACTTGGAAGAAGAAGTATACATTGAGCAGCCAGATGGTTTCATTCTTGGAAATGATCCAAATCTTGTATGCATATTGAAAAAGGCTCTCTATGGTCTCAAACAAGCTCCGAGGGCTTGGTACTATCGTTTGGACAAATATCTTCATCGACAAGGCTTTTCAAAAGGATCAGCAAATAGCAATCTTTATATAAAAGTTGAAAATGACAAATTGCTAATACTTGTTGTGTATGTAGATGACATTATCTTTGGCAGCAATGAAGAAGCTATGAGTCAAAGCTTTGCCTTGGTGATGCAGAAAGAATTTGACATGTCCTTGCTGGGAGAACTGACATATTTTCTTGGTTTGCAAATCCAACAAAAAGGAGGAGGGATCTTTTTGTCTCAAACCAAGTATCTCAAGCAGATCTTGAAAAAATATGGCATGGAAGATGCAAAACTAGTATGTACACCCATGGTCACAGGATGTAGCCTCAGTGCAAATGATGAATCAATAGCAGTGCATCAACCAACCTACAGATCTATGATTGGAAGTCTACTTTATTTGACAGGTATCTGACCAGACATCATGCATGCAGTGGGAATAGTTGGAAGATTTCAGGAAAATCCAAAGGAAACTCATCTTCAGGTAGTGAAGAGAATCTTCAAATATCTTCAGGGAACTCAAAACTATGGCTTATGGTATCCTAGAGATACAAATCTCACACTTCATGCTTATACAGATGCAGATTGGGCCGGAAGCATGGATGACAGGAAGAGCACCAGTGGTGGTGCATTCTTTATGGGTTCTAGATTAGTATCTTGGTTCAGCAAGAAACAGAGTTCGATTGCCTTGTCTACAGCTGAAGCGGAATATGTTGCTGTTGCATCTTGCTGCACTCAACTCCTTTGGATGATACAGACCTTGCAGGATTTTCAAATCACTTGTATACCACCCATCTCCATCTTATGTGATAATACAAGTGCAATCAACATTTCAAAGAACCCAGTCATGCATTCAAAGACCAAGCACATACCCATCAAGTATCATTTTCTCCGGGAACAAGTACTTGAACAAAAGGTCAAGTTGGAGTATATTCCTTCTAAGGAACAAGTTGCTGATATACTCACCAAACCATTGCCCAGGGAGACCTTTGAATACCTCAGGCAAAAGCTGGGGGTTGTTGATGCATCATCTTGTTGTTGAATCTCTTCTGATGGTTGGTTGTACGCAAGGTTCATCTGGGGTATATGCGTACATGTGCTGGGTTGCGGATTGGTCGAAGATCGAATGGAGCATATAATGCATTGTTGGCATTATGGAGGAAGTGCAGAAGGAGATCATGGATGCTGGTCTGAATATTGCTGCAATATGTCTCTATTTCTTTCATGGTCATTTATGGTGTTTGGTGGATTATGGTTCTTCTTTGCAGATCTGGTTTATAGTCAGGGGGAGCATGTTCTTAGGGGGAGCATAACCCTTTGCCCTTGATGACAAAGTGGGAGAATGACATTGAGGATCTTGAGGTTGCCATCAAGTCCAAAGGGGGAGATTGTTGGCATTATGATTCTGGTATGGCTCTATGTTACAGGTGTTGTACTTGATGGCAACTCTCTTAAGTGGCAATGCTCTGTTCAGGCTCTCAAAATGTAGGAAATTAAGAGGTACGCAGGTGAATGGTTCAAAAGGTGTGGACCCGCAGGTACGCCGGCCAGAAAGTGCGTTCATACCCGCAGGTTACCCGTTCATGAGGTGCGGACCCCCAGTTCACTCACTTCAAGGCAGAGAAGCGCGCTCACGTGGGGTTTCTTATGTTTGGTCCGTGGTATTTAGCCCGCCGTTCTTGATTCTATGGTTTTGGCTCGTGGTATAGGATCGAATTTAGCCCCAGTTTGGATCCCTTGTATTGGTTATTGATGGTTTTGTCCCATGGTGTGAATAAGGGCTTGACTATAAATAGGGAAGGAGATCACTTGGCTAATGTATCTTTTGCAAATTGAATATATTAAGATCTGAAACATTGGGTTATCGGTTTAAAAGCTTGATCTATATAAAAGTGAAGTTGAAAGTGAATCTATGAAGTGTGATCTCTCGGGCGCATGATCAGATATGGGCATCTGACTATCTGTGGCACACTGGTGGACTGCCAATTTGGCCCTAATCAGAGGTTCGCAGGTAATTAACTGTGCAAGTGCGGGGGTACGCACATCAGAAGAAGGCGCAGTGCGTGGGTACGCACAGTAGAAGAAGGCGCAGTGCGTGGGTACGCAGCGCGATAGAGGTTTAGGTGCAGGGGCACAGTGAAAGTACGCGGCGCTACAGAAGCCGCAGGAGCGTAGATACACGACGCAATAGCATCTGAGAGTGCGTGCCACACTAGTAGTATGTGGCGTGATTGAAGAAACAGTGCGTGGGTACGCGGTGCAGTGGAAGGCTCTCTGCGGGGATACACAGAGATGCAGAAGGTGAAGTGCGAGGCCACGCAGTCCAGATAAAGAAAAATTGCGTATCTGTCCTAAAACATTTGTAGATCATCTTCTATTTATTGCTGCAAAGTTCTGGGTTTATATTTCTGGCACTATCTTTCTGTTTACAGCATTCTGAGAAGTTGGGTAATTCTTGGTTGATTGTATAAGGAGTTTGGGTAATTTGCATGTACTTGATGTTTATTTGATATTCTTGGATCCAGATTGAAAATTTATGAAAAGTGGTCCTTGAAAGAAAAGAAGTAGGGGGTTGTAGCTTCCTTCCAGGAGAGACTGGAAAATGAGAGAGAGTTGTAGCTCTCTGTAGGTTGCATCCTGCGTACTGGTAAAGGACTGCACTAGTACAAAATCATTGTAAATGGAGTTTCTAATTGAAAGAAGATAGAGACATATTGCAGCAGGTGGTTTCCACCCACATTGGGTTTCCACCTTATATCTAGTGTTCTTTGGTGTGACTATCTGTTTTTCTTGTTCATGCTCATTTTTTATGGTACTGACATACAAGAATAATTCAAAGTATAAATAAGGAAGATTTAACAAAAAGAACTTGATAATACTGATTCACCCCCCCTCTCAGTATTATTTCCAACACACCGGTCCCTTATATTTTTCAGTTTTGGGATGTGGAATTGGATTGTTTTCGGGTCTTTTCTTCTTAGTCATTCATGTAGAAAATCAAATGTTTATCTCTACCTTAAGTTCCTAATAATTCTGCTGGAAAGAGGGCGGGGGAGTAGGCATTTTACTTGCTCCGTATGAAGGTTTTTACCTTCTGTTTTTAATACCCAGTTCTCTCTCAATAGACAAGCATCAAACACCTACTTCACTTTTCTGTAATTGTACTGAAAAGCAGGCGAAGGAGCAAGCACTTTATTTGCTCGTTACATAGGTTCTTACCTTCCGTTTTTAATACCCAATTCTTCCTCCCCGCAGCAGCGCCAAAATGTTGGCTGATAAAAGGTGCCTTTTAAAACTCCTAATTATCCCACATTAATCATCAACCCGGACAAGTCCTCTTATTTCAAGAGTGTACACAGTATGTGGCTACTATTAATTCAGAGAGTAATGTTTCCTAAATTGTAGTATAGATCTTGACACAAGAATAAATGGATGCATCTAATAAACTCCAATTGCAATTATTAAAGGAAATATCAAAGCTCAATCCTCTACTGAAATCAAATCTTACAACAATTCAAGTAACAACATCATCAGCCGAGAGCACAATAACAATAACTCACCTCTTCTTAGCTGATTCAATCTAAACTATACTCAATCTCTATAAAGCAATCAAAATAGGAATGATATCAATTCTGAGAGTCTAATAGCAATAATCAAACTCTTACAGATGATTAAATCAATGCGATGCACTATCTAGATAATTTACGCTGTAATAAACAAAACTCAAATCAAATGACAACGTTGTAAATTATAAACAGAACATACACTATTTCAATACAAGAAAGTAATGAACAACGAATAAAGTAAACTCACAGAAACAGGAAATTATCAAACCAACCAAACTTTAGAAGAATAAAAAATATAACACAAGAAAGCAGTTAAATTCACTAGAGATCGAGCCATTAGCCACCAGCGAACACTGCTAAGCTACTTCAGGTAATGCGAGGGAACAACAACTTCAATTATATATTAATCATCGAACTTAAGTAGCATTACAATATAATCGCATTCTCCAACAGCGCAAGTCTGTAATTAAATTTACACTTTGAAAAAAAACCGAGAGTCCTCCCCTTTCTTCCTACAATCACTTTCTTTTATAATCAGAAAGGGGTAAAGGGTAAATGGTAAATGTGATCCCTTAGGATCTCCCAATCCTGAGGGATTCGCAGCCAATTTCTAACTTCAGACATCTTTCCTATTCCGCGCTGATCCCTCTGATTCTCTCTCAGACTTGTCCGCAACTGACTCGTTCCTTCCTTTTCTTGTCGGATTTTGTTGTTCCAACGTCAAGAAACAACAATCATTCATATTTTTGCTTTCCTGCATAAAGAAGGGTAAAAGTTAGCTAAATCGTAACTGCAAATAATTCCTTCATTTCTTACCATAATTCCTCAATATATTAGCGCATTAAGATATGAAAAGATAAGAATCAAGGAAAGCGATGATGAAATTAATAATAAATACATACCCATTTCGTAACTCAACAAACACCTAGTAAGCAACCTGAAATCTCTAGCATGACTCGTGAAGGAGAGGAAGAAATGCAACATGATGTATCAAAATTACAAGACCAAGTACAACAAATTTCACTCTCACTAAAGGTAAATGAAGCCAAGATGAATGGCATGGAAGCTAATATGAATGGCATGCAAGTTAAGATGAATGGCGTGGAAGCTAAGATGGATGGCATGGAAGCTAAGATGAATGGCATGGACGATAAGATGGAAGAATTGAAGATAAATTTGAATAAGTTGCTACAAGAAATGGTCACTAATGGTG
This sequence comes from Pinus tabuliformis, assembly GCA_031772625.1. Taxonomy (NCBI): domain Eukaryota; kingdom Viridiplantae; phylum Streptophyta; class Pinopsida; order Pinales; family Pinaceae; genus Pinus; species Pinus tabuliformis. The sequence goes on along the minus strand of CM062818.1, from coordinate 1,973,484,304 downwards.
AAAGGGTAGTAAAGGAAACTCATGATGAGAACAAAATAAATGTTAATCATGATTTCATAGACTCTAATGTTGGATTGAAGACCCACCATATTCCAAAAATCGATATGAAGAAGTTTGATGGCAAGGATCCTGCAAGATGGATACTATAGATGGAGCAATTTTTCGATCTTCAAAATGTGCAAAACACACAAAAGGTACGTATTTCAACTTTGTATTTGGAACCAAATTAGTTTGTATGGTATTGATGGCTTTGCTCTCGTAAACAAATTGTCACTTGGGCAATTTTTACGGAAGAAATGACAAGACATTATGAAGATACAAAAGAAACATTTTTTTTAGCTAATTGATAAGTTTCAAACAAAAGGGTTCAATGATGGAGCACATCGAGGACTTCCAAAAATTGAACATAAGGGTAAAAGATATTCCAGAGAAGCATAGGATTGATGTGTTCATAGGGACTTTAAAGGATAATATCCAAAATGAGGTTCGCCTTTGGGAACCTGATTCATTGGAGAATGCATTCAGGTTAGCAAGAAAAATGAAAAGCAAAATTATGGCAACCAGTAAGCCTACCACTCACAACTATAAATATGGAAGTGTTGTTGCCCCTAGCCTTCCACAGCCTATAAGGTTGACACCACAACAATTTGAAGAAAAAAGAACCAAAAGGCTCTGTTATAGTTGTGATAGCAAATACACTAAAGGTCAAAGTGTGCTGAGAAGAAATTATTCTACATAGATTGTGAAGAGGAGGAAGAAAAGGAACAAGAAATGTCAAAATAAGAGGATATACTCCAGGAACAAACCCTAGATAAAGAAGAAATGAATCCGGCCATATCTTGTAATGCATTGGCTGGAATTACCACTCGTCAAACTATCAAGATAGAAGGACATATCAAGAAGAAAAAGGTAATAGTGTTGATTGATTCAGAAAGTACCCACAATTTTATTCATTGTAAGATAGCAAAAGAATTGAATTACTTCCTATATCCAACACCAGAGTGTCAAGTGATGGTTGCAAGTGGAGGAACCATAAATTGCTCTGGAAAGTGCCATAATATTAAGCTATCCATGGGAGAATATGTATTGAATAGGCCAATGCTTTCCATTCCAATGGGAGGTAATGATGTTGTATTAGCAGTCCAATGCCTATAATCCTTGGGTACAATAGCTTTTAATTTCAAGAACACTTCATGAAATTTTCTGCGGAAGGAAAGGAAGTTGAATTAAGGTGTATTACAGGGAAACCAGGAAAGATAATCAGCTCTAACGGTATGACAAAGCTTCTAAAAAAGGAACACCGAGGAGTAATTGCACAATTATGTTTGCTAGATGTTTCCACATCGAAATCATCTATTTCTCCAGATCTCCAAAAAGTCTTGGACAATCATTCCAAGGTATTTGAGACTCCCAAAGGTTTCCCACCTATTCGTGATCATGATCATGCTATTCATTTGATTCTAAGAATTGTTCCTCCAAACATCAGGATGTAGAGATATCCTTATGCCCAAAAGAGTGAAATTGAACGTATGGTTGCAGAAATGCTAGAGGCTAGTATAATTCAACTTAGTCAAAGTTCTTTCTCTACTCCAGTAGTATTGGTGCACAAGAACGATGGATCATGGCGCATGTGTCCGGATTATAGGGAGCTCAACAAGCTCATTTAAAGATAAATTTCCCATTCCTATCATTGATGAATTATTGGATGAATTGCATGGATCAATTTACTTCACCAAGTCGGATCTTCGTTTAGAATATCATCAAATCAGAATGAAGACTGAAGACATTCCAAAAATAGCATTTAGAACTCATGAGAGTCATTATGAATTTTTGGTCATGCTTTTTGGCCTTACCAATGCACCTTCTACATTTCAAGGTTTGATGAATTCCATTTTCAAACCCTTCCTTAGAAAATTTGTGTTCGTATTTTTTGGTGATATACTAATCTACAACAAGTCTTGGAAGGATCATGTTGACAGGGTGCTACAACTATTGGAAGAGAAACAATTATATGCAAAAAAACTCCAAATGTTTCTTTGGAGTACAAGAGGTGGAATATCTGGGTCATATTGTATCTCATGAACGTGTTAAGGTAGACCCTAGCAATATTAAAGCCATTAAGGAATGGAAAATCCTCACATCCATAAAGCATCTGCAAGGATTTCTTGGGTTGACAGGGTATTATCACAAGTTTGTTAAGAATTATGGGAGAATAGCAGCACCTCTAACAACATTATTGAAGAAAGATGCATTTTCATGGACTCCAAAAGCAACAAAGGCCTTCGAACATCTTAAAGAGGCAATGTGCCAAGCACCAGTCTTAGCTACACCAAACTTCACAAAAACCTTTATTGTGGAATGTGATGCTTCAGGAAATGGAATTGGTGATGTTTTAATGTAAGATGAAAGACCCATTGCTTTCGAAAGTCGTCCAATCAAGGGAAAGTATTTACACAAAGCTATTTATGAGAAGGAAATGTTTGCAATACTACGTGCACTTAAGAAATGGTGACCCTACCTAATGGGAAGACACTTCAAGGTAAAAATGGATCATAATAGTCTTAAATACTTTTTAGAACAAAGAATATCCTCTGAAGAGCAACAGAAATGGGTCACAAAGATGTTGCGTTATGACTTTGAAATCATCTACAAAAAAGGGAAGCAAAATGTTGTGGCAGATGCACTCTCAATAAAGGATGAGGATGTGGAAGAATTGTTGTGCGCCATTTCTATTATCCAACCAGATTGGATAAACAAAGCAAGGGATGAATGGAAGAATGACGAAGAAGTGTGGGCACTTATTCAAAAGTTACAACAAGATTCCAGTACATCTGATACATTTAGCTGGAAAAATGATTCGTTATGGTACAAAGATTGCTTATACCTCTGTAAGAATTCCCAACTCAAACAAATATTTTTATGGAGTTACACACTTCTCCCTTAGGAGGGCACTCAGGATTTTTAAAAACTTACTACAAGGTTAAGAAGTAATTTTTTTGGGATGGCCTTAAATCAGATATTCAAAAGTTTGTGGTGGAATGTTTGGTTTGCCAACAAAATAAAGTTGAAACAATTAAGACCCCAGGTCTATTACAACCTTTATCCATTCCAAGCCAACGTTGGGAGGAGCTTTCAATGGATTTTATCACAGGTTTACCCAAGTCTGAAAGAAAGAGTGTCATCATGGTGGTAATTGACAAACTTACCAAGTATGCACACTTTTGTGCATTATCACATCCATTTAAAGCCAGTATAGTTTCTACTACATATATGGAAACAATTCAAAAGCTACATGGAAACCCAAAGATTATTGTAAGTGACAAAGATCCCATTTTCACTGGAAATTTTTGGACATAATTATTTTCTTGTCGTGGTACTCAGTTAGCTCATAGCTCATCTTATCATCCTCAATCTGATGGGAAAATTGAGATAGTAAACAAATTTTTGGAAGGATATATTCATTTCTTTGTATTTGATAAACAGACACAATGGGTGAAATGGTTGCCTCTGGCTGAATGGTGGTATAACACTTCCTTCCATACTGCAACAAAAATGACCCCATTTATGGCACTTTATGGATATCAGCCACCATCCATCACATCATATTTAAGAGAAAATTCTAAGGTTCAAGCAGTGGAACATCACATTGAGCATCAACAACAAGTTCTCCAACTATTAAAGGATAACCTCGTGTTGGCACAGAATAGAATGAAACAACAGGAAGATCAACATCGTAGCGAAAGAAGTTTTGATGTAGGTGATTAGGTCTTCCTATGGCTACAACCATATAAAAAAATGTCCCTCAAGCAAGCTAAGAAGGATAATAAATTATCACCAAAGTATTATGGTTCGTACAAGGTGTTGCAAAAGATTGGTACTATGGCATATAAATTGGAGCTTCCTGTAGCTTCTCAAGTGCACCCAGTTTTCCATGTTTCATGTTTAAAGAAGGTTGTAGGCGACAAGCTCCCAGTTCAAACAATATTGCCAGAACTTGATGAGGAAGGAAAAATTATATTGGAACCGGAAGCAGTCACGGAGACAAGAACTCGACAGCTACGAAATCGATCAATTTCAGAGTATCTCATCAAGTGGAAGAATTTATCTGCTGAAGATTCCACGTGGGAGGATGAGAATTTTATATAGAAGCATCAGAACTACTCAAGCGTTGAGGACAACACTTTTTTGAAGGAGAGGGGCATGTTAGGTCCCTATAATACTAGTGATTCCCCCATTACTATTGTCGTTGTATCCCCTATTATTATTGTTGTGCCCTATTGTCCCCATATTGTTATTATTGTGCCCCATAGAATCCCTCTATTGTTATTTTTGTGGCTTTATAGTATTATTGTTAGGTCGGCTTGGTTATATTGTGACCCCTTAGACTCCTATATATAGAAAGGAGGTTTTGTCACTTGAATCAGCCAAGAATTGTTCATTTGTGGAATGTAAATGAGGTTGCCCCCTCGAAGAGGCTGAATTCTAAGGTGTTGATCTATCTTTTCTATCTTTTTGTGAGTTGGTTTCATAACATTATGTGACCAAGGAATAGAGGAATAATCTGATGTCTTCTATTGATATGATTTCTATTCCTTGCAGTTGCCATGTAGTTAATAAACATATGGCCAAAATCATTGCATGAGAAACAATAACCATAAAATGGACTATTGTACCTGAACAATGGAAAACTTCTTTGCATGCAAGCTTGAGGTTGCTTCTCGTTTGGCTTCTCCTTTTGATGAGAGGGTATGATTTCTTCACTATTTCAATTCTCTGCCATATGTCCACATTTTCAACAGTTGTAGCATTTTCTCCTTTTTAATCTTCTTTCAACTGCTCTTATTAGGTGAGAATATTTTATCTCTTTGTCACAATTTGTTGCTTTGTGTCCATGTACTCCACAATTGTAGCATCCGTCAATTTTGTTCTTCTTCTTTGACCTTCTTTGTTTATTTTTTTGCTTCTTGCATTGATGGTGATTTTGCTAATGATTCTCCTTTTTCTTGCTACCACTAGCTGCTCCAACATTTTCAGATTTGCTTGTTGATGCTTGAGCACTAGATCTAAATTTCTCTAATTTTTTTCTTGCAGAAATTACTTCAGCCTTCAATTTTTGGCATTCATCCTCCAACTCATTGTATTGCTTCCTCATTCCAATTTCAATCTTCATTCCTTCTTCCAGATGAGTTTTCAAATCTGAAATTTCTTCTTTGTAAGCACACTCTTTTTCATCAAACATTTGCAGCAACATTCGTTGATCTTTATTTTCAGCTATGAGCCTTTGAATCTCTACTTCTAGTGCCATTATCTTGGATTGCTCATCATCCTTGCTACTGATATCTTCTTGTTGTTCCTCAATATTGATGCTCGATCTATCACTGCTATCACTAGTGCCTTCATCTTCTTCTTGTGAGGAGGCTTGATTTGTCACTACAATAAGAGTGGAATCCTTTGCATTTTTCTCTATCTTTGAAATCTCCAATTTTTATCCAAGATACAAACTTTGAAATATGTCCAACATCTCTTTTGCAATCTCACAGTGTCTCACATACATGCTATTAGATTTTTAAATACTATGCAAAATAATATTTTTATCCAAATCATTAAATTCATCTTTAACTCCATATTCAACTGATAGAAAAATATTTTCATCAAGAGATAGAAAATATGACTCCAATTTCATCTTCCAAGTTGCAAATTTACCTACATGAAGCATTGGAATTCCTTGTTGATCCATTTCGAAAAATTTGCAAAAGCTTCCAAAAACTCCAAGATCCACTCTCTAGCGATCAAGCTGCAATTGAGAGCCCCACTCTGATACCAATTGTTGGAAACTAGATCACTACTAAGGGGGGGGGGGGGGGGGGGGGGGGGTGGGGTTGAATCAGTAGTGATAGCACTTAAATTTTTTTATTCAATTAATGTTATTATTTAATCATGGATAAACTGAAACAAAAAAGCATGGATCGGAGCATCAAATATAAACATGAAACCATGAAAGAAATAAACATAATGGACACAAATATTTCTGGTGGAAAACCCTCTCTAGGGAATAAAATCACCGATTACAGCTGCATTGCTCAAATATTCTATTATTCAAGAAAACTATTTACATAGAGACATAGATATGGCTCTTATCAAATGAAGATTTTTTTTCATGCAGATCTATAGAGTATTGTCCGCTGAAGGCCACCATGATCAATGATCCTCGCCCGGTTACTCCTGAACTATCAATCGACTCTATGAACTTTGATCTGCTGGAAGCAACCACGACCAATGAGCCTCACCTAGTGTATTTTGAACTATTCAACCACCAATGGATTGAGAAAACTACTCAGTTATATTGATTTTTCCAACTCCACTCCTCTATGTGGTTCTCGTTTCAAAATATTTTAGACTGGAACCGAGAACTGCTCAACATGAGCACTACAACAATGTATCATCAAAGCACACAATCAAAAACCAAATCTCCAATCTCCAAATACACCACAAACTACAACACAATCTCTCCACACACTTCTACCAATCCACACTTCACCTTCTCACTCACTGCACAAAAATGATGGTTGGAACATACTTCATCTAACCGCTTCATAAATTTTGCATCACACAACTTGCACACTATCCTCCAAACTCACACTCACTCAACACATAACTCATCCAACCAAACTATCATTGAGCTATCTCCAATATATAGATGAACTAAGGTGCTCAACTCAATAATTACAAAGAACTATTGGGCTTCACAACTCTATTCATATGCTTGATTTGATCCGGATTCATCTCATTGACTTGATCAAGACACTAACACCAATTATATTTTGATATTTTCAACTTTGATTAGCTTCTAGAGGCCCCACTAAATTTTCTAACCATATGTTGAAAAGTTCTGATCAAGAATGTTGCTATAATACCAAAATTAGCCGAGTTCTGCAAGTAATGCAGAGAAAAAATCATGAAAAGGATGTGTCAAACGCACAACAATGCAAAAACTTGATTGGAGCTCCTCTATCGCTCTCACAAGCCTGTTTTCCAGCGACTAGAAGTTTTCAGTCACTCCCATGACTCACCATCCATGTGACTGGGCAGAGGATGAAAGAAAAACACAACCAAGCCAACTCAAGACTGTCAATCTTCAAGGACACCTTCATCATCTTCTAAACACACTTCCAAGCATCTGTAACGAGTCTTTAACTGCTAACATAGGCCAAGAACATATGCAACAAGTTAGGGCAATCAATCCCTAGTCTTCGAACCTCCGGGTCCTCAAGCAGCAACCACAACCTAGCCAAGCACCTCCTGCACCTGTAACAACATCCCTAACTCCTGTAGCAACATCCTCAACACCTTCAGCAACAACATCAAGTCATCCAACTACCTCCAACACTGGTAAAGGCACTTCCAACAAATGTAGCCAAAACTCAACACATGTAGAAACATATACAATGCCTCCAACACATGTAGAAGCATATGCAACACCTATAGCAGCAATCCAACCACCTACAACAACAACATCTTCAACATATGACAAGCCATCATAACATGCCTTGCAGCCATCTCTACTCAGCCTCCAAATCACCTCCACTAAGTCATGCCACAACCAAGTTGACATCAATGCCAACCAATAAGACCATCAAGCTAATCACATGCCACAACAAAGTTGACATCAAGCTAATCACTCATAACTCATCATGAGGAGGACTAATCATCATCAGGTAGACATAAGGCATATGATGAAAAACACCATGACCCTGTTGACGTCAATGCCAACATCACTAATTATCCACCACACACCTGAACATATGATGGACGTGTTACCACTCAAACCTGTAGGGGACCTAAAAGGGGTTCCTAAGAGGGAAACTGCTAGGTCAAAGGAAATGGTGGAGGTTTAGCCCACTTTCACCACAGTTAAGTCTCCCTACTCTTTATGAACTTTCACCGACGAGAGGAGCCTCGGTAGTGTAAGGATCACTTTGTAAAGTAGATGTCAATGGATAGGTGAGAAGTGACCCTAAAAACTCTTTCCCAAAGATGAAGTGAAAAATGGAACTTGCTTGCTCTTTAAGAAAGGGACTTGGTCCACCAGGGGTAAAGGGGTGCAGATTGGAGGGTTGAGGGAGAAAGAATATGCCTAAAAGGAGTTTCTCAATCCCTATAATCCTTGGAAACTTTGATTACCAAATGGTCTTTGACAAATAGCTTTATTGAGAAGTGGGACCACACAGGGCCAAGTGAACCCAACCCAGGTTCAGGGATGGAATATAGAAACCAATGATGTTCCTATCCTAGACAAGTGAGGGAAAAGGACTAAACAAAAATATTTACCTCAAAAGGTTGAATTGATCCTATTAGTGTCTAGCCTTGGGGATGCCTAGGAAAAATTTGGTCCCAAAGTTGTGGCTTGATATTCCCAAATATTCCACCATCACAATGGCCTCAAATTTGGAGGAGAGGGAGGGGACCCACCAGTGCAGTAGCCTAGAGGATTTCGAAATTTTTGCCTTGGGCCAATTGCCAACAAATTGATGCCCTAGGTGACCCACTGGGGTTAGACTTGGGGAAAATGGTAAAAAGAGGGTTAAAATGATTACCTTTTTTTAGGGATCAGTGCCTAGTTCACTTGGGGATATGGAGTGAAGGATAATGATGAGTAAGAACTTGATTTCTTTGATCAAGGAGGCCCAAAAAGTCAACTTCGTCCAATGTTGAGGAAAGGAAAAGATACGTGACCTTCAAGCATTTATACTTCAAAGAAATTGATGCAAGCTTCTTGAGATAGATAAATCTCTAGGAAATTTCATTCATATAACATTGGCCCATAGATTAAATTAGCTAAATCATGCTCAATTCCACATTTTGATAATGCAGCAACTAGCCCTAATTTTAGTAGTATGAAGCAACAAGAATAATAGCAACAAAATTTACTTACAACGTTATAAAGTATATCCAACCAGCATTTTGTTTGTTCAATAAAGCTCCAAGGCAAGAGAAATAGCATGAATCCATACAACAAAATTCATCCATCTCCAAAAATATCCACCACGAAAAAGTGTGAAAATTCTCTATGATTAGAGAGATCCCAAGTCAAGTGATGATACAAATGAATGTATCTAAAATCAATATCTAGCCTCCTAAGGAGTTCGAATTAGCCTATGGGCCCCTAATGATAAAATAATGTGCAAATAATAACCCCTATTGGTGACAAGCCCACCATACTATCTCATAATGTAAAAGCAAGCCTCACAAGGGGCCAAGTAATGATGTATGCATGTTTTAGGGCCCTTGAAAGGCTCAATAACATCATGAAGTGCCATATTTAGGAATAAATTGCTCGGAATATGATGGACAAGGGGGTGGCCCCTTGTTCTCCAAGTATTATAATTTGGTTCTCTCAGTCGGCCTGGGGGCACGTCAATGACCCCATGGGTCTCCATATGAATCAAAGATGTCTATAGATCCTTTGCATTGGTCTAGGTGGTAGAATGAATGCTTCCATGACATCGTACAAGTGTTGAGACACCTTCCAAGAGTGTGGGGCTTGTTGGACATAGTGTACCAGTCATGTCATCATCGTCCCAAAAGTGGATCGCTAGTTGTCTTTGAACATCCATGAAGATCTGTGGAGTGTTGTCTGTTGTGGAGGCCCATGGCTCTCTATGCACACCCTACATGAGCCAATGTGGACCTCTGGGGGTCAGGATCCCATACAGGGAAGCCAAACCCAAATGGAAACCACCTGCAATCCTGCATAAGATCCAATGCGTCCCCTAGATTTCCAGTACAATCAATCATTAGAATAATTGGGTAAAGGAGCTTACAAACCATGGATAACAAAGTGGGCACTTTATAACGACATTCCCTTCTGTAGTGGGTGTTGGCATGTGCTAGTGTCTCCAAACTCCAAAGGGGTTAGCCAAGTCCCTTATTAGGTGGTTTCATCTCTTAGAGGGGATAATATGTCAACGATACATCGTTTCTAATGGGGGTGGCCAGTGACAAATAGGTGGGATGGAATAGGGAATGAGAGGGGAACCCTAGGTCACATAATGCGGCATAGGGGTAGCTAGATAAGGGGAAGCCCAAACCTGGGTATATAATGTATAGGAGGGAGCAGTCATGGTACATGAGAAGCCCCGACCTTGATTTTTCCACCCTTCTTTATATGCCTTTTTCCTGTTATGAATTTTCTTTAATTAATTGCTTTGAGCTTAAAGAACAAGAGCATGATGTGTCTAATATAGCAGGGATCACCCCTTTTGAGGTAGGGTGGTTCATTTCCCTCCAAGGGTTGGGAAAATCATGGGTTCCTGAGTGATAGAGGAGGCTCATCTAGGGCCCTATGGAACTAGGGTGATGGCCATGGATGGGATAGAGCTCATGTGTCGACTTTTTCCCACATGCTAATTATTTTTGTCCCGGCCATCTTTTGCATTTTGTGGTACAATTTCCTGTTAAATGGGACCAATTATGCTTTTTCTTCTTTTTTAGTTCCCTCAACCTCTGGGGCATCATTCTAGGCTTGACCAAGGTGAGGGCAAAGGAGATAGGGAGGCTAGCCTTATGTGGACCCAGAATGGGAATGTGAACCTAGGTGGGAGAAATGATGAATGGGGTATAATGAGTGGAAATGGAGTAGTATGTGTGGGTAAAGGAGTAGGACCACGCACCCAAATTCGGGGTTTCCCAAGTAGTACCACCTTAGAACCAAATGGCCAATAAAGGAGATCCCACGGGACTAAGATTCAAGCGTAACAACCAAAAGACATCAAGGAGACAAGAGTACAAACTAAGCCCACTCTTTCCACCAAATACCCCCATCAATCCATACCCAAAAGTATCCATGATAAGTAAACTCAATACTCAATTACCGAATGACAAGACATACCTTTATATTCGGGAGGCCCACCTTCAAACATACGATCATTACAGGTGGGTGAGGGGCCACATGACTGGCTCAGGTGGCAGAGAAATGGAACAACGAGCTAGTAGGGGGCATCAAGGGGTTGTTGGCTACTGATTGAGGTTCATCATGAAGAATTTATTTCTCCTGTGGATGTCACACACAAAGTGGTGGGTAACATCTGGCTCCAAATGGAACGTGATCTCTCTTGAAGTTGAGAGGCTGCTTGAACGGGAGGTCACGAGAACTCCGACAATCTCTTGGTCGCTGTAGACCTGTTATGTGCACATGTAAAAGACCAAAGCCACGAGGAAGAATGCTTTTCACGGTGTCTTATGATCACCCATGCTTAATGTTAGCCCTTAAACCAACAAGAAATAAAATATGCATTTTTTTTTAAATGCAATCTAATCTATCATGTAAAACATCATATGTGGTTAGTTCCAATGCAAAAATCATCATGCAATGGATCCTACCTTAAATTATGCTAATGCTAAGTGTAATCATAAAGCCAGTGAAACCAACATATCATCATATCAATATACATATGCCTACAGTATGATTACTCATGAAACAAAACTTGAAGCGAATGCAGACATAATCAAATGACGGGTGAAGTGGGTGGGATATGGGAAAACATGATCTCCATTTGAGGTAAAAGGAAACCCTAGGAGAAGGAGAATAGGTCAATCCAAAAGTGTGGGGTTTTCCCTCTAAGTACACAATGGTGGAATAAAATATCATTCTCAAGAACTCCCTATCACACGGGAGAATGAAGGGTGAGGGAAAGGAGGAGTGAAACAAATAGGTTGCTCATGGTGATGGTCACATTGGAGAGGGGATGTTATGGGGTGATCATAATCCCGAGGTTGTGTCAAAGGAGATAAAGTATATTGAAAGAGGGGTTCTTCCTTGACATCATAAATAGAAGGGGGAAAGGGCTCATGGTCACTCAGGATCATTTGAAAATGGGCAAGGGAATCACTCGTGGAAGATTTGAAGTGATGAACAAGAGGATAAGGAAACGGGGGGGCTGAAGTATTATTTTCCACGAGTTTTTCCTCTTCAAAATCATCATTTTCATGTAAAGGAAAATAATGATCCTTCTTGTGAAGGGTATCGATAGATATGTCATCATAAATAATGCCTGAGAGAAAGGGGAGACCACTCTCAACCTCATCTTCCTTGTTGGTGTCATAAATGGGAGCACAATCAAATTGAGGAACAATAATTTCCCATTTCCCTATTTCAATGTGGAAGTAATCTTCAATGTCATCTTCCAAGGGGCTAACAGGATCACCTTCTCCAAGGTTCTCAAAAGGATATTCATCAAGAGTAATATCCTTGAGAAAGGGAAGGTTAGTCTCAACTTCACTTTTCATGGATTCATCCTTCCCAACATATGTGTTCTCAAAATAACCATTTTCATCTTGTGGAACCCAAGGAGGACTCATCTTCTCATTCATTACTCAAATTCTTAGCGTCTTAATGATTCTCGATGAAGGATTCCTCTTGAATGCTCAATGTGGTGCATACTGGAAAATGTGTAAGAAACCATCAATGAACTCCTCAATAGATGAGATGCTCTTAGGTTCGTGATTTTGCAACCATGAGTTATGACCATAAAGGGAACTAAAGAATAACAACATAAGGACATCCTGGTGGACCACTTTCTCCTTTGAAGTATGTGCATTAAATTTTTCCACATGGTCAATTGCGGAGCTTGGGTCACCATCAAACACGGGCATCCCACGTAGCATCCTTCCCGCGACATGATTAGGATGTCCAGGGATGCTAGCAATGTCCAAAGCGGGAAATTTATGAAATAATGACAACCTATTTGAGGTATACATGAAACATATGTAGGAGTTGCCAGGGTGAAATTAAAGATGCCTAGAAAAATGCTTGCTTCACCCTACAAGCATCAACCTTAAAGTTCAATGAAGAACTAGGGCTTCATTCTTCCAATGGAGTCGCCAATAATGATATGTCGATATGTCACATGAGGAATAAAACACATGTCTCGTGTCCCCGACAACGGCACTCGAAATTTTACCACTCAAACCTGCAAGGGACCTGAAGGGGGTTCCTAAGAGGGAAACTGCTAGGTCAAGGGCAACAGTGGAGGCTTAGCCCACTGTCATCACAACTAAGTCTCCTTGCTCTTTACGAACTTTCACCGATGGGAGGAGTTCTGATAGTGTAGGTATCACTTTGTAAAGTAGATTTCAATGAATAGGTGAAAAGTGACCCTAAAGACCCTTTCCCGAGGATGGAGTGAAAAATGGAACTTGCTTGCTCTTTAAGAAAGGGAGTTGGTCCACTAGGGGTAAAGGGGTGAGTATTGGAGGGTTGAGGGAGAAATAATAGGCTTATAAAGGAGTTTCTCAATCCCTGTAATCCTTAGAAACTTGGATTCCCAAATGGTCTTTGACAAATATACTTTATTGAGAAGTGGGACCACACAGGGCCAAGTGGACCCAACCCAAGTTCACAGATGGAATATAGCAACCAATGATGTTTCTATCCTAGACAAGTGAGGGAAAAGGACCAAACAAGAATATTTAGTTCAAAAGGTTGAATTGATCTTATTAGTGTCTAGCCTTGGGGATACCTAGGCAAAATTCAGTCCTAGAGCTAGGGCTTGAGATTCCACCATCAGAATGGCCTCAAATTTGGAGGAGAGGGAGGGGACCCACCATTGCAGTAGCCTACATGAGATCAAAATTTTTCCTTGGGCCAATTGTCAGCAAATGGATGCCCTAGGTGACCCACTGGGGCTAGACTTGGGAAAAAAGGGGAAAATAGTAAAAAGAGGGCTAAATGATCACCTCTTTTGAGGGACCAATGCATAGTTCACTTGGGGATATGGAGTCAAGGATAATGATGAGTAAGAACTTGGTTTCTTTGATCAAGGAGGCCCAGAAAGTCAACTTCGTCCAATGTTGAGAGAAAGAAAAGAAAAGTGACCTTCAAGCATTTGTACCTCAAAGAAAATGATGAAATTTTCTCAAGATAAATAAATCTCTAGGACATTTTATTCATATAACATTGGCCCGTAGATTATATTAGCTAAAACATCCTCAATTCCACATTTCGATAATGAAACAATAGCCCTAATTTTAGCAGTATACAACAACAAGAATAATAGCATCAAAATTTACTTACAACGTTATAGAGTATATCCAACCAACATTTCATTTTATCAATAAAGCTCCAAGACAAGATAAATAGCCCAAATCCATACATCAAAATTCATCCATCTCCAAAAATATCCACCAAGGAAAAGGTGTGAAAATTCTCTATGATTAGAGAGATCCCAAGTCAAGTGATGATATAAATGAATGTATCTAAAATCAATATATAGCCTCCTAAGGGGTTCAAATTAGCCTATGGGCCCCTAATGTAAAATAATGTATAAATAATAACCGCTAATGATGTATGAATGTCATAGGGCCCTCCAAAGGCTCAATAACATCCCGAAGTGCCATATTGAGAAATAAATTCCTCGAAATATGATGGACAAGGGGGTGGCCCCTTGTTCTCCAAGTAGTAGACATGTGGTGCTCTCAATGCATCTGGGGGCACATCAATGACCCCATGGGTCTCCATATGAATCAAAGATGTCTATAGATCCTTTGCAATGGTCCAGGTGGTAGCACGGATGCTGCCATGACATTGTACAAGTGTTGGGACACTTGCCAAGAGTGTGGGGCTCTTGTGGGGGCCTGCTAGGCATAGCATACCAATCATGTCACCATCGTCCCAAAAGAGGATTTGTAGTAGTATCTGAACATCCATGATGATCTGTGGAGCGTTATATGTTGTGAAGGCCCATGGCTCTCTATGCACACCCTACATGTGCCAATGTGGACCTCTGGGGGTCAGGATCCCATATAAGGAAGCCAAACCCAAATGGAAACCACCTACAATCCCGCATAAGATCCAATGCGTCTCCTAGGCTTCCAGTACAATCAATCATTATAATAATTGGGTAAAGTAGCTTACAAACCATGGATAACAAAGTGGGCACTTCATACCAACATGCCCTTTCATAGTGGGCGTTGACATGTGCTAGTGTCTCCAAAATCCAAAGGGAGTTAGCCAAGCACCTTATTAGGTGGTTTCAGGTCTTAGAGGGGATAATATGTCCAAGGTACATCCTTTCTAATGGGGTTGGAAAGTGACAAATAGGTGATATGGAATATGGAATGAGAGAGGGGGCCCTGGATCACAATATGGGGCATAAGCGTAGCTAGATAAGGGGAAGTGCATACCTGAGTATATAATGTATTGGAGGGAGAAGTCGTGGTACATGAGGTGCCCTGGCCTTGATTTTTCCACCATTATTTATATGATTTTTTCCTTTTATGAATTTTATTTAATTAATTTCTCGGGGCTTAAAGGACAAGAGCATGATGTGTATAATATATTAATGATTACCCCTTTTGAGGTCGGGCAGTTCATTGCCCTCCAACGGTTGGGGCAGTCATAGGTTCCTGAATGATAGAGGAGGCTCATATAGGGCCTATGGAACTAGGGTGATGGCCATGAATGGGGTAAATCTCATCTGTCGGATTTTTCCCATGTGCTAATTACTTTTGTCCCAACAATCTTTTGCATTTTGTGGTACAATTTCCTATTAAATGTGACCAATTATGCTTTTTCTTCTTTTTTAGTTGCTTCAACCTTCGGGGCATCATTATAGTCCTAACCAAGGTGGAAAAGGTGATAGGGAGGCTAGCCCTAAGTGGACCCAGAATGGGAATGTGGACCCAAGTGGGAGAAATGATCAATCGGGGTATAGTGAGTGGAAAGGAAGTAGTATGTGCGGGTAAAGGATTGGGACCATGCACCCAAATTCGAGGTTTCCCAAGTAGTACCACCCTAGAGCCAAACGACCAATAAAGGAGATCCCATATGACTAAGAACCAAGGGTAACAACCAAAAGAGACCAAGGAGACAAGAGTACAAACTAAGCCCACTCTTTCTGCCAAATCCCCCATCAATCCATACCTAGAAGTATCCATGATAAGTAAACCCAATACTCAATTACCAAATGACAAGATATACCTTTAGATTCGAGAGGCCAACCTTCAAACATACGATCATTACAGGTGGGTGAGAGACCACATGGTTGTCTCAGGTGCCAGATAAATGGCACAACGAGCTAGTAGGAGGCATCAAGGGGCTGCTAGTTGCCGGTTGAGGCTCATCATGGAGAAAAACAATTCCCTGGGGATATCACCCACAAAGTAGTGGGTAACAGGACGGACTACATGATCCCCAACATATATTTGAGAGTAGACAAAATAACTCTTTACTGCAAATCCATGGGGGGCATTAAGGAACTCCGGGAAATCCTCCCCTCCTCGATAGGTCAGTGATAAAATATATATCCTCCTCAGAGGGCCTATACCATGTGTTAAGACCAACATGGAAAGAATGGTTATGGACATTCCACCGACAGATCAATTGTGCCAAGAGGCCAGAGTGTGCCTCCAGGGATGTAGCCTCCTCATATAACTTAAGGAGGCCTACATTACTCAAGAGTTCTCAGGTTGTTGCGCTAATAGGGAAAGGTTATAAATCCCTCTCCCTGTCTCATGTCTCCCAACGTCATATCACATTGTATTGATTCGCCATTGGCTCCTGGTCTTATTGCTGCTCCATCTGTTGACGTCTCTACTACATGATTGATATATAAAATACATCAACCTCATACATAAAACTGTAATGCAACCAACTCAAAAAATAGAAGAAAAGATATATCAACGACTTCAAAATCAGCCTCTTCGAGGGGGAACCTCCTTTACATTACACAAAATAACAATTCTTAGATGATACAAATGACAAGACCTCCTTTATATATATAGGAGTATAAGGGGTCACAATATTGTCAAATCCGACATAACAATAATAATATAAGGGCCCAACAATAACAATAGTGGGCTTCTATGGGGCACAATAATAACAATATGGGGATAACATGGGCACAACAATAACAATAAGGGGATACAATGACAATAATAATAAGGGAATACATTAGTATTATAGGGACCTAACATGCCCCTCTCCTTCATAAAATTGTTGTCCTCGACACTTGAGTAGTTCTGGATGCTTTTGTATAAAATTATCATCCTCCCATTTGGAATCTTTAGTAGGTAAGTTACTCCACTTGATGAGATACTCTGAAATTGATCAATTTCATATTTGTCGAGTTCTTGTTTCTGTGACTGTTTCAGGTTCCAATATGATTTTTCCTTCCTCTTCAATATTTTGGCAATATTGTTTGAACTAGGAGCTTGTCACCTATAACCTTCTTTAAGCATGAAACATGGAAAACTGGATGCACTCGGGAAGTTGTAGGACGCTCCAATTTGTATGCCATAGTAACAATATTTTACAACACCTTGTACGGACCATAATACTTTGGTGATAATTTATTATCCTTCTTAGCTTACTTGAGGGGCATTTCTTTGTATGGTTGTAGCCGTAGAAATAACCAATCACCTACATCAAAACTTCGTTCGCTACAATGTTGATCTGCATGTTGTTTCATTCTATTATGTGCCAAAGTGAGGTTATCCTTTAAGAGTTGGAGAACTTGTTGTTGATGCTTGATGTCATCTTCCACTGCTTGAACCTTAGAATTTTCTCTTAAATATGATGTGATGGATGGTGGATGATATCCATAAAGTGCCATAAATGAGATCATTTTTGTTGTATTGAGGCTTCTATGATCCATATTAAGTTTATGAGAGATTTTTCGGCATAAATCACAAGATATTTCATTTGTCGACGCGTTTTGAACCAACTAGTGTGGTTCATCGTCAGGACAAGTTGAATGAGTTGATCAGGCTTTTCATGTTAAATAGATAGAGAAGACATTCCAACGGCTGAATTCCTAGACTAGGTAATGGCTAGATTTGGTATGACCATTATATAATTAAAAATATAACCTAGGTAAGTTATATTCTTATTAAAATAAGAGTAAATGGATACTTTTTAACCAATTATAATTATGAATATATATTTTAAAAATAAATTATAACCTAAATTAATTTAGGTTAATAGTTACTTATAAAAAATTATTATTAAATATATAAATATGCATAAATATGCATAAATATCCATATATAATATTATTCACTTATAAGTCAAAGGGATTATTCCACAAACTAATAAATATTAATAATCTACTAAATTAATTTTAAATTTTAAATAATAGTTATTTAAATAAGTCAGAGTAACTAGAGTAATTTAATTATAATTATGATATTAGAAATATATAAATAAATCATAAAACGAATTAATTTAAATTAAAAGTAAGTTATCCAAGTTGTTAAATTTAAATATTAGAAAAGTTAGTTAAAAGTTATAAATGCTAGGGTAATATATAAAAAGCAAGTTATATAATTTTTAATTTTTAATTAAAAAACGAGTGACATTTTATTTATAGTTCTATATATTAAGATAAATTGATTAAATAAAATAATATAAAAGAAATCCAATTCATTAGTTAGTTAACTATATAGTTAGTTTGTTGCAGTATGGAAGGAAGCGTTATACCACCATTCAGCCAGAGGCAACCATTTGATCCATTATCTCTGTTTATCAGATACAAAGCAAAGAAGATATCCTTCCAAACATTTTTTTCACTATCTTAGTTTTC
This sequence comes from Pinus tabuliformis, assembly GCA_031772625.1. Lineage (NCBI taxonomy): Eukaryota > Viridiplantae > Streptophyta > Pinopsida > Pinales > Pinaceae > Pinus > Pinus tabuliformis. The sequence goes on along the minus strand of CM062818.1, from coordinate 1,973,465,726 downwards.
CCATTAGATTGAAGATGATAACATGAGCTATGAGCTAACTAAGTACCCAGACAAGAAAATAATTTAGTCCAAAAATTTACAGCGAAAATGGGATATCTCTCTCTTACAATAATCTTTGGGTTTCCATGTAGCTTTTGAATTGTTTCCATAAGTGTAGTAGCAATTGTACTGGCTTTAAAGGAAGGAGATATTGCACAAAAGTGTGCATACTTGGTAAGTCTATCAAATACCACCATGATGACAGTTTTCCCTTCGGAATTGGGTAAACCTGTGATAAAATCCATTGAAACCTCCTCCCAACGTTGACTTGGAATGGATAAAGGTTGTAATAGAACAGAGGTCTTAATTTTTTCAACTTTATTTTGTTAGAAAACTAAACATTTCGCCACAAACTTTTGAATATTATATTTAAGGCCATCCCAAAAAAAGTCCTTCTTAACCCTATGGTAAGTCAGTGCCCTCCTAATGGAGAGGTGTGCAATTCTATAAGAATCTTTTGTTTGAGTTTGAGAATTCTTACAAAGGTATAAGTGATCTTTGTACCATAACGAATCATTTTTCCAACTAAATGTATCAGATGTATTGGGGTCTTGTTGTATCTTTTGAATGAGTGCCCACACTTATTCATCATTCTTCCATTCATCTCTTGCTTCATTTATCCAATCTAGTTGGATAATAGAAATGGCGCAAAGAAATGCTTCCACATCCTCATCCTTTCTTGAGAGTGCATCTGCAACAAAATTTTGCTTCCCTTTTTTGTAGATGATTTCGAAGTCATAACCCAACATCTTTTTGACCCATTTTTGCTGCTCTTCTAAAGATAATCTTTGTTCTAAAAAGTATTTAAGACTATCATGATCTATGTTTACCTTGAAGTGTCTTCCAATTAGGTAAGGTCATCATTTCTTAAGTGCATTGGTAAGGCCAAACCTTGAAAATGTAGAAAGTGCATTGGTAAGGCCAAAAGGCATGACCAAAAATTCATAATGACCTTCATGAGTTCTAAATGTTGTTTTCAGAATGTCTTCAGTGTTCATTCTGATTTGATGATATCCTAAACAAAGGTCCAACTTGGTGAAGTGATTTTCTCCATGCAATTCATCCAATAATTCATCAATGACAGGAATGGGAAATTTATATTTAATAGTGATCTTGTTGAGCTCCCTATAATCCAGATACATGCGCCATGATCCATCCTTCTTATGCACCAATACTACTGGAGCAAAGAAAGAACTTTGACTAGGTTGAATTATACCAACCTCTAGCATTTCTGTAACCATATGTTCAATTGCATTCTTTTGGGCATAGGGATATTTGTAAGGCCTAATGTTTGGAGGAACACTTCCTAGAATCAAATGAATAGCATGATCATGATCACGAATAGGCGGGATGCCTTTGGGAGTTTCAAATACCTTGGAATGATTGTCCAAAACTTTTTGGAGATTTGGAGAAATAGATGATTTCGACATGGGAACCTCTAGCGAACATAATTGTGCAATTACATCACGTTGTTCTTTATTTAGAATCTTTGTCATGTCATTAGATCTTATTATATTTCCTAGTTTCCCTAGGATACCCCTTAATTCAACTTCCTTTCCTTCTGAACGAAATAAATAAATAAATAAAATTCAAGAAAATTTCTTGAAAATTAAAAGCTATCATACGCAAAGATTGTAGCCATTGGAGTCCTAGTACAACATTAGCACCACCCATTGGAATGGAAAGCATTGGACTATTTAAAGCATATTCTCCCATGGATAGCTTTATATTATGACACTTTCCAGAGAAATTTATGGTTCTTCTATTTGCAACTATCACTTGACACTCTGGTGCTAGATGTAGGAAGCAATTCAATTCTTTCGCTATCTTACAATGAATAAAATTATGGGTACTGTCCGAATCAATCGACACTATTATATTTTTCTTCTTGATATGTCCTTCTATCGTGATAGTTTGAGGAGTGGTTATTCCAGCCAATGCATTACAAGATATGGTCAGATTCATTTCTTATTTCTCTAGGCTTTGTTCCTGGTGTATCCTCTTCTTTTGATGTTTCTTGTTCCTTTTCTTCTTCCTTTTCACAATCTATGTAAAATAATTTCTTATAAACACACTTATGATCTTTAGTGTATTTTCTATCACAACTGTAAGAAAACCCTATTTCTCTTTTTTCTTCCAATTGTTGTGGTGTCAACCTTGTAGGTTGTGGAAGGCTAAGAGCAACAACACTTTCATCTTTATAGTTGTGATTGGTAGACTTACTTGTTGCCATAATTTTTATTTCAATTTTTCTTGCCAACCTGAATGCCTTCTCCAATGAATCAGGTTCCCAAAGGCAAACCTCATGTTGGATGTCATCTTTTAATGTCCCTAAGAACACATCAATCATATGCTCCTCTGAAATATCTTTTACCCTTATATTCAATTTTTGGAAGTCTTCAATGTGCTCCACCATTGAACCTTTTTGTTTGAGATTTAGCAATTGGCTAAAAAAGGTGTTGCTTTTTGTATCCTCATAGTGTGCTATCATTTCTTTTGTAAAAATTGCCCAAGTGACAATTTGTTTATGAGAGAAAAGGCATCAATACCGTACAAATTGATTGGGTTCCAAATATAAATTCACAATGCGTACCTTTTGTGCGTTTTGCACATTATGGAGATCGAAATATTGATCCATCTGTAGTATCCATGTTATGGGATCATTTCCATCAAACTTCCTCATATTGATCTTTGGAACATGGCGGGTCTTCAATCCAACGTTAGAGTCTATGAAATCATGACTAACATTTCTCTTTTTTTCATCATGAGTTTCCTCTACTACATTTTCACCATTAGGAAGCATTTCTTGTAGCAACTTTGCCAAACCCCCTTTCAAACCTTCCATGTCTTTCTTTAAATATTCAATGTTTGCTTCTAAAACATCCATCTTAGCTTCCACACCATTATTTAAACCATACATCTTAGCTTCCATGCCTTTCTTTAAACCATCCATCTTAGCTTCTGTTACTTTTTGTGAGAGTGAAATTTGTTGCACTTGGTCTTGTAATTTTGATATATCATGTTTCATTTCTTCCTCTTCTGCATGAGTAATGCTACATATTTCAGGTTGTTTACTAGTTGTTTCCATTTTCTTTCTTCGAGGCACCAATTAATCATAATTATGCTTCACTATGTCCTTTTAATTCCTTCAAACTAATTTTTCAAACCAAACTTATGCAAAATTTTAAAAAGACTACACACATTTTTTGGCTTTCTAGGAGCTCGATAATGAATCTGTTGTATCTTTCGGATCTTCAAGGTCTGAAATTTAGTCCTGTGGTAGCCCTATGAGTCTTCGTTCCAACCCCACAAGTCTGATCAAGATTGGATTCTCCAAGAAAGAGTTATTCCAAATCTCCCACAATGATTTGATTATAGACTGGTTTAGTAGAGTGAACTTGTATGAAGTGCCATGTGTCACTGTTTAGACCTTCAGACCTAAAATCGATACACAAAAAACTACCATCTGTCCTATTTTTGTACCATTTTACAAAATTTCAATCTGATGCTCAGAGAGAAAGTTATGATGCTTTTCCCCAGGTCACCTGTTGGAGATATAATTCAGGATCCTTAAAAAACCCTAACTTTTTTGGATCATATCTCCGAAAATATAGCGAGACAAGATCTGAAATTCATACCCAAGGTTCATCAAGATTTCGACTCAAATGGGTTTTAAGTTTATCTTTTGAAACATCATAGAAACAAAAGTTATAGTGAACATATCATGATGACCTGTTTGAAGCAGTGAAACCCTAGAATCCAAAGCTCTGACACTAATTGTTATGCAACAAACTCACAAAATAGAAGAAACGATAGATCAACAACTTCAAAATCAACCTCTTCGAAGGGGAAACCTCCTTTACATTATACAAATGAACAATTCTTGGATGATACAAATGACAAGACCTCCTTTTTATATATTGGAGTCTCAAGGGTCATAATATAGTCAAAGTCGACAAAATAATAATAAAGTAAGGCCCCAACAATAACAATAGTGGGCTTCTATGGGGCACAATAATAACAATATGGGGACAACATGGGCACAACAATAACAATAAGGGGATACAATGACAATAATAATAAGGAAATACACTAGCATTATAGGAACCTAACAAAAACATAAATTTTTTTATTAAATGAAAAATGTAATTATAAAGATGGACACATAACTTATGATTAAAAATAAAAAAAACCATCCCTTGTGTGCCCAAAAAACAATAATGCACTGGCTCTGGTGCGCTATCAAATAGAATAGCACCAACAACAGTGCATACATACATATGATACACCACTTTTGGTTTGCATACATACATTTTCAACGTAGTGCGTTGACAACCTTACGCACCAGTGCGTACATATGACCTTTTCACACCAGTACATAACATTCAGGTTATCGAATGCATCGAGCTATATTTTTTAAAATATTATGTTTGCAATGTGTTTGGTAAATATAAATGTGTTGGGAGTAACCTAAAAATGTATGCACTAATGTACAATTTATAGCTTTCGATGATGCGTTGTTGGTAAGGTAAATCCCCTCTGCCGACAGAGGCGATCCCACTAGCCTATCACAGAACTAGCCACAAACAAACCACGCTGCTACGCAAGTTCCTAGTTATGCATCAAAGGTGAATCAAGAAGACTAACCTGGAGTCCAACGCTATGATTGAAGCAGAGTTGATATCCTCGCTCCCTTACTCCAACAGATCATAACGAATACCTGCACATGCAAAGGAAGAGACAGATACCAACATAAAAACTACCAAGGCACAACTATATTTCAGTCAGAAAGGAAATAAATCAACATATCACCATGATAGATAATGAGATTGGAACTATAATAGCAGTCGCTCATCAATTAATAAACAGGAAAAGTTACAACCATTGTTCTGACGTCGAACCTTCTCCTGGCTGGGCGAGTAACTATATGTGTCTTGACATGCATCTCTTCTCCGGCAGCATAACCTCTCTAGCACTCACTAGCATTCCTCCAAGAACTCAACATCTAACACTCCATGACCAATAATCATCACTACTATCACTCAATCACCAAATCACTAGCATAACACTAACACCAACACTCTCTAGCTTGTCCAATGCATAATGACAAGCTTATATAGATGAAGAAGGGAGGAGGATGCGATGAACCGGGACACCTTTCGTGGAATTAGCAAAAGCCATAAAGATGGATAAAGCTCGACAAAAAACTGATTTTCTATCCTCAGAAAAGCTCCATGTAATGAAGGAAACAACAGTCGGACGTGCATTAAGGCAAAAAGCACGACTAAATTTGGTTGGCGCGACTGTTGCTCTAAGATAGAGCGCCAATGGTCGCGCCCTCTTTTGAGGATCTCCATCATTGGCGCGGGTAGGATACTGTGGACTTGCGCCAATGGAAAAAGAGCACTTTTTAGGGATGATCTGCAGAAGGTGTCTTCAGGGGACATGGAGTACATACTCAGTGGAACATAATGCAAGTGTTTTTAGCCCTTGTCACTTCTTATAACTCCCGGAATGAATCCTCTAAGGTACGACAAGAGGAGTAACAGGGATGGTGACAAATTACTGTGTAATAGATGCCCCCTAAAGCATGAAGTCCGAGAGGTGGAGAGGGGTGAAATGCTTTACCAGAACGCACATAAGAGCACACAAGAGCACATATAGTTACTGCCGCCGAGGAGCTGTATTAAGAGACATGACTGATAGTTCAATTACATGATGTACGTGGCATGGTCGCAGCCATCCATAAGAGAATACATAAATAATCTGGATCCATAGTATGGACGCAGCCATCTGGTTAGGATCAATGAACTGACTCAGGTATGGTCGCAACCATCCAGTGAATGAGTCAAGTACCAAGAATCACGCCTGGATTACAACAGACACAATCCAGGGTCTTGCACTCCATCTCGACCCGAACAAGAGTACAAGTCCAAGCATGTGAATATATGAGCTGAAGTCGAACATGCATGAACATCGCCTGATTACCAGTCAATAATGGAAACTGTTAACAGACGCGAGAGGTACCACCAATAATGACAATGGCCCTCAAGGTACTATAGGTACAATCTACGGCGTGTGAATTAATGAGCTGAAGTTGAACACCCGTAGAATCATTCGATCGGAGGCCAATGATGAAAACCTCACGTCGAACACGAAGAACCTGCCATTGAGGCATGCAGGCTCCAAGGCACCGGAAGGGAGTCTCTAGGTCAACTTCCTGGATAATGAGCTGAAGTCGACAGGGAGTGACCTTGATCGAAGGTGGGCCATAATGTTTCCCACATCATCGACAGAGAGATAATGTCGTGAATCAAGATGTGCGAACTATCAGAGGGAGGTTGTTTATTTGCAGAGTTCAACTTCTCTTGAACATATCGGCGGCACATTAACGGAATTGGCAGTATTTGACATCAATGTATCAAAGGTCATTATGACGAGGCAATGAGTGAATGAGAGGTCAAATAGGTTACCCAAATCCATGGAAGCAAGTGAAAGATATGAGATGAAATACCCCCACCCTGGACACGAAAGCAAAAAGTGCCATGTTCAAGAGCGACATACTGTCGTTACGGTAATAATTATGGTTCAAAAAAATTTATTTTCCTCCACCATTTCTGGCGAGTACCCCAGTTATTTTTAACAAGCTTGATGGGGATAGCATATGCTTGTGTTGTGACAAAATCCGATGTCATTAAGTTTTAACGAGTCTGACAAAGGAAGAACTCGGCGTCTTTTCTTGTTTAGAGAGTTTGAAAAGACAGCAGAAAAGGAAACTCCAGGGATGTCCTTTTTCGTAAAGTTGTGTCTCTCAGGCCCAAAAAAGTATAAAATAATACCCGAAAGAACCGCCCGATCATTACGATCGAGGAGTACTTTTCATGATTAGTGACTTCGACCTGAAAAAGTAAAAAAGCGGTCAAAACCACGTCGTTTCGTAACCACTAATGAGTTTGAAACGACAAAAACCCGGTAATCTTTTTATGTTTTAACGGTCGACAAAAAGAACTTAAAACGGCCGCCCCTTATCACCATTTAACGAGTCAAGAGGAGCGACTCGGCAATCTTTTCCTCTTTAAATGGTCAGAGAAGAGCTGAAAGCGGACCTTGAAGTAACCTTTTCTCGTGTTTTACCGAGCTCAAAAACCGAAAAAAAGAGTTCATTATGTTGCTCGAGTGGCACTAATCCCTGTCAACACACAAAAACAGCGTAAAATCCTACTTTGACATAAAAATATTCACAAAAATATGATTTTAATGTGTTTTTTAAGCCAAAAGAAGTTATAAATAGTGAAATAGTAAAAAATAAAATTACTTTTCACTTTTTACCTTGTGAGTTTACCGTTGGAGGGTTTTGGGTGCAAATTTCAACTGCTGATTGCGACCAATCCAGGAGACCATTCGAGCCACCGCTTGAAACAGGTAAGAGGCCTCATCCTTAGCTTCATTTTTATTCCATTCTTTCAGTTTTCTATCCACAGAATTATCCTCTGTAAGTGGCGCGAGTTTCCCACGCGGGTTCGCGCCAATGGGCTGTTTTTCTAAAAGGGGTCGCGCCATTTTCGCGACTGTTTGTAAAACAGTCGCGCCAATTGCGCGAACCAATTTACACATAATTTTGACCGTTGAAAATGCAATTTTCTTTGATTTTTGGTTCCACCATTGATCTTATGATGACATTTTGGTGTTTTGGTTGCAGGAATTGGTCAAAATGGCTATAGAATGGAGAGAAAGGGAACATGAGGCCATAGATGCTTTGGCATTGGAAGATGACGCATGCATGGATGCTTTGCGAGATTGTGGTTTGAAAAAATTCTTCCTTACCTCATATCTACGTGCACAGCCCGAGTTACTAAGGTTTATTGTGGATGCCTGGGATATTGAGGATCAGGTATTTCGCCTGAAAGACCAGACATTGGAGTTGGATGTCTCTGATGTTTATTTTATTACTGGACTATCTCGGCGGGGCGCACGGCCCATCTTGACCGGTAGTAGACCTTCTGGGGAAAAGATGGGGGAGGTAATGGCCAGAGTTTGTCCTGGGGCCCATTTTGGATCCAATAGTGCCAAAGTGGACATTGTCACTATCCCAGATTTGGTGCTACGAGTGGTACTATTCACTATCACTCGGACGGCTGGGGTACAGGCACCCCACGAGGCCAGCAAGAATCATTTGCTGTTGGCAACTGAGTGCCTACACCCTACATTATTTGATTGGGCCACAGCAGTAACAACAAACATAAAGAGGCAGCTTACCAAATGTAAGCGTGATGGCAATAAACAGTTCGGATATGGATCCATCATAGTATCATTTTTTCTGGAGCGGCTACCGATATTCCAGATCCCAGGAGGTATAGTGGCAGATCCAGTGCCACGGGAGCCGAGATTGGCTCGATGGGCACCACTTATGCCCAGAGGAGGTGGGGGCCAGCAGATGTCCTGGAGGCCCGAGTTCTTCATTTGGCTCCAACACCAGTTGATCGTCGTGGAGGACTGGCCCTATGCGGGCACTAATTTTACTGGAGATCCAGATCTCCCGTTGCCTGAGGGAGAGGACTGGGACGAGGAGCTAGGTAAGGACCTTTTATGTTTTCAATCCTTTAGCATATTCGAGTTTTTATAATTTATGTCTGTTTCTTACAACATCTATATATGTATGCAGACGTTGGTGCAGAACGACCAGCCGACTTGCCTCACAACGTACGGAGAGTACAACCTGCAGCAGACCCTCAGGCAGAGGGTGACGATGATGACCTAGTACAGAACCTCGAGGCACTTACTCGAGGGATCCCAGATTATGGCAGACTGGTGGACGTGCCTAGAGTGTACCAGAGGCATACGGTGGGAGTGTCTACTCGCGTCCATCGTCTGTTGAGACGTGTGGTGCGGGCGGTGACATGCTATCATGAGCATCACCGCGATTAGACGCCTAGGTTTCATTTTTTGCACGTTTTTTGAGAGACATGTTGTCGACGGCTGTATGAGTTTTGGACATGTATTATTTTTTGGATTATGTAATGCGCGGGGCGCAAACATTTTGACACTCACGTATATATATATATATACATATGTTCATGGTTCATTATTTTCTTTTCATGTGCTTGCTTACATAATGTTTTAATTACAAATTATGCAGATGTCTATCTAATACATGATTGGCCAATGCATCAGATAATGTGTTTAATTGTCTCGGAACATGTTGATATGTAATAAAATCAAAATGTCTTTCCAACAACCTTACACGTAAATACAACCTTAGTATATGATGGTTTCTGACGGAATATTGCCTGTTGAGTTGGTGGACAACAAGTTGAGAGTCCAGGTTTACTATCAATGCGTGAATACCGAAATTAATTGCTCTAGCAAGTAACTCGATTACAGCACAGTATTCAGCAACATTGTTAGTAGTATGGCCTAAACACACACCCTGGCAATCTATTAGCTCGTTATGAGGATCGTAGATTACCCATGCCGCAGAAGACAAACTGCGGGTACTGCGGTAGGCACCATCAGCAAAACAAACATAAGGTGCATCTGGCATCTGCACAAGAAGCGAAAAACACAATAAGTGGCAGCTATGTCTCGAAAACCGACACACAACACACCAAAGTACATGTATGTACACAATAAAATGTACCAGCATCACACATAGTACTTTTTCAAGTAAAGCCCATTTCGGGGCTTCCCAAGAGGGTTTCCTTCATAATCAATCAGCTCGTAGGCCCCTTTCTGCAGGACTCTCTTGACAATATAAGGGCCTAGCCACATAGACTCGAGTTTTCCTGCGCCTAGCTTATCTTTCGCTTGATCATAGAGTAGGACCAAGTCTCCCTCAACAAAAGAACGCGGATGGACGGTCTGATCGAAGTGAGTCTTGACTCACTTCTTTTGTGTTTCGATGGCCAAAGAGGCCAGGCGACGAGTCTCATCTAACCGTTCTAGGTAAAGAAGGCGTTCTTCTAACGGGGTAGTGTTGGGCAGCAGTTCGATGGCTAATTTCAATGAAGGGATTTCACATTCAATTGGAAGGGTAGCCTCTAGTCCATAAACTAGTTGAAATGGAGTGAAACCAGTGGCATCCTTCACGGCAGTTCGGTAAGCCCATAAGGCAGGGAATAACATCAAATGCCAGTTAGATTTATGCACACCAACGATACGTTGAAGCATTGTGACCAAGATTTTATTGACAGCTTCAACTTGACCATTGGATTGAGGGTAGTATGGAGTTGAACTATCGTGTTGCAAGCCTAGCTGGGTTGTTAACTCCGACATCATATGATTACGGAAATGCTTTCCGTGATCAGTGACAATGGCTTGAGGTACACCGAATCGTGAAATAACATGATTGAATAAAAATTGCGCCATAGTGTGACCATCTTCAGTTAATGTAGGCATCGCCTCGGCCCATTTAGTAAAGTAATCGACGGCAACGATGATAAACCCATGCCCCCCGGCCGAGCGAGGGTTACAGGTCATATAATCAATTCCCCATTTTGCAAAAGGGCCGACGGAAACCACAGGGTGCAACGGAGCAGAAGGCGCTCGCATTTTCCGCTGGTATATCTGGCACTCATGACAAGACCGGACGGCAAGAATGCAATCCTTGAAAATAGAGGGCCAAAAATAGCCAGCACGAAGGATTTTTTGGGCTGTAGCATATCCGGACATATGTCCGCCACAAGCGCCAGCGTGGCAGTCATTGAGAACCCGTTCAGCTTCCTCTAGAGTAAGACAACGGCGAAGAACGGAGTCTGCACCAAGACGATATAATGTATCTCCGATGATACGGTAGGGTTGAGATTGATGACGAATCCTCCGCCGAGCGTCTTTAGACACACCCGGACGGAAGGAGGACGTTTGCAGATATGTGATTATATCTCCGTACCATGGATCGAGGGTGCTAATTAGGAACAGGGTTTCATCTGGTATTTGGTCTTCTGCTGGCGAGGTCGAGGAAGACGATGGCAAAGAACAAATTAACTCAGCGAACACAAGAGATTTCTTAGACTTGGCAGTGGTAAATTCCAAGTCAAACTCTTGGAGGATAACAATCCACTTTGAGTATTTGCCCCCTAGTAACTGGCGTGACAATATATACGTCATGGGGTTGCAATCAGAAATCACAGTAGTAGTACGCAGAAGAATATAATGACGGAAGCGTTGTACAGCACAAACTGCGGCTAGTGCCAACTTTTCGATATAAGCATATCGAGTTTCCGTGTCTAACAGGTTGCGACTGAGATAGTAAATAACATGTTCAGTGTTATCATCATCGGTTTGGACAAGAACCATGCCGATAGTGGTATCGGCGGCAGCCAAATACAAGGTGTAGTCGCGATAATAATTCGGAGGATGAAGCAATGGAGCAGAAACAAGTAAACTCTTGAGACGTTCAAAAGATTCCTGAGCTGTGGTATCCCAATGGAAAGGGATATCACGCTTCAGTAATCGCGTAAAACCTTTAGCTACTTCGGCATAGTTGGGAACAAAACGGCGTAAAAAATTGGCTTTCCCCTGCAAACTTTGTAAATGATGCAAAGAATTTGGGGGAGGGAGATTGATGATAGCTTCGACTTTAAGGGGATCCAAACGGATGCCTTCTTTAGAAACGATAAAACCGAGAAGTCTGCCAGATTCAACGCAGAAGACACATTTGTGGGGATTTAGCCGGATTCGGTAGTACCGACAGCGAAGAAAGATTTCGCGAAGGTGTTTAGGGTGGTCCTGACGTTTAGCTGAATGAGCAGGAAGATCATCCAGATAAGGTTGCACAATATGCCGAATGTCATGAAATGCATACGACATTGCATGCTGGAAGGTAGCACCGGCATTTTTAAGACCGAAAGGGAGCTTTTTATAGGCAAAAGTCCCCCATGGGCAAATAAAGGCCGTTTTGTGTTGATCAACAGGAGCAATATTGATCTGGTTATAACCGGAGAAACCGTCCATAAAAGAATACATTTCACTGCCGACACACTCGTCAATGATCTGATCAATGAATGGTGTGGGAAAATTATCTTTAGGACAGGCTTTGTTTATATCACGGTAATCGACACAAACCCGGATTGTACCTTGTTTTTTAGTTACAGGGACAATGTTAGATACCCAATCCGTAAGAGGAATAGGGTAAATAAAACCAGCGTTAAGAATCTTTTCTACTTCGGCCTTAATCGCCGCAGCCTTCCTAGGATGTACAGGGCGTAGACGTTGATGAACAGGCTTAGCATCTGGGTACGTGATTATTTCATGCATCACTATACTAGAATCAATGCCAGGCATTTCTTCATAGGACCAAGCGAAAACATCACGAAATTCGCGAAAAAGTTTAGAATAAAGTTGAATCTCCTCTGGAGTACAAGTGACTCCGATATGAAGATGCTCGACTATCCCGGGTTTAACAGAGATGTCGAGGGGTTGGGTTCGTGTAATGTTTGCCATATTTCCTTCAGAAAAAACCTGATCAATTTGAATAGGCGTTTGAAGGATTTGTGATGGGAGACAAGGAGCGAACCGCTCGAGGCATGTCAGGAAATGCTGCGAGGCAGGGAGAAATGAGGAACGATGGTGAGAACTGTACCAGGGAGGTTCCTCTGGAGACATGGTCTCAATAATAGCTTCGTCGGAGAGGAATATTTCTCCTAGAGAATCTGAAGAAGCCTCATCTAGAAGTCCTGAGGATGGAGTAAGCGCAGAAGAGGGAGCCGAGGCAGCAATGATTTCAACATATTTAAACTCGGCAGGACTCAACGGCATCTGGTCGCCCCAGGAATCTACTTGGTCTGTAGGGGGTACGAGCCACGGATCAGAGCCAGTAGCGATCATATTGACAGAGGCGACATTTATAGGAGGGAGTGGAAAAACACCCATAAGATCAGGATCTTTGAAAAGTCCAGCTCCCAGAGTCTTAGGTAATTTGGAAGTATGGTCCACGAACGGGATGGTGCCTTCGGAAGAAGAAGCAAAAAAGGAGAGCTGGTCAACGGTAACGATCTTCCCTTGATGAGGAAAACGAATAATTCAGAAGAAAGATGAAGCAACAGCTTGCATTGCGTATATCCAACTACGTCCGAGAAGGAGGTTGTAGGTTAGAGTAGCATCAACAACTTCAACTTCCATCTCGACCGTCTTCCCTTCCAAAGAGATTGGTAAACATTGGAGTATACCGTAAGGACGGGATGCTCTTCCATCAAAAGCTTCCAAGGTGGTGGGAGATTGGCTCAACGCCGGAGATCCAATCGCTTTCCAACAGGCAACGGACATGATGCAAGTTGAGGCACCTTCATCAATAACTGTACGATGAATTGTCTTGGAATCAATAATTACCTGTATGAGGAAGGCGATTTGAGGAGGTAGTCTTAGAGTGTGGCGTTCTAAGTCAAAAGTTATTAAATCTGAATCGGCCGGATCTATGCCACCAATGGCAGATAGCATGGACTTCCTCTGAGAAGGGCAGCTCTGGAGAACCTCTAAAGCGGACATAGCCGACGGAGTCTGTGCTAAGTCCTCAACGATGTTGTAGTGCTGTGCAGCAGGAGCATTCGGATTATACGAGGATTTACGGAGTACTCCTTTTGGAGGGGGTCGAAGAGGCGTTTCGATGGTAGGTCTCTCAATGTGGAGTGGACCGGAACTGAACGGGGGAGCACTTGGGGGAACCTCAGGCTCTTTCCCGGCAGATGACGAATAATCCTTCGTTCGAGTACTGATATTAATGGGTATTGTACCAGCCATAAACACTTGAGAACCAAAGGAAGAGGGAGGCTGAGTAGGGTCAGCCACCATTTGAGTTTTTTGAGTGTGTTGGGTGGGAAAGGGCTCCTTGAGCACCGCAGGAGTCCCAGAGGTGCCTTTTAATAAACGACTAACTTCGGACCGCCTCGGGCAATCCTTGGTAAAGTGATTTTCATCGCAAATAAGACAAGGATATCTGGGTTTGCGTTTAGTGCCGTCCTCAGGTTGAGGTTTTGGGGTTTCCTGCTTAGGTTGCTCCGTCTTATTTTTTGCTTTCCCTCTTTTCTTCTCTTTCGAAGCCTTGCTTGCCGTATTAGATTGGACGGCATTAACCTCAGAAGTAACATTCGAACCAGACGATGCCTGGGAAGGTTGTCCATTCGAAGTAGATGTTTTTTGCTTTGCAGGGTTCGTATTTTTCTTAGAGGGTGAATTAACCGAACCGATGATACCGTCAACAGTGGGTGTTGGTGGGGCTTTAGATGTTCCTTGTCTTGGGACATCAGGCAAATAATCATATAACGTACTTGACTGAGAATAAACCAAGTCAAGGTACTGAGCTCGAGCAATAGCTTGCTCTTCAGTGACACACGCCCCCATGGCGATATCCCGAGCTATTGGAGGCACGAACGAAGTCGTAAACCAATCGGTAAGAAGCTGGTCGGGAATCTAAAATTTGATCATACGTCTACGCCGTCTCCATTCATGAATATGATCAGAGATATGTGTAGCTGTCGTTTGTCTTAAGGAAGTGAGGAGGTGCGTACCCGTTTCGTATCGAATGGGCAACTGGAAGTGAGTGAGAAACGCTATAGCCAAGGAATTGAAATCTTGAAAGGACCCGCGATGAAGTTCGATATACCACTTAGCGGCAGAGCCAGTGAGAGTCCTTTGAAAAAGGCGAAGCCGAATTGAATCGTCAAGCCATGAATTAGACGAACACCACAAATGATAGGTCATAATATGGGCTTGTGGGTCTTCATTGGCTTTACCATCGAATTTTGGACAGTCACCAGGTATTTTAGTTGGAACTGGAGGCCAATAAGGATTATGAAGGATAGGATCATTGGTTAATTTGGATACATCTGGTAATTCTAAAGTCGCTAAGAATGGTAATTGAGGATTGAAAGGCATCTGGGGCTGTTGGTAGGGTGGAGCACCAGGGTTCCACCCAGGTGGTGGTTGCCCCCATAGAGTTTGTCCGGAAGGATTTGGCCCCATAGTGGATTGGCCGTAAGGATTTGTATAGTGCCCCCCAGCATAAGGATTACCAAATGATGTTGCAGGCGTGCCGTATTGCTGTTGGTAAGTTTGTGAGGGATTTGCTTGCGGTTGTTGGTAATTCTGGTACGGGGCAAACGGAAATTGCCCTTGAGGTTGTTGGTAGCCATACAGTGGTGGGGCTCTGAATTGAGTTGAAGGACCAGGCTGGGTTGGATGAAAAGTTTGTGATTGAGACCCAGCCTGCATTTGAAGGCCAGATGGGTGTTGGGGTCCCATTTGGGGCCATGGACCAGACTGAGCAGTATCAATGAACTGTCCTATAGGTTGGGCTATCTGGCCAGAAGGAAAACCTTATTGATGGTGAGGTTGGCCGATATGTCCAGAAGGTTGGACCTGCTGATACTGAGGTTGGCCTACCTGCTGGAACGGTTGTTGCGCAGTTGAAGGTTGTCCTAGCAGACTAGATGGTTGAGGAGATTGGGCAGTTGGTTGGCCCAACTGTGTTTGGGGCTGACCAATCTGCCCAGAGGGTTGTGAATACTGGACAGTAGGTTGACCGAGTGGTTGAGTACCTTGTCCAGACATTGGACTATACTGGACATTGGATTGGTTCGGGTTAACAGTTTGTTGACCACTTTGTCCAGCGGGATAGCCTTGCTGGATACCAGGTTGGACTTGTTGAAAAGACAACTGACCTGAGTTACCAGAAGGTTGCAAAGAGGAAAAAGGAGCAGCAGTAACGAAAGGGTTTCCATAAATGGATTGCCCTAGTTGGTCTTGAGGGGGTTGTATTGGAGATTGCGCAGATAAAACTTGACCACCATGGAAAGAGGTGGAGGTCCAATCAATTGACAATGGGACCGATACCTCAACAACCGGTTGAGATGACAAATATGGATCATATGGCTCCTGCATTGAGACATTTGTCATGGGGTCAAAGACTCCAAACAAAGAAGCTGAGGGACAACTATAAATAGAAGTCAAGGGGGCTGCACATACTGTTGGAGCGGTTGTGACGGAGGTAACAGATAGACCGCGACTTTGTGGAGTAAAAGGCTCCGTAGCAGGAAAAGTGTGTGATGACCACATGGGACCTGTGAACGGAGTTCCAGAAGGCGTAGCATCTCTCAAAGCTTTATAACCCAGTGGTAAATTTGTAGTAGTAGGCGTACTACTAACATGTATAGGGTCCGTTGAGGTGGGAATTTCACAGCTCGTTGCAACGGACTCATCGGTTGTAGTAGGGGATAATTCATCCATGTCGGATGAAACTTGTGGGACTGACCCACGAGGGAAGGATGGTCCCAAAAAGGGATACCGTCCTCAAAAGGTTCCCACGTACGGTTCCAATGATACTGGTAAGTCTCGTCACCCGAGGCACGAGAACTAAGTGGTTGTATACTTAAAACCACGGGAAGACTCACCACCGGTGTTTCGGTAGAAGACGAAACTAGTAATTTTGCCAGGATGAAACTTGAGAAGTTTATCGAGATAACTCCTAGTTCGGACTGATACAAACGAAAGCTAATTGGGTAGATGTTATCGTGGCCAATAAATTTTAAGACACTGAACTTAACCTTTTCATTTTTTAAGAGTCGAGAAAAGGGTAAAAGATGACTCTAGTCTCCTTCGAATATTTAATGAGCACGAAGTGACAAGACGCTCATAGGCACCTTTTCGTTTAGGGAGTCCGAAAAGGATCAAAAGTGACTGCTCTGGAATTCTAGGTAGAGGGTGTGCCAAACTTTTCGCAAAACCACAGAATACTTTTTAGGGTACGGGTGGTCGATCTTCGTGAATGCTGTGTTCACTGCATTGCAAATCGTAGGGCGGCTGACACGGCTTCCTATGGATAAAGGCTTTATTCCTATAGGAGTCTCCCAATATATACTCGACGGTACGTGGGAGCACAGTCCGTATTGGCAGCTACCGTTTCACCGTGGAGGAATCACCCAACCACTCGACGATAAACTACCAGGTTTAACGACGCCGGAACACGTCTCTAACCTAGACCTCTAGAGTGTTTGCGTTATGTTCCAATGCGTTGTTATGTTCATTGAGTTCATTTTAAAGTTTATCTTTGATTATGTTTCAGTTTTTTGGTCCTACCGTATGTGATATCTCGAAAACTTCTTACATGCAAACTATATGCCGAAATTAAATCATTTGATTCGATGAATTCTATCTACAGGAGGGTTGAGATCTTTTTCACAAACGAAATGATCACTTCAACAAAGAACAAAGATCCTAATGCAGCGAATAACAAGAAACGAAATTTTGTCTTTTTTCTTTTCAATAGCAACAAATAACAATAAATGCTAACTACTATAATGCAAGAGATTTTTTGTTTTTCTTTCCTTTAAGATGGCATGATGCATGTAAACAAATTCTAAGAGATATGCACAATCCAAGTTCAGTCAATGAAATAGAACCAATTCTAAAACACAAAATGAACCATGCAAGCAAGGAAAAACACAAAAACTAGTGAACTTCAAAGAGGCTAGAAGTGAAGTATTCAGAGTATAGAAGATCAAGCTTTAACAAAGCACTGGATAGGTGTAGAACAATCAACAAGCTGACTGGATGATCAAGAGACCGAAACTTCCCACAGAAGGCTAGACATGCAAAGTCACTGGAAATAAGCAAACAGCTGAGGGATACAGGCTAAGACCAGTCAAGCAGAGGTTCAACACAGTTCCAGAGGTTGAAAGAGATATATAAAGAGACTGAATGAGCTTTCCACCCACACACAGGCAAAATTTATAGAGCTGGCGCGACTGTCAGCCTGCAACTTGCGCTACCACAGAATTGGCGCGAGTTGCTTTTGAGCAACGTGCGCCAATTGGTGCGACTGTCAGAGAAATAACCGCGCCAATTAAGCTTGCCAACTAAAAAGATAAATGATACGACCTCAGGTCGGGTTGACAGTGCTCAGATGGGTCAAACAGTAAAGAATCAACTCAAAACTGACTCAGGAAGCTCATGCACTCAAGCAAGCAGAAGAAAATTAACATGCAAGACAGAAATCAAAGAGTTACTCCCCAGCGGAGTCGCCAATTTGTTGGTAAGGTAAATCCCCTCTGCGGACAGAGGCGATCCCACTAGCCTATCACAGAACTAGCCACAAACAAACCACGCTGCTACGCAAGTTCCTAGTTATGCATCAAAGGTGAATCAAGAAGACTAACCTGGAGTCCAACGCTATGATTGAAGCAGAGTTGATATCCTCGCTCCCTTACTCCAACAGATCATAACGAATACCTGCACATGCAAAGGAAGAGACAGATACCAACATAAAAACTACCAAGGCACAACTATATTTCAGTCAGAAAGGAAATAAATCAACATATCACCATGATAGATAATGAGATTGGAACTATAATAGCAGTCGCTCATCAATTAATAAACAGGAAAAGTTACAACCATTGTTCTGACGTCGACCCTTCTCCTGGCTGGGCGAGTAACTATATGTGTCTTGACATGCATCTCTTCTCCGGCAGCATAACCTCTCTAGCACTCACTAGCATTCCTCCAAGAACTCAACATCTAACACTCCATGACCAATAATCATCACTACTATCACTCAATCACCAAATCACTAGCATAACACTAACACCAACACTCTCTAGCTTGTCCAATGCATAATGACAAGCTTATATAGATGAAGAAGGGAGGAGGATGCGATGAACCGGGACACCTTTCGTGGAATTAGCAAAAGCCATAAAGATGGATAAAGCTCGACAAAAAACTGATTTTCTATCCTCAGAAAAGCTCCATGTAATGAAGGAAACAACAGTCGGACGTGCATTAAGGCAAAAAGCACGACTAAGTTTGGTTGGCGCGACTGTTGCTCTAAGATAGAGCGCCAATGGTCGCGCCCTCTTTTGAGGATCTCCATCATTGGCGCGGGTAGGATACTGTGGACTTGCGCCAATGGAAAAAGAGCACTTTTTAGGGATGATCTGCAGAAGGTGTCTTCAGGGGACATGGAGTACATACTCAGGGGAACATAATGCAAGTGTTTTTAGCCCTTGTCACTTCTTATAACTCCCGGAATGAGTCCTCTAAGGTACGACAAGAGGAGTAACAGGGATGGTGACAAATTACTGTGTAACATGCGTTGTAATTGACAAGACGCACAAACAACACCACGGTGTGTTAAGTTCACGCACCAAATTGCGGTGCACCCTCAAAAATTAAATTAGAGAGAAACACAAACATTACATGGCCATTTAGTCATCGGGGAGCCATAGTTCACATGTAAATGAGAAAAACAAATTTCACCACTGTTTGAGAAAATTGGAAAGCTATGCACTGAGGATGGTAAGTTAGGATGGTGAGCAAGAGAAGGATTGACTGAAGGGCACTTGCATCATGAGGCAAGAGTGGCATAAGTGCTTCAGAACTCTACAACACTGCAAATGGTAAAAATGAAATTTACAGTAAGTAGGTTTTTTTGTTTAACCTTATTTCGGTGCGTTATTACAACAACATTGTTGCATACTATCTCCAAGAGAACCACTTTTTTTTTAGATTAAAAAGCCTATAGAAGTTCTGTTGTTAAGACGTACCGAGGTGTTTTAATGCATGAACCAAACTAGTGCTTCATGGGAATATAACACCTTATTTTCTTAAAATTAAAAACCCCCTAGCAATGCTCTTTCTAATATGCATCAGGGCATTTTAATACATGAACAACACCAGTGCTTCGTGGGAATATAGCGCCGCAATATTTTTAATTCAAAACCCTATAGTGGTGCTCTTTTTAAGATGGAGTGGGATGTTTTCATACATTAACTGCACTGGTGCTTCATGGGAATAGAGCACCACAATTTTTTAGAATTAAAAACCCCCTAATGGTGTTGTTTCTAAGACAGATCAGGGAATTCTAATACATGAACACCACCGGTGGTTCGTTTAAATATAGCACCGCATTTTTAAAAAATTAAAAACCAAATAGAGGTGCTATTTTTAAGTATGCATCAAGCTGTTTTAATACAAGAACAACATTGGTGCTTCGAGTAGATATAGCATTGATACAGTGAAAAGAATTTTAGAACCAACATTTTTTAAATTTAACCTTTGTTTGGTGCTATCAAAAGTGTACACATCGAGATGTTATGATATTGGTTTAGCACTAGGGCGTCACCACAATATAGCACCACACTGGACAAAATGAATTTTACGACTGACACTTTTTCTAAATTTAACCCCTTTCTGATGTTATCAAGTAGTATACGCACCAGTGCATTTTTTTATTTAGTGCACCGTTTTTTTATTATTAAAAAAAAAAAAAAAATCTGCCACTTTGCACCATGTTCTGTTAGACACCGATGTTTATATGTATAGTAAAGCTCTGGTACATTTGTATATTATAGATGCACCGTTAAAAAAAATATGCTAAAACATCTGCCCCCCCACCTCTGCTACAAACGGATTTGTGGGCTATTTTTATAGGGGCTTTCGCAAAAACCTCTGCTAGAGGGTCTTCTCCTTATAGTGAACTCATTAATTAGTTCATCAATTATGGGAATAGGGTACTGAATTTTTATGGTATTGATATTTAAAGCCGTATAATCAATGCATATATGCAAGGTCTCATCCTCCTTCACCAAAACCACTGAAGATGTGAATGAGATTGAAATAGGTAGAATATTTCCTAGCACAAACAACTCTTGAATAACTCTATCAATCTCATCCATGTAGGCCTTAAGATGCTTATATGGAGTAGTGATGATTGCCTAGACTTTTTCCTCCATGTTAGTAATGTGCTCAAAACCGTTGTCAAGAGGCCTTCTTAGGGGTATATCTCCAAAAATCTTTTGATGCTTCTATGATAAAGCCATAAGATGTGTTGGATACTATCATGGCTAATTTGTAGTCCTCTTATCGGAAATTTGACACTCTACTTCCTTCACAATGTCGTCATGCCTCATATCTGCCTCCATCTGATTTATTGACACTGCCTTTGGAGGATATGTATGTGGACCTCTCAAAACCACTATTTTTCCATATGGACCCATAAACTTGATCTCCATCTCCTAATAATTCATGGTGTGATGTCTAATGGAGTAAAGCCAATGAACTCCTAAGACCACTTTAGCGTCAGGAACGTTTACCACAAAAGAATCATCAGTGATTGTGTAGCTTCCCATAGTTAAGCTCAACTTGGGAATCATCTTGGTAAATTGCATATAATTATTCCTCGATATTACCACAGAAATCCCCTTGAGATCCTCAATGGCTAATCCTCTCCTGGATACAAGGCTAGCATCTATAAATTTTTGGGTGGCCCCACCATCAATTAACACCATAACCTTCTGCCCCTATATAGTACCTCTCACCCTTAGTGTATGAAATCTGGGAACACCATTCAATGAAGCAATAACACCAACGTTCGCTCCACGTTGAGGTTTCTCGCTCTCCATCTCTCAAAATTCATCCTCTTGTGGATGCTCTAGCTCATCCTCCTCATCCTCACTATTTGAAAATACTTCAATATAGTGAGCCTTCCCTTTTGTTGTGCATCGGTGCCTAGGTACCTATGGTTCCTAATAGGTGAAACATAACTTCCTCCTCCTAAGATCTCTCCTAGTCTCCTCATCCAACCGGTTCCTCCCCGTCTACTCCTTTTGATGAGGTCTAATGTCTTTACCCTTCTACGGAAATGTTGGATTAGTAGGAATCATGGTTTTAGGGACTATATCCTACAAGTCTTGTGTTCCACTGACTCCATCCTACAAGGAAGCAAGCCTATAGGACTTCACCATCCCACACAGAGGCTCAACTTGCCCGTCAAAAAACAACATGATTCGCCTATAATTTGATAAGTTTGGCACCATCACGAAAAATCTTAGGAACTCTGATATATAACTCTCTAGACTGCCTGTCTGTCAAAGTTGTGCTAGCTCCCTGAAGTAAATTAACGGATCCTTCTTGTCAAATCTTTCAATGAGCCTCAATGTGAACTCTGTATATGATGTAATGCCTACACGCCACAATGTAATTAAGCCATGGTACCACTGTTGGGAACGGGTTCCCCCAAGAGCAGTTTTGGGGCTAAAAGCCCAAGTTTTGGTACAATTTTGTAATAAAGTTGTAAAGTCTCCACATTTTGTGGTCATGGAGTGAGAAGGTGTCAAGAGTCATAAAGGGTCGTCCGCCCTTATTTTGTAAAGTGTCAAGTCGGCTGTAAAGATCTACCCATGTTCCGCGACCATGGGATTGTATAAAAATGAGCTAAGTAAGCTCTAGGCAGTTAGAGAACAATTAAGCCTTGGAAGTTTTGGTAGAGAAGTCTAATTCTTTTGGATCTTAGCATAGGTAGAGGCTCTGCAGTTGAGTGCACATAGGCCTAGGGTGGAAGTCCACAGCTAAGTGTGTGGACCCTTGCAACAGTGTGCACAGGGTGGATAGAGTCTGTAGTAATTGGAAGATATCAATAAAGAGAAGTATTCTGCAACCACTGTGTATTAAGCCTCTGTTAATCCATTTTATTATATTGTGTTCTAGGTTTATTTTACAATGTTTAATGGATGCGCGAATGTATGGAATTATATCGCAGAGCAGGACAGAAAAGGACTAGTGGGATTATGGGATGAAAGGACAGGACTAATGGGATTATGGGATGAGAGTAAACCGGTTGTATCCTTTCTTTCTGACTTTCCCTGTTAGGCCAAGGTCTGGTGGGTAAGGCCAAGGTTAGGTCTTTCCTTCCCCTCCCTACTTATGGCAAGGCCTCCTTAACCAACATGAACAGTACGGGTTACTGGCTTGGCACCGCCACGTATCCAACCAGCCATCCCCCCTAGCCATTGGTGTGAACGTCTTCAAATGCCTTTCTTCTTATCAAATGCCTTGCCCGATGCGGACAAGCGACTTCGTACCTTTATTCTTCAATATCACGTCACTTTCCATCTATGTGCGATCCCAACCCTTATGTGGCATCTAAACTGGATTTCTTTCTTAGTCAAACCCCCCGGTAGGTGGTTCATATGTACTTTGTGTACAATTATCCCTATCTCAATAAAGCTAGTGTGCGGATCAGAAGCCTACTCCTTTTCTTTTCGGCCTGTTCACTCTAGTGGAAGAACTCTAAAGAAAGATTGGAAGCCGAAGAAAGAGCCTTGCTTACAATAGAATTAATTGAATGCAAGTAAAGGTATCAGTTTACGCGACGCTAACTGTAATTGATTGGCAAGATAAGTAAAACGCTTGAGATAACTTGAGAACCTATACAATACATTGTCATAGCTGCGCAAAATTACCTGAACTACGAGTTAGGGCTACGCAAAGGTCAATCGTACACCTTTTTGGAGGCACTGAAGGGTGGAATAAAGGGTAGATTGATAGAGCCCTAAGACTTAGTGACCTGCATGAAAGCAGGGGTAGGGGGTATAAACCGACATCATGACCATCTCAAGGTGTAGAAACTTGGTTCCAACATCCCCCCATACTGCTTCGGGTGATATTTCTATCAACGCTCCGTGGGCTGATGCCGAAAGGGCCAGTAGTGTAGGGATTTTTTTGGCTGACTAACGTTGAACCTGGGTCAGGGCCCATAAAGCCAACAAATGGTTCTGTTGCTGGGACCAGAATCTACATGAGAGATGTGTGATGTCGTATCACTGGAATCCAACTAAGAAAGAGATCGAAGACTGGTTGGATAGGAAGATCCACGAATTCGTGGCGCAGGAGAACAGAAATCCACGGCTAACAAAGGAACAGTGGCTAGACAGGTACCTATATATAGAAATCCACGAGATATTTTTCTGTTCCTTTCTAGTTGAGTTATACGAGTGGATCGCGAAGCTAGCGGATAGCCAAGGAAGGTGGAGGCTTGACAGTCCTATTGTCTAGACCTCGGAGTTAGTACAGAGACTGGAAGCCTCTGAGGATAAGATCGTCTGTGCTGTCAATCATTGGCTCGATCGTATCATAGGAGGGTTTGTGACAGAATTCGCGATCGATATATCAGTGAATTACAGTGAGGCAGAGTGACATTTTTTCAAAGGTCCGCGAGGTAAGTACTTGAAGTCTTTAAATACTTGGATTAAGATGTTATTGTGCGAAAAATGGGTTATGCAACTACCTTGATGTTCGGAGCTACGCGAAGTGGAAAGACTTACAGGAATGAAGGAAGAAAGGGTCTTGAATATAGCCCACTGATTTCACCTCCTTTGAGTGACAAAGAGGGAGTAGCGCAGGCTTCTCCACGAAGTGCAGTTCAGTTGATAAAACAAGGGTTCCTGCGACTACCACCTCCACCCACACCACCTCCACCTTCACCACTGTTTCCTGCGACTTCACCTACACCACCACCACCTCCACCCCAGTTCAACATGGCGAATTTAGTGAAGCTGCCATTGTTTAAAGGCTTGGAAAATGAGGACCTAGACTAGTTCTGGTTTGTTGTAAAAGTTGTATGGGAATCTCAGGGCATCACAAATGATCACATGAAGAAGGAAACATTAGTTAGTGCTTTGCAGGATCTCACACTAACTTAGTACATCAAGTACTCTAACGATAACCCAAATGTGCAGTTGGCAGAGATCCAAACTGCGCTAAATAAAGAGTTCAGTAGGCCTAAATCTGAGGCACAGTCGATTGTGGGGTTAAAAGAAATCGCGACGAAACCAGGTGAGACACCTTGGGAGTTAGATTAGAGATTGAAGTGTAAAATTGTGAAGCTAATATGAACTTAACATATGGAAAGCACCACGAGTGGTTCGTGGCTTCGCTCCTGCCTCACCTAAGGGTTGCGCTGTCACAACAGAAGATTATGACTCAAGCATAGGCCTTGGAGATTGCAATAAGACTACATGAAACACCGATGCAAGATCTGAATCTAGGGGTTCAGCAGATCCATGCGCAGTTGCAAAATCTTTGCCTCGAAATGAAAAGTTTGAAGCAGGACAGAACAATTCGACCAAAGGCACATGAAGAGATATGGTGCATGAAATGTAAAGGTCAAGGGCATGACAAAGACCACTGCCCAATCTTTGTGAACTATATTGTAGGAGGAGGATTGATGCCTTTGAGGTCGGAAGCCCAAGCAGGACCGAGTGCGGGGCCTGTGTTGTGGTGCGCTATATGTCAGGTAGCAGGGAAACATACGACTAATAATTGTCATTTGCTGCAGAAGTTTGTACAAACACCGCAACAACTGTTCTGCAACTTCTGCAGGTTGGTAGGGCATGATGAGCGCAACTGCCAAAGTTATGAATTGATGATGGATAGAGCACTTGCCTATAGAGTTCAGGCAGAAACACGGCCTCCTGACTAGAGCGCTGGGATGGCGCGAATAGGATTCCAAGGGTGTGGACGAGGCAGAGGCGAAGGAGGACCTGGCAGAGGTCGGGGACAACTGATTTGTTACAATTGTGGAGGACCAAGACACTATGCCTGCGAATGCACTAACCCAACGCGTCCATTGTGAAAATATTGTACTCAGTTTGATCATGAGACTAAGGATCGACCTACACTGATAGCAAGGATATGTGACAAAGGGGTGCTACCACCGCAGCCGACTTAGAACCTGTAGATGATGAGGGTTGAGCCTCGTGAAGAGGATCCGAATGTGAATGTAGTGCTCTGGAGTGGAATTGCAACAAGACACGATAAGGGGAAACACCCTGAAGACAGCGCATGGGTTCGCAAAGCTTCAGAGAAGGAGGTTTGATTTGGAGCGCGCATGCGAAACATTCATGGAAGCAAAGAAGAGCTTCGTTGAGGCCTCTACCTCAAGGAGCCGGGATAAACCTGTTCAGGAAATGGACCCTTCTATGCTTATGACCTTTCTAGAGACCTGCATGAAACTACTGCGCGATAGAAAAGCTATGAAGGAGCTACAGGAACTTATAAATAGATGCGATGGAAACACTCTGGGTGAACCGCGTGTGGTACGGAAGATTGGTAAGCATAAAGAAAGGATAGGATGTGAGATGAGATTGACTGCACAAATAGGAGAATACGAAATGTATCAAGTCATTCTGGATTTGGGGTCAGACGCGAAGGTTTTTCCAAAGCAGACTTGGGAACGGATGGGGAGACCTGCGTTGCAGTGGTCTCTGATTCAGTTAAGGATGGAAAATCAACAGAAGATCATCCGCATGGACAGTTGCAGGGAGTAACTGTAGATATTGAAGGTGCGAGCGCATTGGCTGATTTTGAAATAATAGAAATTATGAATGACAACAACCCCTACCCTGCACTCCTGGGCATTGATTGGGCCACTGACATGAACGAGGTAATCATCCTAAAGAAGCGTAAGATTATATTTGAAAAGAAATCGATTCGCGTAATAGTACCCCTAGATCTTGCTGAAGGATCGCGCTATACTGAACTAGTTCGCGATTACGAAAGTGATGACGATTTGGACTGCATATATAATATAACAGCGTGAGACCAAGATTGGGTGAATCCAAAAGAGGATGGACGAATTACATGGGATCGCAAGAGTTCCTACAACTCAGACTCAGACGAAGAATTAGAGCTCTGGCAGAATTGGCTACATGAAGTAACCATGTTGAGCTGTAACATGATGACTCGGTCGCTGCGCTATGTGTTGTCAGAGATAAGAAATCTGCCCACTTATTATGACTTGAATGATGTGGATGTGTTTTTGGATGCATTTGAGAGGGAAGTACCAAAGAAGCAGTGCTTCCAAGCTTTAGCTAGGCCATGCGCGCTACGCCCGCGATATGGTGAGGTACGCACAAGGGTAGCTTTGATGATTGGTGCGAGTGTAGGAGGATGATGAGAACGCGCTTTGGGAATCCGAAGGAATGCATGACAAACAAGTATGACGGGAGGGATGATCTATGCGATCACTTGGCCAAATGGGCAAAGGCCTATGGAGCGAAGCCCCAATCAGAATGGGTACACTAGTTTTGTACACCTTGGACATCATCCCGATGAACTAGTACTTGGAAACAGAGCTCCACCATAGCACAAGAGAATGGGATATTCTGCGCGAAGGGTTCATAATCACGTTAAGCTTCGAAGACGGATTTGACTGTATTGACGAAGCGTTGCAAGAGGTTAAAGCAATGATCTTTAGGATACCGCATGATCCTTTAGATCTAATTCAACTCGATTAGACTACTCAGCTGAGCCACGCACTGGAATGCTATAACTTGACTGCTGAAGAAGAAGATGAGGACCCACGAAAGATTAATATTCCTAAAACCGAGGGTCACCAGAGGTCGAGGGACCACCGACCGAGAATCCTGATATAACTGCACCACTCAAGACTAAACAGATAAATATTTATGGAGGTGGAGCCTAAATTCGTGAAGATTGGAGATTATTGTGATGATGCGACAGTAGATAAGGTCGTTGAATTTCTCTGCAAATACCAGGATTTGTTCCCTACCAAGTTTACGAAGTTAAAGGGGATAACAGGAGACTTGGGCGTTATGAAGATCATGTTAAAACCCGACGTGAAGCCGGTTAAGCAAAGATCTTACCGTCTCAATCCAAAGTATAAGGAGAAGGTCCGCTTAAAGTTAGATAAGATGCTCGTGGTAGGCATCATTGAGCCCATAGAAGAAATTGATTGGGTAAGCCCAATGGTGGTACAGGAAAATAAGCAAAAGGATGAAATAAGGATATGCGTAGATCTCGGGAAGTTGAATGACGCTTGCGTTCATGATCCTTTCTCGACTCCATTCACTGATGAGGTATTGGATAGTGTAGGTGGCTAGGAAGCGTACTCCTTCACTGATGGGTTCTCTAGGTACCATCAGATCAAAATCATGCCTGAAGATAGAAGCAAGACGACCTTCGCGACTGAATGGGGATGTTTTTAGTACATCGTGATGCCTTTTGGATTAAAGAATGAGCCTGCAATTTTTTCACGTGTAGTCATTGTTGCATTCAAAGACTTCATTCATAAGTTTTTGGAGGTATACTTTGATGACTGGATTGTTTTTGGGTTGGTAAAACGCCATGTGAAAAGTTTGTGCTTAATGCTAGACACTTGTCGAAGGTACCAGATTGCGCTCAATTTGAAGAAATGTTTGTTTTGTGTCCCTTTTGGGACTTCATTAGGTCATGTGGTATGTAGACAGGTATTGATGGTAGATACCGCGAAGATCGATGTGATACTTAACCTGGAGGTGCCAAGGAGTGTGAAACATAGGTGCGCAACCTTGGGACATACTGTGTACTACAGGAAGTTTATCAAGGGCTATGCCCAGATCACCACGCCTATGGAGAAGCGGTTGAAAAAGGATGTCACGTTCTGTTGGAAGGAGGACTGTCAAAAAATCTTGGATGTGCTAGAAGGGAAAAAAGGTCACCACGTTGATTTTAGTCTTCCCAGATTGGAAGGAGTTTCATGTACATGTAGACACGTCATGTATAGCACTAGGAGCAGTACTGACACAGGCTGGCGGAGGAGAATTGGACCATCCTATAGCATTCGCAAGCAGGAGGTTATCCAAGGCTAAGAAGAACTATTCCACCACCAAGCGCGAAGGACTAGCCATGGTATACGCGCTCTAGAAGTTTAGACACTATTTGCTGGGTGGACATTTTAAGATGTATACGGATCATTCTGCATTGAAATACCTGGTCAATAAGCCTGTGTTGGGGGGGAGAATCTGTAGGTGGTTGTTATTGTTCTAGGAATATGATTTTGAAGTTATTTTGAAGCCTGGACAACTGAACGCGGAACCAGACCACCTTTCGCGCATCGAAACGGAGGAAGAGCCCACTAATTTGGAGGAGGGATTGCCTGACGTGCAACTCTTTGCAGTGCGTGTCGTGGATGGTCACTTTGAAGACATCATACACTTCCTAACGACAGGAACTGCCCCGGAAGGCTACACCACCCAATAGAAAAAGGAGTTAGTGGTGTGCACGATAGACTTTTCTATCATTGCTGGACATTTATACAAAATGGGGTTTGATGAAGTATTATGCCGATATGTACTGGAGTTTGAAAGGAGTAGTATCCTCGCAGACGCTCATGGGGGCGTCGCGGGAAGGAATTACGTAGGAAGGGTGACTGCAAAGAAAATTCTACCCGCAGGTTTGTGGTGGCCAACCCTCCATCAGGATTCAAAAGCCTATTGCAGGGTGTGCGACGTGTGTCAAAGGAATGGCAGGCCATCGCGAAGTGATGAGCTCCCTCTAAACCCACAAATGACGTTACAACCTTTCGAGAAATGGGCAATGGATTTTGTGGGACCCATTCAACCCCAAGGAAAGAGGACGAGAGCGCGGTACATTACCACTGCAACTGAGTATTTGACCCAATGGGCGGAGGCACATCCTATGAAGGATTGCACAGGTGCGACCATTGCGAAGATTCTCATTGAGTATGCGCTGATGTGATTTGCGTGTCCAAAGATTTTGATGAGTGATCGTGGTACGCACTTTCTAAACGAAATGATCAGTGCACTGACGGAGGAATTTCGAGTATATCACCAGGAAAACACACCTTATCACCCACAGGCTAATGGAACGGTGGAAATATTCAACAAGGTACTGGAGAACGTGCTGACCAAGGTTTGCAATGCTCAGCAAAGTGATTGGGACCTGCGCATACCCACAGTACTATGGGCCTATCGAACGACATGCAAAAAGTTGACTGGACAGACACCCTTTAGGCTTGTATATGGTGTTGAGGCAGTGATGCCCATGGAATACATTGTGCCTAGTTTGTGCATAGTGGCACTCACGCGTATGACGAATTGCGGGGCCCTGGAAGAAAGACTCGCACAACTTGCTGAGCTTGAGGAAGAAAGGTTTCTAGCTGGATTCCATCAACAGGTCCAAAAGCAGTGCGAAAAAGCATGGCATGATCGACACATTAAACTGGGCACCTTTAAGGTAAATGATCTGGTTTTGTTATATGACAAAAAGTTTGATAAATTTCCAGGGAAATTCAAGATGCACTAACTAGGGCCCTATGTCATTAAGGAAATTACTGACGGTGGAGCCGTTCAGTTGGTTAAATTGAACGGAGATCCCTTCCCATGAAAGGTGAATGGCAATCGATTGAAGCCATATGTCAATGATCCGGTCAGGTGACTATATGAAGGTAGCATAGTATTAGTGCTCCAGGTAGCTGAAAGGAAGCACAGGACTATAAACTACACTGCCCGAGTTGGGGAACTTCACAATTGGAGGATTGTGCGGAATGAGGAGATGTCACAGGGTTCGCGACAACGCAGAAAGAGTTACGCTACCCGAGGAGAAATCACATAGGTCAGTTGGAAAGTGACCATTAAAGTCACTGTTCATGATTTGACGATGAGAATGCGGCCAAATGGAGCGGGTGGCCGGCATTTAAGACAAAATTTATGGGTAATATCCTTGGAAATTTGTCGCCAATCCGACATTAATGAACCGAATGTGGGGGGAATGGTCGGATTTGAATTCAAAATGGCCTATAAATTACATGTGGCTACCCAATGAAAAACACTTTGCATTTTGAGCATTGAGTTGGTGAGCTCTTAGATGTGCATGATCCACGCATTCTTCGAAGAATTTCTTGACTACCCAGTGTTTGATCGATTTCCAGAGTCTGACTGCAATTTCATCCATGATTTTATCCCAGGATCCGAAGCTATGGATGCCGAAGCAGTGACAGCCGAGGGGGTTGTGCTGGAGGTTGTTATGGAGGCAGAGGGAGCTGCTCTGGAAGTTGCAGAGGTACTAGCTGAAGTCCCCAAGTCACCACGGACGCCTAGACTGAAGCCTACCCCGACTAAGGAGAGTGCAAAGGATAAGAAGGGCAAGCAGGCTGCAATACCGGTGTGCACATCGCCTAGAAGAAACCCATAGAAGGAAAAGCCCACCACACAGGAAAAGGGAAAAACTATTAACTTGGAGCCGGAGGAGGAAGAGATTGAGGACATCCCGATGGATGATGAGGATTTGGGGGTGGAAGTGGAGGACGTTGAAGTCGAGGGTTCTGACCCTATTACTAAGTTGCCCGAATACGTCCCTCCACGCAAGGGCAAGACCAAGGTACTGAAGGACATCGACGAAAGCAAGGTCGCCTTGCACATACCTCTGCTGTCGGATGAGATTGTCTTTGAAGGACTGCGCTTGGGGCGGGTTCCGCTGTTGAAACTGGAAGATTGGGACTTAGCTGACACTGAGAAGTTCCCTCACTTGGCAACAAAATAGCTAATGTACCGTGTTTTTCACACAACCACCGGGATGACTGCATTGGAACCACAGAAGTGGCTTAGGGGTGTAGACAAGGCAGGTCTGCTCAACCTGCTATGGGTGTCGCACTACAATCGCACACCCATTACAGTATTGGTCATCAAGCAGCTGCTATGCTTGGTGCATGATGGGTGTCTATGGCTGGAGGAGCCGATACCCATCACTGACAGGTTGATCCATAGGATCACATGGCTGCCCTATATAGGGGAAAATCCAGCCATGATGTTTGGTGGAAAAGGTGGCGAATAGGCCCTCGCGGAGGCCATGAAGGAGAAATTCAAGCTCGTGAAGAAGCCGCAAGGCTATGCCATCTCGAGTATCTGTGATCCTGTGGTCAAGGTGGCCACACAGATTTTGGCAAGAAAAGTTATGAGGAAGTGTCGCGCAGATGAAGTGCAAGTACCTGTTATCGCTCTAGCAGCCCAATGCGTTGAAGTTCAGTTTAATTGGGCACACTATCTCTGTGGTGAGTTCTTTGCGAACTTTCGCGAGGCATGGGAGCTGAGCAAGACCTTCCAATATGCATGGCTCTTGCTGTCCACTATGCTGGTAGCCTGGGAGCTACCTAATGACAATCAATTCCCCTCGGTCACATCGAACCTACCAGAAGCAGTGAAGTACGCTTCGTTGTGGATCACCAAGGATGATCAGCACATCAAGGATAGCAAGATCTTCTAGATCTTGATGGAAATGAATATACGCATGCCTATCAATCGCAAGTCGCGATTGTTGCCTACTGTGTTTGCCAAACTGCATGCTTGGTGCATGATGGTTATCTTTGGCCGGAGGAGCCGATACCCATCACTGACAGGTTGATCCATAGGATCACACGGCTGCCCTATATAGGGGAAAATCCAGCCATGATGTTTGGCGGAAAAGGTGGCGAATAGGCCCTCGCGGAGGCCATGAAGGAGAAATTCAAGCTCGTGAAGAAGCCGCAAAGCTATGCCATCTCGAGTATCTGTGATCCTGCGGTCAAGGTGGCCACGCAGATTTTGGCAAGAAAAGTTATGAGGAAGTGTCGCGTAGATGAAGTTTCGGCACCTGTCGTCGCTCTAGCAGCCCAATGCGTCGAAGTTCAGTTTAATTGGGCACACTATCTCTGTGGTGAGTTCCTTGCGAACTTCCGCGAGGCATGGGAGCTGAGTAAGACCTTCCAATATGCATTGCTCTTGCTGTCCACTATGCTGGTAGCCTGGGAGTTGCCTAATGACAATCAATTCCCCTCGGTCACATCAGACCTACCAGAAGCAGTGAAGTACGCTTCACTGTGGATGACAAAGGATGATCAGTGCATCAAGGATAGAAAGATCTTCTGGATCTTGATGGAAATGAATATACGCATGGCTATCAATCGCAAGTCGCGATTGTCACCTACTGTGTTTTCCAAACTGCAGGGGTATGTGGAGTTCAAGGCAGAATGTCAGCATGTCTCGATCAGGGTATGGAAAGACCCTACGCAGAAGTTGCATGACTTGCCTTACTTGGCAACTGACGACGTGATTGATGCATTTCTTGATCGCTGGCTGACAGAGTGGCGCACTGCCTTAGACTCAGCGGTGGGGTCGATAAAATCCCCCTCGTAGCGCAAAACGGAGGAGGCCAAGCTCAATATGGTGCAGCTGGCCGAGAATAGGAAGAAGGAGGCCGTTGACAAGTCCTAGGTAGAGCGCGACGCCACACAGCAGGCGGAAAAGCAAACAGGCGGAGCAGAGTTCGACTCTGACAAAGGAGCAAGGTCGCCTTCGCCTGAAACAAAGGAAGAGACGAACGAGCAAACAGAGCAGCATGGAGCGGACCCGCAGACGGCGTCGTACCGCATCAAACATCCAATAGAACAAGAAAAAGTGGGCCCAGAAGAAATCCAAGGCCAGTAAGACATCGCTGGACCCAGTCACCCTAACATAGGGAGATTTGAATGACATTGGAGATACAGTGTGGCATGTCACTGTGGAGGTACTGCAACAGTTCGAATAGCAACAACAACAACTATTGGGGGCCATCCAAACAGGTCTACATGAGCTTCAGATCCATGCATCACAGGCTGGTGTGGTATCCACTAGCCTCGCCATCGGTACTTAAGAAGCCGCCGCAATGCTACTTGCGAAGGACTCCCGAGCGATAGTGTTGCTGGATGGAGCACTAACCATAGAAAACGAAGTTGATAGGCCCACTGTCAGCACCCTCAAGGGAGTGGGGTTGAACTTGGCAGTGCTTCCTGGTGAGGTGCTCCACCTACTACAGGATGGAGTGATCGCGGAGCTGAGAGCCCGCGAACAGCGTGCTTTTCCGGTGATCAGTGAGTAGAAGATCAATAATGTGCAGATGGCCCTGCAGTGAGACAGCACCCTCACTTCCATAGTGGAACTTACTAACACAAATCAGCGCATGATCAAGGCCATGAAGGAAGCCTTCCCAACGGTCCCTGAATTGGCCATTCCCGAGGATGTGGAGGCAGATGAACAGGTCTACAAGCTTGCTACAGGGGTGCGCAACGCTCGCACAGAGTTGGCTAAGGTTCAGCTAGAGATGAACCTACAGATTGTAGATTTGCAGTTGAAGGCCCAGCCTTCAACTCCGTCGGAAGTAAAGCAATGCGCAACCACTATCACATAGGCAATAGCGGCAGTAGATAGTGCAGTAGCAGACTACACACAACTGTTTGAATAATCGTTTGAGGTCCTGACTAGCCTGCAGGAGGATCCTAATGTACAGCGGCTGGAGACAGAGGCGTGAGAACTGCAACAGCGCTATAATGAGGTAAAAGGAACAACGCGCATCGTCGGTCTCACACAGACATTGGCGAAGCTGTAGGAGGCCAAACATTGAAGGAATAGGTAGATGCAGCGCAGCACAAAGAGTCATTGTTGAAAGCGCGCTTGAAGCCTTGGTTGGACGAAGCTTATTCAATCACGGCCTCCATTGAAGGCAAGCTTGCTAGTCTGCAAGCAACTCAGCATAAGCTTCAGGCTGATAGTTCAGGATCAGCAACAGAGCAGTTGGTTGAAGAAGTGAAGCAGGCGATCGTGAAATGCACCGCCGACGTTGCTGTCATACAGGTCGAGCTGGGAGGTCTTCATGCCAAGATCTCCGTGCCTGCAGAGTGACTCGAGGGCGAGTCACTAGGTTTGTGCTAGGGTCTTGTTGGGAACGAGTTCCCCCAAGAGCAGTTTTGGGGCTAAAAGCCCATGTTTGGGAAAATTTTGTAATAAAGTTGTAAAGTCTCCGCATTTTGCGGTCGTGGAGTGCGAAGGTGTCAAGAGTCATAAAGGGTTGTCGACCCTTATTTTGTAAAGTATCAAGTTGGCTGTAAAGATCTACCCATGGTCCACGAACCATGGGATTGTATAAAAAGGAGCTAAGTAAGTAAGCTCTAGACAGTTAGAGAACAATTAAGACTTGGAAGTTTTGGTAGAAAAGTCTATGTTTTTTGGGTCTTAGCGTAGGTAGAGACTCTGTAATTGAGTGCGCAGAGGCCTAGCGTGGAAGTCCGCAGTTGAGTGTGCAGCGGCCTAGGGTGGAAGTGTTGATATTGCAACAAGATGATGGAGCTTAGTGAAAAGAGTCGCCTTCACTAAGTGGGCCCGCAGGCTATTTTTGGCGCAAGTCTATTTTTAGACTATGTCTACTTTTAGACATATGGATCATGTTTATGGATTGCAGGTTGTTGTTTATGGATGATTGATCAAGTTGGGAAAAAATAGATGGACTTCTGTTTTTGATGAAAGTGTGAGTGATCACAGTGTGAGTGATCAAAGTCTATTTTTAGACTGGCTGTCAAAAATAGAAAAGTCAAATATTATTATCTCACAATAATATTTGGACTATAAACTTAATCTTATTCTCTTGGAGCACTTCAGTTTGAGCTACAGAGGTGGCACATGCAGCTGTCAGAAGGGAATACGCTTTTCTTATGAGTCAGTTGAGTTGTTGCATGCATGACTTCAGTTAGAACTCAATCAGTTGAGTTTGGTGGAGTTGATTGTGGAGTTGATGGAGTTGTGTTCAGTTTAGCTTTGTTAAACTGGTTGTATTTAGTCTAACTGGAAAATAGACTAGAGATGAGTTGGGTGAATTAGTTATTAATTAATTCAAAAGTTATTAACTCATAATACAACTAATGAATACATCAATTAACTCAGTTGCATGTCAGTGCATGTTCAGTTCAACAGGGACAGGTGGTAGAGAATCAGATTGCTATCAGTTGTGACTATAATTGTGCACCAGATCTTGCACAATCAAGGGATTGAGTATGCCAATGAGTTTGCTCACGTATTTGCCAACATTATAGCTTGTGCTCACGTCCAACAAAGTGTGAGTGACTATTTTGCAGGTGAAAAACGAGTTTGGTGAGCCATTCTCATCAATTCTTGAGCAGGTATTGAGCAGTGGAGGCAGGCAAGCAGTGGAAGAGATTTGGAGATCAGATCTGAACTGTATTGTGTGTAACAGAGGTGGAGATACTTGTGAGAAGTATTATGCTGTGTAATGTTACATGACTCAATCATTAATATATAGATAGTTGGGATTTTTAGCGAGATGCTTTCCCCGGGATACATACTGTGTTAATGTGTGAATGCTCTTGATGTTTGATTGTTATTGATGCTGCTATATTGATGATCAACGTAGAGGAGCTTATGTATTGTGTATGTTTTCCGCAATAGTACATGATCAGGATAATCTCCATTGAATATGTGTTAAATTATTCAAAATTTCTACATCGTATCGGAGTTGCTTGATTTGTAGAAGAGATTTTTACAGGATATCAAGCGAGGATTGATCATCAGATCTACTATTCAAGAAGTGTTTACATTCTATTTCTTCAGGCAGATTCTGTAATCGGGCCAGGTAGCCTCTGGATTCATCCTTCCTTTGGAACGTGAGATATCCGGTGAATGCCCATACAGTCAATCTCTGTACGAGAAATATTGTGTTCTCACGAATTTTAGATCGGAAGCAGTTGAGTTGGTTGCTGGTGGAATTCGAATTTGCAGCAGTGTTGTTGAAATGTCTTTCAACGGATTGCAAATGTTATTCCAAAGCAAGAGCGACCTGGCGCTCAAGGATAAACTCAGAAACAATAAAGGTGAGATTGGATCTTCATCAAAGGTATCTGATGAAGAGAATTGTGCTTTGGCTGCCAAAGCAAAGAAAGGGAAGAGCAAGAAAGCTTCTCAGTCTGGTGCGAAAGGCAAGAAGCAGGATATGTCTAAGGTGAAGTGTTTTCACTGTCACCAGCACGGACACTATGCCACAAATTGTCCGCAGAAGAAGAAGAACAAGCAAGTTGCTGGATCTGTAGGGGGCGAGGCCTTAGCTTCTTAGTTTGAGCTTGATTTTTCATTGATTGCATGCTTGGTTTCAAGTGTGATGGGATCAGTGTGGTTCTTGGATAGTGGTGCGTCTTTTCACATGACGGGAGATAGAGATTTGTTCTCTGATCTGGAGGACAAAGATCTTGGAGTGCACATCGAGATGGGCGATGATGGTAGATACAATGCGACCGATGTCGGTACCATTTCCTTTGAGAGGGAGTCTGGTAAACCCTTTGTATTGAAGGAAGTCATGCATGTTCCAGGATTGAAGAAGAATCTCATCTCAGTGGCGATGTTAGAAGACAAGGGGTATGATGTTGTTTTCAGCGAGGGAAAGGCCTTCCTGCGCAGCAAGACAACTGGTGAGACCCGGAAGATAGGGGTTCGAGTGAGGAACCTTTATCAGTTGCATATAGATGGATGCGCAGCAATGGCAGGCAAGACAGAAGGATTGGTGAGCCGGGATGATGGCGAGTTGTGGCACAGGAGATTGGGTCACCTTCACCATGGAGCCTTTAAGATACTGTAGCAGATCACTACAAGACTTCCTAAACGCACACTTGCACAGTCAGATCAGTGCAAGGGGTGTACTTTGGGGAAGTTTGTGAAAGCCACCTTTCACGAGAAGGATAGTCGCGCCACAACGATCCTTGAGAGAATTCACACAGACGTGTGTGGACCTTTCTCAGTTGCTTCGACAGCAAAAAACAGGTATTATGTGATTTTTGTTGATGATTTCTCTCGTAAGTGTTGGATCTTCTTCATGTAGAAGAAGAGCGAGACATATTCAAAGTTCTGTGAATTCAAAGCACTGGTCGAGAAGGAGTCGGGGAAGAAGGTGAAGGCTCTTAGGAGCGATAATGGTGGTGAATACATCTCGGACGAGTTCAAGGATTTCTGCAAGACAGAAGGGATTCGTAGAGAGCTCATAGCTCCCCATAACCCACAGCAGAACGGGGTAGCTGAGCGGAAGAACAAAACGATTGTGGGTGCTGCACGGGCAATGTTGCATGATCAGGGCCTACCCCTTCACTTGTGGGCGGAAGCATGCAATACAACAGTTTATGTCCAGAACCGTTGTCCTCATAGGATACTTGGCATGAGTACACCTGAGGAGACTTATTCTGGTAAGAAGCCTGATCTTTCTCATTTGAGGATTTTTGGTGCTAACGTTTACATGCATGTGACGAAGGATGCCAGGAAGAAGTTGGAGCCGACCGCAGAGGTTGGGATATTTGTGGGGTACACTGATACGCCCCACAACTATCGTGTGTATTTGCCAGACAGTGGTAAAACTGTTGTGCGACGGGATATAAAATTTCAGGAGGAGAAATCCATGAAGTGTTCGCTTGAGAGGGAGCTACACTTGCATGTAGATGAGGAGCTATTAGTTCCTAAGGATGAGCTTCAGGACGTGGATCAGACATAGGACGAGGTTCATGGAGTGGAAGAGACCACTCATGCAGCGCCAACCATCAGAGGGCGAAAGCGCTTCACAGAAGCTGAGCGACTGGCTCAAGATGCAGAGAAATTTGTAGGACCACCTACAGCCCAACGCAGGCAGAGAAAGTCACCTGATCGGTACACTGGATACATGGCTCTTATGAGCAAGTGTGTTGTGACTGAGCCATCCTCTTTCGAGGAAGCTGTGGAGGATCCCGCATGGGTAGACGCCATGGTGGAAGAGTATGATTCTATTGTCAGAAACAATGCATGGGAGATTGTTCCTAGACCGGAAGGGAAATCAGTGGTGGGTTCGAGATGGATCTACAAAGTTAAGCAGGTAGCTGACGGGAGTGTGGAGAAGTACAAGGCAATATTTGTTGCCCGAGGCTTTTCACAGATTGAGGGGATCGATTATGAGGAGACCTTTGCACCTGTTGCAAGGTATTCTTCCATATGGACGATTCTTGCTCTCTCAGCGCAGATGGGATGGCACATTCATCAGATGGATGTGAAGACTGTGTTCCTCAACGGAGTCATTGAGGAGGAGGTGTACATTGAGCAACCCGAAGGCTTTGAAGTATTCAGTAGCGAGTCACATGTGTGCAGGCTCAAGAGAGCGTTGTATGGGTTGAAGCAAGCACCACGTGCTTGGTACACACGGATAGACAGCTATTTCACAGGACTTGGATTCTCCAAGAGCGAGGCGGATCCGAACCTATACCAGATTGTGGTGGAGGGTAAGTTGCTTATCATTGTATTGTATGTTGATGATTTGATTCTAATGGGTGATGAGCTGTTGATACTGTCATGCAAGAAGGATCTTGCTACAGAGTTTTAGATGAAGGATTTGGGCCTCCTTCACTATTTTCTGGGATTGGAAATATGGCAGCGCAGTGGTGGACTTTTGTTTCTCAGGGCAAGTATGCTCGGGAGATACTGGAGAAGTTCAACATGCATGGCTGCAAGCCTGTTGATACTCCTCTTCCTGGAGGTTGGAGGAAGGAGGATGCTACTTCGGGAGAAGAAGTGGATGCCACTGTTTATCGACAGTTGGTGGGGTCGCTGATGTATTTGGTCAATACACGACCTGATATATGCTATGCAGTTAACCAGCTTTCACAAGCTATGGTTAAGCCTACCAAGCTCTTCTGGAAGGTGGGCAAGCATGTATTGCGCTACTTGAGAGGCACATCGAGATATGGTTTGTGGTATAGACAGGAGGATGAGGTGAAGCTATGTGGCTTCACGGATGCAGATTGGGCAGGGAGCCCAACAGACAGAAAGAGCACATCAGGATGGGTCTTCAGTATTGGATCGACAGTAGTTTCTTGGTACAACAGGAAACAGAGATCCGTGGCACTCAGTTCAGCGGAGGCCGAGTATATGGCAGCATGTTTGGCTGCATGCGAGGCTATATGGATGAGGAAGATCCTAGTTGGTTTGTTCGGTTCTCATTTGGATCCTACTGTGATTTAATGTGATAACCAGAGTTGCATTAAACTCTCGGCTAATCCTGTATTTCATGATAGATCTAAACATATTGACATCAAGTACCATCATATCAGAGATTGTGTGCAGCGGAGGATCATGTTACTTTCGTACATTCCAACGGAGGATCAGGATGCTGATATTCTGATGAAGGCTCTCACCAGGAGCAAATTCGAGTACCACCGAGGCAGGATAGGGGTTGTTGATAATCCATATCTTGTCGAGAGGGAGTGTTGAGATTGCAACAAGATGATGGAGCTTAGTGAAAAGAGTCACCTTCACTAAGTGGGCCCGCAGGCTATTTTTGGCGCAAGTCTATTTTTAGACTATGTCTATTTTTAGACATATGGATCATGTCTATGGATTTCAGGTTGTTGTTTATGGATGATTGATCAAGTTGGGAAAAAATAGATGGACTTCTATTTTTGATGAAAGTGTGAGTGATCACAGTGTGAGTGATCAAAGTCTATTTTTAGACTGGCTGTCAAAAATAGAAAAGTCAAATATTATTATCTCACAATAATATTTGGACTATAAACTTAATCTTATTCTCTTGGAGCACTTTAGTTTGAGCTACAGAGGTGGCACATGCAGCTGTCAGAAGGAAATACGCTTTTCTTATGAGTCAGTTGAGTTGTTGCATGCATTACTTCAGTTAGAACTCAATCAGTTGAGTTTGGTGGAGTTGATTGTGGAGTTGATGGAGTTATGTTCAGTTTAGCTATGTTAAATTGGTTGTATTTAGTCTAACTGGCAAATAGACTAGAGATGAGTTGGGTGAATTAGTTATTAATTAATTCACAAGTTATTAACTCATAATACAACTAATGAATACATCAGTTAACTCAGTTGCATGTCAGTGCATGTTCAGTTCAACAGGGACAGGTGGTAGAGAATCAGATTGCTATCAGTTGTGACTATAGTTGTGCACCAGATCTTGCACAATCAATGGATTGAGTATGCCAATGAGTTTGCTCACGTATTTGCCCACATTAGCTTGTGCTCACGTCCAACAAAGTGTGAGTGACTATTTTGCAGGTGAAAAACGAGTTTGGTGAGCCATTCTCATCAGTTCTTGAGCAGGTATTGAGCAGTGGAGGCAGGCAAGCAGTGGAAGAGATTTGGAGATCAGATCTGAGTTGTATTGTGTGTAACAGAGATGGAGATACTTGTGAGAAGTATTATTCTGTGTAATGTTACATGACTCAATCATTAATATATAGATAGTTGGGGTTTTTAGCGAGATGCTTTCCCCGGGATACATACTGTGTTAATGTGTGAATGCTCTTGATGTTTTATTGTTATTGATGCTACTATATTGATGATCAACGTAGAGGAGCTTATGTATTGTGTATGTTTTCCGCAATAGTACATGATCAGGATAATCTCCATTGAATATGTGTTAAAGTATTCAAAATTTCTACAGGAAGTCCGCAGCTCACTACGTGGACCCTTGCAGCTATGTGTGTAGGGTGGATAAAGTTTGTATTAACTGGAAGATATCAATAAAGAGAAGTATTCTGCAACTACTGTGTATTTAGTCTCTGTTAATGCATTTGATTGTGTTGTGTTCTTTGTTTATTTTAAAATGTTTAGTGGATAAGCGAATGTATGAAATTATATCAGTTAATTAAACGCAAGTAAAGATATCAATTTACGCAATGCTAACTGTAATTGATTGGTGAGATAAGTAAAACACTTGAGATAACTTGGGAACCTATACAATACATTGTCATAACTGCACGAAAGTCCCTGGACCACGAGTTAGGTCTATGCAAAGGTCAATCATACAACTTTGTAGAGGTACTAAAGGGTGGAATAAAGGTTAGATTGATAGAGTCGTAAGACTTAGTGACTTGCGCGAAAGCAGGGGTAGGGGGTATAAATTGACATCACAACCATCTCAAGGTGTGGAAACTTGGTTCCAGCATCCCCCCATACTGCTTCGGGTGAGACTTCAGTCCGCGCTTTGCAGGCTAATGCCGAAAGGGCCAGTAGTGTAGGGATTTTCTTGGCTGACTAACGCTGAACCTGGGTCAGATCCCACAAAGCCAACAACCACCATTTTGTTGAACTTTGTAGATTTGGTCAATCTTCCTAATCAAGTTTTAGAATGCCAAAATATTTAAGAAACGATAAATATATGTGTGGATTCCAAGTCGACCTCAAAAGAAGAAAATTTGAATTTTAAAACATTGAACTTTTGCCTTCAAATGTAAGTTTGACTTCAAGTCGGCCCTAGTAAAGGGACACACTAATTTGACTCATTCAACACCTATATATTTTCATTCGTCCTCTTCATTTGAGCATCCAATTTGGATCATCTGAGGCACAATTAGACACTTATGTTCACACGTGGAAGATAGGAGAAGGACAAATTTGAGGAAGACTAAAAGGATGAAATCTAAGGCAGACCTAATTTTTTGAGGAAGAAATTTTTTTTGAGGTACAACAGACTGAATTGTTTAAGGCTAATTGAGGGTAGTTTGACCAGGTTTGACCTGGGTTTGGTTAATGGTCAGATTGAGTTGTTGTCACTCAAAAATTTAGATTGTA
Source organism: Pinus tabuliformis (assembly GCA_031772625.1). Taxonomy (NCBI): domain Eukaryota; kingdom Viridiplantae; phylum Streptophyta; class Pinopsida; order Pinales; family Pinaceae; genus Pinus; species Pinus tabuliformis. The sequence goes on along the minus strand of CM062818.1, from coordinate 1,973,423,739 downwards.
TTCCTTGTTGAAGTGGGAAAATTTCTCTAAGAAAAGGTTGTTGGGTTTTCCTGTGGTTTTAAGTTTTCCCAGGATAAATTTTGTGTCTCGTGTTTGGTTGTCTCTACTGTCATTATTTTTTTTATTGTTGAATTTTTTCTTAAATAATTACTTAATGATGAATGTGGCATAAAATGAATTAGTTTAAGAATCATTGGAAATAATTATCAATATAGTAAATCCTAAAAAATCAACACATCCCTGGGCATCCCTTTCCAAATGCAAGGTGACAAATTTAATAGCATATGATTCCTTCATATGGTTGTGCTATAGATAAGTGTCTACATTCTGCACCTAGTCTTGGTGGAGCACTTAGATGACCCATCAAAATTAGGGAGTGCCATCTTCCCCACAACTCAACGTAGATATTGGTTATGGTTTTTGAGGAAACACATTGGTTTATGTCTTTCTCTCCAACTACAGTATTAATTAAAAGTGAGGGATGCCTTAATTTGAGGACCCAAAGCATAATATGCTTCCAAAGTAGCTACAAATGATTCTTCCTCTGTTGTCATTAAATCCTACTCCCCCGATGCTTCATCCAAGAACTAAGGCATGGTGGGTCAAGTGGGGATGACTTTTCATACTGGTGGAGCATGATTGTCGCTTCCCTCGCATAAATGAGATGCCCTCTCTCGATTAATATCTTTCCTATTTTGACTCCCAAAGGATGCACTAGCTATTTTCCCTATTGTGTCAAGAGTTGTCTTTTGCATCCTTGTCATTTCCTTTATGGCAATGGATAGCTCCTTTATAATTTCACTAATACCACTATCCCGCATGGTTTTTTCGTCCTCCTCTTCGGATTATGGCTCTTTATTCTTCCTTCTTGGTGGCATTACTTGGATTTAGGCCCACAGCTAGACAAGACCATGCTCAGATACCACTATAATGTGCTAATATATGCTAGTTTTAATCTAACAAAAAATTAAATCTTTTTGGATGCATTTCTTCAAACACTTCAAGGACAAAAATTTCATCAAAAACTTGGAAGATAGTATTAAACTCATGCAACAAGAATATATGAGAGGTAAATCACCAACTTTATTAGATTGTTGGGAACAATTACAATGCAATAATGAGTTTTGAACTTGTGCTTCAACTTGTCAATCCAATAGGCCTTAGAATATTGATTCCAACCTACTGAAAATAGACTCGGCCCAAAAGAATTTAATCTAGTAATTAAGAGACAATTCGTCCCCTCTACAAATGAACATGTCCTATGTTATTCAACCTCCAACTGAAGAAAAACTCAGTGTACTTCAGGAACTCAACCTCACCAAATGAATAAATATCGATGGATAAATTCGACCTGTTGGTGATGAATTTGATCTTCAACATGAAAGGAAAATCTCAGCCTGTAAATGTTGGATCCAACCCTCTGAGATTGGCCTCCCATGGTGAATGAACTAGCCTCCAATTAACAATGCAAACTCTGGAAATCTGCCTCCCAAGATGACAATTCATTCTTTTAATAAAAAATTCATTCTCCTTAAATGGTTTATTCAATTCGGCCCTCATTAAGGGGACAAACTCAACAAGGAGTATGTATTTGTCCTCCAAGGAAAATACGTAGTTGATCTCCACAAGATGAAAACTCTTGACCTCCTAGGAAAAATGTGCTCATTCTCCCAAGTTATCAAGCCCTTGACCCAAAGGGATATGAACTTAGACCTTCAAGGGAAATGCTTTCATCCTCTTCTGAAAATTTAGCTCATGACCTTCACTGAAATGATGCTAATCCTAAACACGACCTCACTAAAATGGCGCTTATAGTTGAAGTCAAACTCCTTGGTGAATGAAGAAACGCTGCTCATAAATTTACCCTTCAATATAAGGGTTGTCTTCAAAACAAATCTCGCTCCAATACCTACAACAAACAAAATTAGAAGAGTTGAAATGATCTTCTCCAAGAGCCAACTAGGGTGGCACCCTTGGTTCACTAAAATCAGTTGGTGACTAGCTAAGGTGGCACTCGTAGTCCACCGTAACAAGTTGGAGAGCTTCACTTGAAACCATCATGCTAGACTCACTTAAGCCCCAACCAATCACAATATAAATCACAAATCAAATGATGAGGAATGACTTTCTCTTCCCTTTTTATAATATTTTGCTAATTCTTCTCCAATATTTTAGAACTCCCTTCTTTATTACTTTATTGATGAAGCCACTTATTTCCTCCAAGTGACTTTTGCCCCTTTTTATTAATAATAATTTTATCATTTTATTATTAATAATATTAATATCAAATTTGGGTGAAACTCATTAGTCCTCTTAGCAATTTTCCCCTCTTCCTAGCCTAAAGGAAACAATTAGGCAAGCGAAAATGATATCTTCATGGTCAAGGAGTCGGGAGCATTACATACCCCTGCAAAGGGGTCCCAAAGAATCAACACCATCAAAAGAAGTGTAACACACATCAAGAAGGTACACTTCAATCTAAGTACATCCAAGCTATTTTTAGAATTAGAAGTGTGAGAGAGAAACAATTAATAAACATCAACTAGCAACACATTAATCAAATAAGATTTATCTTGGAAAACCTCAACTGCAAAACAACAAGATCATAATAGGTCTATTATCTTTGGCCAAATGGCATCTTACAATGTAGTCATCAAGCCATTAAATATGTTATATTACATTAAAAATATGGTTTATAAAAACTTGGACATGAGCCGCCAATGGTAATCCCATTAATTACTTCATCAAAGTGACTATATGATTGAGTTAAGTTTAACCCAGCATTCACCACTTCAAAATAGACTTAGGGTTTCCCTTGACCAAATCTAGCTTGAGTGGCCAAGTGAGCCTTTACCACTCACCTTCAAGCCCTAACCTCTTCAAAGTCTATAACGTGGGGTAAATAATCCAACATGCCCCCCCTATCACCCAGGTCTACCTCTAGCATTTATCAACAATTTACCTATGGGATGCATGTTGTTGTCACCCAAATTGTACACCCAATGTGACAATGCTCAGGGCAGGGGTTGTCACTTTTATCCCTTCCCTCTCCATTTAAGTTATCTCGTAGATGCGGGCTAAGGGGGGTAGTCCTTACAAAATGGAATGATGAGAAACCTGTTGGAAACCAACAAGTTCAAGAGATACAATTGAATGGTGTAGCAACTTGAGTTAAAATTATGTGATAAGTATGATTATCAAGGACAACCAAATTAGATTCTTAAGATGTAAATGACAGACCAGTGCCTTAAGATTAATTAATTGCACAAAAAAGATTAATATGTCAAGTTACTGGATGAATAGTTGCTGCAAGATGCAAAATCTATTCTAGATGAAATGTAGGATCTAATCTAATGTGAGAAGCAAGATCTTGGTTATTTTTAATTAAATGTCTAATATAGGTGAGTCCTTTTTGTCAATTATTTTTAAGCTAGTCATGAACGCAGGCTATAGAGAGAAATCCATGGGAAGGAGGATAAGGCCTCATTAACGATACCTCCCCTAGAGTCTAACCACCCAAGTGCCTCCGTTCCTACAACGGATTGCCCACAAGAGAATTGCAAGGTCCTCTGTGTTAACAACGAATGAGGGTATAGACTTCTCAAATTGGGTGGAGAACGTGGTTCTATCTCTCTTAAAACTAGGCTTATGCTTGGAGGTAAATTTAAAAAAAAACAATTCTACCTAGGATGAGGATGCAAATTAGGTTAGATTGCTACAATGGGATTACAGATAATGTAAAATGGTTCAATATGACAACGCTAGACCACTTGAAATCAAGAAGCTTGCAAATATCACTTATCAATTCCAAAATCACGAGATGACAATAGCAATAGATGAAACATTTTAGAGAACACCTTAAATATTATCCCAATGAAGCAATATTAATGATCCAAGGTGCTTAGTAGAGTTTTTTAATGTATTAATTAGAATCTTAATTATAGTTCTCTCATGCTTATGTTTCTTAGAAATTAGGAACAAGAGAAACTTAGACCACAATAATGAAAGCAATATCTTCTTGTCACTTATATTATTAGCCAACTAGAAACAATAGAGATTTTCAACGTTCCTTTAACCACAACAACAACAAGCACCAATAGAGTTAAGCACAAGGAGAGATGAGATTTCTAACGTTGATATGCAATGTAAGAAAAGATCAATAAATGCATTTAACCAACTATGAGATGTTATGCAAGGATTCAAGAATGAGTAATGCAAGAGTTAGCATGCAAGAATACTAGCTTATCCTCAAAACCAAAGAGAGACTAATGCAATCAATTAACTAATAATTCAATAATTACTTGAAAATGCATCAAACTTCAATGAATACTTAAGCCAATCAAATCAACCAACTATCACTATGAAAAAAATCCTCAAATTTACTTGTAAGCAAGCTAGGACAATAATGATTAAGCCCTTAGTTAATGTGTATTGTTCCTTTAGGTTATTAATCTTATGTTAAGTAATTTTAGGGCTCCCTTAACATGATTATGAGATGATTATGCCATTGTTCAAATCTGATTATTTATGAAAATTGAGAAAGAGTGAGGTTCAAGGAAGAGAAAACCCCCCTAAGGCCTTATGGCCTTGCTTCAATGCCAAATGAGGGAATTTGAGGCACCAAAGAGGAATGATTTAGCAATGTTTAGGCCCTCAAACACCTGCAAACACAAATGACTAATGAGAAAAGAAAGGAATAACCCCTCAAACCCTCGTTGCTAGGGCTAGTTTAGCCTCCAAATGCTAGTGACTAGGGTTGAGGCTGTTAGTTTCGGTATCTTCATCCCTCCATCAGTGATCAAATTTCTCTTTTTGCATGCATATTAGGTGTCCCATCTGATCAGTTGCATTCCATTAGGTCATGGATCAACTGTTGGTAGTGGTTCATTGTCAATTTCCCTCATGGCATTTACCTGCTGGTCTGTTTTCACATGTTTAGGTCATTTACTGTCATTTTGTTTCATTTCATTTACCAAAATCAATTTATTGGGTTTTAGTCTCACTAGGTCTAGGGTTTGTCACCATGTTCATCCAAAACTCAATAAAAGGTTAGCAGGCAGATGAGGAGGTTTTATAAGTCCAGAGAATCATAAATTCACTGATGATATGCTCAATAAATGGTTTTTACCTCAAAGCTCTGCTTTGAGGTGAAAACAGAGTTTTTTATGTACAAATTTTTATGTAATTTAAAGCGTTTTCTATATGTAATAAGTTCCCGCTGCTGCCCTTGGTCACCTTGCCAACTTCAGCTACTACAAAAAAACAAAAGCGTCAATGCATTAGTTCATCAAGTAATAAATTCAAAAGGAAAAACAGAGTTTTTAAGCAAAAGTGACTTTGACATTATAAAAGTGGGTTTGAAATAAGGAAAAATCAAAAGGCATCCATATATAAAGTGAAAACATGCCAATCATCTATTCCATTGTGCAAGACATCCATGAAGAGCTAAAATCACGATTTGGATGTTGTGTGTGGAGCATGATTGTTCAGAGGTCTTTGTTTCAGCAGGATGTATACCCCAGGAAGTTTATACACCCCTCCACATGGGGGGGTGCGGGGGCGGACTTGTCCCCCCACATGGGGGGGTGCGGGGGGGGACTTGTCCCCCCCACGAGGGTCCGGGGAGGCTGATCCCCCCTGGCTGGGGGGTCTGGGGGCCAGCGGTCCCCCAACGGGGGCTCGGGGGCAGCGCCCCCAAAGTTAAAAATAGATGTAAAATTGCTTTGTAAAAGTATAGTAATTTCTAGTCAATCTGGGCCGTTCATTAGGCGGATGATCTGATGGTAGAACTTATGTTTAGTTTAGGGTTTTTTGCCCTAGAAGGCAACCCCTCTCTTTGTATGAGGGCATTGTATTGAGTCTGTGTAATATATGTGTATTCTCCGAGCGAGAAGCAGAGAGGTGAGACTGTGAGAGAAAACAGAGGATATTACAGCGGATCTGCTGTAGGTTGTGTCTCTTCATTTTGCTGGATAATAGAAAGGAAGGACTGGCTGTTCGGGGTGGACGTAGCCCAAACTGGGTGAACCATGTATATCTGTGTCTCTCTTGTTTTACGCGTTTTTTGTGTTTATATTTATGCAATATTTTATGTGTTCCATTGCTCTGTAATATATAATTTTCTAACATTGGAGGAAAATTGGGCAAAAGAAAGTGAAACCCTATTTTTCTAGCAAATCTTCCTGGCGTTGCGCATCAGAGGCAGTTCGCTGCACATCAGACTGGCATTGTGCATCAACGGGTTTCAGCCAGTGTAAATTTACAAAGGCGCTGTGCATCAGGAGGGTGCTACGCATTGAGCCTAGTGCGCTGCGCATCAGTCAAGAAGCTGCCAAAACATTCCAAATCACCCAAAAACCCTCAAAAACGCTACATTTCTCTCCTACAAGTAAGTTATCATTGTTCTTGAGCTGAATTTGATCTCCTACATGTTTTCTTCATAAGTTTTGCATTTTGAAAATCAAACCCTAGCTTGTCTTCATAGATTTTCATTTCATTGTAAAACTTTCACTCCATAACCAAAACCAACATCATTTTCACCTTTTCTATCTTTCATTGCCATAAATCAATCCATTAATCCCATTTTCCATATCCCACTCCCATAAGGAAACTCACTCCCTTCATCAAACCCTAAGTTCCTCTCAAAACCCTAATTTCCCAAAACCTCTCCCTTCATTCCCCAACTCCATTTCACATTTGTAAAATCTCTTCATACTCATCTCCCTTGTCCTCCCCCATTATCATTTTCCACCATATTATCATCACATCACTTCCCTAAGACAAGCACCAAGCACCATGACAAGAAACAGTGAATCAAGTTATGAAGAAGAAACACTAAGTGACAGTTCAAGAGAAAGAAATGTATAGCCTAGGAGACCTCACAAGGGTGGAAAAATTATTAGAGAGGAACCTATTAGCATGACTGAACTCCTTGCTTGCCCCCTTGCTACTACTTGTTTCAGATATTAGTCTTGCTTTGAGTTTTGTGAGATGGTTGAGAGGGTTAAATACCATCATGAGTTAGCAAGGCAATTTGTCATAAACATGGAGAATAATGTGGTGCACCTTGCTGGGATCAATTTCACTCTTTCACTAGCTATTATTGCAGAAGCCACTAGAATGCCAGATGTAGGGGAAAAGTGGAACAAAAGGAAGAATATCAACAAGCAGCATTATGAACCATATATTAAGGCCAAATATCATGGTAAACTGAGCAGGGTGTTTCCTTTCAAGTTCTTGGAGGACCGATATGTTCCACTTATGAAACTTATCATCAAATACTTCACATGTGAGGGTAGGTTCTACAGACTCTATGCCTATCATATCAGATTACTTATGCACTTCACCAAGGTCAGAATGATGAGTATTCCATATTTCATATGCAAAAATATAGAGAGGATGACTGTGATTGCAAAAAGGAAACCATACCCACAGCAGATCAATAGTATTTATCACTTTGTTGTCATCAAATTTGTTGTTTTGCATCAGCTCACTCAGTTGGGAGTGTCATGGGAAATTTTCATTGCCCATGAAAGCTTCAAGGGGCCTCAAATTTTTGTAGATCCTCAAGAGGAAGGTGAACCATCCAGGCAACAAAAAGAGCCTAAAAGCAAAATTGAAGAGGCTCATATTCCTGTGTTTGTAACTTATGAGAAAGGCACCAGGAGGATTTTTGCAACTGCCAAACGAGTACTATCTCCACCAGGGGTGGAAGGGGTCTCGTTTTCTTCACCAGATCACAGGAAAATTCTATCTTCACCTGGGGTGAAATCGTTTTCTTCACCAGATCACAGGAAAATTCTATCTTCACCTGGGGTGAAATGGGCTTTGCCTCCTTCTTCAGTTGAAAAAGTACATGACAAAGACAAAGGAAAGCAACAAGTGCATGATGAAGGCCCTACTGAAGGGCAAGACAAGGATTTTGTTTTGGTTGAGGAAGATGACACTGATTTGGGCTCTCAAAGCTCAAGACTCAAGGATATGATCATCAAAGAGAAGGAGGCTGAAATCCAAGCCTTATCACTTGACCTTGAGAGGGCCAAATGGATCATTAACTTTCTTGAGCAAGAGAACAAGCAACTAGAGGACAAACAAGCAATTATGGAGCTGCAAACAATTAGAGAAAACCAGCAAGTGGCAAAAAGAAGAAAAATCAAGATGACATCTCTTGAGCAAGAAATTGAGGCTGATCGAGAATCATGGTTGGAAAGAGTGAATATCCACCTTGAGAAGATGCTTGATAAGGCTAACAAGGAGAAGAAAATGTTGCACCACATGGCTTATCATTACTTAGCTCGGAATAAAATTTGCAAGACAAGGATAAATGGCCTAAAAGCTAAGTTAAAGAGAGCCTTGAGAGCCAAAAAGGAACAAGACAAACTTAAAATTTTGGCTGAAGCTTCCTTGGCTTAGCAAAGTAATTAGTAAGCTTGCCTCTTGCCAAATTTGAAGCAATTTTGAAAATTTTTTGTCATTTCACAATTTTATAATGCAAAACACAAGAATTTTCAGCTGATGCGCAACGCCGCATTGAGTTGGCTAGGAATTTTGTAAAAAGGCTTACATTTTTGGATTCCTCATGGAAAAATAATGAAACCCAGAAAGTTTCATAAGTTTTGGAGGAGATCTGGGTCACCTAAAGGGCAAAAAACACCTAAAAAATGCCCTCTCTGCCACTTTTTGGACCCACAGGAACCAGTCTTGGGAGAAATGATTTTTGAAGGGGCAAATGGACTCCAAATCCAAAAATTCCAGTTGTCCTAGAAAGTAGACAGGCAGAGCTTTCCAACAAGCTATCTTGGGCCTGATTTGGTGAAGTGGAAGGCCTCCAAACTCAGCCTTGAAGTTGCATTGCATCAGGCTCAGGGCACTGCGCATCAGGCAAAATTTTGCCAATTTTGCCTAAAAACTCATAATTTCGCCTAGTTTGCTGTCAGTTTGACTTTTTCTTCTCTCTTTGGTAAATTGATGATGTAATATGATGTAATATGATGTACTATGATGTAAAAATGATGAAAAATGACTTAAGGAGGTAGATACATCAGTTAGAGTTGGTTTGAGGATGAATGAATCAGTTTCCATAGTTTTAGAGGCAAGCTATTCCACTACCTATTTTTCAGTTCTTAGTTTAGATCTTGTTGAAACAGCTCTTTGACTCATGGATTCGACCCCTGATGGCTAGCATAGGTGGTTTGATGCCTATATCTTGTACTTCGTTAGTCATTTGTCAAGGTTGGACTTTGTGGATGCTTTGAGCTTCATTCTAAATCACTTTTGCAGTTTGGCAAGGAAATGAACCAGGATTTTGTAGCATTTTGTGGGATTCTTGTGATAATGTGAATTAGCATTGTTTTCTCCTCTATAATTTAGTTTTCTCTTATGTGTATATGTTCTATCATATATATTTTCTGCATAACTAAATGAATCAAGATTAATAGGTGAAATCCATTGATGTTCAGTGCTCTGCCTTGGGGTTTCATTTAGTTTTAAATGTTTTCTGTTGTTTGAAGAGGACTCATAAAACTTGCATGCCCTCTCCAACTCCTCACCAGTCTTTAGACTCACCATCACATTCATTTCAAAGTGTTAAAAAACTTGCCTACCTCGCCCCACAGAAACCTCTGCAAATCTGAGTTGATTTCCCGGACCCAAAGTTGTCTTCCTCATCTGATCCAGCAAGGAAATGAACCAGGGTTTTGTAGCATTTTGTGGGATTCTTGTGATAATGTGAATTAGCATTGTTTTCTCCTCTATAATTTAGTTTTCTCTTATGTGTATATGTTCTATCATATATATTTTCTGCATAACTAAATGAATCAAGATTAATAGGTGAAATCCATTGATGTTCAGTGCTCTGCCTTGGGGTTTCATTTAGTTTTAAATGTTTTCTGTTGTTTGAAGAGGACTCATAAAACTTGCATGCCCTCTCCAACTCCTCACCAGTCTTTGACTCACCATCACATTCATTTCAAAGTGTTAAAACACTTGCCTACCTCGTCCCACAGAAACCTCTGCAAATCTGAGTTGATTTCCCGGACCCAAAGCTGTCTTCCTCATCTGATCCAGCAACCAACCATTAAAATAAATCAAATGTCTCCGAGCATATACCTAGCCTAAAATTAGTATTCATATCATTCATCTCAAAGCCTTGCCATATTTTCTTTGAGATTGACAAGGAGAGAGCCCTCTCCCGACCTAGTAGGGCTAGCTACCAGGTTAAGCGTGGTTTGATGTTACCCTAGACTTGTCTTTCTCAGCCTGAGGTAGATTTAGGCTATAACAGAGGCTAGAGCTAAAGGCCATCAATGTCCTTGCGGCTAAGGTGAAAAAGGCCTTTAGGCTTTGCAGCTAGGGCCTAAAGGCTAGATAAGCCCAAAAAACCACCTCCAAGCGAATCTGAGGCCTCCAAAACCAATGATTAGCTCACAAAAACCAAATATTCAAGCCCTAATAAATAAATAAAATACAATGGCAATGAAAGAACACTTGAAAAACCTTGCAAAAAATGATTTAAGGTCTGCAAACAAGGTCAAATTCAAAATATACCATATGCAACAAGTGAAAACCACCTCCAACCCTTGTGGCTAGGCCTAATAAGCCTACTTAGGGCTTGATCTGAAAATGGGGCACTTAGGCTTCTTGTCTAACTTAAAAGAACCTCTCCCACTTCCAAAGCTTGAATGTTCCCAAGTCTATTTGATTAACCAATGTGGAATTAAGAAATGCTTGAAAATATGGGTGTATGCTTGTATTTGTTTTCAACTAATTACTTGCTTTAATTTCTATTGTTATGCTGTAAATTAGTGTGCTAACACTGATGTATAAATACATATAACAATAAATAAAACAATAGAGATAATGCAGCAATAAAACACACATAGAAACGACAATTTAATTAGGAGTTCACCCATACTTCTTGGGCTACATCTCCATGAGCTCTAGTCAACTCAACTAGGCTCTCTAGGATTATGGTATAAATCTTTCTACAAGCTCTTTGGCTAAACTCCTGCTATTCTACACATAAACAGTGGGTTCAGACACCATTGTATCCCTTGGCTCTTGAAGCTCTGGCTCTTGGCTTTCGCTCTTAGCTCTGGCTCTTGGCTCTTGGTTCTGGCTCTTGACTCTAAATCTGGCTCTTTGTCTCTGGCTCTCGGCTCTTGGATCTTCGCTCTGGCTTCCTTCTGCCTTCTATCAGGTTATAGCTCTCTCTGGGCTTTTCACTTGAACTCCAAGTGACTCCCTTGGCTGCGCACGCTTCTACTTTTGCTTTCTGCTACTGCCTTTTTGCGCTGCTCTCTTTGGCTTCTGCCTCAGCAGCAAACCCTCAATAATCAACAACAACAACCAAAAATCAATCAGTAGCACTCAACAACTCGGCCAGCCCCTCTGTCTTTGACATCCATGGCTTTGAAGCCAAAATGGCGTTGTTGATTCATTTCCCTTTCAGGCTCTTCGTCTTCCTGTTTTGGTCCGCTCAAATCCCTTCTTTGAGCATTAGCAATCATTGCTAAATTCCCTCGGGGATGAATGCCACCTATTCCACAACAGAAGGAGCCACCGGCGCTTTGAATCCTTCAGAAATAGTCACTCTGTGTTTACACAGAGAATGTTGTAAAACATGGGAAAGTCCGTAGAAAACACAGTTTCGGACTTCAAAGTTTCATAACTGCACCTTATTTTCCTATCGGTTCCGCTCATAAGTCGCCATTGCATGTCGCAATGCCTGCTCCATGGTTTTCCCCTTTGTATTTAAAAATACACTAAAACATGGAAAAATCCTGCTTATCGGACTTGAATTTATATGCAATAGTGTTAATAAACCCTTTCGGGTCAGTATTTCATCGCATCGCGCTTCCCCTTTATATTTCGTTTAATAACGAAATATACGAAATTACATTGAAAAATGCCTTTCGGAGGATTTCAAAATATATATAATCTGGTTCGTATTGCCATCGAGTCCAGCAATTGCATCACATATATACCATATATCTCTGCTCCTCTAAAATGCACTGACGTGATATTGCGATGCGACAAGCCGCAATCGCAAATCACACAAGCCCGAGCCCTTCCCATATAGCAGGTTTTATGTCAACGCCAATTGTGATCCGGCGATATCGGTGATCGCGGTATCACATTGGCCCGATCCCATCGCACGTTATGCTTCTGATTGCCTCCGCCTGTCACTGCTGATTGCAATTGCTGATCAGATCTAGACTGTTGATCAACCAGATCTGACGACCCCTGTGCAAAAATTGTTCAAGCCTCCGATTGCCTCATTTTTGCTTTTTTAAGGTTCCGATAGTGTAATCCGATATCCTTAAGACTTCCTCTTTTTCAGTGGTTTTGACATTTTAGGAGATTAATGAAGACTTAGAGGGTTTTAGGACCCATTATTAAGAGATTTTTGCCTCTTTTTCCTTTGAAAAATGGTAGCTTCATTTTATGATAACTTTCTCATCTGGAGTCCGTTTTCACCCATTCAAGTTGCATTGAATTCAGAATGAAGGGATCTTTGCTATGAGACTATTTTTGAGAGTAGCCTATGACTTTCATTTTCCTCTGATTTACAAAGGATTTGTGCCATTTGGCACCTTTTACTTCTTATATGAAGTCTTTTAGACTTAAAGGTTTATCCAAGATCCATTTTGGGATCACGCCTTTCCACTAAGAGAACTTTTGGTCTCCAAAAGACTGATATACTAATTTGAACAGTAAATGAGAGTGACTCACCCTCTTCTTTCAGCCTCCCTACACTCGCCTTTGCATAGTGTCTCTGAACCAAATTTTCTGACCACTTCCCTTCTTGGATGGGCTGGTCTTCTTGGGAAGATCTGTCTTCCTCCTTGCCTTCCTGCAGAACTCCTGCTGAAATGGTTATCTAAAGTAGTTTTGAGCTTCTTTTCCTTGATCATTGATCCAAGGTGGCTCAACAAATGTGAATACATCTGCTCCACAAACTTTTATTTGTACTTGTTTGACAAGATGCCAACAACAACTGTTAACAACAACAGGCATACACGCAACAACTTGGATGGCCTAAACTCCTGCTTCAACAAAATAAACAAATTTCACATCTTGTGAACACCTCCATGTCTTACATTTGCATACAAATGATGGACTAAAAACAAGCCCACAAAACATGCCTTTAAAAAAATGACCCTTCAATCAAGTATGTAGAAAAATACCATCAAGACTCTTTTTCAAAAGATAAAACACTTCATAATTATCTCCATTTGGAGACCAAGTTAACTTCTCCCAAGCCAACATGGTATCACATATATGTCAAAGCAGTCAACCCTGCAAGTTAATTACACATACATGTTCAAAAACAAGGAAATCATCAACATCCCTATGTTCATGCATCTCATTCTAATGCATGCATTTCATCCTTCAACTTTCACTTAAGCACACTGTACTTTCGAAGTTGAATGAAATATAATGTAGATGAATCAGTAGACATGCAATCTCAATTAGATAATAACTCTAATCATTCCTTACCAATCCCTTCCAAAGGTACTACCTTTGTCTACACATCAACATCATCATGTGAATTGTTCTAAGACACATCATTCATGGAATCTTCACTTCCATTTCTGCCATCTTCTCTTTCCAATTTCTTCAACTTTGGTGGAAGCATTGCTGGATTCAGTATCCAACATTTTGCAGTAATATTTCCTTGCTTATGGCAGTAAGTGCACTGCATGTGCATCCTCTTGACAACATGATTTGCCCTGTCCAATGAACCTTTGGCTTCTTGTTTCTTTTCCTTCAAAAGTTTCCTGTATGTGGCCATTCACTTCCAACATCTAGAAACATCATGGTTATCCAAACCACAAAAGGAACATGCAATTCTTTCCTCATACTTACGTGGAAATTTATCATGCTTTGCAAAATAAAAAAGAATGTGTTTAGAACGAGATGTATACCTGCCTCTTTCACCTTTATTGCCTTCATGAGGAGGTGAAGCAAATGAAGAAGTGGCTCCCTTTGGAATTCCCTCAATCTCTTCAAGGCTGTTAGAGTCTCCCCAACTCTTTGGTTCAAGTGTGTGCTTCTGAACACCTGTATCCTGCAAATGATGTTTCAAGCCATTACATTCCTCTTGAATACAACCTTCACACTTCTAAGGTAGAGGACATGAAATGAAACTCCTTCTTGGGACTGTTTCAATGGCCTTCATGACAGCTTTGGAACTATCTCCATAAGACTGTCCATAGCCAAGACCCAAATACTTAGGCCTTTCCTCAACCATTATTGGTTCAACAATACCTTGTGCATGCTTTCCCAAGCCCTTTCCTTCATAGCCCATCTTGGACATTAACTTGGAACCTATGCCTTTAGTATGTTTTTCAAAAGAACCAATATAAGAATTCTCAGAGGAATTTGAAGACAAACTGGAATGGCTTACCTCTTCTTCAAGCTGGTACTTGACTAAGGCTTCTTGGGCAACAAAGAGTTGTGTTTCCAACTCATGCATCCTCTTCAGGTTCATATTTGCAATATGAAGTTGCCTCTCCATTTCCTGCAATTTTTCAGCAAGCAACTGCTTTTCTTCCTTCATGGAATTCATTTCTTCTCTAAGTATGTTGCTCTTCCTTCCATCCTCATACATTTCTCTCAACATATCCATCATGGTGGACAACTCTTGCTTCATGTATTCATCAAAGAATCTTGTGAAGAGAGTAGAATTTGAGGACCCACTTGTAGAAGTTGTCATTATGCCAATGAATAAAGAACTTCAAACAAGAATAACAAAGAGCTTTATTCAAACAACCTTTTGCAACAAACCTCTTGTGCTCCAAGGACTGCTTTGAGGTCCCTTGAGATAGAAGAATGCCTTCAGCCTTTCTCCTTCTTGTCCTTCTTGGACTTAGCTATCAATAGCTTTCCCTTCACCTCTGCAAACTCAGCAAATAGTCAGTCTGAAAAATCATGTAATCAATCAAACAATCAATCCTTGACTGCCCAAACATCTTTCAGACAAGCAATCTCTGCTCTGTCAATAAAAAATTCTCATATAACCTTCTTAAAGGTATGGTTAATCGATCTTAAGCTCTAATACCACCTGATCTAAAAATGGGGCAATTAGGATTCTTGTCTAACTTACAAGAACCTTTCCCACTTCAAAAGCTTGAATGTTCCCAAGTCTATTTGATTAACCAATGCGGAATTAACAAATGTTTGAAAATATGGGTGTATGCTTGTATTTGTTTTCAACTGATTACTTGCTTTAATTTCTATTGTTATGCTGTAAATTAGTGTGCTGAAACTGATGTATAAATACATATGACAGTAAATAAAACAACAAAGATAATGCAGCAATAAAACACACACAGAAATGGAAATTTAATTAGGAGTTCACCCACACTTCTTGGGCTACATCTCCGTGAGCTCTAGTCAACTCAACTAGGCTCTCTAGGATTATGGTATAAGTCTTTTTACAAGCTCTTTGGCTCAACTCCTGTTGTTCTACACATAAACAATGGGTTCAAACACCATTTTATCCCTTGGCTCTTGAAGCTCTGGCTCTTGGCTCTAGCTCTTGGCTCTGGCTCTTGGCTCTTGCTCTTGGCTCTGGCTCTTTGGCTCTGGCTTTCAGCTCTTTGATCTTTGCTCTGGCTTCTTTCTGCCTTCTATCAGGTTACAACTCTCTCTGGGCTTTTCACTTGAACTCCAAGTGACTCCCTTGGCTGCGCACGCTTCTGCTTTTGCTTTCTGCACTCTCTTTTTGCTACTGCCTTTTTGCGTTGCTCTCTTTGGCTTCTACCTCAGCAGCAAACCCTCAATAATCAACAACAACAACCAACAATCACTCAGCAGCCCTCAACAACTCAGCCAGCCCCTCTGTCTTTGACATCCATGGCTTTGAAGCCAAAACGACGTTGTTGGTTCATTTCCCTCTCGGGCTCTTCGTCTTCCTATTTTGGTCCACACGAATCCCTTCTTTGAGCGTTAGCAATTATTGCTAAATGCCCTCGGGGATGAATGGCACCTATTCCACAACGGAAGCAGCCACTAGCACTTTGAATCCTTCAGAAACAGTCACTCTGTGTTTACACAGAAAACGCTGTAAAACACAGGAAAGTCCGTAGAAAACACAGTTCCGGAATTCAAAGTTTCATAACTGCACCTTATTTCCCTATCGGTTCCGCTTATAAGTTGCCATCACAAGTCACAATGCCTGCTCCATGGTTTTCCCCTTTGTATTTAAAAATACACTAAAATATGGAAAATCCTGCTTATCAGACTTGAATTTATATGCAACAGTGTTAATAAACCCTTTCGGGTCCGTATTTCATCGCATCTCTCTTCCCCTTTGTATTTCGTTTAATAACGAAATATACGAAATTACATTGAAAAATGCCTTTTGGCGGATTTCAAAATATATATAATCCTGTTTGTATTTTCGTCGAGTCTGGCTATCGCATCGCATATATACCATATATCTCTTCTCCTCTGAAATGCGCCGACGCGATATTACGATGCGACAAGTCGCAATTGCAGATCGCACAAGCCCGAGGCCTTCCCATATAGCAGGGTCTATGTCAACGCCGATTGCGATCTGCCGATATCGGCGATCGCGGTATCGCATTGGCTCAGTGCCATCATACGTTATGCCTCTGATTGCCTCTGCCTGTCACCGCCAATTGCGATTGCCAATCGGATCTAGACCGTTGATTGGCCAGATCCGACGGCCCCTGTGCAAACACTGTTCAAGCCTCCGATTGCCTCATTTTCACTGTTTTCTCATGTTTTTAAGGTTCTAATAGTGTAATCTGATATCCTTAAGACTTCCCCTTTTTCGGTGGTTTTGACCTTTCAGGAGATTGATGAAGATTTAGAGGGTTTTAGGACCCATTATCAAGGGATTTTTGCCTCTTTTTCCTTTGAAAAAGGGCAGTTTCATTTTATAATAACTTTCCCATCTGGAGTTCGTTTTCACCCATTTAAGTTGCGTTGGATTCAGAATGAAGGGATCTCTACTATGAGACTATTTCTGAGAGCAGCGTACGAATTTCATTTTCCTCTAATTTACAAAGGATTTGTGCCATTTGGCACCTTTTACCTCCTTATATGAAGTCTTTTAGACTTAGAGGTTTATTTGGGATCCATTTTTGGATCAGGGCTACAACTAGGTTTCAGAACGCCTCCAAACCATTGACACTGTCCTAGATCAATCAAATGAATAAGTTATAAGCCACAAAAGATGATTCTAGCCCCCCAAAATCGCTTGCCAAACCTTTAGATCATATATGCTTATGAAAATCTCAGTTTGTGCAGCAAATAAGATCTCTTAGGGCTAGCAACTCCCTCAAAGAGGCTAGGCTTTGCAATTTGGAGATGTGAGTTTGGTATACTAGGGATTCTAGACCCTAGATCCACCCCTAAAACTTGAACATTCTCCATCCTTGGATTGGACGACTCTTCCTCAAGTGACTAAGTGCCCAAACCCTAGTTGTCTAGGCTAGGTGAGGGCTTAAACCCTCAAGATTTGAATTTTTCTTATGATCCTTAAGAGTTGGCACTGGCAAGTTATATAAATAGAGCCATCCACAAGATCTAGAAGAAATATGAAAATAAAATCGCAAAAATATATTTACAAAATGAAAAATAAAATGCAAGGCCTAGTAGGACTATATTCACAAATTATTTACACTTATTCATAATTATATTCAAGCTCTAATTAGAAAATAAATCTTTTATAGCCCAAGTAGAAATTTAAAAACAAATGATAGAAACAATTTATTTTAATATACTGGCCAGACTCCCTGCAAAACAAGTCGTTAGATCAAAGCCAAGAAGCCAAACAAAGTGTGGTCACCTCAAAGTCTATGTAATTGGGGGTTGCCCAAGGGTTGAATTGTTGGAAAATGTAACTATGTTCAGTCTTTAATTATGTACTTGAGTCATCATGTAATTTACTTGTCAAAAGAATAAATAAAATATTTATATTACCATTATTGTGACTTTTATAGCATGAGTTTCATGCTTGGGTCACCATGTTTTAGGTCAAAGTCCCCATTAAGGACTTCTAAGATTTATTCTAAGTCTATAGAATTATTGTACATTTAAAGGGACCCTTCTTAGGCTTTTGAATCATGTTAAAAGGTTAAGTATTGAGTCAAATATGAATTATGTAACCACCACACCATGTCGGCCTAATGACCTTATTCGACCCCACAAAAAGCCTATAAAAGGAATCTCATAGAATTAATTTGGAGCATCATTCTCTCACAAGTTTAAATTCTCTTGTAGCAGGAAGAAGTGTGAAAATCTCTTGTAGCTGGGCAGAAGTGCAAAGGTGTCTTGTCGCTGGGAAAAGGTGCGAAGTCTATTCCCAGGAAGCCGAAGTGAATGCGAGTTTGGGAAAATCTGAGACAAGGAAAATTGAATTTTCTCTCTCTCTCTCTCTCTCTCTCTCTCTCTCTGTTTCATGTCTTGGATTGGGAGATCAAAGTCTTCCAAGTTTCATTATTGTTGGACGCTGCCAGTTGTCATAAGTTGCTGCTTAGTCGAAGTTGCTAGAAAGAGGTCAAAATTCTGAGAGGCCGACTTGGTGTGGAGGGAAGGTCTAGTCTTGGTCTAGGGTGAAGAGTCTCAAAGAATACTAATGAAAGGAATAATTATCTTGACTAGGTTTTCTCCTCGAGGGGGGTTTTTCCCTCGCATGTGCTTACATCTAGTATCTATTGTTTTATGTGTTGCTGCTTTTGGTATTTGCTTGATGAACTAAAGAAAGAAGATATAAATAATCGTAATAATAAGAAACATCACAAGTAATTATAATAACAAGAAAACCTTTACTGCCTTTCTGATTTTCTAACATGGTATCAGAGGTTTGGTGAAGAAGGCAGAAAAAGGCAGTCTTAAGCACTTGATCCATTCATAGGTACTATCTCAGGGAAGGAATCTATTATATTCAAGGAAGTGTCTAACTCATTGACATGTGAGAACAAACTTAAAGAAGCCTCTAACTTCAGGTCCTGGAAGAAGAGGGTTGACCTAATCCTCGAAAAGAACAAGGTGATGAACTTGGTAAGAGGTAATCTAAAGAAGCCTACAAAAGAAGCCAATGATGCTGACAAAGAGAAATACAGAAAATTAGAATTGGTGGCCATGACTCTAATGGTAGAAGGGATAAAGGACAATATTGTCCCATTTATAACCACGTCAATCATGCTCAGGAAATGTATTAAGGCTTGTTTCACTTATTTACTATTAAGAACATTGGACAAGTAGCAAGTTTGAAGAATGCGTTGAGGACTATGAAGATGACTAAAGAAGATATTGTGGCAACCTTCTTTGGGAAGATAGCTAGACTCAGGGATGATCCCTTGGCCATTAATGATATTGTTTCAGACAAAGAACTTATGATCACTACTCTATTAGGATTCCCCCCCTCTTGGGATGCATTTGTTGCAAGCCTCAAAAACTAGAAGGTACCTCCCACCTTTTAAGAATTATGGAACGCCTATAGTCAAGAAGAAATAAGGATCTCTATGGTTACCAATCTTGAAGGAGTATCAAATGCATACATTTCTCATCATAAAGGAAAGAGATCGAAGGGACCAAGGAAGAAATTTGACATGTCCAAGAAAGAGTGTTATGAATTTGATAAGAAGGGTCACTACAAGTGTGATTGTCCCGAGAATCCAAAGAATAAGAAGAGAGGAAGGGATCAAGCCAACCTTGCTATAGAAGGAGACTCAAAGAAAGTCAAGCTCGAAGAACCCAACATTAGGGACTTACACTATTAAGTCCTTTGCTTGTAGCTTTATATATCTTGTTTTACTTGTTTTAGAATTTATAGGATTTTAATATATTTTGGAAAAGACATTTTTGTATTTTTTTTTATAAGTTTGTAGGTATCCCTTAAGCTTTGTAGGGAGCCCCCCAACACCTCCTAAAGATAAGTATTTCATGTCTTTTTAGTTTTGGGTTCATATACTCATTTAGTTTTGATTATATTAAATGCTAATCCCCTTTCTCCCTCTATTGTCTTAGGGAAACCATTTGCAAGGAGGAGGATCTCTCAAGGCAAGGTTAGTCAAGAAACAAAGGTATGCTTTAAATACATTGATTGAAAGGATTATTCATTTGATGATATATTACTAACTTTTTTATCACTAGCTGTATTGAATCTTAGTGATTCTTGTTTGGGTGATTCATCTCTTGATAAATCTACCCACCTCACTCAACTAATTTTGTAGAACCCTAGATAGGTTCTGGAAAAATATAAACCAAAGGGTATGCTAATGTGAATGTCTGAAAACCCTAACTGCTTAGGGTGATTGTGAAATGTTATCTCAAGTTTTTATTGATGATGTTATGTTTTGGAATTTGGTATGATCAGGAAAACATAACTTGGTAGGGTTGAGTGATGAGGTCTAAAATACCGAACCTTTGAAGTTGTGGCAATGTTGGGTTTGTTTCTACATTGAAACCCTAACTCATTAGGATTTGGTGGAATGTGTGAGAAAGACCCTTATATTTTCTTAGAAATGTTTTCCTTGGTATGGGTGTGTTTCTCTGATCAAACCCTAGTGTAATCCAGATGGTTGTGTGTCTAACTCTTATTGATATTTGTGAAGTTGGGTTTGACTAACAAATGATATGAAATGTATTTGCATGATGAAATAGATATGTCCTTTTGGTTGAAACCCTAGTTTAGTCTAGGTTAGATGTATTAATGTTGTTGGACATATGATATGATTATGAATAATTATGATCTCCTAGATATGTGTGTTGACCTAGTCATTGATGGTCATAAGTTTTAGGATTTAATGGAAGTCCTTGTCTAAGATTCTAGGATGATGATATTTGGAAATCTGGGGTTTTATAGCTAAACCCTAGTGAAGTTAAATTGTCTAGTATGTGTGATATAACAATTTGAAATCTATTTAAATTATTGTTGGAAAATGAAAATCTAGGGTTTTACAGTTAAATCCTAGTAATGGCATTGTCTAATGTGTGTAATATAGCAATCTGAGATCTATGTATTTAAATGATTGTTGAGATAGTGAAAATAGAATTCTAGAGTTTTGGAGTTGAACCTTAGTCAAAGTAAAATCTCTAAAATATGATGATTTGAGATTTGTGTAAGATTGATGAGATTGTGAAATTTGAATTCTAGGGTTTTGGAGTTAAACCTTAGTCGAAGTAGAAATCTCTAATATATTATGACTATATGATAATTTGAGATTTGTGAAAGATTGTTGAAATTTGAAATTTTGGTTGAGATAGGTGATTGATCGAAAATATAGGGTTTGCAACTAACCCTAGTGGTAGTTGGTCATGTTAGTGATTGATTAATGGTTGATTAAAAATCTAGGGGTTGGAACCAACCCTAGTGGAAGTTGGTATGTTTAATGACTAAGTTGTGATTGACTTTGATTGATTATTTTGTATGAATTCCATGTGATAATTCTAACATATGTATTTTGAAAGGTTGTTAGATGCTTTGTAGATCTATATTTGTGTGAATTGTTTCTAGTGTTTGTTATATGTTAAAGGAAGGTATGCCATACCTTTGGAAGAAACATTGAAACCCTAGATGGAATGAGAAGTGTTCTGAAGTAGTCTAGGGTGTGTGACAAAAGTCCCTAGAAAGATGTTGAAGAGTATATGTCTCTTGTTTGTAATTAAGTTTGGGTATTTTATATGTATAAAGATGAAATGCTTCCGTGATTCCGATATGGCTAACATCATGTTTCTATATATTTGGTTACACATGTTATTTAAGTTGTACAGGTACACAATCTTCAACTCCGTGAAGACGTTCATTGATGTGATAAGCATGATGGGGATGATGATAACTCTGATATGGTCAGAAGCCACAAAAGGTTCTCTAATGACAAAAAGAAGAAGTTGATCTCCCTAATAAAGCATGCATAGAAGAGAACTTCCCAAGATTAAGAGGGAGTTCGAATATGAGATGCTTTTTGGTTGAGAGGGAAGGCATATCTTGACGTTAAAATAAAGAATGAATTTCAGAGGATATGTTGCTGCATGGGAAGTAGGAAGGAAAATATATGATTGAGGAATCTTCTGTCAAAGATTCGATTGATAGTCCTACCATGGAAAGTTTAGAAGAAACATCAAAGTTGATTGAAAAACCTAGAAGGTTTGTATTTCATTATGTACATGTGAAAATATATTATTGATTGGGGTTGTGTTTTCACATGTAAATATATCGAAGGATTTGATAGCATGTTGGTTACCAATCATTTTGATTGATAGAGATTAGTCATTCATGATATGTTGGAACAAGGGGTGTTGAGGCTCTGTGAGTGAAGACTTTCATGGGAAGACACCTAGATTTTTGGGTTGATGGATAACAAGTAAACCTGAGGGTACCTAAAGGGGTTGAAAGCTTGAGTCCATCTTAGTCCCACGTGGATAGATTGCCTTGGTCGAGAATCTAGACCATGGCATTGAGGTGCTTACACTGTTGAGTGATTGTTTGGATAGATTGCCCTAGTCAGGAATCTAGTCCATGCCATTGCGGTGCCTAAAGTTCTTCATGGATTCATATAGTTTGATAACTTCCATTGTATTTGTACATTATGAATACCTCCTTAGTTAAGAAGGAGTGTTGGAAAATGTAACTATGTTCAGTCTTCAATAATGTACTTGAGTCATCATGTAATGTACTTGTCAAAATAATAAAGAAAATAATTTTTATTATTATTATTGTGACTTATTAAAGCATGGGTTTCATGCTTGGGTCACCATGTTTTAGGTCAAAGTCCCCATTGAGGACTTCTAGGATTTACTCCACCTATAAAATTATTGTACATTTAAAGAGACCCTTCTTGGGATTTTGAATCATGTAAAAAGGTTAAGTATTGAGTCAAATATGAATTATGTAACCTCCACACCATGTCGGCCTAAGAGAAGATCAAGTTAGCCTAAGGACCTTATTCGACCCCACAAGAAGCCTATAAAAGGAAGCTCATTGAATTCATTTGGAGCATCATTCTCTCACAAGTTCAAATTCTCTTGTAGCTGGAATAAGCGCGAAAATCTCTTGTAGCTGGGTAGAAGTGCGAAGGTGTCTTGTAGCTGGGAAAAGGTGTGAACTCTATTACCGGGAAGCCGAAGTGAATGTGAGTTTGGGAAAGTCTAAGGAGACAAGGAAAATGGAAATTTTGGTGTCTCTCTCTCTATGTTTCGTGTCCTGGATTGGGAGATTGAAGTATTCCAAGTTTCATTGTTGTCGAAAGCTGCCATTTGTCATAAATTGCTGCTTAGTCGAAGTTACAGGAAGAGGTCTAAATTCTGGTAGGTTGATTAGGTGTGGAGAGAAGGTCTAGTCTTGGTCTAGGGTGAAGAGTCTCAAAGAATACTATTGAAAGGAAGAATTATCTTGACTGGGCAAGGGGGGTTTTTCCCTAGCATGTGCCTACATCTGGTGTCTATTGTTTTATGTGTTGTTTCTTTCGGTAATTGCTTGATGAACTAAAGAAAGAAGAGATAAATAATCGTAATAATAAGAAACATCACAAGTAATTATCAAGAACAAGGAAATCTTCACTAACTTTCTGATTTTCTAACATGAATCACCTAAAGAGATCTCCACACTTTTGTGAAAATTTCTTGAAATGAAACAACTAGAAATATT
This sequence comes from Pinus tabuliformis, assembly GCA_031772625.1. NCBI lineage: Eukaryota > Viridiplantae > Streptophyta > Pinopsida > Pinales > Pinaceae > Pinus > Pinus tabuliformis. The sequence goes on along the minus strand of CM062818.1, from coordinate 1,973,400,113 downwards.
TCTCCTAACTGAATAATAAATATGCAGTTTATTTTGTTTACGACAAAATAACGAAATGCACACTGCAATTTCTTCACCAAAATAAAAAATTGTGGGATCAAAAATAGGAACTAAGAAATATGCTAGCACACACACATAAAATGACAATTATTTTTGGATGAAAGTCCTCGGAAAAACCCAACTTGGGAGAAGCGGTGTAGCAGTATGAGGGTTTATTGTATTATGCAGCAACAAATATCTGAGTACAATAATTTGGATGCTCCATCGGCAATCCAGTTTGAGGAAAATACAGGAATACTTATTGTGAAGATTTTTCCTCACCCCACATCTGATTTTTGTCCCCGAAACTACTTCCTCAACCACATGAAATCCCTTTTGCATCATCTTCTGTGTAGAGCTTGCGCAGAATCTGCTGTGGTTGCCTCTAGAAAACTCTGAAACTGTTAGCTTTGTCTCTAACTGGATCTAGAACTGACTCACTAGCTTGTCTGACCAAAATCATAGCCTCCATCTATTGAATCACTGGCTCCTCCAACTAGATCGAACTAGTTTGTTGTTGTGTCTGCATAGTCCTTGCGTAGACCCTCTTGGAATTTCACACTCCCTCCCACTAGCTCTTCCGAAACTAGAAGACTTCTTCCAAAAATGTTGTTGACCTCCTCTGCCACCTGCTACTCACGCTCTGACTCAATCTTCTCTGTTGAATCTTTGCTACTGAGAAAATTGAACTACCTGGGCAATTGAGTATCTGCACTAGTGTGTTCTCCATCTACCCATCGACCTCCTTTTATAATCTCCATTTGGGACTCCAACAACCAAGATAAAAACATAATTGATGGCTGAGATCATTTTTGGATCGATCTGTGTGAGTTTCTAAATGATTCTCACCTTTCTCAACTAATATTGATTAATTAACCCCTTTTTCTAAGTTTAGATTTCTGGAAATATTTAAAAATAGGTTAATAATATAATTGAGACACTTCTAGGTGGAATTTCCAGAAATGATTTCTGGGTTATGGAGAATTCTTGTGTTTTGGCCTCTCCAAAAAGTTTTGAGTTTAGAACATGCCTGATGCTACAAAAACTAACACTCCCTCTTAACGAGGAAGGTGTTCTAGTGTTGTACCATTGTTGCACAATACCATGTCTTTGTGCCACCCTCTGACACACTACTAATCTCTGACCACTATCACTGACTGCCACTGCCCACCAACCACTACGCAACTCTGATGCTGCATCTTTGATGTTGTTGAATGTGCTATAAGTCTCAAAATTTGTTGGGAGGCTTAGACGAATGCATTCTCAATACCTAGAAATTGTTTTGGGAAATTCCACCTAGAGTCAATTTTATTAAAAGAATTGATTATTTTTAGTGAGACCCTAAGTCTAAACTTAGGAAATTAAAATAATTAATGGGTATTAATCTAAATTGTGGGTGTAACTTATAGAAGAAAACGAGGATTAAGCCAAAATGATCGAAGACATTAATTAGAAGTTAATCTGGGTCATCAGTTGTCTAACAGAAAGATATAAGAAGAGGCTTGAGAGGCACTTGGAGAACACAATAAGGGGAGATTAGAAGTTTGATTTTATGACGCGGAGCAACTACCAAAGAGATTTTCGATAGTGATCTTTTATAGTGAGGGATAGGGATAGTATCTGAGGGGAAATATTTCCCTGTCGAAGAATACTCAACAGAGAAGAGAGAGAGAGATCCAGTAGAGGCAACACAAGGCTAAAGAGGCTAAGGCAAAGCCACGCAGAGGCAAAGTAGAAGCCAAGAGGGAATCCGAAAATTTGCTAAAGGAATCGATTGCAGAAACCGGAAGCTGGGGTGTGAGACCGGGAGGTGAAAATCAAATTTCATGGGCAACAAATCAAGCAGTTGAAGGGGTGGTGTTGTCCCCAGTGTTAATTTTTGAAACTGCAGTAAAATTCCACCTTGAACAACTCAAATGACCAAGATAATGATTACATTAGGTTCATCTTTTCGAGAGGACCAAAATCAACCTAAAGATCACCCAATTTGGTCAAGTGGAAGTTGAGTTATGAATTATTTTATTCATATATGTATTATGGAATGGGTCGGCCCTAACTACATGACTAACTATTTAGGTCAGTGTTAAACCCAAGTGACCCCTCAGGAAATCCTATAAATAGAAGATACCTCATGATCATTTGGACACATCTTCTCTTCTCTTTTGTCTTAGTTCACACAGGTTCGACGGAAGGAGTCCACTCAAAGGTCCAAAATTCAAGGCAAAAGGTTCGATTTGGGTTAGGGTCTTCTGGATCTCAGTTGCTGGAACAGAACAGGGCATTCTGGTCCTTGGTCGCTGACACAAAAGCCTATGAGAGCGACTATAGACCCTAGGATGCTGGCACTGAGGCTTATGGGAGTGACTCTGGGTTCAGAGGCAGATCAGAAGGTTCTGGTCCCTGGTCGCTCGCACTAGGTGGCCCTAGGAGCGACCCTACCATCTTGGTCGCTCGCACAACTCAGCAGGAGTGCAACTTTGGTTTGTCAGTCGCTCGCATAGCTCGGCAAGAGTGTGACTTTGGGTTTTATAAGTACAGTGCCACAGTCGCTCTCATTAAGACCACTTGAGAGCAACCCTGCAGTCACAGTGGCTCGCATATAGTGATAGAGAGAGCGACCAAGGAGTTTCAGTCGCTCACAGACAATGTTGATGAGAGCGACCCAGTTCAGCTCTAGGGTTTTGACATCCTAGTTTGAGTTGAATTTAGAGATCAGGTAGATTTGAGTTTCTCTCTACTGTTATACATATATGTAGATCTGATTTGTTAGTTTCCGCTGCAAACATATGTATTAGGCTCATTGAAAGTGACAACATTACTCAACAATATTCGACACAATGACACCAATATACAACAATTGACATCAGTTTGTGACAGCTCATTACAACCATCAGTATGAGGGTTCTGATTCCTAACATGATCAGATCTGTTTCATAAATATCATTATTGTATTGCTACATAGATAAATTTATGGATCATTATACTCTCCTTTTGCTACATCATTTGATGACGATCTAAGAAGAAGAAGAAGATTTGCAAGGGTTTTCCCCATAGTGGGTTTTTCCCTAGTCTCGAACCAATCCTGGTGTCTCTATGTGTGTGCATGCTTTTATCTATTGTTCCTTTTATACTCCGCTCCATTGATGATGGTGATGATGTTGTTTATTTCTATGTAATTGCATATGCTGATGTATAATGGTGTACATCTGGATAATGTAATGATGATATGGGGTGAACTTAATGTATTTATGATGAAATGAAACTATCATAGCAAAGAACAATGTCGCCTTGACAAAAATTAACATGGTATGAGAGGTAGGTTGAAGAAAAGCCATGGACATCACCCTGATGATGACATCGTTGATGGAAGCAAGAAGAAGATGGTGGAGACCTAAAATAATTCTAGGGTTTGAAGAAAACCCTAGGCATCTTGATGATTAGGGTTTGATGGATTCTATGAGGTTAGGGTTGGAGAGAAAACCCCAGTTTATGGAAAGCATATGAGATATGGAACCTAGTTGGTCAACGGGAAGATGCTCAAGTACTTGAGGGAGAGTTGATGAAGACAACATTGGTATATGAACCATGGACATTGATAGCTCTTGAAGATTAGTTCAAGAGGGAGAGGATCACCACTCATTGAAGATAAGTATTTCTTGACATATGATGCTTCTTACTTGTTAGACTTATGGATATGATGATTATGTTTATTACTTCTTGCATATGTATTTGAGTATATGGATGTTTCTAACCTCCTTGATGAGATGTGATGTGTAGATCCTTCTTGAGGATCATTTTGAGATGCAGATCTAGAAAGAGACAAAGAGGTACTTAATGAAAAGATGATAAAGTGCTTCAAGTGGCCTATGTCTAATGAGTAGGTGCTCAGGTATTTGAATACCTCAAGGTATGCATGGTATGTTGTGTTTCAGCTATTGGCTCAGTAAGCCCTAAGGTATGATGAGAATGCTTCTTTATTTATTGGCTCATACATACATATGAAAGTGACTTGGATATATGTCTCCTATGATGAACTTATGCACTTAGTGTTGAACATTTTTTTTTATCTTATTGAATTCTATGAAGCTATCTAATGTTGACATTGATACACTTGATGTTTGGCTAACATCTATGATCTATCTATTGGATATCTTGATCCTATAAAGAAGGATAGCACCTTGGTTCTAGAAAATGATACTCTTGATACTTGTCATGATGGATTTCATATAGAAGGATAGTTCATTGACTCCTATACACGACTCTGTTGGTAATGCTTGTGAAAAGAACAATGAAAGCATACGGAAAGAGCGATTGATACTCTTATTGTTTTGATAAAGCTTTATTGAATGACCTAATCTAATCTCATTGATCATGAAGTGCATGTGAGAGGTATAAGTGTAAGATTGATATTCCAGATCTCTTACTACCTGTGGTCTTGTCTTGACAACATATGGTTAAACTGAATGTCCTAACTTGATGGAGTGACTTGATAGAAAGTGCTATTGTGTTCATAATATTTGAGATCTATCTGCTGCTTTGAGTCTAACCCTTGATGAAAGATTGATGTCATGATATAGCCATATGTTTATGATATAATATATCTAATGTTGCATGACTCAAGTAGAGACAGGTTTCTTACATGAATGAAGATGAATGATGCAAATCCCCAGTCAGAGGGAGAATTGCTTCTCAAGATTCTTACCCTTATTAATATTTGTATTCTATGTTGCTGAAGTATGATTTACATGCATCTAACAGTATTGAAATGTAGCAGAGTCTCAGATATGAAGCCCATACAAAATTTAGGGTTTCTACTCTAGTTGCAATCACAGATCTAGGATATCTCGTCCATGGTCGCACGCATGTTAAGGCCTAGACAACGTCCAGGGAGCTAAAGTCACTCCCATGCTAACCTGAAGAGAGTGACCAAAGGTTTAACTGTTGTTGACCATCATCTGAAGCTGTCTGAACTCTGAATCATGATGTTTCTAACATATTCTGCCACTATTAACTGATTTATGAATTTATTGAGTTAAATTGTTGATCATATAATGAAGTATTGTGCATGAAATGAGATAGTCACCTGGAAGATATCAAGACCATAGATGTATTGCATATAATAGCAAGATTTGATAACAGGAAAAGGTTGAATGTTTGTCATAACATGAACATGCAAACTAGACTTGTGTTTGTAGGTGACCGGGACATACATATAGATATGTCACTATGTTTGTGCTACAAGAGGTTGCCATGATTTGGCACTGCTGGTATACATGAAAAGTGTTTTATCATAATGTTTGACAATAACTTTGAGTTAATGATTGAGATGTGCTTTGAATATAGGTCTCTTTACGATAGCATTTAGACTTGACCTGATGTCTAGTGATTTGATTTGACGATTGTTGATTTATCCTAATATCGATACTATGTGGGCATGATGACTTATTTGAAGATTGGCTTCCGTATTCTTAGCACAATGGGTGAAATAATGATAGTTGTGATTGTTGATTTTGGGTAGCATTGGATGTGCTCTAGACATGAAAATTGGTGGAGAGGCTAAAGCACATGACATCTCCAAGACCCAGAAATGGTTTGGACAGATTCTCACTGGTTTAGGAGATTTAAAATAATTAATATTTTTAATGGAGTTCCTAAATCTAAACTTAGGAAAAATAAAATATTAATGGGTGTTAATATAAAACTGGGTTACAAGGTTCCAAAAGTCATGGATCAAGCCAAATCTAATCTTAGTCGTTGATTAGAGATTTAATCTCGGCCATTGAAGGAAAAACAGGAAAAGTATAAGAGGAGACTTGAGGGTAAATTGGAAAACACACCAGTGTGATCAGTCATTCGATTTACTAGAGAGGGGCTGCTAAGTAAAGTCGAATTGGTGATCCGTAGCGAGGAGTAGTGAGTACTGGATAGAGAGGCAAAGATAGTGCCGAGACACTAGTGCAGAGGGAGAGAGGCATACACAGAAGCCATAGCAGGCCACACAAAGCCCAGCAGAGACAACGCAACGGCCAGAGGGCTTGCGTCATCCATGCAGAAGGAAGCAGGAGTTACACAAAGGGTCCCAGAGGCTATGCAGTGCCTCAAAGGGTTGACGTAGAGGATTTTGAGGCTGACGCAGAGCAGTAGAAGGTTGACACAGTGCTTCAGAGTCGCTGGAGAGGATTTCGTGGGACAGTTTTTGTGAATACCTGTTTCCGAATAGAGAGGTATTACTGTCGGTTGTTTTTATCAGTCGGGTGAGCCAGTTTGGTACCCAATTGTACTCAAGGAAATACTGCACAATAATAAACCCTCAGAATTGTTGCAGCGGTTTTCTCGCATTGGGTCTTTTCCGGCGACGAGTTGTCCAAAAATAACAGTGTCACTTGTGTGTTTGTTTTCTTTCAGTTGTTGATCTATAGATGTTGATACTGTATTGTGTTTATTTCGTTATTTATATGTTTTAAATAACTTGTTCAGAATTAACAAGTCGAAGAAATAAACTAGAAAAATACATATTAAATTTCTAATGGATATACTTAGAAATTTAAACATGGTATCAGAGCATGGTTGCAGATCACAGGAGAGCTGAAGGCATCAGCTAAGCAGAGCATTTGCAGCAAAATCAGTTGTTCCGAGTGATAGAAGCTGATCCTTGCAGAAAGCGGCAAAAGTAGGGCTGACGTAGAGGGACTGTGTCATCAATCCGGGTCAGAGAGAGGCCAGCGCAAAGCCTGAGGAGGGCAGAAAAAAGGCTCACACAGAGACCAGGAGGGTTGACACAGTTGGCAGAGGGAGCAATTTTGCCAGTTCCGAGATTGGGCAAAACCTAAAGGCTCAGTCCTTCAGTTGCTGGGGCATGGGAAGTTGTGGGAAGTTTGCAGGAGCGAAGCTAGTGGGGTATTGTGGGCAGAACAATACCTAACAAGGAAAAACCAAGGTAGAGGGAGTTGCTACCAAGGCAGATTTCTAGCCAAGGAATCCAAATCAGTGTTGCAGGTGCACAAAATATTGGAGAGGTGCAACTTGATGATTGGCAGAAGAATTTCCAGAAGGTAAATCGAGACTCAGAGGGAGTCTAGCAGAGAACTTCCAAGCGGGAAGTAAAGAGACTCACCAAGAGTCGAAGAGAGAATTTCCAGAGGGTGATACAGAGACGTGGAGGAATTGACGACAAGAGCAGAGAGATGGCCATGAATGGTCTGAGGCATCAAGACATGTTGGACGGGGCGTCCAACTTTGTGGTCTGGAAGGCCAGGATCTTATACATTCTAGATAGACATTGCATCAAAGCCTTTGCCTTGAGAACAATGGTGATCCCAGTTGACCCGACTAATAATGAAAAGTACGAGGAGGCAATGGCCAAGGCGAAATGCATCATCCTTGATGGGGTCAAGGATCATGTGGTCCAACATATTGCTAAGAAGGACAAAACAAAGGAAACGTGGGATGCCTTGAAGAAATTGTGCCAACATACTTCTGTGCAGAGGAAGATGTTACTTGAGAATGGGTTGCAGTCATACTAGATGCAGAAGGGGGAGCAGATAGATCACTTCCTCAGTAGATTGATGGAGATCAGGGACCAAATAACTTCCATAAGGGCCACACTAGATCAGGAGTTGATGGTGAGGACCTCCCTAAATGCAGTCTCCGAGGAGTGGGAGACATTTATCCAAAGCATTCTGAACAAGGCAGATCTTCCAGATTGGGAAGAATTGTGGGCAGCTCTTCGTCAAGAAGAGATCAAACGACTGAGCAAGACAGGAAGTAGCAGCAAAGGGGTCCAGATCAAGAAGGGAGAGGAAGATGATGTAACTCTAGCATCTGCAGGAAAGAAGGAGAAGAAGGAGAAAAAGGACCCCTCCAAGATCAAATGCTTCAACTCTGGGGAACTGGGTCATTATGTGAACTAGTGTCTGAGGAAGAAGAACAAGGGAGAGGCATCTGACTCTAAGGCAACGCCAGCGAAGGCAGAAAAGGAGGTAGAGGAGGATGACGATTGTGCCATGAGTGCTCACGTACCTCTAGAGAAGAGGTGGGGAGACATCGAGCTGTAGTCAGGAGGACTACAGGCGATGAGGGGCAGGATCCTTGAGGTACCCAACCTCTTGGATTATACCTTGCTACGAGAGCCCTGAAGAGAGAGTAGCAAGACTAGCGGATGTCGGTAGAGACGAATGCGGATGAAGCGACAAAGAGTGCTACAGTGTAGGAGTTCCCAGGCAGCGCAGGGCTAGCATGTTGTAGCAGTGCGAGAGGCACGGAGAGTGTTGCAACAGTGTAGGATGGCACAGAGAGGTTTGTAGCGGTGCGAGATGCAGGGAACTGTTGCAACAACATAGAAGCCGTAGAGGGAGCACTTGATAGAGATAGAGGGAGCTTCAACATGAATCTAACAAGATATGGTTAGATTCATTTATTCTTTCTCTAGGGTTGGTTTTTGGTGTATATACTCTTCTTTTGACGTTTCTTGTTTCTTTTCTTCCTCCTCTTCACAGTCTATGTAAAATAATTTCTTCTCAGCACACTTATGACCTTTAGTGTATTTGCTATCACAACTGTAACAAAGACCTTTTGCTCTTTTTTCTTCCAATTGTTGTGGTGTAAACCTTGTAGGTTGTGGAAGGCTAGGGGAAGCAACACTTCCATCTTTTATAGTTGTGAGTGGTAGGCTTCCTCGTTGCCATAATGTTTCTTTCAATTTTCCTTGCCAACCTGAATGCCTTCTCCAATGAATAAAGTTCCCAAAGGTGAACCTCATGTTGGATGTTATCCCTTAAAGTTCCTATGAACATATCAATTCTATGCTCCTCTAGAATATCTTTTACCCTTATATTCAATTTTTGGAATTCCTCAATGTGCTCCAGCATTGAACCCTTTTGTTTGAGATTTATCAATTCGCTAAAGAAGGCATTGTTTTTTGTATCCTCATAATGTGCTATCATTTCCTCCACAAAAATTGACCAAGTGACAATTTGTTTATGAGAGCAAAGCCATCGATACTAGACAAACTGATTTGGTTCTAAATATAAAGTTTCAATGTGTACCCTTTGTGTGTTTTGCACATTATGGAGATTGAAATATTGCTCCATCTATAGTATCCATGTTACGGGATCCTACCATCAAACTTCCTCATATCGATCTTTGAAACATGGTGGGTCTTCAATCCAACATTAGATTCTATGGAATCATGATTAACATTTTCTTTTGTTCTCATCATGAGATTCCTCTACTACCTTTTCACCATTAGGAAGCATTTCTTGAAGCAACTTTGTCAAACCTCCTTTCAAACCTTCCATGTCTTTCGTCAAATCTTCAATGTTTACTTCTAAACCATACATCTTAGATTCCACGCCATGAATCTTAGCTTCCACGTCATTCATCTTAGCTTCCACGCCATTCATCTTAGCTTCTACACCTTTATTTAAACCATCCATCTTAGCTTATGTTAGTTTTTGTGAGAGTGAAATTTGCTGCACTTGGTCTTGTAATTTTTTGATACATCATGTTGCATTCTTCCTCTTCTTCATGAGTCATGGTAGATATTTCAGGTTTCTTACTAGGTGTTTCCATTTTCTTTCTTCGGAACATCAATTAATGATAATTATGCTTCACTATGCCCTTTGAATTACTTCAAACTAATTTTTCAAACCAAACTTATGCAAAATTTTAAAAAGACTACACACATTTTTTTGCTTTGTAGGAGCTCGATATTGAATCTATTATATATCTGTGATTTCAGATCTCCAAGGTCTAAAATTTCTTCCTTTGGTAGCCCTCTGAGTCTGCTTTCCAAGTCCAAAATTCTGATCAATATTAGATTCTTCAAGAAAGAGTTATTCCAAATATCCCACAATGGCCTGATCATAGACTGTTTCAGTAGAGCAAATTTATACGAAGTGCCACGTGTCACTATTTCAAGCTTCAAACCTGGAAATGATACACATAAAACTAAAGTATGTCCTCTTTTTGCAACATTTTACGAAATTGCAATCTGATGCTCAGAGAGAAAGTTATGACTATTTTCCCTAGGTCACATGTTTGAGATATAATTCGGGAGCTCGCAAAATCATAACTTCCTTGACTCATATCTCCAAAAATATAGCGGGAAAAGCTCTGAAATTCGGACTCGAGATTCATTAAGATTTTAGCTCAAATGGGTTTTAATTTCAGCTTATGAAACTTCATAGAAAATAAGTTATAGCGAAAATGTCACGATGACCTGTTTGAAGCAGCGAAACCCTAGAATCCAAATCTCTGATACCAAATGTTATGGAACTAAATCACAAAATAGAAGAAAAGATAAATCAACGTCTTCAAAATGATCCTCTTCTAGAGGGAAACCTTCGATACATTACACAAATGAACAATTCTCAGATAATACAAATGACAACACCTACTTTGTATATATAGGAGTCTAAGGGGTCTCAATACAATCAGAGCCTACATAACAATAATATTGTAGGGGCACAACAATAACAATAGTGGGCTTCTATGGGGCACAATAATAACATGGGGACTATATGTGCACAATAATACAATAAGGGGGTTGCACTAATAACAATAAGGGGTTACATTAGCAATATAGGGACCTAACACACCTCGATTGAGTACAGTGACTAGCACCAATATCTCCCCAGAAGGAGGAAATGCAGATGATTCTCAATAGACAAAACGATAGGATCAAGAGGAAGAGTTGGTTGAGCCTCCCATCACCACTGGTAGAACTAGCAGATAAGTATGACAGACACTCAGGGACGCAGAGGAGTTTGTCGGAGCTCCTAGAGCCGAGAAAAGGCAACATAGACAACCAAATAGATACCAAGCACTAGTAGCTCAGGTTGAAGAACCCTCTAACTTTCAGGAAGTTGTTCAACACCAAGTATGGGTGGATTCCATGGTGGAAGAATACAACTCCATCATGACGAATGATCTCTGGGAAGTAGTACCTAGACGAGAAGATAGATAAATTTTAGGATCACAATGGATCTACAAGATCAAGTATGTTGTAGACGACAACATAGAGAAGTACAAGGCAAGGTTTGTGGCAAACGGGTATGCTTAGAAAGAAGGAATAGATTATGAAGAGACCTTCGCCCCAGTTGCTCGATACACCTCTATCATATCTGTTATATCCCTAGCAGCTCAAATGGGATGGGAGATTCACCAGGTGGATGTCAAGACAACATTCTTGAACGAAGTGATAGAAGAGGAGGTGTATATAGAACACCCCGAAGGCTTCGAAACTCATGAGAAAAATACTCACGTTTGTAGGTTAAACAAATCCCTGTATGGGCTCAAGCAAGCACCCAAAGCATGGTATGGTCGGATTGATAGTTCCTTGCAGTAGTTTGGATTTGTTAAGAGTGATGTTGATCCCAATCTCTACTATTTGTTGGTAGAGAATGAACCACTTATTCTGGTACTATATGTAGATGACAAGTTCCTAACTGGGTCATTCAGGGTCATCCAGGATTGCAAGAATAATCTTGAAGCCAAATTCGACATGAAAGACTTGGGATTGATGCATTATTTTCTGGGGTTGGAAGTTTGACAAAAGAATGGGGAGATTTTCCTTGGCCAAGGAAGGTATGCTACAGAAATTTTGAAGAAATTTAGAATGCAGGATTGCCAACCCATGGCTTCTCCCATGATGATCAACTGGAAGAAAATAGATGCATCAGAAGCCAAATAAGTAGATCCCACCTTGTAGAGGCAACTTATTGGGTTGCTTATGTACCTGGTCAACACTAGGCCATACATTTGTTTTTCTGTCAACACTCTTAGTCAGTTCATGGTGGAACCAAAAATGGTGCATTGGGAAGTAGTAAGACACATTCTTAGGTATGTACGTGGAACAATCGGTTATGGGTTGAAGTAGTCCAGAGGGGAGGATGTCAGTTTGAATGGGTTCACTAATGCAGATTGGGCAAGTAATTTAGTAGACCGAAAGAGTACCTCACGGTACTACTTCAACATTGGATCAGGGATGATATCTTGGTGCAACAGGAAACATAAATCAGTAGCACTGCGTTCAGCAGAAGCAGAATATATGGAAGCCAGCACAACTATGTGCGAAGTCATATGGCTCAAAAATTGCTTGTGAGCTTATTCAGAAAAATGATGGAAGCGACCAAGGTTTACTGCGTTAATCAGAGTTGTATCAAACTCTCTAGGAATCTAGCAATTCATGATCGATCGAAACATATAGATATCTGTTGTCACTTTATTAGAGACTGTGTTCAGCATGGGGCAATACAACTACAGTATGTCCCCACAGGAGAGCACGTGGTTGATATACTCACAAAGTCTCTCAGAAGAGCTAGGTTCACTCAGTTCAAAGAGCATATGGGTATGGTTGAAAATCCGTTTCAGTAGTAGTAGAAATTTGCAGTGCAGGGACAGTTGGCAGTGGCAGTGCCAGCAGCAAAACATATGCAGACATTTAGATGGAGTTGTAGTACAGATGTAGCATTGGCAGTGGCAGTTTCAAAGGCAGTAGTACGGTTACAGGATCACCGCAGTAGTTGGTGTACAACATGTCAGACATCAACAGCGCAGAGGACGGTGCTTTAGAGTCAGCGCAGTATGCAATAACAGTATATTGCTAGAGCACATTCATCGCTAAGAGGGAGTGTTGATTTGGGGTAGCATCGAATGTGCTCGAGGCCTCAAATTTTGCAGGGAGGATTGGGCACATGCATTCCAAAGAACCCAGAAACTGTTTTGGGAAATTCCACGCAGAGACGATTTTATTAAAATAATTAATATTTTTAATGGGGTTCCTAAGTCTAAACTTAGGAAAATTAAAATATTAACAGGTATTAATCTAATTGTGGGTGAAACTTCTAGAAAAATATGAAGATCAAGTCAAAATGATTTGAGACTTTGATTAAGAGTTAATCTAGGTCGTTGGTTGTCCAACAGGAAGATATAAGAAGGGGCTTGAGGGTCATTTGGAAGATACCCCAGAGGCAAATACTCAATTACTCGAGTAAAATCGATTTTCTCAATGGTCGAAGTTCGATAAGAGAAAATTGATTCAAAGGGAGAGTTGCAAGTGAGATGGAGAGAGAGGGCATCAACACATTCAGAGAGTGAAAGGCAGCGAGACGCAGAGCAGGAACAAGGTGACGCAGAAAGAGGCAGCACAAAGGCAGTTTGACGCAGAGCCTACGTGGGCAGCATAACGCTGAGCTTGGGAGAGCAGTTTGACGCGGAGAGGATCATAAAGATTCTGGGGAAGAAGTGCTTCATCTGGGGTAGAACTTGGTCAAGAAGTGTTTGTAAAATTTCTCATTCCTATTTTGTTGGTTGCAATTTTGTATAAGAGAATTTGTTGAAGAATAATAAAAACCCTCATCTGCTGCACTAGTTTTCCCACATTGGGTTTTTCAGGGGACGATTATCCAAACATAACTATGTCATAGTGATCGTATTTGTGCCAGTGTATTTCCTTACATTTACTTTCTGTAATGTTTTAACTATGAAGGCTGCAATAAAATATATTTTGATATTTGTCGTGAGAATACTGTAGATAACTTATTTATGAGGTAATAAGTAGAAGAAATAATATTAATCACTGTAGTAGGATTTCTATTTAGAAATTTTCACACTTGTGATAGGTGATGAGCCTCTGATGATATAAATTAGAGGGAGATGGCTTATGAAACCCAAAATAATGTATCATGGCATGATGAATCGATTTCTGGAATTTGGGAAAGAAATTCCATATTGCAAAGCTATTGGAAAATGTTTTTGAATAATGAAAATTGCAAATCCTTGGATACTCGGATTTGAAGTTCAAGATGTTGTTGAACTTGACATGGCATCTGACGGTTGAAGCATTGATGTTTCGTTTTGAACATCCATTTGTATATGTATGATGTGCATAGAACCTTAATGAATTCTTGAGTGAGTTGCTTCACTCACATAGAATTTCCTCCGAGCATGCATTGAAATATCTGCATGAGGTGTTCTATTTCGAGAATGTGATATTTCTCCTATGATATGTATCTACATAGATGTATCGCTGATATTTGAGATTATTGTTGATAAGCACATTTGGATGTTGCTTTAGTATACAATACGCCATGATATCTTGGATGAGAGGTCCATAGCATGACCAAGGTTGATCATGATGTTGCTAGCATGGCTAGCTGTGAGTCAGGATACATAAGCTCCTTAGAGAATTGTTTGAGCATGATCTGGATATGACATGGATACCATGAATACATTGTGATGACCCAATTGGCAGTAAGTCCCATATTTGTAGTTGGGGCTGAGATACTCTCATATATTGAGATAATGCAATTGTTCGAAACAAGATCAGGTTTGTGGTTGGAACCTCCTTGAGAGGGAGGATGATTATGGTATCCTTTTGTGATTCATATGATTATATATAATCTGACATGATATTTGATTTGATGTTATGTATGAACAATAAAAAACTGCTATTGAGACAAGCTAATGAAGAGAGCAACGTTGATCGAGGACACTGAGCAAACTCTTCCTACCCTGCTTGAAATCCCAGGGCGAGGAATTGATATAAAGGGCTCTTGGGGTTGAGGGAACTTTGGACAATAGGGTTTTAACCTATCTGTTACCCAAGGTAGAAGAATGTTGCTCCCCTATCTTTATAGGGTCAGAGAATGCTGCTCCCCTCTTGGTCCTTGCAGAGTATACCCCAACTGGCATCATACCCTCAAACAGGCCAGCTTGATGGGAATACCACTCCTCGTTTTGGCCAATGAGTTGAGAGTGTACTTGGGGTGTACAACCCAAGTTGATTATGATGCAGGTGTTCTACCACATGACTATTCTGGGTCATCGATGGGAAGATCAATAGGCAATAGGATGGGTTGAGATAACCCGATATGATTCTAGGTTGAGGGTAAGCTCCCCGATGAAATTCCAGGGTCGATGGTGTACTCCCCTATATGATGAGCTATCATATTGCTCAGTATGGGTGGAATTTATTGCTCTTCGATGCGGTTCTAGGTTGAGACATGCTCCTTGATTATATGTTCTCCGATGACAACTAATGATGATATTTCAGGTAGCAACTCACTAGCTGAGATTATATATAGTAGCTTGATAGATAGAGGGTGGTAACTTGAGCTCCCCTCCAATAACAAATTCTTCTTCTTCTAGATCCGAGAATGTTCAGCATACGAGTAGGAACAATCAAGAGATAAGCAAGAATACACAAAGGATAGATCGAGATGTACAATGATGATTTGTGATGATGACACACTTGATATGTACATGACAAAGATGATCCGTGAGGATACGTGATGACACTCGAAGATTCCAGAATGGCATATTGTTCAATGGACAGATATTGGCAAGTGGAATTCTCCCTAGTTGAGAGGGAGTGTTAATTTTTTCAACTGTGGTAAAATTTTACCTTGGATAGCTCAAATGACTAAGATAATGATTGCATTAGATTCCTCTTTTCGAGAGGACCAAAATCGACCTAAAGATCACCCAATTTGGTTAAGCGGAAGTTGAGTTATGAATTATTTTATTCATACATGTATTATGGAATGGGTCGACCCTGACCACATGAGTAACTACTTGGGTCATTCTTAACCCCAAGTGACCCCTTAGGATATCCTATAAATCGAAAAGATCTCAAGATCATTTGGACACATATTCTCTTCTCTTTTGTCTTGGTTCACACAAGTTTGACAAAAGGAGTTCACTCAAGGTTTTGAAATTACAGATGAAAGGTTCGCTCTAGGTTAGGGTCTTTTGGATCTCAGTCGCTGAAACAGAACAAGGAATTCTGGTCGCTGGCACATAAGCCTTTGAGAGCGACTATAGACCCTTGGACATTGGCATAGAGGCTTATGCGAGTGACTCTAGGTTCAGAGGCAAATCGGAAGGTTTCGGTCCCCGGTCGCTCGCACCAAGTAGCACTAGGAGCGACCTTGTCATCTCGGTTGCTTACACAAATCAGCAAGGGTGCGACTTTGATTTGTTGGTCACTTGCAGAACTCGGCAAGAGTGTGACTTTGGGTTTTAGAAGTACAGTGCCACAGTCGCTCGCATCAAGACCACTTGAGAGCGACCCTGCAGTCAAAGTCACTCGCATATAGTGACAGAGAGCGAACAACGAGTTTCAGTCGCTCACAAACAGTGTTGATGAGGGTGACCCAGTGCAGATCTAGGGTTTTGACATCTTGGCTTCAATTGACTTCAAAGGTCAGGTAGAATTGGGTTTCTCTCTACTGTTATACAAATTTGTAGATCTATAGATCAGATTTGTTAGTTTCCACTGCAAACATATGTATTGGGCTCATTGACAATGGCAATAGTAATCAACAATGTTCGACACAGTGACAGCAGTATACAACAATTGACATCAGTTTGTGACAGCTCATTAAAACCATCAATATGATGGTTCTGATTCCTAACATGATTAGATATGCTTCATAGATATCATTATTGTATTGTTTCATAGATAAAGTTATGGATCATTATACTCTCATTTTGCTGCATCATTTGATGACGATCTACGAAGAAGAAGATTTGCAAGGTTTTTCCCCATAGTGGGTTTTTCCCTCGTCTCGGACCAATCTTTGTGTCTCTATTTGTGTGCATGCTTTCTTCTAATGTTCCTTTTATATTTTGTTGCATTGATGATGATGGTGATGTTGTTTCTTTCTATGTAATTGCATATGTTGATGTATAATGGTGTAGGTATGAATAATGTAATGATGATATGGGGTGAACTTAATGTATTTATGATGAAATGAAACTATCATAGCAAATAACAATGTCACCCTAAGAAAAATTAACACCTAGAGGGTGTGATGTTGGGCTGACATAGTAATTGTGCAAAGGTAGCCAAGGGCAGTTCATTTAGTGGCTGGATCAGCTAGGATTTCCAGTGATAGTGTGAGGTAACCTCACTTATCTCATTATCAGTGATATTCTCTGTAACTAGATTGTCGAGAAGGCATCCAAATATTGTATTTAGAAATTACTACTGCATAATAATAAAAACCTCATATTTTTTGCACCAGTTTTCCCGCATTGGGTTTTTTCGGGGACATTTGTCCAAAAATAACTGTGTAGATGTGTTGTGTATTTATTTCTTGTTCAGTTTTTGTTTCCATATTTAATTTAAATGGTGAAGGTTCTTGTGTATTCATTTCAGTGTTTACTGTAGGAAACAATAAATAATTCGGTTCAGTGATTAACAAAGAGGAGAAACGTAATCAGTGGTGGCATCAGGAATTTGGGCATCCAAATTTTCACATGGTATCAGAGGTGCAAGTGAAACAAGAGAGCAGTGCCAGAAGATCCCAACGCTGAAGGTAGAAGGGAAGTGGAAGTGCCACGTAGGCAGAAAATTGAAACCCCCGAGGGATTGCGTAGTTCAAACCAAGAGGGATAGATTTTCGTTTTAAATCTCTTTGAGTGAGTCGATAGAGAGAGGATTTCCAAATCGAAATCTGTCAGCAGCAGAGGGAGCAGTGCAACAAAAGCCTCAACGAAGAGGGGTTCCTGGTGTGTGACAGTTTTCTGCAGGCAGTTGTTGGGCAGAAATACATCAGAAGGAAGAAGAGACACTTGAGGGAATCTCTTCCTCGAAGAATTCCTAGAGCGGGAATTCGAATTCTCATTTGTTGAGCAGTAGCAGGAGAGAGGAGGTCATTCGACCTTTAGTTTGGCAGAGATGGCAACCAGTGGACTGAGAGATCAGGATAGGTTGGATGGGGTATCCAACTATGTGATCTAGAAGGCAAGGATTATGAAAATTTCTAATATGAAATTCTACCATAGTAACTGATTTATTTCACCCACTTATTTCTCACAATAAGTTATTTACGAAAACCCTTCCGTAAACATTAAAATAAATTCTACTGTAGTTATCACATAATTACACAGAGAAAATAACAGTGATATACAAGCACGAGAAGTAATCACATCAACACAGTTGTTTTTGAACAATTATCCCCGGAAAAACCAAATGTGGGAAAACTGGTGCAGCAGATGAGGGTTTTATTAACCTTCAACAACAATCGCTTTACAAGGAATTATTTCATAGAGAAACTGAGACACTTCCGAGAGAAAACAACCGAGACAAAGTTTCTCCTCGTCCTAGAGAAGTTCTGACACCCTGAAGACCCTTCACCCACATCTACACCACTTCTGCGTCACTTTGTGTGAGGACTATGTATCCAATGGTGTTGCTTGCCTGCTCTTACCTCTGTGTTGTCTCTCGAATGCCTTGCGTCACCTCCTCCTTAGTCACTAATTGTTGTTGATGCCCTCCTCTTCCACCACCCTACAACTCTCCCATTGAAATCGAACTATTTCTCCTTGAGAATCGATTTCGCTTAGGGTACTGAGTATTTGCCTGGTGTGTCTCCAGCTCACTCTCAAGTCTTCTCTTATACTTTTCCTATTGATGAATCAACAACTGAGATTAAGACTCTAATCAACAACTAAGATTAAAAATAGACTTGATCCTCGTCTTTTAGAATCTTCTCACCCATATCTTTATTAATACCCATTAATATTTTTATTTTCCTAATTTTAGACTTAGGAACCCATTAAAAATATTAATTATTTTAATAACTCCTCATCTGGGTGGAATTTCTCCAAACAATTTCTGGGTCTTGGATATCTCATGTGTTCTAGCCCCTCCACAAATTTTGGAGCTAGAGCACATTCGATGCTACCGAAAATCAACACTCCCTCTTAGCAAGGAATGTGCTCTAGTAATACTTCTCAATAGAAGCATCACATTGATCCATGACATCGGTCCTTTGTGTCGTCGATGTTTGGCCTACAACCTTTCATCCACTGTGCTGCTACAACCTGTACTGCTGCCCATGACACTGTGACTGTCACTATTACATCTATATTGCAACTCCCTCTTAATATGCTGCATCACATTGCCCATAGCATTGCCACTGCTAACTGTTGCACTACAACTCCTTATACTATCTGTTTCTGCTACTGAAATGGATCCTTCACCATCCTCGTCTTCTCCCTGAAGTAAACAAACTTTGTTCTTCATAGGGCCTTGTTGAGAATGTCTGCCACCTGTTCTCATTGGGGTGTACCTCAACTATACTAGCCCTCATTGGACACAGTCTCTGATAAAGTGACACATGATATTAATGTGTTTTGACCAATCATGAAAGACTAGATTCTCAAAGAGCTTGATGCAACTCTGATTATCACACAAAATAGTAGTCACATCCATATTTCTCTTGAATAGATTCATAAGCTATTTCCTAAGCCATATGGCTTCGCACATAGTTGTGCTAGCTGCCATATATTCAACTTTAGCTGAGCTCAGAGCCAGGGATTTCTGCTTCCTACTACAGTAGGAGGTCATTCCTGATCCAATGTTGAAACAATACCCAGTGGTATTTTTCCGATCTATTGAACTTGCAGTCCAATCTGCGTCAGTGAACCCATTCAACCTGATGTCATTGCCTTGGGTGTACAATAGTTCGTGCTCGACTGTTCCTCGTATATATCTGAGAACATGCTTGGTTGCTGCCTAGTGCGCCCTCTTGGGTTCTACCATGAATTGACTAAGGGTGTTGACAGCGTAACAAATGTCTGGCCTAGTATTGACCAGATACATTAGGGACATTATGAGATGTCTGTACAAGGTGGGATCGACTTCTTTATCTTCGGATGCATCAATCTTCTTCTAGTTGGTGATCATTGGAGTAGCCATAAGTCTATAGTCCTGCATTCTGAACCTTTTCAAAATCTCTGTAGCGTATCTCCCTTACCCAAGGAAAATTTCACCCTTTTGCTGCCAAACTTCTAACCCCAAGAAATAATGCATCCATCCTAAATCCTTCATGTCGAATTCTATGGCTAGGTTCTCCTTGCAATCTTTGATGAGCCGGGATGATCCTGTCATAAAGAGATCATCCACATATAAAACCAGGATTAGAGGCTCATTCTCTACAACCAGATAGTAGAGGGTAGGATCTGCGTCACTCTTGATGAATCCTATCTTTTGCAAGTAGCCATCAATTCGATCGTACCATGTTCTAGGTGCCTTTTAAGCCCATATAGAGATTTCT
Source organism: Pinus tabuliformis (assembly GCA_031772625.1). Classification (NCBI taxonomy): domain Eukaryota; kingdom Viridiplantae; phylum Streptophyta; class Pinopsida; order Pinales; family Pinaceae; genus Pinus; species Pinus tabuliformis. The sequence continues at coordinate 1,973,380,005 of CM062818.1, read as the reverse complement.
TCAATCTACATACATGGGATTTCTTTTCATGTGTCTCAAAACCCTCTAGTTGTTCAATGTATGCTTCTTCTTCTATCACCCCATTCAAGAACGTCGTCTTGACATCCATCTAGTGAATCTCCCACCCCATCTGAGCTGCAAGGGATATCACAGATCTAATAGAAGTATACCTAGCTACTGGGGCAAAGGTTTCTTTGTAGTTTATCCCTTCCTTCTAAGCAAATCCCTTAGCCACAAACATGGCTTTGTATTTTTCTACACCGCCATCTGCAGCATATTTGACTTTGTAGAGCCATCTCGACCCTACACCTGACCTGTCCTAAGGCCTAGGTACCACTTCCCAGACACCATTGACAATTATAGAACTGTATTCCTCCACCATAGCATCTACCCATACTTTATGTTGAACGACCTCCTAAAAACTAGAGGGTTCTCCATCCTGAGCTACCAAGGCTTGGTATTTGTCTAGTTGTCTACGCTCCCTTTTCTCATTTGTGGGCACCCCGACAAACTCCTTTGCATCTCATAGTACTTGTCGAAGTTCTCGGCTCGTTCTACCACTGGTAGTGGGTATTTCTATCTGCTCCTCCTCCTCCTGAGGCTCCACCTCTGGAGTTTTTCCTTTAGGAGAAATACTAGCGCTACTTTCTGCTGGTCGAAGTGGCTGGACTAACAGACCCTCCTTTGATTGCTCTTCAGAAGGCATTTCTCGGGATTTTCTGAAAGCTCTGTCCTCCATGAACTTTACATCCCGTTGAATTACGATCTTCCTATTCCATAGAAGATAGACTCTATATGCCTTAGCATTCTCGCTATATCCTACAAGATATCCTTTCTCCACAGTCGGATACAATTTCTTCCTCTTTTATTCGAGTACATGGCAGTATGCCAAACTCCCAAATATCCTGAAATGGCTCACCTCAGGCTTCTTACTGGTGAAGACACTCTCTGGAGTAATCTTACCTAATGCCTTGTGAGGAGTCATGTTCTGGATATAAATTTTTGTGTTGCATGTTTCTCCCCATAAAAACTTGGACATATCCTGATCATACAACATTGCCTTGGCTGCTTCAACAATAGTCTGGTTCTTCCTTTCTGCTACTCCATTCTGCTCCAGATTATAGGGGGTTGTCCACTCTCTTCTGATGCCTTCCCTTGCGCAAAAATCAGTGAAGTCCTTGTCGATGTATTCTCCACCATTGTCTGAGCGTAATATCTTTATCTTATTTCCTGTCAAATTCTCAACTAGAGCCTTGAAATCTTTGAATCGACCAAAAACCTCATCCTTGGTTTTCAGAAAGTAGATCCAAGTTTTTATGGAATGGTCATCAATGAAGGTGACGAAATATTTGACACCACTAAGAGATTTTGTGGACATGGGTTCACAGATATCCGAGTATCAATCCTAGAATACTCTTAGCCCTATTGTTGCTTCTGGAAAATGTTGCCTTGGCGTACTTGCCTAGTGTGCATCCTCTACATACATCATCTCATTCGATACTTAATTCTAGAACTCCTAATACTGTTTTCCTAAGAATACTCAGAGCCCCATGGTGTAAGTGTCCCATCCTCCTGTGCCATAGTTCATTCAAATCTTTATCCCCATTACTCCCTATTAGTGCCATTTGAGATTTTAGTTGTAATATATAAAGCCTGTTACTTCTAATTCCAACTGGGGCCTTCTTTTTCCAACTCCGATGTTTGACATATACTTTCTCCTTAATGAAGAAAACGTCATAGCCCTTGTTTTGAACCTGAGATACAGAGGGTAAGTTCATCCCCAATCCTAGCACATGTAGCACATTGGTTGCTCAAAGTCGATCCCCTACGTCTATTTGAAAGACTACAGTACCTCTTTCAACGAGGGTACACTTTGCCTTATTTCCCATGGTGATCTGAAAATTCATCCTTTCTTCCTGATAATTCGAAAAACATTATCGTATTCCTGTCATATGCCAGGAAGCTCCACTATCTATATACCAAACCTCAGAGAAGGCAGAACTTGCTAGGCAAGCGACTTCTTCTTCCAGTTTGGAAGCTAACATAGAAAAATCGTGACCCATGTTCTTCGTGCTATCTTCTTTCTCTGGAGATTTGCGTGAGTCCTTCTAGGTTGATGCTTTGGCATCATCCTCCTCACTCATAGCAGATTCTTCTATCATGTTGCCCAATCTTTGCTCTGATACCATGTGAAAAATTATAATATGAAATTCTACTATAGTAAATGATTCATTTCACCCACTCATTTATCACAATAAGTTATTTATGAAAACCTTTTAGTAAACATTAAAATAAATTCTACTACAGTTATCACATAATTACATAGAGAAAATAACAGTGATATACAAGCATAAGAAGAAATCACATCAACAAAGTTGTTTTTGGACAATTGTCCCTGTAAAAACCCAATGTGAGAAAACAGGTGAAGCAGATGAGGGTTTTATTAATCTTTCGCAACAATCATTTTACAAGGAATTATTTCATAGAGAAACTGAGACACTTCTGAGAGAAAACACCTAACACAAAGTTTCTCCTCCTATTGGAGAAGTTCTAACACCCTACAGACCCTTCACCCACCTTTGTGTCACTCTACGTCACTCTATGTGACTCTATGTGAGGCTTGCATCTCCAATGGTGTTCTCTTCCTCCTCTTCCATCTGCGTTGTCTCTCAAATGCCCCGCATCACCTCCTCCTCAGTCACTGAATGTTGTTGATTCCCTCCTCTTCCTCCACCCTGCAACTCTCCCTCTGAAATCGAACTCCTCCTCCTTGAGAATCGATTTCCCTTGGGGTACTGAGTATTTTCCCGGTGTGTCTCCAACTAACTCTCAAGTCTTCTCTTATACTTTTCTTATTGATGAATCAACGGCCGAGATTAAGTCTCTAATCAATGGCTAAAATTAAAATAGACTTGATCATCGTCTATTAGAAGCTTTTGACCCATATCTTTATTAATACCCATTAATATTTTATTTTCATAAGTTTAGACTTAGGAAAAAAATATTAATTATTTTAATAACTCCTCATCCGGGTGGAATTTCTCCAAATGATTTCTAGGTCTTGGAGATCTCATGTGTTCTAGCCCTCCACAAAATTTTGAAGCTAGAGCACATTCGATGCTACCCAAAATCAACAAGGATGTCATGCCTTCTAGATTAGCATTTTCTCAAAGTTTACATTGACAGCGTGGTAGTTGAGCCCATGGATCCAGATCCGCTCAAGAAGTACAATGGAGAAATGGTGAAGACTAAGAGAATGATCATCGACGAAGTGAAGGATCATATAGTCTGTCACATCGCTGGCAAAAACACTACCAAGGAGATGTGGGATGCATTATCGACGTTTTATCAGGGATCCTCTGAGCAGCGGAATATGTACTCGGAGCAGAAGATGAGGTTTATGGAGATGCAGAAGGGGGAATGCATTGATTTGTTAATTGCAAAGCTTCAAGAGACCTGAGATGAGCTCGCAGGTGTGGGGTCAACACCTCAAGGTTCCGAGATGGTAAGACTGGCCCTAAATTCAGTATACAAGGAGTGGCAAGTATTTGTCCAGAGCATCTTGGGAAGGGCAACTTTGCCAAACTGGGATGAAATGTGGGTAGCTCTTAAGAGAGAGGAGCTGAGGAGAGACATGGTCAAGTATAAACTTGACAGAAGCAGCAGCAGTGGGTCGAAGCCCAAGGAGGAGTAAGAGAATGTAGCCCTTGCATCCAAGGGGCAACAGGAGCAACGAAAGAAGAAGAAAGATGTTTCGAAGATCAAATGATTCAAGTGTGGTGAATTCGGTCACTACGCAACACAATGTCCTTTCAAGAAGAAGGAAAAAGATGAGAAGCATGATCTGAAGGTTGCAACCGCGAAGATCGAGCAGAAGGAGTTCCCCATGACAACCCAAGCATCTCCATGAGGGAGGTGGGGAGATTTAAAGTTGTAGTTTGAAAGGAACGCAGTTGGGAAGGATCTTTGAGGAGCCCACCTCTCAAATGAATTCCTTGCTATGGGAGCCCAGATCAAAAGTAGCAAGATGGACCAGTGTTAGTTGGTGGAGAGGAGTGTTAGAGTGACAGTTGCAATGGCTAGGAGCACCAAACACTGAGCAACGCAGAGCTAAAGTTGACAGCAGTGCAGTTGGCACAGAGTAGAGGTCAGCAACAACGCAGAGGCTTCAGAGGGTCAGCGTAGAGACTAGCAACAGTCAAAACTCCAACAACGAGATGCATCATATTGAACACTAGTTCAGTAATTTGGGATGATTTTTCGTTGCTGATGCAGTAGCAACAACAGTTGGATAAGGTTGTAGTGCAGATGCAATAATTGGCAGTGGCAGTGCCAGCAGTAGCACAAATGCAAAATTTCAAAGGGAGTTGTTATACAGATGTAGTGTTGACAATGGCAGGGTCAGCAACAGTACAGATGCAACATTTGCACAGTAGTTGTTGGAAAGGATGTCAGACATCAACAAGACAAAGCGAGATGGTTCAGAATTAGAGTAATGCTTTAGCAGGTCGCATTACTAGAGCACATTCCTCGCTAAGGGGAAGTGTTGATTTAAGGTAGCATCAAATGTGCTCTAAGTTTCAAAATTTGCAGGGAGTCTTAGACAAATGAATTCTCCAATAACCAGAAATCGTTTTGGGAAATTCCACCCAGAGACAGTTTTATTAAAATAATTAATTATTTTTAATGGGACCCTAAGTCTAAACTTAGGAAATTAAAATAATTAATGGGTATTAATCTAAACTAGGTGTAACTTCTAGAAGAAGACGAGGATCAAGCCAAAATGATCTAAGCAATTTATTAGAAGTTAATCTGGGCCATTGGTTGTTCAACAGAAAGATATAAGAAGAGGTTCGAGGGGCACTTGGAGAACATACAAAGGAGGGATCAGAAGTTCGATTTTCTGAAGTAGCGCAATTGCTGGAGAGATTTTCGATAGTGGTCTTTTGCAGTGAGGGGCAAGGATAATATCCGAAGGGAAATATTTCCCTGTCAGAGAATACTCAGCAGAGTAGAGAGAGAGAGAGAGATCCAATAGAGGCAACGCGGAAGCCAAGAGAGAATCCGAAAATTTATTGAAGGAATCGATTACAGAAGTCGGAAGTCAGGGTTTGAGACCGGGAGGTGCAAATCGAAGTTCCTGGGCAGTAAATTGATCAACTGAAGGGGTGACGTTATCCCCAGAGGGTGTGACACTGGGCTGACGCAAAGGTAATGCAGAGGCAGCCAGGGGCAGTTCATTCAGTGATTGGATCAACCAGGATTTCTAGTGATAGTGTGAGGTAACCTCACTTATCTCTCTGTTAGTGATATTCTCTGTAACTGGATTGTTGAGTAGCCATCTAGAGATTGTATTCAGAAATTACTATTGCATAATAATAAAACCCTCAAAGTTGATACACCGGTTTTTCCACATTGGGTTTTTCGGGGACATTTCTCCAAAACTAACTGTGTAGATGTGTTGTGTATTTATTTCTTGTTCAATTTATTGTTTCTGTACTTTATTTAAATGGTGAAGACTTAAGTGCATTCATTTTAGTGTTTACTATAGGAAACAATAAATAATTTGGTTAAGTAATTAACAAATAGGAGAAAAGTAATCAATTGTTGCAGTAGGAATATGGGCATCCAAATTTTCACAATATGTTGCTATTGCAACTGCAACTACTGCAATTGAGAAGCATCCAAAATAAATTGTCCCTACTACTAAAATGAGTTCTCCACCATACCTATTTGTTCTCTGAAATAGACGAACTTAGCTCTTCCTAAAGCTTTCATAAGTATATCTGCAACTTGCTCATATGTGGGAACACACTGTAGCTGGACCACTCTGTGATGCACACAATATTTGATGAAATGACACTGAATATCTATTTGTTTCGACCTGCCATGAAACACTAGATTCTCAGATAGCTTAATGCAACTTTGATTATCACAATATACACTAGTCACCTCCATTCTCTTTCTGAACAAGCTTACCAGCAACTTCCGAAGCCATATAGCTTCACACATAGTTGTGATTGCTTCCATATACTTTGCCTCTGCAGAGATTTGTTATGAAACCAACTCACAAAATAGAAGAAGAGATAGATCAACGACTTAAAAATAAGCCTCTTCAAGGGGGCAACCTCGTTTACATTACACAAATGGACAATTCTTGGATAATACAAATGACAAGACCTCCTTTCTATTTATAGGAGTCTAAGGGGTCACAATATAATTAGAGCCGACATAACAATAATAATGTAAGGGCACAACAATAACAATTGTGCACTTCTATGGGGCACAATAATAACAATATGGGGACTATATGGACACAACAATACAATAAGGGGGTCTCACTAATAACAATAAGGGGCTACACTAGTAGTATAGGGACCTTACATGCCCCTCTCCTCCAAAAAAGTGTTGTCATCAATGCTTGAGTAGTTTTGGATGCTTCTGTACAAAATTATCATCCTCCCATGTGGAACCTTCAATGAGTAAGTTCTTCCACTTGATGAGATACTTTGAAATTGATTGATTTCATAGTTGTCGGGTTCTTGTTTCTGTGACTGCTTCCGGTTACAATATGATTTTTCCTTCCTCATCAAGTTCTGGCAATATTGTTTGAAGTGAGAGTTTGTCATCTATAACCTTCTTTAAGCATGAAACATGGAGAACTGGGTGCACTTGGGAAGATGCAAGAAGCTCCATTTTGAATGCCATAGTACCAATATTTTGCAACACCTTATAAGGACCATAGTACTTTGGTGATAATTTGTTATCCTTCTTAGCTTTCTTGAGGGACATTTGTTTGGATGGCTGTAGCCGTAAAAATACTTAGTCGCTGTTAAAATTGGCAACTAGGGCCAAACTCCATGTGGGTCTTCTTATTTATGGCAGCTGAGATTTTTCTTGGATTCCTCTTGTCGAGAGGTGTAGGATTGATCTAAATATCATCCGATTCCAATATGTATTCATGGAGATATGAATTTATTTGTGTTATGTGACAATTCATCAAGGTCGGCCAACAACCAAATTACCCCCATCTATCCTCAGCGTTGCACCATAAATAGAGGTGGCTTGCAAGTCATTTTAGACACACCTCTTGTGAGTTCCTTCTCTCCACTTGTTTGGTTTTGGTGGAAGGAGAAGTCCCTAAGAGATTACACTGCCCTAAAGGAAATCCCCTAGATCTTAGCGCAGTCAATGAAGTATACCCTAGCTACAGTCATGGAGGAGTCTTGTCACAACAAGTGAATCCCCTACGTTGTCCTAAAAGAGGTTTCTCTAACGCAGCAAGAAGAGAACCCAAGTTATTGTCCTAAGAACCCTAAACGCAGGTCTAGAAGAGACCCTATGATGTCGATCTATGAGGCCCTAAATCTGTTGTCATCACGTGCCCTAGTTGCAGGCTTATGAGGAGATCTACACGCAAAAAAGAGGGGACCTATATGCAGCTTAAAGAAGCAAATATTCATTGTCCAAAGAAGGAGCTTTATCTACAGTTAAGGGTGGCCCTAATTCACTATTAAAGAGGCCCTCATACGTTGTCCTGGGGTGCCCTAATCCTCAGTCTGTTGAGCCCTTATTTACAGCTAAACAATGATCCTATTCCGCAATAACTGGGCCTTAATACGCAGTTATGAGGAGGTTCAATACATAGCTAATATAGGCCCTAAATGAAGGCCCTAATCTGCAGCTACAAAAAGCCTCTAATATGTAGTCAAGAGACCTTAGAAGCAGTCAAGGAGAGACTCTTATCCACATCAAGAAGGGGTCTTATCACTGCATGTATAAGCCTGGAAGGACATCATGTTTGTTGTGATGAAACAAGTTGTTTATTGTAATAAGTTGAATAGCATATGCAGATCAAATAAGTAATGCCCGCTAGCCAAGTTTGATGATTCTTGTGAGTTGTTTGTTGGAGGGCCATATGCCTATCTTGCTGCTAAGCTAGGCCACAGGCCATAGCTAGCAGCATAGGATGTTCAACAGTTGTCTAAGGGCTGCATTTAGATATCAAGTCAGTCTTGATCGCATGGCCATGATGGAGTCTCCCCTCAACCTCTGAAGAACTGTATAGTTGATGCCTTAAATCTTGAAGCAGTGCCTACTACTGCAGCAAGAAGTGAACAGTGTTTTTGGGAGCTACATTGGGTCAAGGGTTGACCATTTTTGGCTCAGTTTGATGAGAATCCTGTTGGTGTCATATGAATGATCTTCAGAAGAATATTTTGTCTAGATTGACCAGCATTGACTTCTCTGGTCAAGGGTTTTCTACTGCTGTCATAAAATCTCAGATTTATGTATTTGTACTATCTCTCTCTCTGCTGAACTATTGAAGATCATAAGAATATTTGATCAATGGTTTCCCCACATTAGGGTTTGTCCGTGGATGGTGCCACATATTGTGTCCTCTTGTGTTGGCTTGTCTTCTGATGTTTATGTTTATGTTCTATCTGCACTTTACTATCATGCTGATGTGATTGCTAATCTGAATATTGTCATTGGGCTAATATGAAAAATTAAAGTAAATTGCGTTATGCATAGAACATATCTAAATTTAACATGGTATCAGAGGTGAGGTGAAGACGATGCACAAGTAAGAGTGAAAGAACAATCACCGAAGTCAATTGCAAAGGAAAAAAGGCTCAATGGGTTCCTCATGCCACTTCAAATTCACCAAGGGTGAAGTGAAAGCAAAGAAGATTATCAGAGATTCCATTGACAAGCATCCGGTAGCCTACATAAAGGTCAGTTCAACGAAAAGTCTGGATCCAAGGATGGAAGGAAACACAGGTGCCTTGCTTGTAATAAGTTTGGCCATTATGCGAGGGAGTGTCCAAAAATAAGGGACACATCACATGATGATGATCATTCCAAGGGCATCTTCAATGATCGGAGGAATCACAGGTTCAATGGCAAAGGAAAAAGGAATGCAGGACTTGAAGGAAATGGTCAACCCTCTAAGGAAGCAAGGAACTCTAGGTACGAAGAATCAAATGTTGTTTCTAATAAGAAAAAGGAGTATTATCTTATATCAGCCTCTCCATTACCTCTCCTCCGGACTCGTTGAGAAGGGTGAGTGGTTCAGCCTTCCCCTAGTGGTCTGCTATGTAGGTAGGATGAGAGGTTCATCCTTCTCCTGCCGAGACACAGTCACAGGGTGAGTGGTTCAACCTTCCCCTAGTGATTTGTTGTGTACAGGGTGAGTGGTTCAACCTTCCCCTGAGATACCCCATGGCAACATGTAGGCAGGATGAGTGGTTCATCCTTCTCCTGCTGAGACATCCTACCCATGTAGTCTGGAACTCATGGGAATTACCTCTCATCTGGCCAATGAGTAGGGAAATGAGGATAGGGACCATAGTAGTACTGATGGACGCATCATGTAACTACCGTACTCCCTATGGTAGGATGATATTGATCTGGGATCAATTGGAACTAACTTTGGGTCAGTGAGAGTAGTATGACACACTCTCTTTATTGGAACTGATTTCGGATCAGTAAGAGTGGTATGACACACTCTCTTTATTGGAATTGATTTCAGATTAGTAAGAGTGGTATGACACACTCTTCTTATTAGAACTGATTTCGGATCAGTAAGGGTGGCATGACACACTCTCCTTATTAGAATTGATTTCGGATCAGTAAGAGTGGTATGACACACTCTCTTTATTGGAACTGACTTCGGGTCAATAGAGAATTGTATGATACATTCTCGATCACTTCTTCTTCTTCTTCATAGTTTAGTGGAGCAGAGCAGTGCAGGGCACTGATGGCAGAGATAGTACAGTTTGGCAGATGGATTAGTAGATGGAGTTCTCCCTAGTTGAGAGGGAGTGTTAAAATTGGAAACTAGGTAAAAACTCCATGTGGTTCTTCTTATTTATGGAAACTGATATTTTTCTTGGATTCCTCTCGTCGAGAGGTGTAGGATTGATCGAAAGAACATCTGATTCTAACATGTATTCATGGAGATATGAATTTATTTGTGTATGTGACAATTCGTCAAGGTTGGCTAGCAACCAAATTACCCCCATCTATCCTCAATGTTGCACTATAAATAGAGGTGGCTTTCAAGTCATTTTAGACACACCTCTTGTGATTTCCTCCTCTCCACTTATTTGGGTTTTGGTGGAAGGAGAAGTCTCTAAGAGATTACATTGCCCTAAAGGAGATGCCCTATATCTTAGCGTAGTTAATGAAGTATGCCCTAGCTACAGTCATGGAAGAGTCTTATCATAGCAAGTGAATCTCCTACATTGTCCTAAAAGAGGTTTCTCTAACACAACAAGAATAGAACCCAAGTTGTTGTTCTAAGAACCCTAAATGCAGGTCTAGAAGAGACCCTATGATGTTGATCTATGAGGCCCTAAATCCGTTGTCATCATGTGCCCTAGCCGCGGGATGATGAGGAGATCTACACGCAAAAAATAAGGGACCTATATGCAACGTAAAGAAGCACCTATTCATCGTCCAAAGAAGGAGATCTATCCTCAGTAAAGGGTGGCCCTAATTCATTGTTAAAGAGGCCCTCATACGCTGTCATGGGGTGCCCTAATCTGCAATCTGTTGAGCCCTTATTCACAACTAAACAATGATCATATTTCGCAGCAACTGGGCCTTAATACATAGCTATGAGGAGGTTCTCTACACAGCTAATATAGGCCCTAAATGAAGGCCCTAATCCACAACTACAAAAAGCCTCTAATCTGCAGTCAAGAGACCTTAGACGCAGTCAAGGAGAAACTCTTATCCACAACAAGAAGGGGTCTTATCACCGCATGTACAAGCCTGGAAGGACAACACATTTGTTGTGATGAAACAAGTTGTTTATCGTATGCATTAACCAGGTAATGACGATATTGCAATAAGTTTAAAAGTTGAATAGAATATGTGGATCAAATAAGTACTGACAGCTAGCCAAGTTTGATGATGCTTGTGAGTTGTTCATTGGAGGGAGATATGCCTATCTTACCACTAAGCTAGGCCACAGGCCATAGCTAGTAGCATAGGATGTTCAAGAGTTGTCTAAGGGTTGCATTTAGATATCAAGTCAGCCTTGATCGCATAGCCATGATAGAGTCTCCCCTCAGCCTCTGAAGAACTATATAGTTGATGCCTTAAATCCTGAAGGAGCACCAACTAGTGCAACAAGCAGTCAACAGTGTTTTTAGGAGATGCATTGGGCAAGGGTTGACCATATTCGGCTCAGTTTGATGAGCGTCCTATTGGTGTCATAGGAATGATCTTCAAAAGAAGATTCTGTCTAAATTGACCAGCATTCACTTCTTTGGTCAAGGGTTTTCTACTGTTGTCATAAAATCTTAGATTTATGTATTTGTACTATCTCTCTCTCTATTGAACTATTGAATATCATAAGAAGATTTGATCAAAGATTTCCCCACATTGGGGTTTGACCCTGGTTGGTGCCACATCTTGTGTCCTCTTGTGTTGGCTTGTCTTCTGATGTCTATGTTTATGTTCTATCTACACTTTACTATCATGCTGATGTGATTGCTAATATGAAAAATTGAAGTAAATTTCACTAAGCATAGAACATACCTAAATTTAACAGTCGCCTACATCAAAACTTCTTTTGCTGCGATGTTGATTTGCCTACTTTTTCATTTGATTCTGTGCCAAAGTGAGGTTATCCTTGAAGAGTTTGAGAACTTAATGTTTATGCTTTATGTGATCTTCCATTGCTTGAACCTTAGAATTTTCTCTTAATGATGATGTGATGGATGGTGTATGATATCCATAAAGTGCCATAAATGGGGTCATTTTTGCTAAAGCGTTATACCACCATTCAACCAGAGGTAACCACTTGACCCATTGTGTTTTTTTATCAAATACAAAGCAATGAAGATACCCTTCCAAACATTTGTTCACTATCTCCATTTGTCCATCTATCTAGAGAGTTTGAGGAGCGGTAATTCCTGCCAATGCACTACAAGATATGGTTGGATTCATTTCTTCTTTATCTAGGGTTGGTTCCTGATGTACATCCTCTTCTTTTAATGTTTCTTGATCCTTTTCTTCCCCCTCTTCAGAATATATGTAAAATAATTTCTTCTCAGCACACTTATGACCTTTAGTGTAGTTGTTATCACCACTGTAACAAATCCCTTTTTCTCTTTTTTCTTCCAATTGTTGTGGTGTCAACTTTGTAGGTTGTGGAAGGCTAGGAGCAAAAACACTTCCATCTTAATAGTTGTGAGTGGTAGACTTCCTTGTTTCCATAATTTTGCTTTCAAATTTTATGGCCACCCTGAATGCCTTCTCCAATGAATCAGGTTTCCAAAGGTGAACCTCATGTTGTATGTTATCCTTTAAAGTCCCCATGAAGACTTCAATCCCATGCTACTTTGGAATATCATTTACCCTTATATTCAATTTTTGGAAGTCCTCGATGTGTTCTTCCATTGAACCCTTTTGTTTGAGATTTATCAATTTGGTAAAGAAGGTGTTTCTCTTTGTATCCTCATAATGTGGTAGCATTTCCTCTGTGAAAATTGACCAGGTGACAAGTGGTTTACGAGAACAAAGCCCTCTATACCATACAAACTGATTTGGTTCTAAATATAACGATGCAATGCGTACCTTTTGTAATGGTTACACATTATGTAGATCAAAATATTGTTCCATCTGTAGTATCCAGGTTACCGATCCTTGCCATCAAACTTCCTCATATCTATTTTTCTTAATTTTAGGAGCTCATCCTTGAAACATCTGTAACTCTGTAATTTCGGATCTCCAAGTTCTGAAATTTCATCCTGTGGTAGTCCCCTGAGTCCTCTTTCCAACCCCACAAGTATGATCGAGATTTGATTCTCCAAAAAAGAGTTATGCCCAATCTCCCACGATAACCTGATTATAGACTAGTTCCGTAGAGAAAACTTGTACGAAGTGCCACGTGTCACTGTTTCGACCTTTGGCCCTAAAAATGATAGCCAACAAACTACAGTCGTCTTCTTTCTGTCACTTTTTACTAAATTTTAATCCGATACTCAGGGAGAAAGTTATGACGATTTTTCCACGGTCACCCGTTTGGGATGGAATTCGAGAGCCTGCAAAACCCTAACTTTCTTGGAGCATATCTCTGAAAATATAGCGAGACAAGATCTGAAATTCGAACACGACGTCCATCAAGATTTCTACTCAAATGGGTTTTTGTTTCAGCTTCTGAAGCTTTGTAGAAAAAAATTATAGCGAAAATGCCACGAGGACATGTTTGAAGCAGCGAAACCCTAGAATTCAAGCTTTGATACCAAATGTTATGAAACCAACTCACAAAATAGAAGAAGAGATATATCAACGACTTAAAATAAGCCTCTTCGAGGGGGAAAACTCTTTTACATTACACAAATGAACAATTCTTGGATGATACAAATGACAAGGCCTCCTTTCTATATAGAGGAGTCTAAGGGATCACAATATAATCAGAGCCGACATAACAATAATAATGTAAGGGCACAACAATACAATAAGGGGGTTTCACTAATAATAATAAGGGGCTACACTAGTAGTATAGGGACCTAACAAGAAAAGTGCTACTGACTTATGCTTCCTGCTACACCAAGAAACCATTCCTGATCCAACACTGAAGCAATACCCATAGGTACTTTTCCTGACCACTAAATTTCCTACCTTATCTGCATCTGTTAACCCACATAGCCTGGCGTCATTGCCTTAGGTATATCTCAACCGATACTTGATTGTGCCACGCACATACCTCAAATTTTTTTTGGCTGTTGTCCAATGTACCGTCTTTGGTTCTACCATAAATTGACTGAAGGTATTGACTATGAAACAAATATCTAGCCTAATGTTGACTAAATACATGATAGAATCGTTGAGCTGCCTATACAAGGTGGGGTCAACATCCTTGTCATCTAATGCATCTATCTTCTTCAAGTTGGTGATCATGGGTGTAAACATGGGTCTACACTCTTGCAGTCTAAATCTCTTCAGAATATATGTAGCATATATTCTTTTCCCAAGGAATATCTCCTTGGCCTTCTGCCACACTTCCAATCCTAGGAAATAATGCATCAACCCCAAATCCTTCATGTTGAATTCTGCTACCAGGTTCTTCTTGTAATCCACTATGAGACTTGATGACCCTGTCAAGAAGAGATCATCTACATACAAAAATAGGATGAGTGGCTCACCATCTACCACTAAGTAGTAAAGATTGGGATCGGCGTCACTCTTGATGAATTCCATTTGCTGCAAGCAGTTGCCAATCCGACCATACCATGGCCTGGGAGCATGTTTGAGCTCGTATAGAGGTTTCTTCAATCTGCACACATGAGTGTGCCTCTTATGAGTCTTGAAGCCCTCAGGCTGTTCTATGTACATTTCTTCCTCTATCACCCCGTTCAAGAATGTTGTCTTGACATCCATCTGGTGAATCTACCACCCCATATGAGTTGATAGGGATATAACGGACCGAATAGAAGTGTATCCAGCAACTAGGGTGAAGGTATCCTCATAATCTATCCCTTCTTTCTGGGCATACCCCTTTGCCATGAACCTAGCCTTGTACTCCACGTTGTTGTTTGCAACATACTTGATCTAGTAGATCCAACAAGAACCTACAACTGACCTATCCTCTAGTCTCTGTAGTACCTCCCAAACATCAGTAGTCGTGATAAACCTATACTCCTCTACCATGGTGTCTAGCCACACCTGATGTTGTGCGGCCTCTTGAAAGCTAAAAGGTTTTGCAACCTGAGCCACCAATGCTTCTCTCCATGTCCAACGAACCTCTTTGCTGCCTCGACCACTAATGGTGGGAGGTTCAACCAGTGCCTCCTCATCCTGCCTTGTTGCTTCATCTCTTGTGAACTCACTAGATCTCTTGCACCTGAGGAAATGTTGGTAGTATTTATTGTACTAGACACCTATGACTGTCCTATTGGTGGTCCCACTGGTTGCCCTATCACTGCCCCTTCAGCGAGACCAATGGAGCTTCTGCTGGTTGATTCTGATCACTTGTAGACATCTCATGAGATCTCTTGAAAGTGTTCATTTCTGGTAGCATCGGGTGTGCTCTAAGTCTCAAAATTTCCAGGGAAGCTTAGACACATGCATTCTCCAATACCCATAAATTGTTCTGGGAAATTCCACCCACAGAGAGTTTTATTAAAATAATTAATTATTTTTAATGGGACCCTAAGTCTAGACTTAGGAAATTAAAATAATTAATGGGTATTAATCTAAACTATGGGTGTAACTTCTAGAAGAAGACAAGGATCAAACCAAAATTATCTAAGCCATTGATTAGAAGTTAATATGGGTCGTTGGTTGTCCAACAGAAAGATATAAGAAGAGGCTTGAGTGACACTTGGAGAACACACAGAGGGGACATTAGAAGTTCGATTTTATGAAGTAGAGCCGCTGTCAGAGAGATTTTCGATAATGATCTTGTGCAGTGAGGGTCAAGGATAGTATCTGAAGGAAAATCTTTTCCGATCGGAGAATACTCGGCAGAGAAGGCAAAGAGAGATCTAATAGAGGAAACACATAGCCAAAGAGGTTGATGCAGAGCCACGCAGAGGCAGCACAAAAGCCTTTTAGGAGTCTGAAATTTGCTGGAGGGTTCAATTTCTATAGGTGGAAATCGGGGTGTGAAACCAAGAGAGCAGAAGTCAGAATCTCAGAGGCAAATCAATCAACAGAGAAGAGTGACGTAGGTCGTAGACAGTGTGACGCTAGGCTGACGCAAACATTGAGCAGAGGTAGTCAGGGGTTGTTCATTCAGTGACTGGATCAACCAAGATTTCCAGTGATAGTGTGAGGTAACCTCACTTATCTTTTTGTCAATGATATTCCTTGTAACTGGATTGTCAAGAAGGCATCCAGAGATTGTATTTACAAGTTATTACTGCTTAATAATAAACCCTCAACTGCTGCACCGGTTTTCCCGCATTGGGTTTTTTCGGGGACATTTGTCCAAAAATAACTTTGCAGATGTGTTGTATTTCTGTCTTGTTCAATTTCTTATTTCCGCATTTTATTTAAATGGTGAAGGCTGCAGCATATTAGTTTCAGTGTTTACTGTAGGAAATAGTAAATAATTTTGTTCCTTAATTAACAAATAGAAGAAACATAAACAGATGCTGTAGTAGAAATTTGGGCATCCAAATTTTCACAGAAAGCTCGATCTTCAATGAACTTCACGTCTCATCTCACCAAAATCTTCCTATTGCTAGGAATGTAGATCTTGTAGGACTTTGAGGTTTCTCTATACCCAATGAGGAACCCCTTCTCTGCAGTCTGATCCAATTTAGTGCGCTTCTCATCTGGCACATGACAATAAGTAATGCTGCCAAATATCCCGAAGTAACTAAATTTTGGCTTCTTCCCTGTGAAGACCCCTTCTGGGATTTTCTTCCCTAATGCTCTATGAGGAGTCCTATTTTAAATATACATTTTTTTGTTACATGCCTCTGGCCATAGAAATCTGGGGAAGTCCTAGTCATATAACATAGCTTTTGCAGCCCCAACTATAGATTTGTTTTTCTGCTCCGCTACCCCATTATGTTGGGGATTGCATGGAGTTATCCACTCTCTTCTAATGCCTTTGCACAAAAATCTGTGAAGTCTTTATCAATATACTCTCCACCATTATCTGAGCGAAGTACATTGATCTTCTTCCCTATCGCATTCTCCACAAGAGCCTTAAACTCCTTAAAACAATCAAAGACCTCATCCTTGGTATTAAAGAAGTAGATACAATTTTTCCTGGAATGGTCATCAATAAAGGTGATGAAGTATTTAGCCCCACTGAGAGCTCTAGTGGGCATCGGGCTACAAAAGTCTGAGTGTATAAATCCTAACACGCCATCTTCTCTATTGTCACTTCTTGGGAATCTTGCCTAGCATATTTCACAAGCACACACCCTCTGCACACATCATCGTGTTTCGAGCTAAGTTCTGGAACCCCTGTTACTATCTCCCTAGGGATCTTGAGTGCTCGATGGTGTAAATGTCTCATTCTCCTATGCCATAGCTCATTCAATTCTTTTTCACTGCCACTGTTACTACTTATTAATGCCATTGGAGAGTCGAGTTGCAACTTGTACAACCGGTTGCTTCGAACTCCAATCTGTCTCACCTTCTTCCAGCTCGAGTGTTTGACAAACAATTTCTTCCCTATGAAGTGGATATTATATCCCTTATCCTGTAAGTGCGATATTGAAACTAGGTTCATACTCAATCCTAGCACATGCAGTACATATGCAGCATTGGTACTGGTTCTTGGCTCCCTCTGAAAATTGATGGTACCTCTCCCCACTGGAGTACACTTTGTTATGTTTACCAACATAATCAGAAAGTCCATCTGCTCCTCCTTGTAACTAGAGAAGTATTCTCTAGCTCCTATCATGTGAGTTGATGCTACATTGTCTATACATTGGATACCCTGTGACGCTGGGCTTCATAGGAAAGTAAAGTCTTCTTCCAGCCTGGAAAACAAATCGGAAAAGTGTAACTAGGTTCGGGCTTCATAATGGCATGTGTAATTGTGATTTTATGTAATTGATGTAAAGAAGAAAAATAAAATTATTATTATAATGCTTGTCTCATGGGTTTCATGAGCAAGGAATTTTATTTTTAGTAATGGCTCCCATTGTGTGCCCTTAGGATTGGTCATAAAGTCAAAAAGAGTCAATGTCATGTATGAAGGACCCTTCTTGGGCATGTTACATTTGTATATGAGTCATTGAAAGTGTCAAATATCCCTCCAAGACCAAGCAAAGTCACCTCCTTCAAGTCGGCTTCAAAAGAATAATAAAATATCTCAAAAGGACATGTCGGCTCACCCTCAATTCATGTCAGCTCATTATGGAGGCTCCAACGACTATAAATAGGCAGCTCGGCCTCATTTCAGAACACACAATTCTGGTGAAGCAAATCTGAAACCAAGAAGTGTGAAGGTCATCAAGTAGAAGCCCTATAACCAGCGAGGAGAAGGGAAGGAGCAGTGAGGTCTTTAGCTTTGTTTCAAGACTGTTTTTACATCTGTTAAAATTGGCAACTAGGGCCAAACTTCATGTGGGTCATCTTATTCATGGCTGATAATATTTTTATTAGATTTCTCTTGTCGAAAGGTGTAGGATTGATATAAAGATCGTCCGATTCCGATAAGTATTCATGGAGATATGAATTTATTTTGATTATGGAATTATTATCAAGCCGACCTACAACTCATGTAGGCTCAGAAGCCCCACAGTCGCATCTATTCAAACACCAACATTGTTTATAAATACAGGAGGACTTTTCCTCATTTGGACTCACTTATCTCATCACATTTCTCTCTCTACTGCGCAGAAAAGAGTCTCTTCTCTACTGCGCAAAAAAGGGTCTCTCCCTCACACATGTGAAGCCAGAAGCTGCTGAAACTGAAGCTCCAACTGCAGAAGTGAAGTTTGACCTACGTGGACCAGAAGATCTCCTCATCTAAACTGCACTATAGGTTCATCTGAACCTCCTCTAAAAGCTGCAACTTTTGGTGGTGGAATCAAGTCAATCTGACAGACGGTTTGCAAGATATCCACTGCCCTAGTTTAAAGGAAGCTGTTGAAACTGAAGCTGCAACTGCAAAAGTGAAGTTTGACCTACGTGGACTAGAAGATCTCCTCATTTGAACCTCCTCTAAAAGCCGCAACTTATGGTGGTGGAATCAAGTCAATTCGATGAACGGTTTGTAAGATATCAACTGCCCTAGTTTGAAGGAAGATGTTGAAACTGAAGCTACAACTGCAGAAGTGAAGTTTGACCTACGTGGAGCAGAAGATCTCCTCATCTGAACTGCGATGTAGGTTCCTCTGAACCTCCTCTGGAAGCCGCAACTTTTGGTGGTGGAATCAATTCGATCTGACGATTAGTTTGTGAGATATCGTATGCCCTAGTTTGATGATGAAAGCGCTAACGCTAATGCTGCTGATCTAGGGTTTGCTACTACTAATATAAATCAAATTTATTGTACTATTTCTCTCTGCTGAATTATTGAAGATAAAAGAAGATTTGATCAAAGGGTTTCCCCACACATCGTGGGGTTTGTCCCTAGCTAGCCGCCACATCTTGTGTCTCTTATCCTGACTTGTTTTCTGTCGATCGTTTAATGTTTTATCTGCACTTTACTTTATGTACATGTGATTGCTAATCTGTGGAATATAATAAGAAAAAGAAGTAAATTGTTATAAGCATAGAACATACCATAACTTAACATGGTATCAAAGCTGAGGTGAAGACAAAGCCCGAGCAAGAGCAAGAGCAATCATCGAAGAGAAGATTGGCAAGGCTATCCTAAAAGAACTATGGGATCCTCAACACTCTTTTCTGCCGAAGACAAGCTCCGTGAGAAATCTGACTATCACGGATGGAAGATGTCTATCGATCTTACCCTAGAAGATCAAGGAGTGTTGGACCATGTAAGAGGCAATATTGTTGAGCCTCCATCAAATGCATCCATTGCTGCCTGGAACAAAAGGAAAAATGGAGAAGTCAAAACAAAGAAGATCATCTAGGACTCTATCGACAAGCACTTGGTGGCCTACATCTCTGAACTAGATACCTCCAAGGAAATCTACGATAGATTGGTGAGTTTATTTAAAGTTAATGATGCAAATCAAATTTTGTTTCTTAGAAATAAGCTGAGGGAAATCAAGAAGGGTAAAGATAAGATTATGCAAGCATTGTTATCACCCCAAGAAACTCTCCTAGGTTGCATCTCGGAGATGCTCGAGAACATTACAATCTCAACATAATGTTGGAAATGGATGAATGGAAGGTATGATGCATATTCAAGCCAGATAACCGCTTCTACTATGCTTAACTCCAGACATAGGTGAACACCCCCAGACTACAAGGCTTTAGACCACCAATCACTCACAGTTTAAGGAATAGGTGAAGATGGAGAATACTGACCACACCAGCAGATGCACAAGACCATGTGATGGCCAGATGCAACCAGTAAAACGTCTGCAAATCTATTCCTTAATGCATAGACAGGATGACAGCTCTCTGGCACTAAAATAATAGAAACCTGCATAATGCATTCAATGATACATACTAGATTCTAACACAGAGGTGGGATGACAACCCCTCAAATGCTAAATATCAAGAGCACATGAAAAATGCATAACAGGCACAACCTAGAATAGAGAAGAAGTGGAAAGTGAGCAATTAACAACAAAAGAAGTTTGTATTAGCTGAAAATGAAGACCAGACGTTACAAGTATCAAAGTAGTGACAGTCTCTAGAAGTTGAACCTTACATCAAAACAACAACCATCAACCCCATCACATTGTGTTTTTGGGTATATATAGAGCTTGATTACAAAAATGCTCTGCTGATCAATGCGTGGAGGGGTCATAATTGACCACCAACCACCTTAACTATCTAATATGGGTCTTTGCTGCAATTTGCTTGCTTTGGTGAACGGACTTGATCTTCTTTGATATTCTGCTGTACTTCTCGCGCAGGGGGAGTGCAATATGGAAGACATTCCATAACTAATAAATGCTTGTAACTACTCGAGGTTGTCCTTTTTCTTTCTTCGGCCATAATGCTCTTGAATGTAGTTGTTGAGGAGTAACTGCGCTGGGTACAGGTAGCTGGCCACCTTCGTCCTTCGGGAGCACAGAATGGTTATGGACGTGAATAGTCAGGAAGGATGGAGAAGGAAAAACGGTCGTCAGATCACTGAGATGAATGACGAACAACGCTTGGCAAGGAGTACTGGGAGGCGAGGTGGAAGAAAATTGTAAACCGTTGGATCCAGTGCATGGACGGCAGAGATCTATTGGCAGGAGACATTGGGAGGAAGCGGGGCAGAGTGATTATGAGAGCAGGGAGATCGCAGGCCGTTGGATCTCGGGCAGGAGATCCAACGGTCGTCAGGCACAGAAGATGCAAGGGATTTAACACTCGGGAAAGTGGTTTTGAGCGGCGGGCGGTAATTATCACACCGCCTTTGGAGCTGCGGTGGTATTCGTATATGGGCTCGCGATCCACTAGAACTGCGACGCATGGCGGATGGGATCGGCGGCAAACCACTTTCCCCGCGGGTTATTTCGCATGCAACTTACAGGTGCGGGAGGAGTAGATAGCATCGGATCACCCGACAGGAACGATCAGATAATGGAAGGTGTACACGTGTTAACAAGCGGGGAAAGTGACGGAGACCGTTAGATCGCTGAAGGACTAGATCAAACGGTGCGAGTTATATAGTGAGGAATAGTTGGAGTAGGCACACGGTTAAGTGGAGGTGCCATGTGACTTTGGACTAAGCGTTTCAGAGCTTGAGGAAATAGGGGCGTATGCCGAGTTTTGAAGGAGAATCAGAGATGGAAAGGGGCTATGAGAGTGTGAGCAAAGTGAGGGGAGTGAGGAGGATGATGGATATAGGCTTACCTTGAACAGCAGCAGCACAGACGGGTCTACATTTGGCCCTCAAAATGTTCAAACATGTAGCAGAGCTAACACTAGCTCCTTCTGGGGATGAGATCCTCCCTGTGAGGTCTCAAGAACCGGCAGATCTTTGTTTTTCTGATGAAAAACAAACTAACAAAATTCCTAGTGTTCCATTGGGCATGGAGTCTGACTGAACCTACATTAAGACTAATAAAATCAAATATTTACAATTTTAAGGCCAAAAGACCTTAAATCACATAAATTTTCAGAAAACGCCCATTAACTGGGCCATCAAAAATTGCTTCTCCTCCCATACTTTTCAGTATGAAGGTGTTGTTCCCTTGAATCTGAGAAATGATAAAAGGTCCTGCTCAGAAAGCATCAAACTTTCCATGATTGTCTTTCTTCTCCTTCAGTGCATCCCACTTCAGAACCAAGTCTCCAACCTGAAAATTATCTGCTTTTGTCCCTTTGTCAAAAGCTTCCTTGATCTTTTTCTGATGTGCTGCAACGTTTTCAACCAGCTGTTCTCGGATTTGATGTACTTCTTCCAAATCGGTGATTCTTTTTGCCATGTCCTCCTCCTCGTTTTGTTCTTGTTGTAGGAATTTTGCCACATGGAGAGTTAACTAAATTGGGAATACAACTTCAGTTCCATATACCAACCTGAATGGAGAAATCCCTGTGAATCTCTTGGTGGTTACTCTATCAGCCCACAGTGCATATTTAAGCTTAGAATCCCAATTCTTTTTGTTGTCTTCTAGCAGCTTTTTAATTATCCTTATCAAGTTTTTATTTGAAGATTCTTCTAGACCATTGCCTTGGGGATAATATGAGGTGGAATGAACAAGTTTAATACCCATTGAATCACACATTTCCACCAATTCTTTTGCTCTGAAGGCTGTTGCATTGTCTGTGGCTAATTTATGTGGACAACCAAATCTGGTGAAGATATTCTCTGTCAAAAACTTCATGACCACATTATGATCGGCCTTTCTGGTAGGGATTGTTTCAATCAACTTAGTGAAGTAATCAGTGGCTAATAATATCCATCTGTGTTGGCCACTGGAATGTGGATTGATTTCTCCTATGAAATCCAAGCCCCACTGCTGAAAAGGTCCTTTTGCATGTATTGGTTTTAAGGGCAGGGACTTCAACTGCTGCTTTCTTTAAAATCTTTGGCACCTATCACAAGATTTAACAAATGAAAATACATCAGAAAATAAGGAGGGCCAGTAATATCCAGCCCTGAGAATCTTGTTTGTTGTAGTTTTCCAATAATGATGTCCTCCACACATGCTAGAATGAAACTGCTACATAACTTTCAGTGACTGTTCTTTGTCCATACACCTCAAAAGCACTCTAGATGGATCCCTCTAGTAGAGAAAATTTTCATTAATTCAATATTTAGCTGCCCTAAGCTTTATAGTTCTGGCTTGACTTGTGCTTAAGCCTGGAGAGATTTCTAGCTTCAACAAGAATTTAACTATTTCAAAATAACAATCACAAGAAGCTAGATTTTCGGCCAATGTCTGCTTTCTCTCTCGTTCAACTGCTTCCTCTTCTTCTGTTTGACCATTTTCTGAAATTGAGCCCATGAGATTTATGTCCAATGATCTGCAATTTTCTTCAGCCAACAACTTGGTAAGACCCTGACCTCTGACCAGCTTGGTGGGCTTAAATTCTATATTAAATTCAATTAATTTTGCAATCCATTTAGCCCTTCTTCCATCAGCATCAGGTTGTGTTAAGACATCTTTTATTGCAGCAGAGGGTACATATACAATTATCTTGGAATGCAGAATGTAAACTCTGAAAGCTTTCAAGGATTTGATAAGAGCATATGCTTGTTTTTCAATAATATCATACCTCAGTTCAACATCCCTTAAGTTTTTGTTGAAGAATGCCACCGGATGCTCTGAGCCTTCTTCATCTGCTTGCAATAAAACTGTTGCAATGGTGCTGCAATGGTGTCTTCAGAGGCAAACGAAAATATATGGAACTCCTTGCTATCATGTGGGCTTATTAAAGTGGGAGCCTCCATAATAGCTTTGTTAATGGACTCAAAAGATCCTCTTGCTATATCAATCCATTTGATTTCTGACCCTTTTTTCAACATGGAGGTAATGTGCTTTACAAGTTCTGCAAAATTCGGGATAAACCTCCTCACAAAGTTTATTTTTCCCTGAAAGGATTGAATATCCTTCTTTAATCTCGGGACAGACAAAGTCTGTATTGCCCTCACTCTTTCTGGGTCAATTTTAACACCTGCAATAGACACAACATATCCTAACAGCTTGCCTTCTTCCAAAGCAAACTGTGACTTCTTAGGATTGACTGAAATTCCAAACCTCCTGCACTTCAGGAACACTTTCTTCAAATGTTGTAAATGGTCTTGATGGCTGCTGGAGTACACTGTTATATCATCAAGGTAGATGAGGACAAATTTATCCTTCTCTCCTACAAATGCTATATCCATAGCTCTCTAAAAGGTGGCTCTAGCATTCATCAGCCCAAAAGGCATCTTGGCATACATAAAAGTGCCCCAAGGAGTGGTGAATGCAGTCTTCTCTCGGTCATCTGGATGTACAGCAACCTGATTAAACCCTGAAAATCCATCCAAGAAAGACATCACTTTGGCTCTTGAGACTTTTTGCAGCAAGTGCTCCATCTTGGGTAAGGGATAATTGTCTTTCTTTGAGCACATGTTTAAGTTTCTGAAATCAACACAAAATCTGATTTCTCCAGTCTTCTTCCTCACCACTACTAAGTTGGCTACCCACTTTGAATATCTGATAGGGACTATGATTTTGGCAGCCAACGACTTTTTAATTTCTTTTTCAATGAGTGGAAGGAGCAAAGGATTTATTGGTCTCAGCTTCTGCTTGAAAGGGATGGTGTCCTTCTCTAAAGGGATTTTATGCTGAATGATCTTTCTGTCATAAGTTTTCAGGTCACTATATTCCCAGGCAAAGACATCTGCAAATTGCTTCATTAAATTACAGTATTCAGAACTTTGGTCAGCAGACAGATGAGTGGACAGATTTATATATCTTCGCTGACCCAGACTTCCTATATCATACTTACATACTGCAGATTGGTCTTCTTTTTGTGCAGCCTTATAAGGCACGTCATTCTGATCAAAAAGTCTTTCTAGAGGAATTAGACCCTTAGGTATATGATTGCTGGGAAGTTGGACAATGTTACCTTTACCAATTTTATTTCTAAGCTGGGATTGGGGGCCTCCTTCCAAGTCTTCATTCTCTTGGTCAATTTGCATTTCGGAGAATTCATCAATGACTTGCAGAAACCTATTCACTTCATCATCATCCTCAAAAACTTTCCAATGCTGGACATTATCAGGCAATGATGGTCTATATTTCATTTGGACTTCATAAACTAGTCTCGGAAGCATAAGAGGGACAAACATGCTAGCAGACACAGCAAGGGAATCAACGAGCTGATTTTTTGCCCTAGGGATATATGAGATACATAAATTATCAAAAGAATTTTTTAGTCTCCATACCTCGTCTCTGTATGCTTTCATCCTTGGGTGCTTTGCCTGAAACATTTTATTTACTTGCTGAATGATTAGGTCAGCATCTCCAAACACCTTTATGTTCTTGATTCCTCTGTCTTTAGTTGCGTTCATGCCCAATATCAAAGCCTCATACTCTGCTATATTGTTGGTGACTTGGAAGGCCAGCTTAAAAGACAGTTGTGTGCTTCCTTGTTCTGGAGATATCAGCACCATCCCTGCTCCTGCAGTCTCCCTGGAGCATGCTCCATCAAAGAACATCTCCCAAATCTGACTTCCTTGCTATTCCTCGGCCTGATTTGCTGGTTTCCTAATCTGTATTGAGGCCTTTTGAGACTCTTCTATTTGGAGTATGCATGCTCCAAAATCAGTGTCTACAGCATATATGGGATGATTAGAAGGATTCTTTTCATCACTGATGATGTATGCCAGTTGTGCTTCTCTGTACAATCTCCTGCTTTCTCCTCCAAAGACTGGGATAGTGGCATAAACTAGATCATTTTGTAATGTCCCACCTAGTCTCTTCATCCACCCTCTAGACAACAACATGCCAAACTTGGGAGGGACATCTGCTACCACAATATCCATCATCATACTCTTCATGGGCAGCTGGGTTAGGGTAATGGCCAAGTATTTGATCAGTCCTAGGCACTTCACCTTTCTTGAATCAAATGAGAATAGATCATGATATGGTCTGGTGATGTCAAGGCCTAACTCTTCCATGACAGCGTTTAGCATCAAATTGTGGCTAGCCCCTATGCCTAGCAGGCAATTATGGAGGATTTTGTCATGAATGGTCAAGGAGACATAAAACGATGGAGAATTATCATCAGCAGGTTCAATCATGGGACTCAGCACAACTGCAGGGTTATCATCTTGCAAATTGACAAAGTTAGTGGAGGTTTGTGTGGCTTTCAGCTCAAGGGCTTCAAGGATAGGCTTTCTAAACACTTCACTCTTTACAAGTTCCATCAAGGGCAGAGATATTTTTAACTTCTGGACCTCTGATTCTAAACTGAAAGGGGAAGGGGATTTGTCAGGACCTCTTACCTCTTGAGCTGGTGCTTTGAGGATGACTGGTTCAGTTGCTGGTCCTTTCTGTCTGGTATTATGTGACTCTGTTTGGACAGCAGCTCTTTGGGCAGGATTCTCCTTGACATTGTTCGTCTTTGACCTCAGATTATATCTTTGTTGTTCACCAGTCTGCAGAAAAGCTTCTCTGTCCCATTCAAAATTGTCTTGGTTTTGCAGCAATGATTCTTCATATGCAGCCAGTGTCAAAAATGAAGCACTTCCTTTAGCTTCTATGCAGTGAATTTCATCCTCATCTTCAAACTGTTCCTCCTCCATGACTACATTCTGGAAAGGAACTTTAACCTTTTGTTCTTCATTAGCTTCTTTACCCCTCTGCACGATTTGCAACTGCTCATTTGCTCTTCTGAATGGATTTGGGTTGCTTGGAGCAAATGTGCCTTGAGTTCTTACTTTTCCTGAGTTCTGCTCAACCTTCAGCTTAGATATTTCTGCTGCCAATGACTCTATCATTCTAGTCATTTTATCTAATTTAGGCTCTGAAGATGAGGCAGAGGAAGAAGAAACTTCACCTCTCTGTCTCCTCCTGTCAACATGACTTTTGAGCTTTTCTGCAGCCATAATATTAGATTCTACTTCTAGGGCCGCATCTTGCATATCTGCTAGAGTGGCACATCTTCTTTCTCTTAAAAGTAGGCAGAATTCAGAGTCGAAAGCATTGGCATATGTAAGTTTGGTAGAAGTGGGGGTAGGCTTTACCTCAGCTGGTATCTTACTATACATACGGTTAAATATTTTATTAAAACCAGACAATGATTTCCCATTTTCCCTCTTTAGGTTACCAAACTCAGTGTTGGAGAGGTAAATCCCCTCTGCGGACAGAGGCGATCCCCACTAGCCCAAAATGGGTCTAGCAACAATAAAACAATGCTAACACATAGGTTCCTAATTACAAATTAAAGGTAGATGATGAGAGCCTACTTGGATTCCAACGCTAGTGTTGTGGAAGAGTCGACACTCCCATTCCTTTGCTCCGGCCGGTCACGATCCTCACGATCTTCGTGAATGGACACCTGCACATGCAAAGAACGACACAAATACAAGCATAAAATCCAATAGATGCAATTATATATCGGTCAGAAAAGATATAACTCAAACATCATTACAATGAACAACAAGAGTGGAACCATAATGATAGTCACCTATTATTGATAAAAAACAAAGAAGAATACAACCATAGTTCTGACGTCAAATCCTCCTTTGGCTGGGTGATCAGCTACATATGCCTTGCAAAGCTTGTCGGGATTGGGAACAAGCCTCTCTCTCTTTGATTATGAATGCAAAGAAGACTCTTACAGCAATCTCTTAGACTTCTGAAAGTATAATTCTCCCTATGCTCGAACTAGCTTGTCAAATGCAACAGAACAAACTTTTATAAATGGAGGAGAAGGAGATAAGATCAATCACACCATCTATGGGATTGGGTTTATCCTCAAAAAGCTATTATGGATAGAGGAAAGCGAGATACGATGAATCAAGACATCCATGGGATTGGCATTATCCTTAAAAAGCTTCATGAGTCGAAAGGATAAAACTTTCGCGCGTGCGTTTGTTAAAAAGCTTTCCCAAACTCAGTTGGCGCGGGTATAGATCTGAGACAGAGCGCCAACTGGCGCGCCCTCTTTGGAGGATTTCCCCCATTGGCGCGAGTAATACACTGTGGATCCACACTAATGGAAAAAGGGGACTTTTTAAGGATATTCTGCAGGAGATGTCTTCAAGGCATATGAAGTCCATACTTAGGGGAACATAATGCAAGTGTTTTAAGTTATGTCACTTCTCACAAGTCCCGGAATGAGTCCTCCAAAGTGCGGGAAAGGGGTAACAGGGACGGTGACAAATTACTGTGTAACAGATGCCCCCTAAAGCATGAGGCCCGAGAGAGAGAGTGGTGAAATGCTTTACAAAAACACATGCAACTGATAATGCTGCCGCCGGAGAATCTGAATAGAGAGGTACAACTGATATCTCAAGTACATGATATATGTGGTATGGGCGCAGCCATCCATAACAGAGTACATAATAATCTAGATCCAAGGTATGGGCGCAGCCATCCAGTGAGGATCGATGAATAGACTCAGGCATGGTCGCAGCCATCCAGTGAATGAGTCATGTAACAATCACAATAATCTACAAAATCGCAGTCTGAATTCCAATAGACAAAATCCAGGGTCTTGCGTTCCATCTCGACCCGAACAAAAGTACAAGTTCAAGCATGCGAATACATGAGTTGAAGTCGAACATGCATGAACATCGTCTGATTACCAGTCAATAATGAAAACTGTTAACAGACGCGAGAGGTACCACCAATAATGACAATGGCCCTCAAGGTACTATAGGTACAATCTACGGTGTGTCAATCAATGAGCTGGCGTCGAACACCTGTAGAATCATTCGATCGGAGGCCAATGATGAAAACCTCACGTCGAACATGAAGAACCTGCCATTGAGGCATGGAGGCTCCAAGGCACCGGAAGGGAGTCTCTAGATCAGTTTCCTGGATAATGAGCTGAAGTCGACAGGAAGTGACCTTGATCGAAGGTGGGCTTCTGACTCGTAAAAAATGAAAAGATTGCTGAGTATTTTTCCCTTTTTGACTCGTTAAAGAGAATAAAAATGGAGGTCTGCTTTCAACTCTTTTCCGACCGTGTAAAAACGAAAAGATCGTCGGACCCTTGTCGTTTCAGGTTCGTTAACGGTTACGAAGCGACATGGCTTCGATCGTTTTTTACTTTTTCAGGTCGAAATCACTACTCATGAAAAGTACTCCTCGATCGTAATGGTCGGGCGGTTCTTTCGAGCATTGTTTTATACTTTTTCGGGCTCAAGAGACACAACTTTACGAAAAAGGACACCCTTGGAGTTTTCTTTTCTGCTGTCTTTTCAAACTCTCTAAACATGAAAAGACGCCAAGTTCTTCCTCTGTCAGACTCATTAAAACTTGATGACATTGGAGTCCGTCGAGATCACGCTTTACAAGCATATGCTATCCTCGTCAAGCTTATTAATAAAAATAACTGGGGTACTCGCCAGAAATGGTGGGGGAAAATGGAACCATAATTATTGTCGTGTCGACAGTATGTCGCTCTTGAACATGGCACTTGTCTACTTTCGTGTCTAGGTGGGGACATCTCATCTCGTTTTTCACTTATCTCCGTGGATTTGGGTGATCCTGTTTGACCTCTCATTTGTTCATTGCCTAGTCACCATGACCTTTGATCCATTGATGTCAAACACTGCCAAGTCCACTGTCGTGCCGTCGATACGTTGAAGAGAAGTTGACCTCTGCAAAATAACAACCTCCCTCTGATAGCTCACATAATTCTGAACCACCACAACATTCTTCCTCTGTCTCGTGTCGATGATGTGGGAAACACTATAGCCCACCTTCGATCAAGGTCACTTCCTGTCGACTTTAGCTCATTATCCAGGAAATTGATCTAGAGACTCCCTTCCGGTGCCTTGGAGCCTGCATGCTTCAATGGCAGGTTCTTCGTGTTCGACGTGAGGTTTTCATCATTGGCCTTCGATCGAATGATTCTACGGGTGTTCGACGCCAGCTCACTGATTCACACACCGTAGATTGTACCTATAGTACCTTGAGGGCCATTGTCATTATTGGTGGTACCTCTCGCGTCTGTTAACAGTTTTCATTATTGACTGGTAATCAGACGATGTTCATGCATGTTCGACTTCAACTCATGTATTTGCATGCTTGAACTTGTACTTTTGTTCGAGTCGAGATGGAGCGCAAGACCCTGGATTTTGTCTGTTGGAATCCAGGCTGCGATTTTGTGGATTATTGTGATTGTTACATGACTCATTCACTGGATAGCTGCGACCATGCCTGAGTCTATTCATCGATCCTCACCGAATGGCTGCGCCCATACCTTGGATCTAGATTATTATGTACTCTGTTATGGATGGCTGCGCCCATACCACATATATCATGTACTTGATATATCAGTTGTACCTCTCCATCCAGATTCTCCGGCGGCAGCATTTTCAGTTGCATGTGTTCTTGTAAAGCATTTCACCCCTCTCTCTCTCGGGCCTCATGCTTTAGGGGGCATCTGTTACACAGTAATTTGTCACCATTTGTCACCGTCCCTGTTACCCCTTTCCCGCACTTTGGAGGACTCATTTCGGGACTTGTGAAAAGTGACATAACTTGAAAACACTTGCATTATGTTCCCCTAAGTATGGACTTCATATGCCCTGAAGACATCTCCTGCAGAATATCCTTAAAAAGTCCCCTTTTTCCATTAGCGCGGATCCATAGTGTATTACTCACGCCAATGGGAGAAATCCTCCAAAGAGGGCGCGCCAGTTGGCGCTCTGTCTCAGATCTATACCCGTGCCAACCGAGTTTGGGAAAGCTTTTTAACAAACGCACGAGCGAAAGTATTTTCCTTTCGACTCATGAAGCTTTTTAAGGATAATGCCAATCCCATGGATGTCTTGATTCATCGTATCTCCCTTTCCTCTATCCATAATAGCTTTTTGATGATAAACCCAATCCCATAGATGGTGTGATTGATCTTATCTCCTTCTCCTCCATCTATAAAAGCTTGTTCTGTTGCATTTGACAAGCTAGTTCGATCATAGGGAGAATTATACTTTCAGAAGTCTAAGAGATTGCTGTAAGAGTCTTCTTTGCATTCATAATCAAAGAGAGAGAGGCTTGTTCCCAATCCCAACAAGCTTTGCAAGGCATATGTAGCTGATCACCCAGCCAAAGGAGGATTTGACGTCAGAACTATGGTTGTATTCTTCTTTGTTGTTTATCAATAATAGATGACTATCATTGTGGTTCCACTCTTGTTTTTCATTGTAATGATGTTTGAGTTATATCTTTTCTGACCGATATATAATTGCATCTATTGGATTTTATGCTTGTATTTGTGTCGTTCTTTGCATGTGCAGGTGTCCATTCACGAAGATCGTGAGGATCGTGACCGGCCGGAGCAAAGGAACGGGAGTGTCGACTCTTCTACAACACTAGCGTTGGAATCCAAGTAGGCTCTCATCATCTACCTTTAATTTGTAATTAGGAACCTGCGTGTTAGCATTGTTTGATTGTTGCTAGACCCATTTTGGGCTAGTGGGGATCGCCTCTGTCCGCAGTGGGGATTTACCTCTCCAATGGCCCTCAAGGTACTATAGGTACAATCTACGGTGTGTGAATCAGTGAGCTGGCGTCGAACACCCGTAGAATCATCCGATCGGAGGCCAATGATGAAAACCTCATGTCGAACACGAAGAACCTGCGATTGAGGCATGCAGGTTCCAGGGCACCGGAAGGGAGTCTCTAGATCAGTTTCCTAGATAATGAGCTGAAGTCGACAGGAAGTGACCACACGGAAAAGTGAAGAGACCAGGGCCCCCATGGCATAAATATAGTCACGGCCAAGGAGAAGACTGAAATCTAAAGTACCTTGGGTAACGGATACATCTATATAGACGGTTTTGCCTCCCAAAGTAATAGGGAACTTTGGAAGGATCCCTAATGGTTGACTAGTTCCTCCGTCAAAAGCCGTCATATTCGGTGCGACTGGCACAAGCTATGGGGAACCCAAAGCTTGCCAAGTAGTGGTAGGCATAAGACTTACAGATGCACCCTCATCCAAAACAGTGCCAGGTATTGCCTTATTATAAGCGTGTACCGTGGCCCAGAAAGGCACATGGGATGGGAGGCGGGAGATAGTCAAACAACTCCAGTCGAAGGAAACGACTGAACTACTTGGTGGGGGAATCATATGATTGCCCCCTGCTCTAAAGGAACCGAAGCAGGACTCTCGGGAGCAGCTGGGATAGGAGAGTCATTTCTGGACTCAGGAAAATCTGAGGAGACGAGAAGAACATGGGAATTATGCTCTTCCGACACAGAGTGATCGACGGGAGGGAAACCCGAGTTGACACTCTTTCTGACCAATGGCTGGTCTGAAACAGACTTGGCACAGCCAGGTTCGGGAAGAGGGGCCTGGACAAGAGAAGAATTTGAATCAATCTCTTTGTCAACAGGGGGACGATCTCCGGCTGCAGAGAGACATTGATATCCAACGGGAAGTTGGGGTGAGGGAACTGCGAGACTTTCCAAGACAACGGAGGCTTTATCCATGAGCGGACAAAGGTGAAGGGGATGATTGCCTTCACAAAGTCTATAGGGGATTCGAATCTTCCCTTTTCCCTTACCATTTCCAGCTGATAAGGTAACATCGCCGTGAGCTTCAGAGGACGATGAGGGGCGGGCCGGATCGCGAGACCATACCCCTAAGACCCTGGGAATGCCAGGACAATCGTGAAGAAGGTGGTCATCCTTGCACAATCTACAAGGAAACTTGACCTTACGCGGAGGAGCAAAAGGTGGCCCGACTTGAGGTGGACTCGGAAGAGTAGCGGCACTTTTAGCCTCTCCCTTAGGAGACTTCTTCTTCTTCGTCTTCTTCTTCTTCTTCTTAGCCACCTGGTTACTCGAATCGAGACTTTCACCAGGCGAAGTAGAAGATGAGGACGTAGAAGCAGGCGAAGAAGGGGAGAGGTCCACCTTAGAATCAACATGATGTTTTTCAGGTGGAGGGACTGATTGACCAGAAGTTGAGACGGCAAGGACCAAAGAGGTTGGGAACAACCAAACAGGCAACCCAACAGTTAACCCTGGGAGGGACAACGTTGCCATGTAAGGAGCACCAACATTCCCAAAAGGAGCGAAATGACCAGGGTTTCTGTCAGAGGGGATCCCTGGGTTGGTGAACCCCGGAAAAGTTGCCATCGAAAAAGAAGCCTACTCAAGCTAACGCAAACAAGATCTAACCGGGTAAATGTGAATCGTGGCCGAATAAATTTTAAGACAAAGGAACTGAACTTGACCTTTTCACTTTTTAAGAGTCGAGAAAAGGACAAAAAGATGACTCTAGTCTCCTTCGAATTTTTAATGAGCCCGAAGTGACAAAATGCTCAGATGAGCCTTTTCTTTTAGGGAGTCCGAAAAGGATCAAAAGTGACTACTCTGGAGAACTAGGCAAAGGGTTTACCAAACAAATCTGTAAAACTACATATACACCTTGGCAATCATATGAAAACCAAGGACTTTCCGTACGGCAGTCAATCTTCCCGAATGTTGTGTTCGGTGCGTTACGGCTTGTAAGGCGGTAGACACAGCTTCCTGTGGTTAAAGGATGATAACCTAGTGGGGTCTCCCCATATACTCGACGGTACGTGGGAGCACAAATCCATGTTAGACCACTATTAAGTCACAAAAGGAGAAATCACCCAACCTTAATGTGAAACAGCAGTGACTAGGTTTAACGACACCGGAACACGTCTCTAGCCTAGACCTCTAGATGTATGCGTTAAGTTCCAATGCGTTGTTAAGTTTATTCAGTTCATTTTACGGTTGATCTTTGATTAGGTTTCAATTTCCAGGTCTTACCGTATGTAATCTCTCACAATTTCTTAAATGCAAGCTATATGCCAAAATGTATCATTTCATTCGATGAACACTAACTACGAGAGAGTTGAGATCTTTCAATCAAACAAAATGACCATAAAACAATCAACAATAACTCTAATGCAGCTAATGGCAATAAACGAAACTTTTCTTTAAAGTTACTAATCGCTAATAACAATGAAAAGCTCTAATTTCTATTAACTACTGCAACGCAAAAGAGATTGTTCGTTTTCTTTTCGATGGAAAAATGCACTAAACAAATTTTGAGAGATAATAACAAAGAGTAAAAGAAACAAATTTCACTCAATGAAAACACAATCAAGTCCCTGAAACACCAAGAAAATATTTCAAACCAAGAAAAATCACAAAGACCTCAATGAGCTATGTGATCTAAGCCCAAAATGAAGCCAAGTGGAATCCAAGTGAAAAAGAAGTGAATCACTCGAATAACGCAATAAAAATCTTAACAATCATTGAACAAGTGCAAGAGAGTAACCAAAAAGTCGACTGGATCGACAAAAAACCAAAACTCCTAAGGAAGGCTCGATGCACAAAGCCACTAGATGCCCTAGGGTTGAAAATGTGAAATCGGTCGAAAAAAGCAAACATCCAAAGGGTAAAGGCCAAAAACCAATCAAACAAGACTCTAACACATTCAAGTGATTGAAAAATAGTATCCAGACACAAAAACCAAGCTTGGAAGGCTCAAAACAAGCAAACTCTAAAAGTTTCCCTGAGCTGGAGCGACTTTTAGGCTAAAAGTAGCGCCAATTGAGGATTGGCGCGGGCTGTACATTGACAAATGGCGCCAATTGGTGCGACTGTCATGCAAAAAAGAGCGCCAATCAAGTTTTCTATGCTAAAATAAAAAACAAACAATCCAAGACTAGGCCAGCAGTATCCAGACAAACCAGGCAGCAAGAGACAGCAAAGAATCCAACCCAAAAAGCTATCTAAGCAATCAAAACAAGAGAAAACCGAAGACACAAGACAAACTCCAAGTTGTTTAGTTCGTAAACCAAACCGGAGATTAACTGAAGTGGCGTTGATCTACTTCGCTAATGCAAAGCAATAGCATTTCGAAGGCTATCTGGCCGTACTTCAAGCTCCGTCTAAAGTTTACAAATCAAACAACAAGCTAACTCCCCAGTGGAGTCGCCAAATTGTTGGAGAGGTAAATCTCCTCTGCGGACAGAGGCGATCCCCACTAGCCCAAAATGGGTATAGCAACAATCAAACAATGCTAACACGCAGGTTCCTAATTACAAATTAAAGGTAGATGATGAGAGCCTACTTGGATTCCAACGCTAGTGTTGTGGAAGAGTCGACACTCCCGTTCCTTTGCTCCGGCCGGTCACGATCCTCACGATCTTTGTGAATGGACACCTGCACATGCAAAGAACAACACAAATACAAGCATAAAATCCAATAGATGCAACTATATATCGGTCAGAGAAGATATAACTCAAACATCATTACAATGAACAACAAGAGTGGAACCATAATGATAGTCATCTACTATTGATAAACAACAAAGAAGAATACAACCATAGTTCTGACGTCAAATCCTCCTTTGGCTGGGTGATCAGCTACATATTCCTTGCAAAGCTTGTCGGGATTGGGAACAAGCCTCTCTCTCTTTGATTATGAATGCAAAGAAGACTCTTACAACAATCTCTTAGACTTCTGAAAGTATAATTCTCCCTATGCTCGAACTAGCTTGTCAAATGCAACAGAACAAGCTTTTATAGATGGAGGAGAAGGAGATCAATCACACCATCTATGGGATTGGGTTTATCCTCAAAAAGCTATTATGGATAGAGAAAAGGGAGATACGATGAATCAAGACATCCATGGGATTGGCATTATCCTTAAAAAGCTTCATGAGTCGAAAGGAAAAAACTTTCGCGTGTGCGTTTGTTAAAAAGCTTTCCCAAACTCGGTTGGCGCGGGTATAGATCTGAGACAAAGCGCCAACTGGCGCGCCCTCTTTGGAGGATTTCTCCCATTGGCGCGAGTAATACACTGTGGATCTGCGCTAATGGAAAAAGGGGACTTTTTAAGGATATTCTGCAGGAGATGTCTTCAGGGCATATGAAGTCCATACTTAGGGGAACATAATGCAAGTGTTTTCAAGTTATGTCACTTCTCAGAGGTCCCGGAATGAGTCCTCCAAAGTGCGGGAAAGGGGTAACAGGGACGGTGACAAATGGTGACAAATTACTGCGTAACACTCAGTATGATAATATAGCAAGTCTTTTTTATCTCCCCATTGTTTCAAAAATGCATCATCTAAGACTTCAATATCGGCAATAGATCTCGGTGCCAGTTCTCTGAACCATTTTCTAGCCTCTCCATCGAGGCTCTGGACAAAAACTCTCATCCACACATCATTTTCACTAATATCCAGGTTATCAACATAACTATAAAAAGCTTCAAGGTATTCTTCAGTTGTTATTCCCTCTCTACCAGTGAATTTAGGCATATATTTATGATATTCTCCTGCAGGCATGGCATTCAAAGGAACAGGAAAAACTAAAGGCCCATACCTAGCAACTATGATTCTTTCCATCTTCGTGGGAGCTTGTTGGCCTGCCATAACTGGGATATGTGGAAGGATACTGGCAGATTGGATAGTAGGAAACAATGGAACAGATGGCAGCGACAAAGGAATATGATGGACTGTAGGGGAAGTCTTCTTTGGACTGAGATCCAAAGGGAAATTAAATGAACAAGGAGCTTTATGAATCTCTGAAGGTGATTCTTCACTAGCAATGCTAGGCTCTAGATCTTCAAACTATATATTTTCAGTTATAACCTTCTCTTGCAGAGATACATAAGGTTTCTTGGGCTTACCTGATCTTGATGCTCCTTTCTGTGATGTTTTCTTCGATTTGAAAATCTTCTTAGGGTCAGGCACTGGTTCAGCTGGTGATTTCTGAGGATTTCTTCGAGTATGCCTCAGAAACTGAGCCAGAACTGCAATGTGGAGCCGCCAAAGGTTGGTCTTCCTCCAGCGGAGTCGCCAAATAGATGATTACAACCAGAAATGTGCCCAGACTTTGTCTTTCATCAAAATCTGGAACTGTGTCATCTCCCAGGGAAGCTGAGCTTCAATATTCGATCCCCGGCAACGACGCCAATTAATGTTATCACCCCAAGAAACTCTCCTAGGTTGTATCTCAGAGATGCTCGGGAACATTACAATCTCAACATAATGTTGGAAATGGATGAATGAAAGGTATGATGCATATTCAAGCCAGATAACCGCTTCTACTATGCTTAAATCCAGACATGGGTGAACACCCCCAGACTACAAGGCTTTAGACCACCAATCACTCACAGTTTAAGGAATAGGTGAAGATGGAGAATACTGACCACACCAGCAGATGCACAAGACCATGTGATGGCCGGCTACAACCAGTAAAAGGTTTGCAAATCTATTTCATAATGCATAGACAGGATGACAGCTCTATGGCACTAAAATAACAGAAACCTGCATAACACATTCAATGATACATACTAGATTCTAACACAAAGGTGGGATGACAGCCCCTCAAATGCTAAATATCAAGAGCACATGAAAATTCCATAACAGGCACAACCTAGAACAGAGAAGAAGTGGAAAGTGAGCAATTAACAGCAAAAGAAGCTTATATTACTTAAAAATGAAGACCAGACGCTGCAAGTATCAAAGTAGTTACAGTCTCCAGAAGTTGAACCTTACATCAAAACAACAACCATCAACCCCATCACATTGTGTTTTTGGGTATATATAGAGCTTGATTACAAAAATGCTCCACTGATCAATGCATGGAGGGGTCATAATTGACCACCAACCTCTTTAACTATCTAGTATGGGTCTCTGCTGCAATCTGCTTGCTTTGGTGAACGAACTTGATCTTCTCTGATATTCTGTTGTACTTCTCAGGCAGGTGGAGTGCAATATGGAAGACATTCCATAACTGATAAATGCTTGTAACTGCTCGAGGCTGTCCTTTTTCTTTCTTTGGCCATAATGCTCTTGAATGTAGTTGTTGAAGAGTAACTGCGTTGGGTACAGGTAGTTGGCCACCTTCGTCCTTCGGGAGCACAGAATGGTTATGGACGTGAATAGTCGGGAAGGATGGAGAAGGAAAAACGGTTGTCGGATCGCTGAGATGAACGGTAGACAACGCTTGGCGAGGAGTACCGGGAGGCGAGGTGGAAGAAAATTGTAAACCGTTGGATCCAGTGCATGGACGGCAGAGATCTATTGGCGGGAGACATTGGGAGGAAGCAGGGCAGAGTGATTATGAGAGCAAGGAGATCGCGGGCTGTTGAATCTCGGGAAGGGAGATCCAACGGTCATCAGGCACGGAAGATGCAGGGGATTTAATGGCCAGAAAAGTGGTTTTTGAGCGGCGGGCGGTAATTATTGCACCGCCTTTGGAGCCGCAACAGTATTCGTATATGGGCTCGTGATCCACTAGAATTGTGACGCGTGGCGGATGGGACCAGCGGCAAACCACTTTCCCCACGGGTTATTTCGCGTGCAACTTACAGGGGCGGGAGGAGCGGATAACGTCGGATCACCCGGCAGGAACGATTGGACGATGGAAGGTGTACACGTGTTAACAAGCAGGGAAAGCAACAAAGACCGTTAGATCGCTGAAGGACTAGATCGAACGGTGCGGGTTATACAGTGAGGAATAGTTGGAGTAGGTGCATGGTCAGGTGGAGGTGCCATGTGACTTTGGACTCAGCGTTTCAGGGCTTGAGGAAATAGGGGAATATGCCGAGTTTTGAAGGAGAATCAGAGATGGCAAGGGCCTATGAGAGTGTGAGCAGAGTGAGGGGAGCGAGGAGGATGACTGATATAGGCTTACCTTGAACAACAGCAGCATGGACGGGTCTACATTTGGCCCTCAAAATGTTCAAACATGTAGCAGAGCTAACAAGCATACTTCTTAAGAATCACCGAAATCAAGAACGATCTCCTATCTATTGGGGAGGTTATTACTGACAGGGAAATGGCTCTCACGACTCTTGGAAGCTTACCATCCGAATGGTACGTGTTCATGACTACTTTTCTGAACAATAATGTAATTCTTGGTTTCAAGGAATTAATGGCTAGATGCATTCAAGAAGAAACAAGGGTAGAAGAGCAAGAAATGCCCTTACCTAAAGGTCCTCCTGGTGCATTTTCTTCTCATGCTAAGAAAAGAAATAATTCCGGCTCTAAATCAAAAAGGAAAGGCTGGACCTAAGAGTGGAAGAAAAGGACGATGTTACATCTGCGATAAAGAAGGTCACTATGCAAGGGAGTGCCCTGATAGAAAGGACTCACACCGGGACGATGATCAAAATACTTTTGATGGAAATCAAAGGAATGAAAAATTCAATAGCAAAGGTAAGAGGAGAGCTGAGAATCAAAGAAGAGGACAACCATTCAAGAAGGCTAGAAATTCTTGGATGTATTAAATGCACCTGACTTCAAAAAGAACTTGGTGTCCATCTTGGCAATGGAAGATAAAGGCTACAAGGTAACCTTCAGCGATGGCAAGGTACGTATATGAAAAAATAATGTTAACGATGCTTCCACTCTTGGGTTTCGAGTTGATTCTTTATATTAGGTCAGTGGAAGTCCGCTAGGTGTCATGTCTTGTGACACAACTCTTCAGTCCGAACTTTGGCATCAAAGGTTTTCCCACCTTCATTACAAAGCTCTACCCGATGTAAGACAGATGGTAACAAGAATGCCCGAATTCCAAGTAGAGAAAGAAGGTGTATGTCTGGGATGTGCCAAAGGAAAGCTCAAAAGGGGACCATTCCCTCAAGTCAAAGCAAGACCTCCGATATATTACAGTTGGTTCACTCAGGCATACCTGAGGTTGGCATTAAGAGGGAGACTACTACACCACATACTCCAGAGAAGAATGGTGTGGCATCGTACGATTGTGGAAGTTGTCTCTATGGGTAGATGATGTAACAATGCCTGATGTGGAAGAACCGATGGATCTTATTTATCCACCTGAGCCTTCCTCTTCCAAGAAGAGGCCTTCATGGCTTAGGGGGATACTTGATGATGCTGAAAGACATGCTGCACCCCAAGGAAAATTCCATGAAATTAAGAAACCCAACAGGTATCAAGGATACCTGACCAGTATGAGCACAATCATACAAAATGAGCCTTCATCATTCTCAGATGCTATCAAGCATCAAGTATGGAAGGATGCTATGACCAAAGAATATGAGTCTATTATGGAGAATGATGTCTGGGAAGTAGTTCCCAGACCCCAGGACAAGACAATTGTTACTTCTAAATGGCTTTACAAGATAAATCTTGCAGCAGATGGATGAACGGAAAAGTATAAGGCTTGTTTTGTTGCTTGTGGTTTCTCCCAGAAGAAAGGTATAGACTATGATGTGATATTTGCACTTGTTGCCAGATATATGACTATCCGCTCGATCATAGCCCTTGTAGCTTCACAAGGATGGTACCTACATCGTATGGATGTCAAGATCGCGTTCTTGCACGGTTCGATCAAAGAAGAGGTCTACGTGGAGCAACCCAAAGGATTTGAGATTTATGATCGAAAATCTCATGTATGCAGGTTGAAGAAGGCTCTCTATGGGCTTAAGCAAGCACCCTGAGCATGGTATGAGAGGATCGATAGCTACTTGATGAAGCTGGGATTCACTAGAAGTGAAGTCGATCCTAACCTTTACTTTAAGGTTGAAGATGATAGTCTCTCATACTGGTGTTGTATGTGGATGACCTCTTTCTAACAGGTGCAGACCCTCTCATTCACAAATGTAAGAGGGAGTTGGCTTCTGGATTTGAAATGAAGAACCAAAGACTTGAAGTGTGGCAGAAGCCAAGGGAAATTTTCTTATCTCAAGGAAAATATGTGGTGAAGATTCTGAAAAGATTTGGTATGGTGGACTGCAAGCCTATGACTACCTCAAGGATCTTAACTTTCAGAAGTTATATGGTAGTGATGTCGGACTAGATTTGGGAAATGCTTCTGAGTTTCAAAAACTCATTCGCGTTGATGTTCTTGGTGAACCTCCGTCCGAACATATGTTT
The DNA here is from genome assembly GCA_031772625.1 of Pinus tabuliformis. Classification (NCBI taxonomy): domain Eukaryota; kingdom Viridiplantae; phylum Streptophyta; class Pinopsida; order Pinales; family Pinaceae; genus Pinus; species Pinus tabuliformis. Next base: position 1,973,339,436 of record CM062818.1, on the reverse strand, counting down.
TGTAGTTAGCATTGTGAGCTCATATTTGGTTAAGCCTCACTAGATTGGTGCCAAGAATCTTCTAAGATGTCTTTAGGACACAATCTCTCATGGATTGAGATACACTGCCCGAATATGAAACTGCATGATTATTCGAATGCTGATTAGGCAGGTAGTGTGGAGGATCACTGGAGCACTTTTTAGTGTTGTTTCTCTTTGGATTCTACTTCTATATAATGGATGAGCAAGAAGCAGAAGTCGCTTGCCATAAGCACCGTCGAGATCAGATGCATATCTACGAGTATGATCTCGTATGAAGCTGCGTGGTTGGGGAAGCTCTTCAGTGAGCTATTTGAACACATACCACTGTGATTTTCTGTAACAACCAGAGGTGGGATTCGATTATTGAGGAATCCCGTATTCGTCAATTGCTCCAGCAGATAGACATCATCTAGGATATGGTAAGTTGATGAGCAAAGAGGCTCCTTCGCATCAAGATGATGTACAGGTCGATACACCTTGTCAAAGCCCCGAGGAAAGATCTAATCTGTGATTTTCCCAAACGACTTGGAGTCGTCAAGAAACCCTTGTACAAGGGTCTTGCATGTTGCATACATTGAGCTCTGGGAGCTCTGAGGGCTTGCGGTTCTTACTGAGCAACATACGACCACAGGGTGACTCACCCTCCCTTCGTGGTGCGCAATGGAATAAGATAATTCGCTCTCTTATGGGACAAGATGATTCACTCTCTTATGGAACAAGATGATTCGCTCTCCTGTGAGGCCTGGATTGATGTGTTCTCCATGGTGATTGTAGCAGGATTGATGTGTTCTCCTGTGAGGGCTGGATTGATGTGTTCTCCATGGCGACTGTAGCAGGATTGATGTGTTCTCCTGTGAGGCTTGGATTGATGTGTTCTCCATGGGAACTGTAGCAGGATTGATGTGTTCTCTTGTGAGGCGTGGATTGATGTGTTCTCCATGGCAGCCTGGATTGATGTGTTCTCCATGGCGATTGTAGCAGGATTGATGTGTTCTCCTGTGAGGATGGGATTGATTAAGTTCTCCTATCGAGACATCTTACCCATGCAGTCTGGGACTCATGGGAAGTACCTCTCATCTGATCAATGAGCAGGGAAATGAAGTTAGGGACCCTAGTAGTACCAATGGACGCATCATTGTATCTACCGCACTCCCTACGCTAGGATGACCTCCACTTATCTGGGATCAATGATGCTGGTCTGGGACCAATGGTAGGAGTGGTACATTCTATGACACTGACTTCGGGTCGGTTGTTACTGGTCTGGGACCAATGGTAGGAGTTGTACTCACTATGACGCTGACTTTGGGTTGGTTGAGACTGGTCTGGGACCAGTGGTACATACTCTGAGACTGACTTTGAGTTAGTATGATACATCCTTGATCATTTCTTCTTCTTCATAATTCAGACAAAATCAGAGCAGAGCATAACAGAGCAGAGCCGTACAGATCAGTATAGGGCGGAACAAGACAAAGCAGAACAGGCAGAATATAGCAGAGTAGGGCAAGGGTCAGGATGTACAGGGCAGTGCATTTGATAGATGAATAATAACGACTGATGGACTGATTGTAGATGAAGTTCTCCCTAGTTGAGTTGAGAGGGAGTGTTAAGATTGGCAACTAGGGCTAAACTTCATGTGGGTCATCTTATTCATGGCTGATAATATTTTTATAAGATTCCTCTCGTTGAGAGTTGTAGGATTGATATAAAGATCATCCGATTCTGATAAGTATTCATGGAGATATGAATTTATTTTGATTATGGAATTATTATAAAGCCGACCTACAACTCATGTAGGCTCAGAAGCCCAATAGTCGCATCTATTCAAACACCAACATTGTGTATAAATACAGGAGAAATTTTCCTCATTTGGACTCACTCATCTCATCACATCTCTCTCTCTCTACTGCGCAGAAAAGAGTCTCTTCTCTACTGCGCAGAAAAGGGTCACTCCCTCACACATGTGAAGCCAGAAGCTGCTGAAACTGAAGCTGCAATTGTAGAAGTGAAGTTTGACCTGTGTGGACCAGTGTATCTCCTCATATGAACTGCGTTGTAGGTTCATTTGAACCTCCTATGAAAGCCACAAATTTTGGTGGTGGAATTAAGTCAATCCGACAGACGGTCTGCAAGATATCGACTGCCCTAGTTTGAAGGAAGTTGCTGAAACTGAAGCTGCAACTGTAGAAGTGAAGTTTGACCTGCGTAGACCAGAAGATCTCCTCATCTGAACTGCATTGTAGGTTCATCTAAACCTCCTCTAAAAACCGCAACTTTTGGTGGTGGAATCAAGTCAATCCGACGAATGGTTTGCAAGATATCGACTGCCCCAGTTTGAAGGACGCTGCTGAAACTGAAGCTACAAATCCAGAAGTGAAGTTTGACCTGCATGGACCAGAAGATCTCCTCATCTGAACTGCGTTGTAGGTTCATCTGAACCTTCTCTGGAAGCCGCAACTTTTGGTGGTGGAATCAAGCCAATCCGACGGTCGGTTTGTGAGATATCGTATGCCCAATTTGATGATGAAGCCGCTAATGCTGATGTTGTTGATCTAGGGTTTGCTACTACTGATATAAATCAGATTTATTGTATTATTTCTCACTATTGAATTATTGAAGATAAAAGAAGATTTTATCAAAGGGTTACCCCACACATCGTGGGGTTTGTCCCTGGCTAGCCGCCACATCTTGTGTCTCTTGTCCTGGCTTGTTTTCTGTCGATCGTTTAATGTTCTATCTGCATTTTACTTTATGTACATGTGATTTCTAATCTATGGAATATAATAAGAAAAAGAAGTAAATTGTTATAAGCATAGAACATACCATAAATTAACAGCGTCCGATTACCTCCACACGTGCAAGACTGCAGAGCTGTAGATTGCAGGAAGAAGGTTGAAATATTATAGTCACAGTGAGAGAATATTTTGGGTGAAGATCAAGAAAGATCTCAAGCCGAAGTGTCAAGAAGAAGTCTCGTTCTAGAGCAAGGAAGACAAAGGGTCAAATTTGGTCAAACTCATGTGCTAGGGTTTCTGAATATAGACAATAAGTACATGCTAGACCAAGGGACCGAAATTCTGAAGGGTAGCCGAGAAGAAGGAAGAAGCAAGTGGGTTGACTATCGTTGGCTCAGGGAAGAAGGACCTCATCAAGGAAGCTTTGTGTCTTGGTCTTGGAGTGGAAAATAGGTCAAGGGTTCTGGTCTTGGTATTTGTCGATTGAAGCCACTATAAGAAGAAGAATTTGTTTGGGCTTTTCTCTCAAGTGGGAGAGGTTCTAGCCCTACCTGATAACCTATATTTTGTGTCTCTTGTCTGTTTATGGTTTATGCATTGGTAGTTATTTGATGAATAAGAACACTATAATAATCTAAGTAAAATAAGATCCTAATCTAAGAAGTAAAAAGCATTCACAAGAAGTTATCTAAAGAAGAGAAATCATCTAATGTCAATACCCTAGATTTCTCAACATGGTATCAAAAGCTAAGGTGACTAAGTCAAGTAAGGGCATCTTATTAAGGCACACTCAATAAGAAGTCTTGGAATCCTCAAGTCATCTCAAGAAACCTCAGAGGCCCTACATCTACTCAATATTGAAGATATCTATGAATCAAGGTAACTTGAAGTTTATTCATCCAAGAAAATTACTTCAAGATCAAGATCATATTATCATCAATCAAAGAAGCATTCTTGGGATCTGCTCTAAATCACATTAAAGTTGAAGTGTTTTGAAGACTATTCATCAAAAGGAAGCTAGGTCAAAAGGCATTGTCATCAAGACTCTAAGGCGATCTCTCTCTCGTTGAAACAAGATTCCTACCATTGAAGACATCATCAAGAAGTCATCATTGATCTTCATCAACAAGACTTCACCATTAAAGGATCTTAAGGGATCTCCCTCATTGTGACATCAAGGATCATTATTGAAGAAAACTATCTTCATCAAGGACAAGTTTTCTATTCTCTATATCAACATCAACATCAAGGAAGCAGCAAGGAGAAGGAGCATCCTATCAAGTAAGTATATTTATGTCCACATTTGAATCTGTAAAAATGTCTCAGGCTACTCCATCTGTCTCTCCAAACAATCCACCACATCATCTGACACTAAGTCCAACTCGCTACTGCTGAATCTTGCGCTCCTATAGCAAGGAATTGATCCAAGAGGTGGACTCCTCAAGGATCCTGCCCACATGTAGTCATCCCCACTACAGCTCGATATCACCTCATTTCCCTCTTGGAGAAACGTGGGCACTCATGGCAAACTCCTCTTCGTTAATTTTTGTTGGAGCAGCCTTAGGATCATGTTTTTCATCCTTATCCTTTTGCTTCAAAGGACGCTGGGATGCAAAGTGGCCCATCTCGCCACATCTGAAACATTTCACCTTCGAAATGTCCTTCTTTTGCTTCTGCTTCTACTGTCCCTTCGATGCTAGAGCTGTGTTCTCCTCCTCCTCCTTGGTCTTCGTTCCACTCCCACTTCTACTAGTGAGGTTGACCTTTACCAGGTCCCTCCTTAACTCCTCATGTTGAAGGTTTACCCACATCTCCTCCCATGAAGGTAGTTTTTCCCTGCCCAATATACTTTGGAAGAAGATTTTCCATTCATCCGAGACTCCATTTAGGGTCGTCCTTACCATCACGGTAGACTGAGGAGTAGACCCCATTGTAGCAAGCTGGTCTCTAGTGTCTCGAAGACATTGAAGATAGGAGTTAACCCCTTCTCCCTTATGCATCAATATCCACTGCAACTTTTGTTCTAGGTACATCTTTCGTTGTTTGGAAGAACCTTCATATAGTGAAGACAAAGCTTCCCACATCAATCGACTTGTATCTTTGCACTGCAAGTGTGAGACCACATGATCTCGAACTCCATTGAGTATGAACCTCTTCGCTTTCCCCTGCTCAGCCTTGTCCTTCTTCTTCTAATCATTGTCTAATGGAATAACCACAACACTCTTGACGTAAGCTTCGAGATCGTACTCTAGAACAATTAATATTTTGGTCTTGCATATGACATAGTTGGAAGCTCCTTCCAACTTGTCCTGATCTATGAGCCCATGTGATGCCATCTCACCCTAACTGTCGAATTGACTCCTCTAGTCACTGCTCAGAACTGTTGCCCCGCAAGTGAGAAATTCAATTTTTGGCGAGAAAAGTTCTCTGAGGAGAAAATTCCCCTTTTATGTGTCTTCACTCTTTTCTGACGAACTTCTGCCCTGATGGAAATTGCACCCTTCAAGCACTGCGCTGAGGCTCTGCGTCACTCCCTCTACTTCTGCAAACTCACGAACTGGAAACCGTACCTCTGTCGACTCTCTCAGAGAGAGATTTCCTTGGAATCTCTGCTTCCCGACAAGGACTGCACAATCCCTTCAAGGGGATTCGAATTGCTGCCAAATGCAGCTATTAGCCTCTCTGGTCAGCGTTGGATCCGCTCTTCCTGTTTCAAAATCAATCCTCTAATACCATGTGAAAATTCCTAGTCCAAGGAACCCCTACTGCAGCAAAACTGAATTTATTTCTCCTACTTGATTTTAATATACATTATCAAGTTATTTTCTGAATACTGAAATAAATTACTTTTGCAACCTACACTATTTTAAATATTTTGATTACATGAAACGAGAAACTGAGGAAAGAACAAGATACATAAGACATGGTTTTTCTTGGACAAAATAGTCCATGGAAAAACCCAATGCCGGAAAACCAGTGTAGTAGCTCTGGCTAACCCCGGCTATCTTTGTGTTGGCCCTACGTCAACCTTACAGGTTCTGCGTCAGCTTCTCGTTGTCTCTTCTGCCTCCTACATCAACCTTCCCGACTATTCCGGCTTTTTGCGTGAGGGTAGCTTTTTCTTCTGCGCTGGCCCTTCTGGCTCTGCGTGAGGCCTGCATGGGCCCAGATTGGCCCAACATCAGTGCTTCTAGCTGCTGCACTGCCTCCACTAGCATCTCTCTGCCTCTCCGTCTAGTACTACCGAACTATCCCTGCCCCTCTGCTACAGAATGATCACTCAGTTCGAGTTCTCAAGTTCCTAGCCCCAGAAATCGAAGTCCAGATCAACTCGTTCCCTCCGTGTGTGTTTCTAAATGAACCCCAAGCCTCCTTATACTTTTTTCGTTGAGATTTCAACAACCAAGATTAAGTCTCTAATCAACGGCTAAGATTAAAACTTGACTTAATCCGCCTTCTAGATCATTCTCACCCATATTTTGATTAATACCCATTAATACTTTAATTTTCCTAAGTTTAGACTTAGGATCCCCATTAAAAATATTAATTATTTGAATAAAATACAATCCAGGTGGAATTTCACCAAACGGTTTCTAGGTTCTTTAGAACTCATGTGCCTTAGCCTCTCCACCAATTTTCATGGCTAGAGCACATCCGATGCTACCAAAAACTAACATTAGTCAAGGCCTCGCTATGTGACAATGTTGGTTGATATGATGCTATACGGATGGGTTAACAATCCAACTCTTCTTATGAGAAATTCTTCAAAATGAGAACGACCAAGTAACATTATGAATACCTCCCTAGCTAAGAGGGAGTGTTGAAAAGTGTAACTAGGTTCAGTCTTCATAATGACATGTGTACTTGTGATTTTATGTAATTGATGTAAATAAAAAAAATAAAATTATTATTATAATGCTTGTCTCATGATTTTCATGAGCAAGGAATTTTATTCTTAGTAATGGCTCCCATTGTGTGCCCTTAGGATTGGTCATAAAGTCAAAGAGAGTCAATGTCATCTATCAAGGACCCTTCTTGGGCATGTTACATTTGTATATGAGTCAATGAAAGTGTTAAATAGCCCTCCAAGACCAAGCAAAGTCACCTCCTTCAACTCGGTGTCAAATGAGTTATAAAATCTCTCAAAAGGACACGTTGGCTCACCCTCAGTTCATGTCGGCTCATTATGGAGGCTCCAACGACTAGAAATGGGCAGCTTAGCCTCATTTTAGAACACACAATTTCAGTGAAGCAAGTCTGAAATCAAGAACTGCAAAGGTCATCTAGTAGAAGCCCTAGAACCAGTGAGGAGAAGGGAAGGAGCAACGAGGTCTTTAACTTTGTTTCGAGACTATTTTTGCGTCAGATTAACTCCACACGTGTGAGATTGCAAAACTGTAGATTGCAGGGAGAAGGTGAAAATATTACAGTCACAGTGAGAGAAAATTTTGGGTGAAGATCAAGAAAGATCTCAAGCCGAAGTGTCAAGAAGAAGTCTCCTTCTAGAGCAAGGAAGACAAAGGGTCAAAGTTGGTCAAACTCATGTGCTAAGGTTTCTGAAGAGAGAAAAGAAGTACAGTGTTGAACCAAGGGACCGAAATTATGAATGGTAGCCGAGAAGAAGGAAGAAGCAAGAGAGTTGAATATCGTTGACTCAAGGAAGAATGACCTCATCAAGGAAGCTTTGTGTCTTGGTCTTGGAGTGGAAAATAGGTCAAGGGTTTTGGTCATGGTATTCATCAATTGAATTCACGATAAGAAGAAGAATTTGTTCGGGTTTTCCTGTCAAGTGGGAGAGGTTTTGGCCCTGGTTGATAGCCCATATTTTGTGTCTCTTGTCTCTTTTTTGGTTTATGTATTAGTAGTTGTTTGATGAATAAGAACACTATAATAATCTAAGTAAAAGAAGATCCTAATCTAAGAAGTAAATATCATTCACAAGCAGTTATCTAAAGAAGATAAATCATCTAATATCAATGCCCTAGATTTCTCAACATTGACTCCCTCTGAAAATTAATGGTATCTTTCCCCACTGGAGTACACTTCATTTTGTTTCCCATCGTAATCCGAGAGTCCATCTGCTCCTCCTTGTAGCTAGAGAAATATTCTCTAACCCTTGTCATGTGAGTTGACGCTCCACTGTTTAATTACCAGATACCTCGTGAAGCTAAACTTGATAGGACAACAAATTTGTCTTCCAACCTGGAAGACAAATCTGAAGCCACTTGGATGTCAACTCTATCCATGGTCATACTGAGGAATTTCGGGTATACTCTAGTGTGCTTATTTATCTTCCTTCGAACACTAAATCTGCTCTAGCAAACTCCTGCAAACCCTCTGTGCCCAGACAAAAAATCTACTCTGCGAAAATATTGAGTTGCTGCCCCCTCTGCCTATTGGAATCGTTTCCCTGGATAGTTGGAATTTTTCTGCCACCTGCAACAAAAAAAATAAAATAAAAAGATCGAACCCTTTCCCAGCAATTCGTACTACCTGGATAGGCACTGTGTAGCCCCTGAAAATTTTGTCCAGCTACTCCCTCTAAACAACAAAATTTTCTCCCTTTGACTCTGAGCCTTCTGTCAGTCAGCCTTGCTTTAATAACATTTGAAAATTCCTTGAAATGTAGCAACTGGAAATATTTCTCCTAACCGAATAATAAATAAGCAGTTTATTTTGTTTACGGAAAAATAACGAAATATACACACTGTAATTTCTTCACCAAAATAAATTATTGTAGAATCAAAAATGTTGATTTGGGGTAACATCGGATGTGCTCTTGCCATGAAAATTGGTGGAAAGTCTAAAGCACATGAGATTTCCAAGACCCAGAAATCGTTTTGGAAAATTTCATCCAAATGAAGAATTATTAAAATAATTAATATTTTTAATGAGTTCCTAAGTCTAAACTTAGGAAAATAAAAATATTAATGGGTATTAATAAAGATAAGGATGAGAAGCTTCTAAGAGACGAAGATCAAATCTATTTTAATCTTAGCCGTTGATTAGGGACTTAATCTCGACCGTTGATTCATCAACAGGAAAAGTACAAGAGAAGGCTTGAGGGTCAGTTGGAAAAGACTGAGGGAGACCAATCAGTTTGATTTCTGGAGCAGGGCTTGTTGAGAAATTCGAACTAGAAGACTGGATTGCAGCAAGAGGTAGCAAGTACGTAACAGAGAGGCAGGGACAGTGCTGGAGGATCAGCGAAGAGATCGGAGAGGTAGACGCAGAGCCACTCAGGAAGACGCAGAGCCAGCAAGACTATGCCATTACTGGAGGGCCTGCGTGGGTGACACAGAGAGGCCACATGCTGACGCAGTGAGGCAGAGTGCTGACGCAGAGGGTTTGGGAGCTCTGTAGAGGCTAGCTGGACTGGCGCTAAGCCTAGGGGAGGTGTCAGCGAATTTATCTCTGTTGGGTGAGGCAGTTTGGCACCCTAGTTGTACTCAAGAAAAGCTGATTAATAAAATCCTCCTCTGCTGCACCGGTTTTCCTGCATTTGGTTTTTTCGGGGACAATTATCCAAAAATAATTGTGTTGATGTGTTTGATTCTTGTGCATGTATATGTTTCTGTTTAATGGTGTGATGTCTGCAGTAGAATTTATTTTAATATTTACTAAAGGGATTTCGTAGATAACTTATTGAAGAATAAGTAGGTAAAATAAATCGGTTCATGCAGTAATAGGATTTTCCCAAAAAATAGGTACTAAGAAATATGCTAGCATACACATAAAATGAAAATTATTATTGGACGAAAGTCCCCAGAAAAGCCCAACTTGGGAAAACTGGTGCAACAGTATGAGGGTTTATTTTACTATGCAACAACAAATATCTGAGTACAATAATTTGGATGCTCTACTGGAAATCCAGTCTGAGGAAAATACTGACAAAATTATTGTGAAGATTTTTCCTCACACCAAAGCTGATTTCTATCCCCGGCATTGCTTCCTTAGCCACACACAATCCCTTTTACGTCAACTTCTGCACAAAGCTTGCGCAGACTCTGCTGTAGCTGCCTCCAGAAAACTCCAAAACTCTTAGCTCTATCTCCGTCTGGCTCTGGAACTAGCTCACTCGCTTGTCTGACCAAAAACTCGGCCTCCAGCTACTGAATCACTAGCTCCTCTAGCTAGAACGAATTAGTCTATTGTTGTGTCTGCGCAATCCTTGCCGAAGACTCTCTCTGAATTTCGCACTCCCTCTCACTGCCTCTTCCTGAATTGTAAGACTTCCTCCAGAAATGCTGCTAACCTCCTTTGCCAGCTGCTACTCACCCTCTGGCTCAATCT